>CDHK01000003.1:401846-1055225 GCA_001048715.1 Penicillium brasilianum | reverse complement strand
AGGTTAAAAGGAAGTAAGAAGCTAGCCCCTCGCTTTATCGGACCCTTCCGAATCCTATAGGCTATTAGTAAATAAGCTTACCGCCTAAGCTTACCCCGGTAGTATAACCGAATCTATAACGTTTTTTATATATCCCTTCTCGAACTATAGCGGAAACTAAATAGGACTAACCACGAATTCCTACCGATACCCGATCTCGAGGATAATAATAAATATAAGATAGAAGAGGTTCGCGAAGATAGGACTATTAACGGCGAAACTTACTTTCTAGTGAAGTAGAAGGGATAGCCCTCTAAATATAATTAATAGGTCCCCTAGGAAGATATAGGTAATACTACAGAAGCTATATAGTCTTACTAGAAGAGAAAGAAGGGTAATACTAGATTAAATCTAAAGGATAAGTAGCGAAAGGTCACCGAAACGACGGCTAAAATAAGATAATCCCTCCGCTATAAAGCGCCTTAAGGGTAGGACCTTACTAAGTATTACTCGATACGCTATAAGCGGGAACCGCTATTAAACACTCTCCGGAACTTTATACCTAGCGTGATAACTTTCTCCGCTAAGATACGCTAGTAGTCCTTAGTCGGAGGACCGGGCGAGAAGGACTAGGCGAGAAGGAGGAGATAAGGAAAGAAAGAAAGAAAGAAAGAAAGAAAGGGAGAAATTTATTTAATTTAAAGGATTACTACTAAAAACCCGCCGAAGCGGCGGCGAAACGAAAGGCGATCCCCTATAGAAAGATAACTTAAGGGTAGGCCCTAGCTAAGTCCCGCTAAAGAAAGCACCCTAGTATAGATAGGCCCCCGAAAGAACGAGGAAATAATAAAGAAATCTAGTAGAATCCGTAGTAGAAGGATAATAGTACCTAGATCTTAGTCTCTATAAAGACGGGGAAGTCCTCTATTATAAGGGCGGCTACCTTATCTCTACCTATAGAGGTATTATTATTATTATCGGAGTCTAGGTTATCCTAAGCCTCGCGAATTACTCTCGAAACCTTATCGAAAAAGACCTATTTCGCTAGAGTCTAAGTAATATATCCCTCGTCTCTAGGGTAAAGATAAAGAAGCCGCTTATTAAAATAGTCCGCTTTCTACTCCGGAGTATTAAGGGGACTAAGGGTAGAGATAGTAGGAAGGGTAGTACGGCGGCCGAAGAGAAGCGCGTCGTAGTTAGCTTAGGTTAACTACCGAAACGCTAGTTAGTATATGTATAAACGGAAGTAGAGGAAGTATACCTTAATTTAGGTCTTACTCCCGGTTAGCGAGTGCTCCTTACGGTAAGTCTACTCCGAAATATTAAAAGCTTAATATAGGTCCTATATTAATCCGGCGATAATTAGACGGGCTTCCGTAGGAAATAGCTAGTCTATAAAGCTTCCGGGGTCGCTCGGGTCTATCTATCCTACCTAAAATATTTCACGCGCCTACGAAAGAATAACAGCTAGGTCGTGGCTATCTCCTATTATAGTAGTTATAACCTATAGCCGTTAGTCTTATCCTCTTAAGAAGATTTAGCGAAACCCACCGGAAAGCATAAAGTATTACGAGCGGAACACTACTAATATATTACTAAGGCTTTAGCGTCGCGGACGTATTCGATCTAGATAGGCTAGTTATTGTAGGTAGGGTCCTACTTAGCGAGCGCGGTCCGAAGATAGTGTATACACTAGAGAATCCCTATAATAATAGGATTCTCTAGGAGAGGCCGGATTCGCGGCGGTATCGTGAGGTTTTCGGTAAGATATAGGTAGGGATTCGAGGGCGAAGAGGCGCGTTAATATAAAGGAAGCTAACGAGCGAGAGAGGTAGAGGAAGGAGAGGATAAGAAGTGAGGAGGAGAAGAAGCGTTACTAACGTTAATAAAGGAAACGCACTATCTTTGTTTACTTACCTATACGTTTACCACGTTTACTACGTTTAGTTTCTATTTTGACTAATACGTCCCCTTTTGGGCGTTTGTTTATTTTCTATATATCGATTTCTCTCGAGGGCGAGAGAGTCCTTAGAGGGGGGATAATTATTATAATATTTCGATGAGACTATTCACATACTAATATTAGGGCCTTAGGCATACGTGGACCGAGGGTTCTGCTAAGGCGGTAGCTATCCGGCGGTCAGTCGGTGGCCCCTCGGCCGCGATACGCGACAGCCACGCTGCATATAGGCCGCACCCACAGTATATGCTATGCGTTAGCTATGCGGTGGCCTTTCGCCATGGTTTCCCCCTTACTTCGTGTTTGATTCCTGTTTGCACAAAAGATGATGTATTTAAACAGATGCTTGAGGAAGTGGGATTCATCTTCCTTAAGAAACAGTCTTTGTCTTAATCTGACTTGGTGCTTTCCTCTCCTACCTAGTTGACAGGCCATCTACCCTGTAAAGTAGATACTTCCTTAACAAAAGGACCCCCCTATCGATTACTATATTAGCCGGTAGTAGAGAAGTAAACTCGACGATAAGTAAGCCACTCTTCCCTAATAGGATACGTAGCTAGCTAACCTTCGTGATCTCTATATCCCCCTAGTTATATACGTTACTCGTAAGTAGGTCCTTAATTATCCTGCTCTATAGTAGTTCCTCCGAGGCCTTATTAATACCTAGCGAGCGTACGTTAACGTCGTATACGATAACTCCCTAGGTTAGTATATAAACGAACGCCGTTTTGTATAGGCCCTTTACCCACTTCTCTCGATAGATTCGTATAACCTCGGCCTCCTTCGCATCGCGTATCGTAAAGCGGAGATCACTCGATTTTAACTATCGCGACGCGAGGATCATCACCGAAGCTAGCGCTAGCGTATCTATCGTCCTAGCCGCCTTCGCTTATACCTAGTTAGCACGCTTTGTGAGTTCTGCGCTTATTAGGCGGCGGAAGGCGTTAACCTACGAGCGGTTACCTAGGTAGACCACGACCTCGCGGTCACGTGCGACCTCTACCGGGCGCGTTAGTAAGCTCAATAAGCTAACTACTAGAGGAGAGATAGTACGCTGGTATAGGTGCCCTAGCGGCTACTTCGGCAAAGGACCTGACGGTCTATCTTACCGGAGGCTCTATAGCCGCCTTAATAGCCTACATTTCCTTGCGAAGTGCGCCGAGTTCGTCCTACTAGTCGGTTAGGGGCGTTAACAGGAGGTCCTTGGTAAGGTCCTCCACCTAGCGGAGAAACTCTACTATTTTGGTGGAAGCTGCGATAGGGGCTCTGGCCCCCTTCTGGCCACTGCTGACCTCTTTTAGTAGTGCGTGTGCGCCGTGGTTAACTTTCAGTACGCGCTCTCTGTTCGATGGCAGGTTTTTCAATGGGCTTCCGGGAGCCCCTGGCGGGACCGGCCCAACGCCCTTTGACGCGCGCAACATCGCCATACCGGTCGACCAGGGTCGAGACCGGTATCAGATGAAAGCGCAGGGAGTTAGATTGAAACTGCCGTTTATGAGACGTTGCCAACTGGCGTGGTTCCTGAGATATTTCAAAAATTCAATTCGGCGCTGAAGTTGTTGTTTTTCTCTCCTTCAATTCGGAACATATATATTTTGTACTTCACAGTTAACTTGTATCCTAGTAGCTCCGTATGCCTCAGGCAATTGCTAGATCTATCCGAACGGTATATTTAACGCTAGATCTGTGACCGCTTATAGTAGCGCTCATGAACAATTTGTGTACAATACCTTGTGTCCTAAGCTATTACTTTCATCGTCCTCCCTTTCATCATCTACCACGGAACGCTCTAGTGACACTAGAAATGCAGGCACTACTCCGGGCTTAACTGCTAGCGCTGTCACGGCTTCCAATAGCGCTGAAGCCGCAGGCAATACTACGGGCTCAAAAACTAGCAGCAACCTTAGAATTCTGTGTCTACCGGCCTCTCGTGTGACCGGCCAGAGCCCGGTTATACAGCCATGTGCCATGGCCTTTCGAATATTGTCCTTGCCAGAAGGATTCCAGGAGATTCTATCACAAGATGCTACCGGGACGGGAACGGAGCGAATCTCTTCCTCTCTCTCGGCAGAAAGGATTCTAGAGGATTCCATCCTGAGCAACATCGATCCTCTTAGAACTGAGGCCGACTCCGTCCCTCTTCCCTTTGCTTCTTAAGATTGTTGTAAACGGCATGTTGGCCTAGTACAATTGAATCAATTCTGCTACAGCCCTGCACATCTCGGTCACTAATCTATTAGCTATAGGCGTGGCTATGGTAATATGACAGGCCCTTCAATAATATCCTTGTGTGTAACTATTTGTTTAGCTAATCAAGCTATTAGATACGATATATTATATATTTATGGATTTCGTATGAGGTCACTTCTCTTTGTGTATCTCTCGCTATTTCAAAGGGTATTTTAGGTTATCCATCCCATACTGTAAATAATGGACTAGGGTCCCGAATAGTACGAACCACGTTGCTATTTTAGTCAATATTAGAAAGAAGCGGTAGAAATATAGCTTTGAAATTATGAGAACCTCAATCTTAAACCACGGGATCTTGAACGATAGGTCTTAACCGGTGGTCTTAAACGGTGGTCTTGAACGGTGGAATCTCCCGGCGGCCATTATGCTGCTAGGGATTTCAAACCCCTTGGAATGGCCTGCACTATTCTGGAGATCACACATAGCCCGATGGATCTTTGGAATCGGCTAGAAATCGATGACTCTCCCTCGGATAGCCTCTCTCCTGAAGTAGACAGTGTCATTCACCGACTTCAAATCTCGGAATATCATACAATCGATAACTCAGAAGCTTCTGTACGAGTCGTTGTCGAGCTACTTATTCTTGGCCGGCTCCATCACTTTTCGGATTCTCTTTCGAAGATATGATAATCGCCCCACAGATAACGGTCAATGCCATAGCAAGTGCTACACGAGTAAGCCAATGAATTATTGAATTGTAGTTCAAAAAATGTGTAAACATACCAGGAATCAGCCGATACGCTTCGATGTAGCTGGATTGCACCACTGCCTGGATTGCCAGTGGTAAATTTTTGGAGATCCCGTAGTCTTTGACAATGTCATCGATTAACTAGGGGGTTTTTAGTATCCTGTAAATCTGACCAGACAGTGGAAGAACTTTTTACCTGGTCTTTTCTCGGAAGGGAAATGCTGCCCAAATCGATGTCAAGTCGACGGCGAAATAGTTGTTGAAGAGCTGCAGTGCTGACGCTAGTGCCAATAATTTGCCCAACTTGCTGCGACAGATAATATACCGCAGTGGCACTTGCCATTTGCCCCTCGGGGGCACAAATAGTCAGCGCAATGAATTGTGCCGAAAGCAGCATTCCACTTCCCGTCGCCCAGGGGAAGCAATAGTGCACCTCAAGTCCTTGAATGCCGTTGGCCCAGCGCACTATCATGACAAACTGGGATAGGATGCTTATGGAAATAGCAATGAGAGCCACTTTACGGTATTTGACAGTTCTGTGATGGTTAACAATGCAGGACGATTGGGCTGATCCCTTCAAAACTTACTTGCTCAGGGCTTTCCCAGCTATTACGGACCCTAAGATCAGCCCGAGGCCAGAGATTCCGATTCGCATGGAAATAGCGGAGTTGGAAAGATGGTCGACCTGGGACAAATAGGGTGACAGATTATTCAGAATCTATGTTTTGTCAGTCGATTAGCAAGCGTCGGTCAATATCATAAATGCCTACTCACCGTAGTGATGCTCGCAAAATATACGACCTGGCCAAAGAGGACACCGCCCATGCCGGATGCACAGACAACAGAAGAGGGGATAATGGGGTTTTTGGTGCCGAATCGTTCGATCAGTATCAAGGCTGCTAGAGATGCGCACGATACAGCCAGCAAAGTTGACCTATTCAAGGATGGAAAAGCGTTTCCTCCTTCGGTCGTTGCCAGGATGAAGGATGTCACTGAAATAAAAATGGCACCGAGGCCCAAAGAATCAAAGCTCCATAGGCTGATGCATGTCTCGGAGTTGATCGTTTTGCGAGAGGCCGGAAGTTGCCAATGCGCTAGAGCAAGGCATAGCACCCCAATTGGCGCTTGGCCTATCAAGGACCTGGCGCCAGCATATCAGTAACTTGACTCTCTTTCCAAGACGCAGATTGTAGCGTCTCAATGCAGACGTACCACCGCCAGCCCATGAAGTCGGCGATCAGCCCACCTAGGGGCCCTCCGAAACCCTGCCCAAGAATTCCAGCACCAATGACATAGCTTCGTACCGACGCAACTTGATTGATGCAAAAAATCTCTGCCATTCTGTGTTAATTTCTTCTTCTTCCTTGATAATTGACCAGATCCTTACCGTTGATCAGGACTGAAAGCAGATCCGTCATACCAGCGCCCCCAATGCCTGCGATCAGGCGACCGAATACAAATGGCCATATTGTTTTGGAAAGTCCACTGTAGTCGAAAATGAGTCCTCAAATAGCGGGTACGATCGACGATTCCCACTTACGATATCAAACATCCAATCGAGAACAAGGCATATGCCGACAGAAGGAACCGGCGACAGCCGTATAAATCACTCAGGAATCCATACTGCATCTTTGGTCAACGAAGGATCGCCGTGAAAACGATAGAGAGGAAAACCCAACCACAGGCAACGCAATACAAAACCCCAAGTTATATGATACCAGTAGGAGTGGTGCGCTGGACGGCGATCGAAGTGAAGAAGCAATTTCACCCTGTATAGCCAGCAGAATAGACTTGTCTGCACTTGCCAGGAAAACGCCTGCGTCGGAGAATGTTAAGCCAGTGGAATATTCACATGGCAAGATCACATACCAACTAAACCAGCCAAAATCTTTGTGATTTTGATATTTTTTGACTTCGAGGCATGTAAATCGCTCAATAGAGGGCTCTCTTCATGGATCATTATGGCGTTAAGGTTGTGACAGCAGGAAAATCCAAGTGTAAGGCAGATGGCGTGGACTCAGCTCGAATCGGCTGTAAATTTCAGGTTTTAGTTCAGTGAAATGAAGGCAAAGCACCGCGGGTCTTCATGATTTAGCCAAGGCAATAGTTCACGACGATCCGACCCGTATCTGATTGTTGGTGCATGAAAGTTACAAGCGCATCTACCACCTTACCGCTAGATGACCCACTGTGGATAATACACCTGTTCATACGGAGCGATACAATCTGTAGATAAAGCGCCACGATCTGGAAGTAATGCGGTATAGCATTTCACATTGGTTTTTCTGACCATAAAAACTTCCGCATTGTGTGCTCGGCCTTTCTTCTTCCCGCCATCTACTTCAGATTTAATTAGTCGATCAAATCCTGCCAACACCATGCAGCTCTTGACTGCAACCGGCCCCTCTCTGGATTCAAGGGAAATACTGAACAAATTTCGAAAAGACAACCCTGCGACCAAATTCCTCCGCTTTCAATGGCAGGATTATTCGGGTGTCCTCCGCGGACGAGTTGTCCCCATGGATACAGTTTTGGCCCAGATCTCCAAAGGAGGCCCTCTTAAGGCTACTGGGCTTGCGCTATGCGTGTCTCTGACTAATAATCTGATCCCCTCGACACCTCTCGACGGTCAATTCTGGATGCTCCCAGACTGGTCAACTCTTCATCCGACAGCCACTCCTGGGAGTGCACAGGTGATGTGCGCCCTGGACTTCACGGTACCGGCAACCGGTCCAGTCAGCCGAGAAGTCTGCCCACGACATGTTTTGAATAAAGTCCTGCAACAGGCACATGAAGACTGGGGCCTCAAATTTTTAGTTGGTTTTGAGGTGGAGTTTGTGGTCATGAAAGCCAACCCGAGCACGGGGAAGACGGAACGATGCAGTCAGGGCTGGGGACTGTTCTCCATCGCCGGCTTACGGGACCCTTGCTACCAATATGTGGAGCAATGTGTCAGTCAGCTTGAGGCTCTGGGCGTGGACATCCAGGCCATACACACTGAGGGTCAACGAGGACAATATGAGTTAGCCTTGGGACCGCGCCCACCCCTCGAAGCGGTTGACCAATTGGTGCTGGTACACAGCTATCTGAAAGATACTTTTGCTCGTCACGGCTATGTGGTCACTATGGTTCCGAAGCCTGTGGCGTCAGAATCTCTAGCGAACGGCCAACACACACATCTTTCATTACAGCCTACCAGGCCTGATCTCGAAGAATCTTTCCTTGCCGGCATTCTCAAGCGCTTGCCAAGTCTCTGCAGTCTCTGTCTACCACAAGACGTATCTTATGAGCGACTCTTGCCATTCGTGGCTGGCGGTAATACTGCTTGTTGGGGCACCGAAACGCGTTTCGCGCCAATCCGGAAGATCGAATCCTGCCGTTGGGAAATACGAAACATTGATGCGATGGCCAACATGTATTCCACCCTGGCGGCAATCATTGGGGCTGGTCTATGTGGTCTAGCTGGTCGCGAACCGCTTCTGTGGCCTGATTTGGGCGACCCGGCAAATAAAGATGCCCCCCGAGGGGAACCGCTGCCCAAGAATCTGGAGGAGGCGATTGCCTTGCTGGATGGAGATGCTTTTGGTCTCGCTGTTGTACTAGGCCGTCCCATCATAGATCGTTACGTCGAAATGAAGCGCTTTGAGCTGTCTAAGCTCGAAGTGATGGATCCGGAGTCGGCGAGGGAGTTGTTCATTGAGCTATTTTGAGGCTATCCCTGCGGGTCGCTGATATTTTCATTTTGTAACTTAACAGACACAGAGGAACAGTGCTCATTACGGAGAACATTTCTTCAAGTTAAAAAGATTAGTTTCCTCACCACCTCGGGCCGATTGCTCGATTAAATTACCTCGGTAATGGTGTACGTAGTACTTGCCGGATCCACCTCACGGGTAGCGATGGCATTCAACTGTCGGTATGAAGTACTAATCAAGACAACAAAGCGCCATTACAGTCATAAAAATCAGAGGCCTTATTTGCGCCCGGGCGTCATGGTCAGGGGCCCTGGGGTGCGAAATTAGCCTTTGGGAACACTCAGAAATTGTACATGATAAAGCCATATGATGTAGGTAGTTTTCCCATCGTGTACGAGGCGTTGATGACATGAATAATTAGAATGTCTTCAACGGAACAGCATTCAAAATACCGATCGCCTAGAAAGGACACCTGAGGGATCGAGATGTACCCACGCGGTAGCCTTGGCATGACTATGTACGACTTAAACGAACCCGATGAACTCCGAGATCGATTTCTCCACTTCATCCCCGATCTGACAAATCCGATCTCTCTAGATACCAGAATGGGGCTGCCGGTGCAACGATACGTATCTCAATCACATACTCCGTACGTACAGCATTTATATTGGCCGTTCATTAGTATTTGCACTGTGGTACTTTCATCCGCACTGCCTTTTACCTACCGCCTACCTTTCCTATCCACACATTATGGACAACTTGCCGGGGAAATATGACAATTCCTCAGTTTGAAAATTGAGGTTAGAGACTACGCCTGACCGCGTCGAGAAGGTTATTAAATACAAAGGCTGGCACGCTAGTTGTTAAGGGTCTTGTATGCGAATCGATATTTTGGAGTTCTTCCGGCAGAAGAAAAAAATGGTGGGCCCCTAAGCGTGCCAAGGTACTGCAGTGCAAATACTAATGAAAGGTGACTGTAGGTGGACTACTGGGACAATCATCGCGATTCACATGATACATATCTAGAAGCAATACATACATACAGTGACGGGTCATTAATTTCAAAACCCACGCCACACACCACCTGAATTACATCATATTCTGCCTGTTGCAAAACCTCCGCCATAACTCCATAGAATTGAAAGACTAGATAACTAGCTAAAAACACATTCAATAGGCCTAGGAGGTAGTATACCATTCTTCCAATTTGATAATTGCTTGCTCCGATTGGGCACAGTCTCAGAAAGATGGTCTGGATGCGCGTATACGGTAGGCGGTCTATGTAGTGTAGGGCCAGGGGTGTTAAAATTAGTGACCGGTCACTGTACTCTCCCGAATCTTTATTTCGTCTCCCGCCCCTAAGCCGAGCCAAACCGTGGATACCTTCTCTAGCCCCACTGCAGCTGATGATCATATCTGTGTCATAGCGTATTCCGCACTCTAAAAAAGTCGGGCTATATCATTGGATCTTTGTTACTGTGACAACGCCAGAAGCGTCCGACCACAGGAGCTTTGCTTTCCGCTGTGGATACTCCCGATACTGTACTGTACCAACGTAACTTTTGGTTCAGCTCACAACTATCTTCTATTACCACGAAGAACCAGGATGGGAACCTACGAAGACACTGCAGATTAAATCCAGAATATCTTACAGCTAATAAGGCGATGAGAGGTTCGACGATATGGCCGGTGAAGAGAACGCGATCTAAGGGGGGTCGGATACCTTTGCGGTGCCACTGTCCTGCAACTGCTCTTCTTACTGTAGATGTCAGCCAGTTCCTCCTAATTTTTTCAACTCGTGTGGGTCTCATGAGGTAGTGGGAGCAAAATTGCCGTCACTAGCGCCTTTTATCTGTATTCCAGCAGAGCGGTATGACGATCTGCAAATAAGCACCAGCTCCACGCACCGCATACGTGAGCATTCATCATAGAAGGGGTAGAGAGTACTGTATATTCAGAAGTAACCGATGGCGGAGCGAGGCTATCACAACCGGGTCTGCAAGCCTTCTCATTGAGACGAGGTCAATGCAACCTGTGTATTTACCCAAAAGTAAACCCCAATAGTGTACTGTCGTGGAAAAGTGGAGGTATTTATCACAGTGATATGGGATTGGTCCATCTCCAACCTACTTTTCCTTTGTTTGTATGTAATATGCGGGTAACATTTTGACATGTGTAGGTAGGTACGTCACTCGGATACTTGGTAACACCGCCAGGAGACAGCTCAATCTGCCCCTTTCCCATGCATTTGAGTCTTTCCTTTTTCCAATCGACCAATATTTCTTCCGATGACTCCGGTAGTTCTCATTCGTCCTTACGCATACTAGTCTATACCAATTCAGCTCGCTTTGACATGTATGTACATACGGCTTGTACTTACGGGTGTGTATCGAAACAGTATTCAATCCACTGCAGATCTTAGGGTCTCCATGTACATGATTCAGATCATTCAATTGGCGGGACAAAACTTACGAAGCTGAACAATTTGCCTGAGCTAGAGGTGGTTGAATAATGATTGTTGTTCCATTTAAACAAAGCTCGGCCCTCACCAGGTTTTCCATCTCCAAGTGGAATTTTATCTCCGAGTGTTTGACAAGCGCGAAAGGAGAAAGATTCCAGTATGATGCAACCCAGCGAGCTCGATGGCCCTCCACTCCCATATACTGCCTTGTCAGTAACTGGTCTTTTCCATCAAAACGTCCTGAAGTATTCCAAGACCCTGGCCCTAGTCTGCACCCATCAGCCCTCCGATTTATATAGAATCTCGAGCACTGGTAACGACAATCTCATAGCGTCTTACCTACGATGGACCTACCAGGATCTCGACTGTGCTATCGAACGTTTTGCCAATGGACTGAGGAGTCTGGGACTACGCAGTGGTGACCCGCTGGTGATGTTCATGACCAATACCGCTGAATATGTCATTTCCCTTTGGGCTGCCTACCGGATTGGTTGTGTACATGTCCCAATAAATCCAAGGAGCTTGTCACACACCCAGGAGATTGAACACATGTTGCAAACTGTGATGAAAGGTTGCCACGCCCAATCTCTTACCATCATCGCGGGTCACGCCGATATGTGTCTGCAGATTGAGGATTTGGTATCCGGGATGGATTGCACCAAAATATTGGTCGACGGTCTGCTGGATGGATGGAATTCATTTGGAGATCTGATGCAAGAGACAGCCGGAGCTGCTCAGACAGAATGGTATGGGGATTGCGATCAGAGCTCAGAGTCATCAATTTTCTTCACCAGTGGAACTACCTGTCTTCCCAAGGGTTGCTTTATTCAAACATCTGCGTGTCCTTTTACAATTGCCATGAGCTGGCGCCAGAGCAATCAACCGATGTTTCCCGGTGATAGGTTCGCCCTCGTGCTGCCAAACAATCATGCCTTCGGCTATCAGTGCCTCATTTCCACCTTCTTGAACGCGGCTACTATCGTGTTTCCCGGATCAGGCTTCATCCCAGAAGCTGTGGTCCAGGGCATCCAGCGGGAACGGTGTTCCCATACCGCCTTTGTACCAACAATGGTGCATGCTTTGGGCAACTGCAACCTAGGTGCTGATCAGAAGCTGAGCTCCTTGCGGCGAGTCGTGTTGGCGGGCGCTCCTCCAACTGAAGAAGTCTTCAAAATCTGCCTTGAACGTCTCGGAGCACAAGGTGTGGAAAATCTGTATGGAATGACAGAAGGTATCCTCGTCTCCTCGAACGTGTTGGGCGATGCCAGCGACATTGTCAATGGAAGAGAAATCTCGATTGGCTCACCATTACCCGGTGCAAAGATTCGGGTATGTGCGGAGAGCAGCAGGGTCCCTGTTCCAGTTGGAACCGCCGGGGAAGTGCATTTCTCTGGTCCCTCTTTGATCAAAGAGTACATACGGCAGGCCAACGACGACAGGTTTTACACGGACGAGGATGGCCGGAGATGGTTCTGCACCGGGGATAAAGCAATCTTGGGCAAGGATGATCGATTGTATTTGATTGGAAGGTACAAAGATACTATTATCCGCGGTGGTGAGAATATTGAACCATCCGCTATTGAAGCGACCCTGGGCCAGACAGTCGAATTTCACGTTCTTGAACCTCAAATTGTGAGAGCACCAGACCACATCGCCGGAGAAGTTCCCATTGCAATCGTCAATCAAGAAATCACAGAGCGTACGGCGCTACGACTCAAAGAGACTATTCGTGCCAAGATGGGGACGCTTTTTGTCCCGGTAGGAGTGGTACCAGTGCAGTCCCTGGGATTGAAGAGCTATCCTAGAACTATGGCAGGAAAGATCCAAAAATCGAAATTGGAGGACTTGATGAAGACATATTGGGGGAAAAGAAAACCACAACCCTGCAACAAGCTGCAAACTCGGTCTCTTCTAGAATCCCAGCTCAAGCGAGCTTGGGCTCAGCTATCAGGCTTCCGTGATGCCAGCTTAATAGATGTCGATGCAGGCTTAACTGCTTTTGTCAGTGATGTCAACCTGGGTCCATTGCAGCAGAAGATGTGGAAAGAATGGGCAAGCAACGTTTTGTTTTCCGACTGGGTCGCCGCCAGTAGTATTGCGGCAGAAGTTCAATTGATTGAAAAAGCTCAAAGCGATCAACCGGCAGATCTTGAATGTTCGAACACGAGATCGGATAAATTCAGACAATATCCAGGCTCGCAGATTGTACACTCGTTGCTCTCGGCCATTGCAGAAGTGAAAGGGGGTCAGATCAACCCAGATACTCGAATTATTGACTTGGGGATCGATTCGATAATGTCCATTGGAATACTCAGCCGGGTTCATAAAGAAACCGGATTCTCAGTTCCATCCTCTCTCTTCTTCACCCCAAAAACTGTTGGTGCAATCTGTGACTATCTCCGTTCTACTTCGAACCCGGCAGATCTTCTAGATCTCGGGAAATTAACCGATGACTCATGTGGCCATTCATGCTTTTCGACACTCCTTCAGGGGACCCCAAAACCAGGAGTGCCCTCATTATTCCTTACACCCCCTGGGTCTGGATACGCCTTCTCGTATGAGCCTCTCCCCAAATTCGCCAATGACATTGCAGTGTATTCTCTTGGATCTCCATTTCTCATGACAAAGTCAGAGACCACCTGGACAGTGGAGGAAGCTGCGGCAATCTATATCAAGACCATTCTCAGTCTCCAACCACAAGGGCCCTATATACTAGGTGGCTGGTCAATGGGCGCTATCACTGCCTATGAAATTGCATACCAACTTCACCAACAAGGGGAAAGGGTGCTAGGTGTCATAAACCTCGATATGCCATTGCCAAGGTCGGATACCAGTACCCCAGAACCAACTGTGAAACTGCTCGAAATCATGGGGTTCTATCCTCCAATTCGTCGCGAGGGGAAGCCCGACATGGAAATTCCCGCCTACCGAAGACAACACAGTCTCTCATCTGTCAGAGCGAAAATGAAATACGCGCCACATCCAATTAGCACCTCCGACAATCCAAACCCAGTACAGATATATGTGATCTGGGCCGGGCATGGCGACCCTGATCGGCTCCCATCAATGATGCTGGAAGCGAAAAAGATATTGGAGGAACATGGACCACAGACGCAGAAACGAACTGACCAAGAGTGGCTGAAGATACCGCGTGAATCTTTTGGCCCAGGTGGCTGGGCTGAAATGGTTGGTGAGGAGAATGTCGAGTGTCACGTTATAGACCATGCAGACCACGATTCAATGATGGATCCAGAAGTGGTAAGCGTTCATTTCTCATCCTCTTATCCTTCATCATTAAACTAATTCGCTCTAACTCTTGTCACAGGTGCAATATACGGCGGATCTAATGCAAATAGCAATTGACAAATGGTTGTCTATCTAGTGGCGGTACATGTTGGAAAAACAGAATTGGAGCAATCAAGAAATTGGATTCTGTGAGGGAAAAACGTTTGGAAATCAGGGACTTGATGCATTGAACAGCCACTAGTGGAACCAAAAGATTATTTTCAGAGACGCCACCAGTGCGATACAGCTTGCATGGCTGATCCTGACTACCTATGTCTCCGGACCGAGGACACAGGCTGCACCTCTCCCATGTCCAGATGTAGAGATCGTGTCTTTTCACGTCCGCTACCCAACCAGACGGCACTCATTGTGCGTTAGATAACAGGTGCTCGGGCCAATAAACGGTGAATACATGCCAATCATCTTCGCTAGGTTCCCAGTCGTAGGCCACCCCTCTATTATTACTATATAATTCTTTATAATCCAGTTCAGAAGGCATTGGTATATCTGACACAGTGCTAGTTCAAGAGTCCAAATCAAACGTCAAGGAGAAAGTCTAGCTAGATATGCTTTAATTTTTTTTTTCCGAGAGTTCTTTCTGATTTTCTTTCGAGCCGTTTTCCTAGATAGATCTGGCAGCAACGCTCAATTTATCTTTCAAAGCGTGAATGGTGAGATAATATTAAAGTTTGGCCCGGGTTTCTGACTCATAAAATCCCACTATGATAGAAACTAGAGATTCAAGGCCTGCTACTACCTGAACAAGGACTATACTCTGTAAGGGTAATCTATAACATACGGTCGAACTCCCTCGCCGAGCGACCATAGATTATGTTAGAAATCTTTAATGATATGTTCCACTTTTAGATAAAAGTGGGGTGTGATTGATGGAGGTTCCTCTATTGCCTTAGTTGCCCTCGAAGAGGATTGTGCAAGGCCAGCATACAGATTGCCTGCAGGTTTGCTTCGTGCAGATGGTTAACCGGTTTCCTGCCAGATTGATGTCTCCTAGGTTGCTTTGTCAGGTTGAGCTTCATCATGCCCTCTCCTGTTTCCTTTGCTTCTGCTTTCTGGCGCCCTATGCGTAGCAGCCGTTGTGCTGTCAATGATTAATTGAAAGCGTGTCTAAATTCTTAGCAAAAGCCGCCGAGCTCGCCGATACTCGCTAATAATCTAGAGCGATATAATAATCACTCCTATTTCATATAGACTAATCACGGGAGGAATAGAGTAGATAGAATGACACGGGGTATAGGGCTAAATCGGCGCTTATTGACGAAGAAGAAAGTCTTTAATAATACCAATGGAATGAAGTTTGTCGTGAATGTATATATTCCTCTCTGATTGTTCCTATCTAGTAACAAAAATTATAGATACTAGCGATACTACTCCTATAAAATTAGATATTCTAATATTCTAGTAATCAACCCTATAGTAAATATCGCGCAGTAGATCATATAGATAGATACATAAGTATACGCTACTATGGATTACTAAGTTAGGAGACTTATATGCTCGTGATGGGCTGTTTAGGGGGGTAGGGCATCGATGGAGCTGACGCCTGGCTTCGCTGGGAAATCCGCAAATTAAAAGAGAAATTCAAGCTTTGGGAATCATTAACGAGGCTCTGCGGCTGATAATGCTCTTTGGAATGGAAATCTTCGCTAAATATTGATCATCGACTCAAACAAAGATCAAAGATCAAATACAATAGTAAAGCCGAACAATAGTTGGATTGAACCTGACGTTGGTGACTCACGCCTCTTCTATATGAATTTAAGGCGACGAATCACTGCAGCCAAAAATCCAACATCAGAATCCTCCCCATCAGAGTCGTTTCCTTCGGGCACCGAGTCTGGCGTGCCAGAGCTTGGGACAACAATGGTTGTGACCGTCGGACTTTTAGAGTGAGGATATAAAGGTGAAGTGGGTAATGAAGATTGAGGCCGAATCTTCCTGGGGGTTTCTATGATAGTCTCTGTAGGAGCGCCTGGTGTCGGGGTGTCCTTCTTAGGAGGTCCTCTTGAGAATGCCTTCTTTCCAGAACTATTCTTTGAAGCACTTTTCTTCGACGGAGTCTTCCCTCGAGGGGTCCCCTTGGATGGTGTCGAGTTCGCAGAGCGCTGTTGCCTAAGATACTCTGGTAAGACAGGAGAGGGTAGTTCCAGGCCTTCTTGGGGTAGTGTCATGAATTGACCATTGGCTTTGTATGTATTGGTGTTGTCGAAGAAGTCGCACCATTTGTCCAGACTGTTCACAATAGCTTTGGCATCGATTTTGAGCCATTCGATATGTGCTTTGTCGCATTTTCGGCAGTGCCTCTTGTATCGCACGCAGGAGAATTCTGACAACAAGAGTTGCTCCACCCGGCGTGCATATGTCACAGCTCTTATTTTGATAGGGTCAAAGTTCCCGAAGCATCCTTTATAAGAGCGAAAGCGACTGCCCTGGGGATGCTTTTTAGAAAACCCGATTTTCAACATTCCCTGAAAATCCTTACCCTCGGGAGAGATGATATACACACACCCGGTATCCCGGTCTCGAACCCCTGCTTGTTTTTCCAGAACCTTGGTAACCTTCCTAGCCACTCCCTTCTCGTCTATGTTCCGAAAAAGCCTCGTAAACCCTTTCTCGTTCTCGGCTTCGTACGAAGAGCCTGGTTTCCCGTAGTAATCTTCCAATTCGGACAAAATCTCGGTCCTTCGTTCTCCAAATTCCTGCTCCCACTGTAGTCTCAATGATCTACGGTAACAGGCGTGTTCTTCACAAAGGAGAAGGCCTGCAAGGTCGCTGAAAACTTGCATTACTTTGGATTTGTTTTGGCGTACACCGCTGAACACACCGGAGATGAAAAGAATGGAATTGAAGTGTGACCGTGCCGTAACACAATCCTCCTCGGGAATTTCGATGTCACAGTTCCGGATGCCATGCTCGTCAACTTGGCGAAAAACGCATTCTTGCTGGGGGGATGATTCGTGGATTTCAAACAAAAGCGATGGTAAGTCGCAAAAGCCCTCGGTAGGTCTCATATTCAGACAAAGTCAGAGGGTCGCACCGAAAGCGAATGTTGGTTGTAATAAAGTGAAATATGAAACTCTTTATCAGAATCGGGATAATGGAGAGCATTCGGTCATCTTCGAGTGGCTTGTAGTATCTTGGGGGTTTTCAGCGCTTTTAAGGCAGACTCAATTAGCCTCCTTCGGGTTCGGAAATTGGGAGAAACGCACCCTCCCCGGCTAAGGAGTACCAATCCATGCAGCTTAGAGGGACTTTGGGGGCTAAATGTCCGCGTGAGCTCCTTCGCATAGCTCTGATATGACTTTGAGGCTGGTATCATGGGGCTATGCTGCAGGTATTCGTCATCTCCTGCTGGCAGGTGGACAGGAAAGCCGGGGATCTCGCAATAGTCAAATCTATGGTTTGGGGATCACAGGCCCACTAAGGTGGCACTAATGTGGCTTTTCGACGTTAAAGGGGGGATAGCGGAATGTGCATGCATTAGTTTTGCACCTAGATGTGGGTTTCCAGCCGCTATAGCAAAGGTACGTTTCATATTTTTCGGGGGCCAAGCCACGCTGGAAGGCTCCGCATATCCGGCATTTTTGAAGTCTATGAGATTGACCATGACTCGAGTGTCATTCTGGACCAGGCAAAAATTACCCCTTGTTACGATCCTGAAATCGGGGTTGCCTGAAGCTATGGGAGTGATCCTTTCTACCTGTCAAGGGATTTATAGTAGTGATTTACCACTAGCAACCGATTGAGGGCAGTTGAACTGACTGTGTATGTCTTTCTGAATTTGTATTTACATAATTACGGTCCTTTTGGGGAGCTTAGCAACTATAAGTTTGTAAGTTTCGGGTCCGACTTTTACTAGTGAGTGTAGTTCGACTAGCCCCAACGCAGATTTGTTTTGTAGTTTTCTTCAATCAATCAATTCATCCTATCTTTTATTCGGCCTTTTTCTAATCCCCCGAGGGGGGTTGGGGCTTCTAAGCCAAAGGCGCTCCGTAAGTCTAATCTATAAATCAAATCCAACATGCTCAATAGACAATTCATCGTTCTTGTGTCTCTGGTAGTATCTTCTTCATTGAAATAAAAGCATGTAATTTTTAGTTCGGATTGAGGGGGTATGGTGGAAGAGTAGAAAATGTGGGAGATATAGCATGGCTTAGCAGCCCCAACTCCCAAAGAGCATAGACGTACACAGGGACCGGGTGTTGGCTCCGTGAAATACCAGTCGCCAAAATACATACCGACAATACTGAATTCCTAGGATCGATAGGGCCTTATACTAAACTGGCGATTTCGCAATGCGCCGTGCTAAACTTAACCGAGCGATAACAAAAGCATCTGTCTTGAGAATATTAGACCACCGTCAGAGGCTTTCACCAGCATGACAAATTTCCAAACGCGTGCTTTTTTGGAGGCCGGAGTCTTTCTCCATTTTCAGCATAAATATCCTATTTTTCGCTAGAGCTTCGCTAATGCTCGATGGGAGAAAATTGTCGTCAATATGGTCAACTTTGTGGAACTTCACAATCTCGATGATCTGGACTTAGGAGTATACTGGATCTCCGGGTATTCCTCATGCTCCTCAGAGCAAACTGTGTGGGGTGAACTACGATAGGTCTCTGAAGATGGGCCAATATACAATGCTGGCCGACAAATTCTTTTCCGTTGTCATACCACCTTCGTGATAGTCGGAAAGGCTGGGGTACGGACATGGCTAGCTACGTGGCTTTAGTTGTGATCAACGAAACATTTAAAACAAGGGGAATCACAAGCACATTTTTGACCAAGCCTTGTAATCGAATTTTCGTGTACAGCTGAACAGAGTGTATTGCTTACATGACTGTGATAGAAGTCAAGGATCGACTTCCTTGCGCTAGAAGCGATTTAAACTCACAGAATGACGATACACGGCCCGATACCCAACAATCAAGACGATGTGCCGGACGCGATACCATCTGAATTACAAAATATTCTGCCAGTCACAACCCTTCCGCCAAGACGTTATCATATGGATAAATCTACTAGAAACTTAGCTGATGTACCCTAGTAGACCCTAGTAAGTATCAAAGTAAGTGGATTGTATGCAATGCGTATCTCCTATCACGCGATTTGGAAGGCGGTATGGTATGTATATAACTACGCTAGGTCTGGGAGGGGGTCCGTGACCAAACGTTTCCGTAGTCACTGCACGGAGTATGTGCTGGAAAAGCGGCGTGGGTTGGCGAAGGCACAGATAAACAAACACATCTTTCTCGCACTGGGCCGCTGCTGTAGGGGAAATTTTCTTAACACTCGGAAACAGACTATGTAACGGTATTTAACCCCTATTTTATTACGACAGACAGGTTTATTTGGCAGTTTCTCGGCATTTGCCAGTTTATTCATCTCTGCCTCTTTGCAATATGGGTTTAAAACTATTTACGAGGACGCTCAATCTCTATAAACCAGTCATCCATTTAAATCAAGCCCGAAGGTGTGTTGCAAGCAGTCCAACTCCTGTTCATTTTCAATGACCGCGTCGCTCAGTGCCCTTTCCCTCCCTGCAGCCTCTTTCGCCCTTTCGGCAATTCCCCCCAGCGATGCAATTCTAAAACCACAGTTCATATTCTCAGTCTGGGTGGGGAGTCTGTGTCTGAAGCAACCGTGGATTCGTTCCACCACAAAGTCGGTGATTATGTGAAAGAGCACGATGTGCTGGCAGTTATTGAAACCGAAAAAGTCAGCATGGATGTGTATTGTCCTAAGTCAGGTGTTCTACAGCAGCTCTTTGTTAAAGAGGGTGATACTGTCACCGTCGGTCAAGCCATTGCTGAAATTACCGTTGAATTCGGGCCTGGGAATGCAAGGAATAAAAGCGCTTCGGGCGAAGAGTGAAGGATTTTTTGATAAGACTGAAAGCGTTCTTAGAGAGAGGTTTTTTTAACAAGCATGCTACGTCTTCTGAGGATGAGAAAATACAGCGAATTCCTTACTTTTGTTATTTTTTTTGACAATTGACCTGAATGCCGAAAATGGCTTTTAAGACTTTTTTTTCTCTTACCCTAAGTTGAGACACACCATCTGAGAATATCTTTCGATGAAGACTCGGGCATTGTACTGTATCAGCTTGACCTGTGTCCAAAAGATACAATATCAGTATACCTCCCTTGGTTTCGGACAGTCTGCCAAGCTGCTACTCAACGAGAGGTGACCAGCCAGTTCGTCTATATCTAGTCTTTTTGCTATATCTAGATTTATTGGCAAATACAAGATGATATGACCGAAACTCATATAGCTCATGCCAGTAGAAATCTCGTAGTTGAGGGTTCTGTTCTTCGGCTTTCTATTGGGCCCGGCGTAGGATAGAGCATGCTTGATACTTGATGACGATGGTAATATGTTGAACTCATCCTAGAGTAAGAGTGCCATTTCTTCAACACATAGGCCAAGCTTTTCAAAGTGACCACAGAGGGCGTTAAGTATGATAGGGGCAATACTTGGTTGTCGACCGATTGCGACTGGGGAAGATCCACTACCGAATACCCCCAAGTTCTTGCGTATATTAGTGACAGAGCGCTCACTACACTGTGCCACTTTGCCACTTGCGATGTAGTTATCTGTTATTGCTGTATATTATATGCACAATCATCTTACGCTGCCAGGAATCGATGTTTCTTGTAATTGTGTAAGCAGTTCCGGGTGACTGTAGGTGCTAGGTTAGGAGGGGCGAATGATGCCATCTATGGTCGGGGTCCCTGGGCCCAGAAGGGGGAAGGTTATTTTGGACATGTAACAGTACAAGACTATACAATTCTACACTTTCATCATTGTCACCATGAAACCCCGGGACAAGTTTTTAAATACGGAGGCAGCTATATAAGGTCTAGCGTGTTATGTGATCAGTGTTTGAAACAGTATCTTTCTGTTTCCCGACATGGAAGGCAATAACGGGCGACACTGTATCAGTTCTGCTGAGCTTGCAGAATCCTTTTAAATTATCGTCTCGAAGTCAAAACAGCCACCTAAGTCAACCTCCCCTTTTGACCAGCTTCTGTAGCACGCACCGCGCTGCCTTGTAGATCAGTTATCCGAAGGGCCGATACACTAGACGGGTTACAGAGAGTTGGCTACCATATCTTATAATATATCAACGTTTAGCTAAGACAGAGATTCCAGGCATATCAAACGCGAACTTTAGGAAAAAATTCAGTGACAGAAAGTTTTACATCATGGTCTCTTTCAGACACAAACATTCTAAAATTGCCAACAGATTTCCCAGTCCACCATCCATTCTGACTCGAGGATCTGCTTGGTAGTTGGACGATTCTCCGGTCTGAATGAGAGCATCGGCCGTAGCATGTCGAAGATAGCATCCCTCTCCCTTGTGTCAAACATCGGCATACCACTGTCTTGCCTGGGCTGTTGCACACTATCCTCAAATCGATCGTCCCAAGATCGGAAATATTCACGGTTTATCGGCTTGCCATCCTCCGAAAATTTATGTCGTCGAGCTTCCCATTTCCTCCACCACTCAGGTGGCAGAACGCCAAGAGTATCGACTTGCTCACAGGTCATGTCGTCCTCCGTCGCGAGAAATCCTTCGAACAATGGCCGCTGAGCGATAATGGACCATATGGTACAGGCGACAGTCCAAATGTCCGATGAAAATGACAAAGGCTTATTTGGTTCGAAACGAGCCTCGGGTGGACGGATAACCAGGGGGGTGCGAGATTCATGTTTCGGTTCTTTTGAGTACGAAAAGGCTTCACCAAAGTCTGAAAGCAAGATCCTGGATTCTGCAAGTGTAATTTTCTCAATTGGTTCCCCCAACCATACGGATGCAATGCCGTGGGATGGGACACCAGGAGGAAGCGGATTGCCATCTAGGTGAACCACTGGGTCAAGCTCCGGGGTTCCATACTTCTCATACAGTTGCTCGAGGGTAATCTGATCAAAATTGTGAGGAACTTTGAAAAGAATATTGCCTAGGTGCAGGTCTCCATGGACAATTCCTTGGGCATGTACATAGTCCACAACAAGGACGAGTTGCGCAGCCAATGACCGGGCCACATCAAGCTGGAATAAGCGGATCCATGAACCGTCCTTCACCTGGGAGAGGCTAGCCCTTGCTGGTGCGGTACGGTAGCAAGCATGATTTCCATTCGGGCCATGAATGGTGAAAGTGTCTAAGATCGAAGGGACCATCGTCTTTGCGGGATTGTGGACTGGAGAATTAAGAGTATGTCCGAAGGTGGATAGGATGTCCACTTCCTTTGGGTTTGAGTTTGCCGTGCAGACTTTCACTGCAACATATTTATTGGATTTTTCATCACGGGCCAGCCATGTAGTTGAATAGGAGCCATATCCCAGCTTATGGATAACTCGATATCGACTGTGAAAGTAATCTCCAATTTGTACCGGGTGATAGCCCCCTTGTCGATAGTTCTCAAGTCTTTCGACTCCCTCAAGGGGTTCGTATAGGACACGAGTGTCAAATTGGTCACGCTCCTCCATCGAGTTGAATGCGGTCATGGTGAACGCGCAACAGGATCGGTTGCGATGAAGTGGTGGTATGCGCCTTACGGACGGGAGAATCAACATGCGAGGAAACATAATTTGCGCGCAACGACCGATTGACTAATGACAAGAATTTACTCATTGCCGTAGCATGTGCACAGTTCACAGAAAAGAGGTCTCGGCGAAGGAGACGAAAATATCTATTCTCGGTCCTGTCGCCAGCACGAGGTGAGTGGTTATGACGAATCGCGGCGCAACACACACTCACCAGCGTTGATAAAGGTGTGGATAAAGCTAGGGTGGAGCGGTGTAAGAGAAATTCCGGGACAAAATTCGGAACTGCATATTTTCTAGTTGAATGAGTACATTCCCTCAAGTAAGACTTCTAACAGGAGATGTATTCTGCGCACTATGCGTCGCTCATGAATTGAACATTTTCGGTGTCACAATTACATGGCCTATATTATGTGTACACCGATGCTGAAGAAAATCTTTCCTACAAGTTTTCTCTCCTCATAGAGTATTCACGAGACTGATCTACGAATGGCCTCCAAGGAGTATGCAATTAGAGAATAAGCTTAGTGGCGCAGGGACAGGCAAAACGGTCACGCCAAGTGGAGCTCCGATCACGTCCGTCGGACCTCGACGAGCGCAGAGACCTTGATTATTCAAGAGGATCTGTGCCCTCCGGTATTATGACCTTCGGCGCACCCATAAAGCAAAACCCAAGGGACTCGCCATGTACCTTCTATATTGGTATTATATATAAAAGGTACATGTAGTAATTCTATCTAGGTATAACGACTGATAGAAAATATAAATATCACTGATCTAGTAGCAAAACTCTTCAAAAAAGGCCTTAATCCTTTTTTATCCTAGATCTGTAGCCTTTAAGATCTTAATTTATTATTAGAATATAGTAGTCCCTAGTAAATATACCCTAATATTCGATATAGAGTGTAGGTACCTTTTATATGTAACGCCTATACAAAAGGTACATGGCGAGTCTGGTGGAATTGGCGAGTCCCCTGGGGCACACCCATAGAGCAAAGCGATGTGGGGGCGTCGGAGGTGGTAGGACCGGAGGGCACAGATAATGTTCTTTGCACCGGTCGGGCACCGGTCGGGGGTTCGATCCATCTCGAAGAACCTTGCTTTCCACGTTGCATCCAGAGAAAAAGCCCGCGAGATCCGAAGTACCTTTCCCCGAAGATGCCCCTTGCTGCTATATGCTGGTCTATTGTGACCAGAGTAACCCCGCTCTCTGATGATTGGGGATGCCTCATTCAACTTCCATCTTACCCCATTCATTGTTAAGGACAAATGGATCTTCCCCCATCTTGGAGTCGAGCTCTGACTACTCACAAAGAACCTCGACCCCAAAGACCAAGATTCTGGCTGCCTAAGTGACACCCTCCTGGTCCGTACTCCACGGTCAATCGACCCATCCAGTCTATCCTCGGTCTAGCGGTGCCGATCTTTCCCCTCACTCAACGTCCAAGCTCGTTATCGGGGCAAATCAAGACCCCTGATTTTCTGCAAGCCTTGGTGGAGGCATGGCTGAGCCTCTCCCGGTTGTCTTGAATTGACGAGGCTTCCCCTCGTATAACGATGCAGCGATGCTACCTTCTCCGGAGCTCCTGCGGAGATGGCAGGATTCGTCCCCACGACAAATATCGGCAGTCTTTCTGACTGGCTTTCCAGCTCGATGACGATTTCTTGGCCATATCCGTTCGGTGGTTAGCCTTGAGAGGAAGCTGGTCAAAGACGATTGCCAGGGCACGGCTATGTCCGGCCTTGTTTGCGTAAATCCCGTTGGTCGATTGTTTGTAGACACGGCTGGGCGCGATTTACAGGCTGATCGGTTGATCTCCCCTCTTCCCAGAAGTTGTATTTAAAGTACGCGTGGAACCCCTGGATTCGTTTTTTTCTCTACTATCCAGGTTGAGTCTGAACTTCAACATCTGGACTGAACGTTGAGCCATCATGCGCGCCCACAGTCTACTGCAGTTGGCGCTGCCGCTCGCAGCAGCAGCAGCATCGGTGCCCCTCGGTACTGAGTTCGCTCGGCGCCAGCTTCCCAATGAGCCTACTGGCGTCAAGACCATCAAGACTGCCAATAATGTCACCATTCGGTACAAGGAACCCGGCAAGCACGGTGTGTGTGAAACGACACCAGGTGTGAAGTCGTATGCCGGCTATGTGGACTTGGCTCCGGATGCGCATACTTTCTTTTGGTTCTTCGAGGCACGCCACGACCCAGAGAATGCACCTATTACTTTGTGGTTGAACGGTGGCCCGGGAAGTGACTCATTGATTGGGTTGTTTGAAGGTATTTGATCAATAAACTTGTTCCGTTGTCCAAATCTAACTAGGTTATAATCTAGAATTGGGTCCCTGCCGTGTTAATGAGAAGAATGAGACCGAGATCAACCCTTACTCTTGGAACGAGGTCTCCAATATGCTTTTCATCTCCCAGCCTCTTGGTACCGGTATGGACAGTGTGATCTCACTCATAAAGGATCATCTCTAACGCTCTTTAGGTTTCTCATATGCCGAGAAAGAAGCTGGCTCTCTTAACCCCTTCACTGGCGTGTTTGAGGATGCATCCTTTGCGGGTGTACAAGGCCGCTACCCGGTTATTAACGCCACTTTGATCGGTATGCTGTCCTTTTATGCGGTGACTTTGGTAGTCATACTGACGAACTGGAAAGATACCACCAATCTTGCCGCTGAAGCAACCTGGGAAGTTCTGCAGGGATTCCTTGGCGGTCTACACAAGCTAGACCCAAAGATCAAGTCAAAAAGCTTCAACCTGTGGACTGAGAGTTATGGAGGGTGAGTTTCATCTAGACTTCTATTCCGTGATTGGCTGGAGATGCTAACGAAATGATAGTCACTATGGCCCCGCTGTGAGTAGAGCATCGTTATTTCAACTCACTTGTCAAATAGCTAACAATTCCAGTTTTTCGATCACTTCATGAAGGAGAACGACAAGATTGCCAACGGTACCACCAAGGGCGTTCAACTTGACTTCAACACCCTCGGAATTATAAACGGCATCATCGACGAATCTATTCAGGCTCCTTACTACCCCGAGTTTGCTCGCCATAATTCGTACGGCATTGAGGCGGTTAGTTGTCGTACCAAACAGAAATTTCCGTTCGGTTTCTGACATATTTTAGGTGAACGAGACTGTCTATAATTACATGAAGTTCGCCAACTCTATGCCCAACGGTTGCCAGGACCAGATCTCCTACTGCAAGACCACCAACCGAACCTCGCTGGCTGACCTGGCAATCTGTACCGAGGCCGCTAATATGTGTCGTGACAACGTCGGTATGGTTATCCTCCAGAAAACACCCCTTCAGCTGTTGTATTTTAACACTTCGTCACAGAGAGCCCGTACTACGTCTTCAGTGGCCGCGGCACGTACGATATCCGCCACCCATCCCAAGACCCCACCCCTCCCAGCTACTACATCAACTACCTCGCCAAAGACGAGGTCAAGAACGCTCTGGGAGTCGACCTCAACTACACTCAATCCAACGCCGATGTTTACTACGCCTTCCAGCAAACCGGTGACTTTGTCTGGCCTAACTTCATCGAAGACCTGGAAGATATTCTCACCCGACCAGTGCGCGTCGCTCTCATCTATGGCGATGCAGATTACATCTGTAACTGGTTCGGTGGCCAGGCAGTCTCGCTTGCAACCAATTACACGCATAGTAAAGAATTCCGCGCAGCGGGATATGCTCCTTTTACCGTGGATGGTGTGGAATATGGCGAGACTCGCGAGTATGGTAACTTCTCGTTCACCCGTGTTTACGAAGCTGGCCATGAAGTTCCGTACTACCAGCCCGTTGCCTCTCTGCAGCTTTTCAACCGTACGCTGAATGGTTGGGAATTGCCTACTGGGGAGAAGAAGCTTACCCCGGACTTTGGGTCGGATGGCCCCGCAACTGCAACGCACACTCAGTCATCGGTCGCTTTGCCAACCTCGACGTCCACGGCGGGTCGTTCCGTTGGCAGGAAGAACTTCTAATCTTGATGTGATTATGTGGTAATGTTAATCTGAACAAAGTTTGTAATATAACAGGAGGACTTCGAAGTGGCCACATTATATGTATGCTGATAGATTATCAATGAAAGGGACCAGGCACCGCATGTGCAAGGTCTACCATACCCCCGGCACTTTGACTATACAAAATATGTATACCGCGTAAAATTACACCTAGCAACTCTTGATTCTCTAGTCTTAATCTAGTATTCACCTTCTCGCAGCTTTTGATCACCAAGTATTATTAATCACACAGTCGAGTAACCTGAGCTGATCGATGAGTATACAGTCAGTATCAAGCTTCGGTTACAATGCAGAGGATTCACGTTTAGTTGTGCATGTGTCTCACATGCCATGGAGTACTTAAATTATCGGAAAATTATCATTGCGTCCGTACTTGACTCTCTGGTAAAGAAAAATGATGGCTCTTTGGTGTCTCTTGTCAATTATCCGAGGTCCTCGAGGTTCAACAATTGTTATCATGTAAAACAAACTGCTATAGCCAGACTATACCAAGACTGCGACGCACAACAGCCTAGGCAGTTGTATTATGTAGGTCATTCCTGATGTTTTCAGCATAAATCATGGGATGGTAAGGTATATCGCCTATCAGTCCGACGTCGGGCACCAGTCGTAATTGCCATCTGCGTTATTGCCCCACCAAGTCGGGAAGCTAACTGCAGAGCCTGCAGCTCCAAAGACGGCAAATGAGAGAATAAACAGCACCGTCAAGCTGGCGCCATCAAATGCGCCGGTGATGAGATATGAGTAGTCCTTGAAGATCTTGGGGTGCCAGTTTCGAAGGTAGTATTGCACGTAGAATCCGGCGATAACCCAGCTGTAGATCACGCAGGTTTGGGATTGGTTGTAGGGTAGGTAGCCCGCATATTGAATGAATTGGGGCATGTTGATTTCCGAGACGTCAAATTTGCCGATTTTCGGAACAAACTACATCAAAAGTCAGGATGAGGGGGCAGGC
This sequence comes from Penicillium brasilianum, assembly GCA_001048715.1. Lineage (NCBI taxonomy): Eukaryota > Fungi > Ascomycota > Eurotiomycetes > Eurotiales > Aspergillaceae > Penicillium > Penicillium brasilianum. The sequence goes on along the minus strand of CDHK01000003.1, from coordinate 1,027,357 downwards.
GGGGATAGTAAAATTGGTTGAGTTGGGCTCAAATACCTGGTAGAAAATTCGATGAGCCACCACAGCTCCGGCACCAATCAACAATCCAAGAGGAACAAGCTCGTACTGCCGACCGATTTTGTATAGATAAGAAGATAGGGCCCAGGATGTCGCATTCGTGTTGTATGCTTGCAAGGTCGCACCACTCCAGGCAGAGTTTCCATTGCCAGAGGTAAGAAGCTCTTTGTTGCCCGACACGATACTAATCATGACGGCATAATTTACAAAAGCGCCAAGGATAGTACCATACATCTGTGTCAGGAACATCACGCGGGGTGGGATTTTGACTAGGACAAGATGGATAAGTTTTCAGACAAGAAAAGTCGCGAGATTGGGTGGATTTGGGAAATACTCACGATATTCGCCCATCTTCAGATCATTACATAGGTTGACAACGTTCATGATCACATTGTGTGACCAAGCAGCAAAGTACATATTGCCAACAGGCCGTCCAGGAATCAGAAGGCCAGCCAACATTTTCGACAGACTGTTAGTAGCAATACCGTTACCGTAGCGGGAATACAGAATTGTACTCTAATATAAAAAGGGTTCAGTTAGCTTTGGTCAACGGATGTTAAAAAGGCCTTGGACAAACTTACAAATGGAGCGATGATTGTTCCAGCCACTAGTGCAACGACATAGGCCCATGCGGGCATACCAATGTCCTCTTTGAGAACCACGACAAGGCCAAGGAAGAAACTGACAACAAGCACAACCACGTACCACCACCACGGGGTCTCCTTGTAGTGCTTAGCCATATGTTCGTGGTGACGATCATCAAATCTGCCAGCTTTGGCGCTTTTGTACGCCCGCTTAATGTCTGATCCCCAGAAGAGAATACAGTGCACTATCAAAGCGCCAATCTGCGAAGAGAATTTTGTTATTAGGGGCTCATAATATCAAGATTCGTTATCACTTACTGCAGCGTTGGCCATAAACAAAGCGAATGCAAATGTCCCCGACAATCTTGGGATACCATACTTCTCCAGGGCAGACGTGTCAAGCACCCCACCAGGGAATACGCTTGTGATGGGATACTTCGTACCATTTTCCGTGAGCAGCTTGGTGGACATGAAAGGTAAGGACTGCGCATCCCAGCCATTCCCCCAGTAGATACCAGCCATAGCTATCAAGCAGACCGCAAAACCAGCAGCTTGATGAATCTGAAACTTGAGGGGAAGCGAAGTTTGGAAGGATGTGATCTTTGCGCCAGGGAGTCAGTTTGAGAGAGAGGCAGATAGAGAAATGGCCACACTTACATATTGCCAGTCGAAGCTGATAGAGAATAGACCCATGCCCTCATTATTGGTAGCTCCGCCGAAAATATTCGTTAGAGTCGTCGCTGTGCTACCAGTAGCCTTCTGGGCAGCTAGACACTTTAATTTGAAGAGATGTCAGTATAAAAAAAGCACATCGACATCGATTCGAAGATCACATACGGGGATTGAAACGGAATTCAGCCATGGGAAAATATAGGCAGGAATTGTCTCGTAGAGGGCCATGCCGCTGAAAGCATACCAGAAGTATCTCAGGGGCTTAGAATTCTTCACTTGTTGCCAATGCAGCCCCTGGAGGGTCTTGACAGTAGGCAGCGTACTCCAGTAGACGGCCTCGACGTGCCACACTGCAATGGGACGCATTAAGCCACAAAGGCCGTAGCCAAACAGGCCAATAGAGATAATAGTCAGGATCACCGTCGTAGCGCTCAACTTCATGTCATAGAATAGTTCCTGTGCCGCAAAAACCTCCGAAGTAGTGGCAGCATTAGAGGCAGAGGTAGCAGTAATGGCACAGATTGCATGCTCTTTTAAAGTCCATTGCCCTGGGTTGATGAACTCGATGACCGTAATATAAAATGGAAGTTTGCCTTGGCCCCCATTTTGTATCCAACGAGCCTTGAACTTGTCGCCGCGAGGAAGAAACTTCGCCCATGCATTTCCAACAAAGTATGAGATAAGAACAATGAAAGTTCCTTGAATAGTGATCGCGGTCGGTTTGAACTATTGACCACTGTCAGCTCAACGGTATAAGATGACAGTCGAGTAATTTCTTCATCGATTCAGAACAGTCATCTGGCATAGAACATACCATATAGATCTGGTACATCACAGCCTGGAAGCAGGCTAGCAGTGAGGCCAAAAGAATACTGCGAAATGTCACAGTCTGCTCAAAGTCATCCCGAAGTGGCAGAAGATGCTGAGCTGCGTCGGCACCGGTGACGATGACGACCTCGGCGCTGTCGCGATCGGTCTCGCCATTGATTTCATCCTTGGTGACATCAGATTTATCCTCTGAAGTTGAAATGACAGCAGTAGTCTTCTCATCGATCACATCTTGACTGGACACCTCAAGTCCCTCGGCTTTTGAAAGATTATCCGCCATTATTGGTGGGCTGCTTGAGCATTGGGCGGAGCAACGAGACGCTCGGAGAACTTATTCAGTCCTTGTTTCTCTCCCAGACTAAAGGGAGGGTTACGCAGAGGCCGTAAGTGTCTCTTTATATCATTGGACATTTTGCTTCCGAGTGGGACAAAGCCATCCGACCAATACAAAAAAACCCGTCGGACTGCGACGCGAATGACCGGGATCAAAGACGCCACCCTAGTCGTCTAGTTGATTCGCGGCGCTAATCTGAGCCTTGTGGCGACTGAATGCAATCTGCCGTGTGCTATAATACATAGTATTACACGAAACCTTTACAGTACAGAATTTTGATTATATCCATCGGGAGAGTTTGCCCCTGATGTTCGTGCAACAACAGTTGACGCCCATGTCGTGATCGTCTCCGCAAATGGCTCCCACATGACCTACAGAAAGCTTGGCTGAGGAACGGATCAAGAAGACCATTATAGTGGATTCTGACGCCATTTTCGTCCTCGTCACTTCTACAGCGTTCTTCCCTTTGCGTGAGCAACACAAAACCAAGGGATTACTCTACCTACTCCCATAGTTCCACTAGCCGTATCACTGACACTAGATCTACCTCTGCGGGAAGAGATATGAGCTTTATCTACTACATAAATTTAGGTGCTTTTGATCGTCAGCTTATCTTAGATCCATGCTCGCTACGTGGCTTCGCCAGTGTGGGTCATTAAGCAATTTTCACCGAGGCTTACATTGGAAGTCAATTCCTGGGTGACATTGCGAGACCCACTAAGAGCGCCAATCACATCCCCTGCCAATTAAACTTCTCACATTACAACGTTAAGCTTATCGTTAAGGCACGCGTAATGAACAGCTCGCGAACTAGTTTGCAGACTAATCCCGATTAGGCATGTACATAAGGTACAGTCTCGGTCTAATCGATACTGCGGTAGGCGAGTTCAACGCAGCCACTTAGAGAACTAGCGGCACTGGCGGCACGCTGAGCACACAATTCTTTCTTTCTCGCCACATCGATGTTTGCCTGAACTACCCCGCCTCCGATCGAAGACCTAAGGACTAAGGCTCATCACTGCCGAGTCTATCAAACGTTTTGAAACGATCATAAACCGGAATTTTCTCCGGACTGATAAGATGGGCCCACTATTCCGCGGTTCTATTCTCATCCGGCTCTAGCCCTTCGTTGGATGGAAGCTTCGATTTCTGGAGTAGAATATTCTATGTAAGCCTTATGCATTTTCGTAAAAAGGAAACATGATTGGTGTGATAAGCTAAACAAGGCGTGTCTCGTGAACTCAGTTTGCCTTCACATGGGTGAGAAAATATTTACTCGTGCTCGATATTGAGCTAGAGTGGGCCTATCCACAACGCAAACGGGGTAATCCGTACTTACATCTTAATTGAGTTTCTGTCGCCATTCAGGTGACAATACTACCGTGGGTGGAATGTTTATATTCTATATAAACCTCATAATGGTTAAAGTACGACTGCAAATGTTAAGATCTTAAATATGATAGAAGTTGGACTGTATGAATTCGCTAATACTTTCTCTTCTCGGGCGCAACAAAACAAGGAAGTAGGGGAAACCCCTCACTCAGCTAACTGGGAGAAGGAGAGGGGAAAAAATCCGTGGGCTAGGCCTATACACAAACACAGATCCTGGAACGACCAAGCGGGAAGCCGCGGAAAGGGAATTTTAGCACCTGTGGAGGAAAATCGCGTCACGTCTAAGTGTCGGAATTGTGCCTTGAAAGGGGTTTGAGACCGGTCGAGGGAGTATCTGCAACGCAAATTATCTGTTCAAAGTGAATTTCAATGATCGGGGCTTAAATACCTATTCCCAGGGTGCAAATAGTCCTTGCTACCACTGGATCCTGGAAGAAGTGGCTGTTAGATAGCAAGGAAACGCTATGCCGATACTGCCTAGTAGAAGGAAGCTTCCGGGAGTCTATCTAGGATCTCAATTGTACCCTATTCCATCTTCCATGCGTAGAGTCGCCCCGGGAAATACTAAGCAACAAGTACCGTGAGCCGGTTTTTTTAGAAGCAACTCCAGTCTTCCTTTTGTGGCTAACTCATTATTTCCAATCTTAGGGAAGCATAATAGTGAAGTGTTCCAGGCCATGGTCTATACAAGTCCCCCAACATGTTGTTCGGGTAATTCTCGGGAAATGCGTGGACTGCTCGGTTCGGGGTATAACCGACGTTCCGTAGATCTCAAAGTATTCTCATGCCACTGACCGCTGAAAAAGAGGGTGAGAATCATTCAGTCCAGAAACCAGATTATGACACTCCGGGATTATTTCCCACATTGGTCCCAGTAGTATTATTTCGCTTTCGGTTGGTCAAATCAAGAGTTATGTTGACACAAGTTATCAAGCATATCAATTGAAGCCCTTCTTAGGGAAGCGCGACACCCGAAGTGAAAATAAAAATTCAGCAAGATTCCCTCGCTTAGATTGGCCGATAGCAAGACGCGAGGCTCAGAGTTTATGTTTGCATTTGGTCAAGCGTATATCACATTTCACATGCAGAAAACCGTGAATGAAGGTAATTGGCTCTAATACCTGACTCTTCAATCGTCATATCACAATACAATTTGATGTATTGGTAGATTAGGTACAAAGACCTGGTTTCACAACTTATGCACTCTTCTATTCAGTGATCAAGACATAATTCAAGATCGTTCTCTGTAAATACCAGACTAGCGTTGACCCCGGACAAATTTACGTCATTACATCATTACAGCACGCGATAGAGTGGAGTATTCCATATTCGGGGATGCTACATTCCAGGTACTTATCCATGCCCACTTCCTACGAGTAGAAGACAAAAGATGTACCAGAGAGAGCTGTCAGAAGGATAACGAGTCGTACTTTGTTCACATCCGACGCTCAGGGCGCCGTCTGCGACCGGGCTGATCGTGTGTGGAAGGTCCTTGATATCACCAAGGGTTTCGCCAAAGTAAGAAAAATATCCGATAGAACTGCGACAAAGCCCCGATTCTAGTAGTCCAGAACAGCCTTGGTGCTCTATTCCATTTTTTTCAATACTCACTTCTGCCGTTGTGTACTCGTTCTGGCGGCTGTGGTCGAACTTGGCTACAAATGACATTTAAGACTTCCACATCCCTCATAGACAATAACCATGCATAGAGCCAGGTTCACTAACAGAATTATCTGATAGTAAACTTTAAAAGCAAATAAATCTCCGTTCTAAGCGTCGAAGTATACGCGTCAGTGGCGCTTATTCGATATTTAAGCTTTTTGCTTCGTTGCGGGCCCGCGGCTATCCCAGAAAATCAGTTATGTCGATCACGAGCTCTCTTCAGCACGCATTTCGCTACGGAATGTTTTTCTCTCGCATTGAATTGTTTCCCTATAGCCTGAATATTCCTCTGATGCCATATGAGTGCACCGAGAATGGAGCCTTCAAAAACTCATTCTTCGGAACTACTCAACTTTATAACTCCCCTGACGATTAATTCTGCACCACAAGACGCTCACCTGGACTCATTCACAAGAGGGAGCGATAGCTATGTTACTGTTTAAAGATCTACTAGCAGTCCCGATATATTCTGTGACCTGTCCTCTCGTGTTCCCGGTCTGCAGGACCTCTCCTCCGGAGCACGCGCTGCAACAAATGCCGAGCGCAAAATGACCTTCTGGAGAGCATGCCGTGTCTACCCCAAGGCAATGGCGTGGTCGGCGCTAGCATCGAGTACAATAATCATGGAAGGGTTTGATGTAACTCTTGTCAATAGCTTTCTCGCATCTCCAACTTTTCAACATTCCTTTGGTACCATAGTCAACCCCGTCACTGGTCACCAAATTTCGATTGCGTGGCAGTCCGGTCTATCTAATGCAGCGGTCGCCGGGGAGATTCTTGGATTGTTATTGAATGGCTATTGTACAGATCGATTTGGCTTTCATCACACTATTGTTGGAGCCCTGATCTGGCTATCATTATCTCTCTTTATTTTCTTCTTTTCTATCAACATTCAGATGTTGCTCGCCGCTCAAATACTTTGCGGAATATCTTGGGGGTAAGTGAAACATCTCAGCACTTATAATGATCTGCATTTCTGATATCAAAAAGCATCTTTCAGACGATGAGTACGGCGTATGCAGCAGAAGTATTGCCTGTCAACTTACGGCCTTATTTGACCTCGAATATCAATATGTGCTGGCTCCTTGGTCAGCTCTGTGGAGTTGGCGTTGTTTACGCTTTCCTTGACTCTCAGTCTGAATGGGCGTACCGTATCCCCTTCGGGCTCCAGTGGGCGTTTGTGATTCCAATCTTAGGGGGTATGGTGTTCGCTCCAGAAAGTCCATGTGAGTATTATCATTCAACTTGCCGGATGACTACCACTAACCATGGTGAGGGTGGCTGGTACGTCATGGTCGGTTCGACGAAGCGAAAGCATCCCTGCTTCGACTCATGTCACCAAGATCTGAGGATAACTTCAATGCTGATGATACTATGGCCATGATGCAACACACGAGTGAGGTAGGCAAATATCTCAATGGGTCTGGGTCGTCCTATCTCGATTGTTTTAAAGGAACTAGTCTTCGACGCACGGAAATTGCCTGCGCTGTTTGGATCACACAGTCTCTCTCAGGTTCGACTTTGACTGGTTATGCAGCATATTTCTTTGTGCAGGCCGGTCTACCTGTCAACCACTCTTTCCACATTGCGGTCGGCATGTACGGTGCGGGGATTTTCGGAGGTATCCTTTCCTGGGTATGGTTGCGTAGGTTTGGCCGACGTCAACTGTACTTAGCAGGGTTATCGATCTCACTCGTCATTTTACTAGTTGCGGGGGTTGTCAGTTTGATTGTTGAAAATAAGGCCGTCTCCTGGGCTCTTGGCTCCTTTGTTGTCGCCCTGACATTCTGCTACGATAACACAATTGGCCCGGTTTGTTATGTCCTTGTGGCTGAGATCCCCTCATCTCACCTCCGCATTCGAACTATTGTGTTAGCTCGGATCGCCTATAACATAAGCAGCATAATTGTCAATGTTCTGACACTCTATATGCTGAATCCCACATCCTGGGGCTGGAAAGGAAAAGGCTGTTTTTTGTTTGCTGGTACAACATTTTGCTGTTTGGCCTGGTCTTACTTCCGTCTCCCAGAACCCCGAGGTCTGACGTATTTGGAACTCGATATTCTGTTTGACAAGAAAGCCAGTGCACGGAAGTTTGGACAGCTTCAGAAGAAACTTGCCAGCTCGGGTTACTTCAGTTTAGCACCTATGGCTCGCCCAGAAAGTCTTTGGGGAGGATATTCTTAGTGTCCATTCACATAGCTGTATATAATTTCACATAGTGCCGCCTGTTTGATACAGTCCGCACCGAGTTTGAGCATCTTGGAAGGCCTTTGGGAACGCCATTAAAGATAGAGTGATACCATCAAACCGCTTCATAAGTTTCCAAATTCTCTTTACGTTCATGGTGAGCCAACGAGGGAAAAAGAAACACGGTATGTGTCCTCTAGCTTTATCTGGTTGTTCACCCCGTTTCTTGAGACTGTCAGCTATATTTACACGCTGGACTCGGCTCATTACAGTCAAGAGCATCTTAGCCCCTGTTGAAAAATTATAAATACGTATTGTGGATGTTATTGAAGCTAGAAGGTGTTCCGATCCATACTTTTGAATGATATAGAACTCCATTTACTCTTTCTTGCATGGGCGGGCGTCACTTAGAGCGCAGCAGTACAGGTGAATACGAAGTATGGAATATCACTTCCGGGCTGAAGCAGACCCAAAATGTCAGCTAGGGCCATTGACAATCTAGAATTGTTGATATCGATATTGATCTATATGACCCACTTTTCTGTAAGAAAACCCGCGCATCGTTGTTGATGGATCGTCTATATCTCTGTTCTTCAATAATAGTTTCTCCGACCGGAAAGCCTACAATAATGATACAAGGATTCAATATCGGACATTCTTTGGAGATACTATTTTCCTATAGTTTTCAATTGGATGAAGTCTAGCTCATTGTTATCATGCGTCTAGAGCTTCGGAATATCTCTGGAGAGATGTTCAATGACAGCTGCCAGAGTTTCCCCGATCATTCTCCGTCGACGTTAACGGAAGGTTTTTGTGGCAAGAGAACAACATTAACCCCACACCATTTTAGCTTTCATCGCACCCCAACCGCAAAACCTGGGGTCGTGAGCAAGGCTGGAGTCCGTTATCCCAATGAATTTTGCCTTCGATCACTTCGGTGCTAGGACTGCACACCCCCTCCCCCCGCGTTGACCTCCGCATCTATCATGATGAGGTATAAATAAAACCCATTGTCTGGCCCAGGTTGACACTCATCATCAAACACCACTTTTCACTGGTTTCCGGGTCGCTATCTTTCTTTCTTCTTCTTTTCTCCTCGAGATACTATCTCTTTCGCACCGCATGGAGATCAATATGGCCAACCGGGGTGAAGCAGGCGACGTTGACGTCGCGCATCTTCAGTCAGATGCTCGTGATGCGACTGAAACAGAGCGCAACATGAGCATCAAACAAGCGCTGAAGCTCTATCCAAAGGCTGTGGGTTGGTCGATTCTTCTGTCCACAGCAATCGTCATGGAAGGCTACGACGTTTCCTTACTTTCCAACTTCTACGCCCTTCCTCAGTTCAATCAGAAATACGGCGAGCTACAACCGGATGGTAGCTACGTTATCCCCGCCCCTTGGAAATCGGCTCTCTCGAACGCTGTGATCTGTGGAGAGGTTCTTGGTCTCTTCCTCACCGGTATTGTTCAAGATCGCTTCGGTTACCGCAAGACCATCCTCGGTGCTCTGTGCATGATTGTCTGTTTCATCTTCGTGGTGTTCTTTGCCCAGAATGTGCAGATGCTCCTGGCGGGCGAGATTCTCTGTGGAATTCCCTGGGGTGTCTTCCAAACATTGACGACCGCATACGCGTCCGAAGTTTGCCCTGTGGCCCTTCGAGCTTACCTGACCACCTATGTCAATTTCTGCTGGGTGATCGGAGGTTTCATTGCATCAGGTGTCCTCCGTGGAGTGTTGCAGCTTCCTAATAGCTGGGCTTATCGCATTCCTTTTGCTATTCAGTGGTTTTGGCCTATCCCGCTGATCATTGGATGCATCTTCGCCCCTGAGTCCCCATGGTGGTGTGTGCGACATGGACGAATCGATGAAGCCAAACGAAACCTCCTCCGCCTGACTAGCAGTTCAGACACCGATTTCGACGCTGATAAGGCAATCTCCATGATGCAGCACACCAATGAGCTGGAGAAGGAGGTCACTGCCGGCACCACTTACTTGGACTGTTTCAAAGGCGTCAACCTTCGCCGAACGGAAATTGTGTGCTTCGCATGGCTCATCCAGAATCTGTGTGGCTCGACCTTTATGGGCTATTCTACTGTTTTCTACCTTGCGGCTGGGCTTTCCGAATCAGCCTCGTTCGACATGTCTATGGTGCAATATGCGGTTGGGGCTATTGGGACTATTGGCTCTTGGTTCCTTATGGCCCGGTTCGGCCGACGTACCCTATACCTATATGGAGTTTTCTTACTCTTCTGCCTCCTCATGATCATTGGTTTCACTGCTCTCGCTCCACGAACCAACGTCGCAGCAAACTGGGCAATCGGCTCTATGCTTCTTCTCTTTGCTATAATCTACGATAGCAGTGTCGGCCCAGTTTGCTATTCACTTGTCTCGGAACTATCGTCCACTCGTCTTCGCGCTAAATCCATCGTCCTGGCTCGTAACCTGTACAACGTCGGCGGTATCGTGGTGAACGTCCTGACAAACTACCAATTGACCACTACCGCCTGGAATTGGGGTGCAAAGGCTGCATTCTTCTGGGCTGGATTATGCTTTTGCTGTATGGTATGGATATTTTTCCGCTTGCCGGAGCCCAAGGGCCGGACCTACGCTGAGCTGGATATCTTGTTCACGCAAGGCATTTCAGCTCGCAAGTTCAAGTCCACGGAGGTTGATTTGTTCTACCGTATGGGTCCGGCAATTGTTGAGCGCTCAGGTAGTGCCGATGAGGTTGAGAAGGCAGAAGTGGTATTGAAAGAGAACTGTTAGTTTGGATCTTGGTTATTTGAGATACAGACTTGATTTGATTGGTGTGCTCGTTTTCTCCGAATTTTGATTCAGTGCTTGAGGAGGGCCGCTATGGCCCGAATGAGCTACTCCATTGTTCTCGGTCGTCTTCCCACTGCCCGGATGCCGCTTCAATGAGAAGCTAGTCATGGGAAGTTTTTATATGTGTGGATTTGGGTATCAAGGTTTCTTGCATTTATTTAAATAGCTGGGCAAAAATCCAATATATTTTCATTGCACAAACTACGGACACAAAAAGCCCTCGATCCATGTCACCTCTCACAAACTCAAGTTCCATGATGATATATCCCAGGCTTAATCTCTAAGGAAAAATTCCTATATTTCGTAGCGAAATTCGTTCAATGTATTTACATACGTTTCTGAGTGTGTGCATTTCATCTAATCCCTTGCGAGTTGAAACATGCACGAAACTCAATAAATTGTACAAATTTTCATGTTGGACTACTTGGTAAAGTTGCTCATCAAAGTGACCATAGTTACAGAGTATTAGATAGCTACTAGATCTAGGAAGTGGAATATGGCAAATCATCTCCAAACCAGCTTGAATGGTCGAATAGGGAAGCTAAGTGTCTATCTAGATCGCAATTCCATCCCACAAATTCGCAAATTGCAACTCTGTCGAGCCTTTATGACTGGCCCGAAAACTTTCGACGTCTAAAGCTTCATCCTCTGCGAAGAACCGGATACCGAACGTTTTCTCAGCCGCGTAAAGTCGAGTGGAGATCACGGTGCGACCATTGACAAATACTTCGAGGACTGAGTTATCCCTCCAAGCCCGAATGTCCAAAGTTTCCGTATACTCTTCTCCACTTCGTTGGTTGATCATTGTGAACAAGGTGTGTGGTGCCACTTCAGGCGAGCTTTGAACCAACAGAGATGAATCAGGCCTAGAAAACGATGGTCGCAAAATTTTGAAAGTTTCGTTTTGCGGCTCGAATATCATTACTGTTGCGTTCTCATGGCCTGTTGCTATGATCAGTATTTGATATTAAAGATGAATTGCTGATCAATTCTTACCTCGTGAATGACCAATTGATACCCCGACCTGGGAGCAAGTTTTCGAGATATTGAATGAGCACTCAAGTTCCCAATGATTGCTCCACAGTTTTTCCGGTAAAAGTTCCGATTCCACACCCTTAGTACCCAGAGGCGATCTTCCCAGAGGAGAGAACCGTGCGCCTGGAGAGCTTCGGAGATGTTGAATCAAAGGGTTATAAGGTTGACAGGTAAGAGTTCGGATAGTGGATGTTCCATCACCCTCGGACTCGACCCTGACAGACGTGATAGAGGGCAAATCCGAGACCAAAGAGCTGACTACATTGTGCAAAGTCTGTAAAGTAAGCTCTCGGGGCATTGACAACATTCCACTCCACCCTTGCTGGTGGCGAAGGTCATCGCACAAGTCCTCTTCGGTGACCCAACCCCAAACAATGTGTTTCTGGCTTCGCGGATCAAAGAAGGAGTTGGCAGCATACAAGCAACCATGGTCAAGGTGGCCTCCAAAATCATATGAGATACTAGCAGAGCCAGTAGATTCGTTTTTCTGAAGGCTTCCAGACATCCAAAGCTGACCACGGCATTCGCGCGATGGGCCTATACTGTTCATGGACTCTTCGAGACCATCCTCATGACACCCTTCGGTCCCCATGATGAGAAAGTCATAGATAGAGTTGGAATCATTCTCATCATTTAACGAGAAGAAGTTTGTGACCTCCCAGTTCCTGCCCAGATCGCCAGACCACCTTGACGGACTGTAATTCAGACCAAAGTTTGCGAGAGGGCCAAGGTACATCCAGTTGCTCAAGTCTTTCGGGTCAATCTTGTAAAGAAAGCTGGTGGGCGTTTTGTCCCTGATTCCTCCCGAAATGATACCGAACATTGACTCCTTTGGGTCCAGTCCTAGGGTCTTGCTCATATTAGGCCAAGGAGCGCAGAACGGATCTCTCCAGCCAGTGACATCGAGACCGGAAGGTTCACCAGGCAGGATGGGGTTCTTGTGACTCTTGTGCCAAGTTCTGCCCTGGTCTGAAGATGTTGCAATACTCAAAGTCTCGCTACCTCTTTGATGAGGAATGGTGTAGTGGATTGGGAGGGCGCTGACTGAGGTATAGATGTAATTAAGAGTTCCATCTTGTGCTTTGAAAAAGCACCCAGTAAAGACACCCTTGGAGTCATAGACTTCGTCTGGTGAGAGAGCAGGTTGATCTTCTATTTCCCAAGAAATCAGGTCATGCGAGGTCGCAGTTCCCCAAGCAATGTCTCCCCAGTCCGGCCCGTTGGGGTTCCACTGAAAGGAGACATAGTACTTTCCAGTCGTGGCATCATATCCAGGTGCACATGGATCATTGATCCATCCTGATGGAGGCATGATGTGAAAAGATGGACGCCATCTCGTAGATGCTTGGCTAGGGCTCGTGGTCTCGGCCTTGAAGCCCTCGGGCGTAGTGACGCCAGTTGAGCCATAGGATGCTGGGCTATCCGAGGTTTCTCCGGAGCTTGATGTAATCGACATGTTTTAAATGACAATTGTAGAGATTAGATGTACATCTTGAAGGGCGAAAATGCAGTGTTTAAAAGCGCAACTGATCATAGTATCATGCTTATCAGAACGGCGATATACCGGGAAACTTTATCAAAGTGAGTTTCGCCGAGGTTTGCCCTGACAGCAACCTTGCCTCCTCCAAGTTTCTCTAGAGCTTCCTGATTCTCGCACAGATTTTTTATTTACGAAAGTTTTCGGTGGGTATTATCGTCTCAATCAAAGGTATTGTGGAAGCTTTTCATTGACAGCAGTTCCAAGGATTTACCCTAAAACTACCTAGATACGTATATCTTGCTCCTTGCTTTCCCCGTGGGCTTTCATATTCCATGTCAACATTAAAAACTTTGAAGAAGCTTTTACTTCCAACTAATTATATATGGTCCCGGTACCGATATCGATGCCTGCCTACATTGAAATCATCAAGACTGAACCCAAAGATACCGAGGGCGAGGAATTCGCGCAACCCAAAACTAGATGGAAGAGCATCTCTAACAAAGAGCATCACTCCCGCACGCTGGTTTTGTACTGGGACTTCAGTCCCAGAATTTCTCTGGTAATTATTTCGCCAACACCTACGAGACCTTTCGTTTCCAGTTGATTGGTCAAAACAACTCGTTCCAATTAATTGCTATCTCGTCGCTTCAAGTCTTGTTCACCTTCGTGCGGTCTGTCTTTCCGATAAGGTTCCACGTAGAAAGGGCCTCATTGGGGAGATGCCATGCTCATGTTTAGTCTGTTATCATTGCCCGTGGTACCCATGGCACCGAACACCAACATTTTAGTCAATATCGCTTCATACGGCTACCGTGGGCTACTATGGGTGGGCTGTAGCCCAGGAAACCGCCGCACAAGCTACACGCCATGAAATCAATTCTTTTTTTTCGTCTTGATTTGCCAATGGCTAACAGCACTTTTGCTGTCCTCCAGCTTCTCCTGTTTCATCAATCCAGATGAGCTCAAAAAGTGCTTTTTTGTCGTCTGGATTATTTTCTTAATTTTCTAGTCCTCTGGCTTCCGAGAGGTGTCATATAGTTTGGAGCTGAGAATCTTTTTCTCATCTAGCGTCACAAATTCTCTCTGTTTCCCCTCTCTCTCGGATTATTTGTGCAGAATTAATTGAGATTCTGAGACCACATGTACATAGATCAGACTCTGGAATATTCTCAAATGAGTTAGCCGATGGACTCAGAGTGGAACTTGTAAATAATAGCTGGTAAATAATAGTAATATAGGAATTCTATGAGAATCGCCGAAATATCAGCAATAGTATCAAATGTTATTTTCAGCCAAGTAACCATAAATCGCGCAAGTAGATCCATCGCAAATGTCTGCTCTTCCATCAGATGTTGCCATTACAGTGAGCGAAAGATAACGCCGGACATTATTCGGAAGACAATACTCTCCAGCTTGAGTCGTCATGTCGATCCTCGATAGCATGCAAGAATATCACATAGAGTTTCCATAATTATAGTTCGATGATGCACCATACACGCGGTTAGATCTCTTCGGACCTACCTCGGAGAAATCCGACAGACCACTGACCTCCCCAAGACTTTCGATCGCCACGGACCTCGCAGTCAGAGACCGCACCTTACTACAGATTTCTCCGAGTTGTCTCCATATTCCCCGTACCTCCTCTCTACCCCAGCTCAACGATTTCGGTATCTTGAGCAAGAACTGCGAAGAGCTCCGTGCGGTCACCATGCACCACATAAATTTGAGCTGTACCGTGACCATAGTATTACCTTCTTTGTGCAGACTCAGATCTCTTCTTCAGTGTCCTTTATAAATCCCCCATTGAAAATCATACAAAATACACTTTATCATGACTCCCCGACCCGTCGAGAAGACTTGGTGGAAAGAAGCCATCGTCTATCAAATCTACCCCGCCAGTTTCCTCGACAGCAATGGCGATGGACTCGGCGACATCCCCGGCATCATCAGCAAGGTCCCGTACATCAAGTCTTTGGGAGTAGACACAATCTGGCTTTCTCCAATCTTCGCCTCGCCTCAAAAGGACATGGGCTATGACGTCGCAGACTATCGCTCCATCCATGCACCCTACGGCACGGTCGAGGACGTTCAAGAGTTGATCGACCAGCTCCACGCACATGATATGCGCATTCTCATGGACTTGGTCGTGAATCACACCAGTGACCAACATGCTTGGTTCAAAGAGTCCCGCGGCTCAAAGTCAAACCCCAAGCGTGACTGGTATATCTGGCGCGACCCCAAGTACGATGGCCAGGGTAACCGCAAGGAACCCAATAACTGGAAGTCGCTCTTTGGGGGCAGTGCATGGGCCTTTGACGAGCTGACTGGTCAATACTATCTCGCTCTGTTCCTGCCCAGTCAGCCCGATCTCAACTGGGACAATGCAGAGATGCGCAAAGCCACCCACGACGACATGCGCTTCTGGCTCGATCGGGGCGTGGACGGTTTCCGTATCGACAGTATGAATTTGATGTCCAAGCACCCAGATCTACCGGATGGAAAGATTACCAGTGATGAGCCGTACCAATCTGGGGCGGAATACTTTGCTTCCGGTCCCAAGATGCATGACTACATTCGCGAGATCAGGACCGAGGTCTTTGATAAGTACGATGTGATGACAGTTGGTGAACTTGGCTTCACAAAGGACGAGAAATCTGTCAGCGAATACGTTGCCAAGGATCGTCGTGAACTGAATATGCTCTTCACCGGTGACATTGTGGATATGGATTTCGGACCAAACGCAAAATACGAGCGCGGTGATTTCCACCCGCGAAAGATCCGCAAAATTACCAATCTTTGGCAAACGGTGATGCCCAAATTTGACGGGTGGAACACCGTCTACCTAGACAACCATGATAGCGGCCGCTCGCTATCTCGATATGCCTCCGATGCCCCGGAGCACCGCTCGACTGCTGCAAAGATGCTGGCTACGTACCTGACAACGTTGAGCGGCACTCCCTTCATGCTCGCCGGCCAAGAGATCGGCATGGCGAATCTTGGCAAGGACTACGGGGTGGATGCATACATTGACGTAGAAGGCAAGAACTATTACAACGAAGTCTTGAAAGCTCGGGGTGGCAATGTTGGCAAGATGGACGATGTTCTCCGCGAGCTGCAACTGAAGTCCAGAGATCACGGACGTCTGCCAATGCAATGGGATCGCTCGCCCAACGCCGGCTTCACCGTGGCAAGCGCCAAGCCATGGATGACTATCAACAAGGATTATATCGAGTGGAACGTTGCCAGTCAGCTCGATGATCCTCGGAGTGTCATGGCATACTGGAAACAAATGATTGCGCTGCGGAAAAAATACTCCGATCTGTTCGTCTATGGATCTTATACCCCCTTGGAGGAATCTGAGACTGGTGAGATGGTTCTGGGATACGAGCGTAGTGGGAGGCAGACTGATCAGAAGGCTGTTGTATTGCTGAATTTCTCGGATCGGGTTCAGACTGTACCCGCGGAGAAGTATAAGGGTTTCGGAATTTTGGTTTCGAATCAGGAGGACATTGATTTGGCGAAGGGCCAAGTTGAGCTGCAACCATATGGTGCCGTGGTCCTCCTTAACGAGTAACTACTAGATCCGTCAGTCAGTGTCTATTCAAAGCTGTCAGAATTCTGTTTGTACATAGCTTCCTATGAATGGCGCTGGTTTCGTGTCTTCTATGACCTGAGATGTTCGCACAGTCTACTGTGCTCCCCACGATATGCCAGTAAATTCCTGTAGAGATTATTGACTCCATGGATAAAAATATTCTATTTCGCAATTATTGTCATTATCCTTCTCAAGAATCAAGAGCACACATTCTATTACGAAATACCATAATTTCGGGTACGTGCATGTGTACCGAGACGTACGCCACTAGTTCTATCCCATAAACCCAATCCTCGATCGCAAAGTAAAGAAAAAGGTGGAGAACTATACAGTACAAGCGCTGCCGGCAATTCATCGTATAAAATCAAAAGTCCAATCCGTGGAGTAATAGGAGGGGGGGATCACGCCGCGTAAAAATGCATGGAGCTATCTCGTCCATGAAATGCAAATAGAGAAAGGAAAACATCGAACGGAGAATCAAAGTATGAGGATGAGAAATGAAAAGTAAAGCGGGTGGTGTAACAATTGTGGTGATACATCCGGTCGGTGTCGCGACCAATCGTCCTCTATGCCCTGTTGCCGTTGACTTGCTCGACATGCGGCTTTTCAGGTGCCTCCTCCGTGTCACCGAGGACTTCGGCGGTGGTTTCATCTGAGAAGCGTAGGTCCTCTTCGACATTTGTGCTTTCCTTGACCTTGAAGAAAATCACGGGTGAGGCGATGCACATACTGCCTAGGAGAAGACCCCAGCAGGAGGCGAATTCGGTCATGAAGGGGGTTTTTTGGGCGTCCATACTGGCGGAGAGTTAGAAAAGGGACCAATAATTATTTTGGACGAGTCGAGAACTTACCGCCACATCCCTGCAGCACCGGCAGACTGGATACCTTTGTAGAAACCGGCAAAGTTGGCCAGTTTGCGTGCGTTGTTGGAGAGAGAGCCCATGTACCTGGATCAACATTGTTAGACAACATTGAGGTGCAACCATTGGGGTAGGTGCCACAAAGGCAGATCGGTCTACTCACCAGTAGGTGCAGGTCTGGAAAGCGGCATCGTAGAAACCATAGAACATATACAAGAACATAGGACCAATGTAGCCGCTGTCCGTGAAATCCGTATCGGCCTTGACAGTCTCACGAGTATACTGCTTCTGGAAGGCATAACCACCACCCCAGATACCCAGCGTAATAGCCATGAGGATACCAAAGTTGATCTTGGCACGGGTTGGACGTGAGAAGCACTTCATGTCCAGGAGTTGACCGAAAACAAAGGCACCGACCATCTGCATCAGCCAGTACAGGAGACTGTTCAGGGCGCGGGTGCGCACGGTGAAGTAGGCCAGGTTGACGGCGTTGAAGTGGTAGCCGTAGAACCAATTGCTAGCCAGGAACATGGGGAACATGAAGACGATGTACGAGTCACTCAGCAGAGTCTCCCAGAGACCCAGGAACTCGGACTTCCACGTTGGGTTTTTGATCACGATCACGCGCGAGCCGTCGTTACGCTTAATATACTTGGAATCGACAAGACCCCAGCACAGGATGAAACCCACGGCCATGAGGACCAAGAAGGCGATATAGGTGCCGTTGTTGACATTGCCTGCGGTAGTATGCATGTTCTGACCGAGAGGAACCTATATATCATCACGGATTAGTTGATTCGCGGCCTTCTCCAACTTGATCGTTCAATATCCGTATTAATTCGAGCTGACTCACCAAGCTACCAATGACACCACCCAGGTTGAAAATCACCCAGAAGATGGCAATATATTTACCCTTCTCGTGCTCATGGGGATAACTCATCATGACCGCACCCTGCGCACACCACAGCAGACCCGCACAGGCACCCAACAAGGCACCGGCGAAGATCAAAAAGCCCGCATTCTGGTTGATATTATACGAAAGCAGTGCCGCCGTATACAAGAAGTAACCGAATCCACCCAGAGACAGCGTAATCCGTAGACCAATGCGATTAGCAATCGAGCCGGCGAAGAATCCCACCACGGCAAAGGTACTGTACAGGGCCGTGTTGGCGTTGTTCACATCGGTCGGATTCACCTGGCCACCACCGCCGAGGCCAGACACGGCGTTGAACATGCCCGGGCAGAGGAAACACACGAAAGAAACGAGGTAGAGCTGCATATCGGGCGAGGCAAACCATGGTGCTTCCCATTTTCCAATTTTGAACATCGGCTTGTACATCCACGGCTTGCCGACCACGGCATGATCTTGACCCGGCTCGGGATCCTCCACATCGAAGGGGACGGGCTTCTCCCGTGGCGTCGACGAGTCCATGACTGGAGTCTGTGCCTGCGACAGCTCCGACTCGGGAGGAGTTGTCGCCATTGTTTATGTGGGAGAAGGGGAGGAAGAAGAGAAAGAAAAGTAGAAATTTGACAGAAGGGAAATCAACAGAGCTGATCGGGAGGGGGGATCGTGAAAATCAACAATGCCAATTGGGGGAAGGGGTAGGAATGTTGATGTTTCTGTTTTTGTTGGTTGGCCCTTTCCCACGTGAAAGCACTGCTCAATCCAAGATAAGTCCAATGAAGAATGAAGGGGAGAAAAAAAAGAAAAAATTAAGAGCGAGCCGGAATAGATTTATGAAGAATCGATCGCGCGGCTATTTGGGGGGCTCTTTTTTTTTAGACGAGGCTAAAAAAGAGAATGGAGACACAGTTCACACTAAGAGGAAAAAAAAAGGTATAGCCGAGCTAGTCTTATCTTGTCTCATCGATAGTCTCGAGTATCTCGATGAGACGCTGGAATCAACCGGGTCATACAAAATGGATCATACGAGCATTACGGAGGCGAGTGAATTATTAACAAGATTCATTTCCCCGGTTATCACTGGAGAAACAGGTGGATATCTCTTTCCTCGCTCCTTCTTCTTTTGCGCGTGTGGACAGACCGACAGTGCGGGGAGTAGAAAAGATGGAGACATCTGGAGAAACCGGAGGACTCATTGGAGGCGCATGGCCGAACCACGGCCCGAGGAGAGTGAATTGATTTCGTCTGGGGAATCTCACTGGTTCGATAATATGGAGAAACTCGGCGAGAGTAATCTGGGCAAGACTGGGCAGAACCAGGACTGGAGGATTGGAAAGAAGAGACCAAGGAAAAGGCCCAATGCGACCGCAACCAGAGTCGCATTCTGCCGGTTGCAACTCTCCGCATGCGGGGCTGTGGGCTGTCAGGTAAGGGCCGGTCCGGGTACGGGTAATATTACCATAAATTACACATACTACACCACTGCCGTAGTACTCCTGCGACTACCACACTACCCCATACTTCTGGCGCCACTGCCGCTGCACTGCTCCTGCTGGTTTCTGGTTCTACCACATCGGCATGCCGATGTCACCTCTACAGAGAACAATCCGTGGGTTACATCATTGTGCAGTTTGGGTCTTTATCTGCCTCTGACAACTACTTCTTTCCCTCTTTGATTCCCCTGGTGCCTGGAACCAGAGACATAACATCACAGATTCACTCTCGAACTTTCCGATTTTCCTGATTACTTGTGGGTTGTTTCTCATCTCCAGATCAACTCCTGGGACCTCGGCCTTGATCTACCCTCTCCCGTCCCTGCATCGCCATCTCGGCATTTGATATCTCTCTCTCCCACTCTCTCTTTCCCCACTCCACCTATCATCATGCCTGGCAAAACGACCTCGGCCAGCATGCCGCGCATCACCAAGTTCACCAACTGCCGCCTCGTGCGCGGCTCCAGTTTGATTGAACAGGATCTATGGATCGACTCTCTGACCGGCAAGATCCTCAAAGATCAAGAGGCTTTCTACGAGCTGCACCTGTCCCCCGATGAGATAATCGATCTGGGTGGCCGCATCTTGGCCCCGGGTCTAATCGATACTCAGCTTAACGGCGCACAGGGTTTCGATTTCTCCGTGCCCTGCGCGACCAAGAATGAGTACGACGAAGGTCTCCGTCTCGTCAACCAGGGCCTGGCACGTACCGGCGTGACCGCATACCTGCCTACGGTCGTGAGCTCTACACCCGAAGTGTACTGGCAGGTAAGACAAGCTTCAATACACTTAACCCCAAATTCCCAGTCCCAACCCTTTGTCCCCATTACGACTTAAAGCAATATGAGAAAGCATAAAACTAACGCATCACACCAGGTCCTCCCCTCTCTCGGCCCTACCGCCGCAACCCACCGTCCCCAAGACGGCGCCGAATCCCTCGGCGCCCACGTCGAAGGCCCCTTCATCAGCCCCGGCCGCAATGGCATCCACAAGCCCGAGGTTCTCCGCGCCGCTCAGACCTACGACGACCTCATCCACTGCTACGGTGCCTCAAACCTCACCCCACCCACCCCCCACACCTCCCCCATCAAAATGATCACCGCCGCCCCGGAAGTCGGCAACATGATGGCGCAGATTCCCCACATCACCGACTCGGGCATCATCTACTCGATCGGCCACTCGGACGCGACCTACGAACAGGCCGTGTCGGCAACGCACCAGGGCGCGCGAATGATTACGCATTTGTTCAACGCTATGCGTCCGTTTTACCACCGTAATCCCGGCGTCTTTGGCCTTTTGGGCCAATCGGAGCGCAGAAGGCCGTTTTACGGCGTTATTGCGGACGGGATTCATTTGCATCCTACGTCGATTAAGATTGCGTATAATGCGCATCCGGATGGACTGGTGCTTGTCACCGATGCCATGCGTCTGTGTGGCCTGCCCGATGGTGTTTATGAGTGGACGAACGGGGAGCGTATTGTGAAGACCGGTGCGCGATTGACGCTGGAGGGCTCGGATAAGATTGCCGGTTCGTCGGCGACTTTGATCGAGTGCGTGAACAATTTCCGCCGTTGGTCCGGGGCTAGTACCGCCGATGCGATCAATGCTGCTACCGCCGTCCCCGCGCGTATGTTGGGCTTGGAGAAGGTCAAGGGGTGTCTAGATGCCGGTGCTGATGCGGATTTGGTGGTGTTGGGAGAGTCGGATGATCCGTACTCGGGGCGGACACTGACCGTGGATCAGGTATGGAAGTTTGGCGTGAAGATTCACGATGCTGAGAAGGTGGCTGCCGTGGCGGTTTAACGAGGGGATTTTCTGCTTCTTCTTCTTCTGGGTTTTCCTTCCGCTTTTTTTCATGCAGCTATCACTTCTTCTACGTGCGTTCGGATATCTGCGATTTAGGGCCCGGCGTTTGGGTTCATTTGCATTTCGTGAAGCATAGAATCATACCTACTACATGCGCAAGCACATTTCACATCCCATAGAACTTTAGCTTGAACATCGATCTTCCAATCGAGATTTACGGTTGACGGCTAGAGCAAATAAATGCGTGTGTGTTTTTATTGTTATTATTTCTGTAATCAGGAATGATCGGCTCCCGGAGCACAAGCTGAGTTGGTCATGTGTTTGAGCCCATCCAAATTGCCAGTTAGGAGTTTTATAACCATTTTATTCAGACCTGTTGATATTCTATTGGTGAACCATTGATTGGAAGGCTACTAAGCAGAAGACCCATTTCGCAGTATTTCCGACTACCTAACTGGTTAACTACAGACTACGGTAGGTATGAAAGCATCGAGACAGCCAATCAAATCCCACGCCCTATACTGTGGCGGATGTAATCCTTCGAGTCTGGCGGCTGGGTCGACAATTTTTGCTTTGAAGAACTCGAGTCTACTGTATCTTCTTGTCAGCACGTTTCTGCTACGATATTGGCTTCCACTCCCGTGCTATAAATGTGATCATCTCTGCGGTCATGCCATGCAAAGCGCCCCCTGGTGGAGCCTCCAGACGTTATAAGCGACCCCGAACAGCATTTGGGGTGATTTTGGCCCCCACCAATTTCTTTGGGGGCTGGCTACCTTTACTCTATCGAAAAAAAGTACTGTATGTAGCCTTGTAGAAATCACACTAACAGTTCTCAATCCCGTTAGCTCACAAGCCATGAAACACTCGATAACGAACTACTGCAAGCTAGAACAACCAACGTGCAATAAGCCCCAGCTCAATTTCTGGGAGCCAGAACAATTAAAGTCCCCAGTTTCGCCCAGGCATACGTTGAATTGAATTATCCTTTTGATTTTACTCCATCCAGTATCTATATGGAGTCGAAAATTCATTATGACTACCCAGAACCAGGGCAGCAGCAGCCAAAATCAGGGCTCGGTAAGAGACCCGCCGGATGGTCTGCCACGTTTCTAGAGGGTATCTCACGATTGAATATTAACAAAGGCGGATCTGCGAACGATGGTTCCACAAATAGCGAGGGCCAAATTCGAGCTCATTTCCCATCGAAGTCTAACAGCAATACTCGAGACTCGGCTTTCAAGGGATCAACCACGGGGGATGAGACGAAGTCATTATTCGGCTCGCCATCTTCTGATGCATTGATCCGAGAGGCTATCGCAAAAGTCAAGCCCGCAAATCCCAAGCAATCAAGCACATTCAATTGGAAGGAATCGCTCCCTCCAGATTTTTTGTGGGCTTCTTCGACGTACCAAGCCCCAACTCGAACAAGGGTGACTAAAGCTTCCCCTCCCCGAGAAAATCTGCGCAGTATTCTAAGTAAAACGACTTCAATCGTGTAGGTACCACAGGATGTTGGGAATGGATCATCATCGAGTCCAGGATCACTGAAGAGTTGGTCATTCAACCCACCGAGCACGATCCCGTCTTATCCGCAATCGTCGTCGGACTCCAAGTCTGCACCTAGTGGAAAATCATTCGACTTTGAGGATGACGTCCTAGTCTCTGCATTCTCTGACATTCCAGAGCAACAGTATCCAAAGTCAATGTTTTTCTCCTCGACTTTTCAGATCAATTTTTCTCTTGCATTGCAACTGGCCAAGGATTCTGTGGCCCTTATGGAACAGCTTCTCATTCATCGAGAATCCTATACTGGGGACATAGATCCCACTCGGATAAATCACCAGATGACACAAGTCAAGAAGGCTGGCGAGTTGAACAACTTTTTCCACGCCGAAACAATCGCATTCCTGGGAAGCTCGGGAGAAGGTAAGAGACGTTTCATGTGCGTCATTTATTTCAGTGCAGAATTGACGGCATTCAGGAAAAAGCAGCGTGATCAACTCGCTCCTCGATTTCCCAAGACTTGCTACAGCGGTGAGCCACTCTTTGTGTTATACAATCTGGCATGAAGCATTCATTAATAGAAAGCTGTAGGGTGATTTCGGCTCAGCCTGTACTTCGATCGTCACTGAATATCGGCAGAAAAAATCCGGCCAATCGCAACGGATCAAAGTTGAAGTCGAGTACCTCTGTGGGCCAGCCTTGGAAGAACATATCAAAGAGCTGTTGTATAGCTTTCGCCGTAAGCTTCTACCAGATGTTGCAGAGGATTCACTGAGTGCGGCCGACTGGAACAGAATCAAGGAAGGGTCGAAAGAAGCTTGGTCTGCTCTGAAGTCTGTGTTTGAGAGCGAGAAAGAATTTAGCCCGAAATTCCTATCGGATAAATCCCAGGAAGCATTTGACAGAATAGCGAATCAGCTGGTCGATTGGGCAGAGAAAGTTTCATGGCCTACCGATGCGTGTGATGGGAAGTGGGTGGCCTATGCAGAATCCGCTGAGGAATTCTACGCCAAAACAAGTCTTTTCATGCAGGAAAGACTTTGGCCCTTGTCCAAGATCATGCGGTGAGTGTTTTGAAAATGAGGAAAAGGGAGCACGTCTTAAGGGCAAGTGACTGACCTGGCTCCAGAGTATACATTGATGCTCCAATTCTGAGAGTAGGACTAGTGCTTGCAGATTTACCTGGTGGGTGTTTGTCCACGCGGCTTTACCCTCCGCCACTGATCGGAAATTAGGCCTCCATGATACAAATCTCGCCAGGGTGAGAGCAACCCGGAAATATCTGTCAAGATGTGATCGTATCTTCCACGTCTGCGATATCCGTCGAGTGTTGACCAGCGAGCCTCTCGAGTCAAACTTGAGCAGCACAACTATTTGTGACGAAGCAGCGAGCGATAAAAATTCGCCTAAAAAGTGGTCTCGCACTGCCATTATTTGTACCATGTCTGATGTGTGTGATTTGGCCGTCAATAATTGGTTTCAAACTAACATCGAGGAAGCACATCGACCAGTACGGAGCCGAAAGAGACCTGCGTGACTTTGGTAGTGTGCACACCTTGGCGACACTTGGAAACATAGAGAATGAGATCCGCAAAGTGGATGGAAAGAAAGATCCACTTCTATTGACCAATCTCCAGTGGAAGTACATCGATCACCACATGTTCAAACAGACATTGAGCCATACTGACCTTCGATAGAAAAGAAATGCTTCTTATTGACGCTCGAAACAAACGCGTGAAGGATGCGCTAAAAAAGAAATATAAGGACAGCCCAGAACAGGACGACTTACATGTTTTCTGTGTATCGAACCGGCTCTACAGCAAGAGTTGCCGTCACAATTCAGACGCGGTAACCAATGAAGAGCACACCATAAGCGGTATTCCCGTTCTGCGAAAGTTTTGTTACTCTACGGTTGCAGACTTGAGGCTACGGGAAGCTAAAAGATTCATTCTTGTCACACTGCCGAGCTTTCTCAATTCGATCAAGCTGCACAGTCAGTCCTTGGAAAATGGGCCTACTTGTGGGACTGACATCATTTTGGAGCATATGGGCCGCGTTAAAAAAGAGGTATTCTCATTGATCCTCCGCTCTTTGTGCCTAATTTCTGATTTCCCTTCAAGATACTGCGTGTCCTTCAAGAAAGCTTGACTGACGTGCAAACATTGTTCAACGAAATGATAGAAGGATATACTAGTACGTCACCTCTCAGAAAACATACTCTCTCGGGATTTTGCTAATCAATTCTGAAGGGATCCATCACCACAAGTGGCAACTTGCAGCGACAAAGAAGGGACTGGAATGGCTTGAAGTAAGTAACGAGATTTCACCAGTGCCGTTCAACCATCTGATTGCTGATTGTGTCGCAGTGGCCGTGGGGTAAGAGAAATCTCTGTTTTATTCATTCTATTCGTTCGAAGCGTTCGAAGCAACAAATGCTTTCGCTGCTTGCTCTGTCTTTCCCTCGGAGAGGATGCACTCGGGCCCTATCTTCCAAGCTGACAGTACAAATTTCTAGCGGAATATCAAGCCTTTTGCCGGAATAACGGAGTACACTATTCTGATTATGATGAGCTCATTGACTGGAACAAGGAATTGATTGATGCAATGCAACTGGAGCTAAGCGGGCAGTGGACCAGCTTCGAAAGAAACCTCCCTAGTATCCAGCAACGCATGCATACGTCCATTGATTTTCACCTCCAGATATTAAAGTTCAGATTCAATAGTGAGTGGATGGCGCTTGAGAGGGAACAGAGGGAGCGATTTGGCTAATCTAGCATGCCCTAAAGTGGAGAATTTCCCGTCCTCGATGGTTGAGGGTATTGACCTCCACGCGCAAGTGAGCAGGCAACTCATTGAAGCCTTGTGGACGGATTTGAGAGTTGAATTGAGGTATACATGATCGAATTTGCTCGTGTATCCAGCTTCACAACTGATTCTCAATAGGGGCCTACGCGCGAGGACTCTGGGGTCTAATGAGGCTTCCTTCATATTACACGAAATGATGCCTGCATATCGTGCCGCCGCTTCATTTGAGGGTCAGTTCTATTGAGGGTATTCATCATCCATGCCTCCATTAACTAACAAGTTGTAATAGGTTCGAGTCAAGCCAAAATCAAGGCTCTTGAAAAGGTTCAAGACCGAATTGAGAACGGGAAAATTTTCCAAAACATCATTTCAACTTCGTCAAGCCAAATGAATGATACACTCAAAAAGGTCTTTGGCGAAATGGAAGCAATAATCAACGACCGCGTCATGACTTCTATCATGGGAGATACGTTTGCAGTCTATTCGACCGTTACCCTGGCGAAGAAGCCAATGGACGAATGTGACGGACGGATGTCAGAGGCAGCACTATCTTTGGAGGAGCTCCAACGGAAGTGTCGCAATCTAGATAGACGATCTACATGGATCTCCAGACAGATCGAAGGTTTCTAGGATCAACATAACGACAATGGAAACTACGACGGCCGGCCAAATACAAGTATCAAGACTCCGTCCTCTCGAAATCACCATCGGATGGCTCCTCCCTCTATTTGTCACGTTCGAATTCGGTTTTGAGATTGGTGTTTCAACCGCCAGATCTCAGATATTTCGAAGGGTTTTCAACATATCCTCGTCATACCTTTGATACAGTAAATAGCCAAAGTAATCTTGAAAATCTTACTTAACAAACTACAGTCGATTCAATTGGTCAAAATATGTCAACTTTATTGATTCATATAATAATAGCGCATACTTTCAAACTCGCACATCGTATCATCCCGTTGATATATATATATGTGAATATGTTCCAAAAGATCCAAAACACCGGGTCCGTCTAGCGGAGTCCAATAGACCGGGAGGAAGTGTCTTCCAAAAGACGCGGTAAGACTCCCGGTCTGCGTATCCCCCATATCCTCGCGGAACTCTGCGCCGCTTACTCGCTCATATGCTAAACACAAAACAGAACAGAAAAACGAAACTTTTCACGCGGAATAGATGGTCTGGGTCAATCCAGGATCCCAATGCCCGGCATGAAGAAGACCTCCCCCTACCTCAAGTCCCCCGAATAGAGGAGACTTACAGACGGGGCTGCGAGCGGGCCCAGCCAGCCTCCTGGGCGATCAGCTCCGCGGCACGCTCACCGATAGCCAGAACGGTGAGCATGGGGTTGATCGTGGGCATATCGGGGAAGACACCGGCATCTGCAATGCGAACACCCTTCAGACCACGGATCTTCAGGGTGGGGTCCACGACGGCCATGGGGTCGCGAGACACATCACCCATCTTGGTGGTACCGGCCGGGTGGTACACGGTGTGCGCCACACGGCGGCCGTACTCGGACAGCTCCTCGTCGGTCTGGCAGGCGGGGCCGGGGGCAACTTCCCGCTTGATCCACTCCTTGAAGGGCGACTGCTCGGCGATCTTACGGGCCGCCTTGAGACCGTAGACAATGGTGGCGGCATCGTATCCCTCGGGATCGGTGAAGTAGCGGAAGTCCAGCGCGGGCTTTACCGAGGGGTCGGAGGAGGTGAGGTAGAGACGACCGCGGGAGCGGGGGCGGGGAATGTTGGGGGTCATGCAGAAGGCGTTGATGGGCTCGTCGTAGCCCAGGCGGGCGGTGTTGAGGGTGAAGGGGATTTGGTAGCAGTGCATCATGATGTCGGCGGCCCGGCCGTCGAAACCAGCTGCGTTGGCGTCCTCGCGACGCAGGAAGATACCGGCGTCGGAGTCCATGGTGGTCTGGTTGGGGGGAACGGGGTAGTTGAGCTCCCACATGATGATACTCTCCGGGTGGTCGAGGAGGTTCTCACCGACACCGGGGATGTCCTTGATGACGGGGATACCCAGAGCAGAGAGCTGCTCCTTGGGGCCCAGACCGGACAGCATCATCAGACGAGGGGTGTCGACGGCACCGGCGCACAGGACGGTCTCTTTCTTGGCGCGAAGAGTGCGCTTGGCACCAGACTGCAGGGTCACGTTGACACCGGTGACGGAGTCACCCTCGACATTGATCTTGGAAACCCAGGCGTTGGTGAGGATAGTCAGGTTGGGGCGCTTCTCATCGCCACGCAGAATTGGGTGAATATACGCAACGGAGGCACTGCTGCGACGACCATCATCCGGGTTGTAGGAGACGTTGAAGAAGCCGACACCCTCGGTCAGCTCACCGTTCCTGCGGATGTCTGCGTTGAAGTTGTCAATGATAGGAATGTTCATGGCGTCGGAGCAGGCCTGGACCCAATCCTTGCACAGCTGGTTGCGGTGACGAGCGTGCACGGGCTGGAAAGTGTTGCGCAGGCCATCAATCATGCGGGTGAAGGTCTCAAAGTCCCAGCCCTTGCAGCCCTTGGCGACCCAGTTCTGGCAATCATACTCGAAGGGGCGGAACGAGATCAGAGTGTTGTGACTGGAGCAGCCGCCCAGGACCTTGGCGCGGGAGTGACGGATGAAGCTGTTGCCTATAGATGGGAGGGTTAGCACCATTTTCTTGCGAAGGGGGGTTCTCGGTCTGCAGGAGACGTACCGTTTGGCTGCTCGGTAGTAGGGTAGTCGTAATCCAGCTCGCCGCCGAGGAGGCTCAGCCACTCCTTCAAGTTGAGGACACGGTCATCGGTGAAATCGCTGGGACCGCCCTCAATGACGAGTGTGCGCTTGTTAGGGAGATACTGGGCCAGACGGGCGGCAATGACACAGCCAGCGGTACCACCGCCGACGACGATATAGTCATAGCTGTCCACGTCGACGGCAGGAAGGTCGTTGGTAGTCGCCATGCTGGATAGTTGGAGAGGATGAGGGGAAAGAGGGGGTAAGTTGAGGAAGGGGGAAAGAGGAGAAGTTGGGGGAGACCGCCACTTGGTTTTAAACGATCGGATGAAATGGGATTTGGGAATTTTTGGTTGGGGCCAAAGACTGGGAAGTAAGCGGGTATGGTCTGATGTTCAGATCGGATTATGCGGATGATCCAATGGTTCCAATCTCTCCGGATTGTCCTCTACGTAGTACCTTGATTTGGTTTGCTTTTTTGCCGTTTTTTTTTTTTTTTTTTTCAGAATTTTTCCGCCCCGGCCGAATCGGCGGCTGTGAGTGGTGGCGATCGAGGGAAGAAGTGGATCCCTCTTAGATAAAACACGAGGCCGCCGAGTGCAGGATCTACAAGGCTACATGGTCTCGTGGGTTGAGATAGGACAAGAAAGAGGCATGATAGGATAAGATAGATTAGTTCAAGGATGCTCAAGGATACAATATCCTAAATAGAATAGCCGTCGAAAAGAGGGGGAAAATTGGCGTAGATAAGCCAGTCTCATGACTGACAGTGTAGCAAGGCCGTTCAATTTCCATCTCATGTTGATATGGAAACGTCTCAGGCCTCCTTGAAGCGTCCCACCATAAGCCTCAAACCGAAGACCCCTACGTCACCAGTTCCCCGCTTGTCGCATTGTTCAGCCCGGGTCCACGATACTCTTCTTAGTCGTCATTTCCCGTTACCCCCCCCCCCCCCCTAAGCCCTAAGGAAAGGGGGGTTGGAGGGGCTAAGTGACTATCGTACTGTACGTCCGCGTTTGGTCTATCTCCATCTTAAGCCCTTGCAGAAGTACGGAAATTGCTACCACGAGATCACCGGCGAATCCCAGTGGCTGCCTGCCGTCCCTTTTTTACCGCCACCTGCTCATCGATCCCAAATTTCCCACAAAAAAAAAAGAGACGCTAATGCACGGCGGCAATGCTAATCCCAATCGGTGCAAGTCGCCGCGCTGCGTCCCACTCAAGCCGCCGCGCTTTGCCGGCGCAACTCCGAAGTCAAAGGCGGTGTGTCATGCAGAACTGCGGAGGAATGGGCCGCACCATCGATAAAGAGATACTGTCGAAACGAAAACTTGTCCAAACTCTCTTCGCTCTGTTTGGTTTGGGCCTGTGAACTTTTGTCAAGATAACAGCTCATCCTTGTTCCCGCCATGTCCCTCCCCTTCCCGACCCGTCAGCTTTACTACGACGGCCAGGTGCGCGCCGCTTCGTCCGGCAAGACCTTCCAAACCGTCAACCCCGCCACTGCAACCCCGTTGGCCGACATCCAGGTCGCCTCCAACTCGGATATTGACGCTGCGATTGCGGCTGCAGAGCGTGCCTTCCAGGTCTGGTCAAAAACGACCTATATTGCTCGCGCCCGTATCTTGCAGAAGGCTGCTGCTTTGTTGCGCGAGCGCAATGATGAGATTGCTCGTGTAGAGACTCTAGACTCGGGCAAGGCCTTTACGGAGACGAGTACCGTGGACGTTGTGACAGGTGCCGATGTGCTGGAGTACTATGCCAACTTTATCGGTGGTGGTGGTTTGAACGGCGAGACGACACAGCTGCGTGAGGATGCCTGGGTGTATACCAAGAAGGCACCCTTGGGTGTCTGCGCCGGCATTGGTGCTTGGAACTATCCTATTCAGATGTAAGTCTGTCTCTGCATCACCGATCAAAGGATCGGCGCCGTGATCAACTCTGATACTAACTCTTACCCCCTCTCTAGTGCCCTTTGGAAATCCGCTGCTTGCTTGGCCGCCGGTAACACCATGGTCTACAAGCCTAGCGAGTTCACCCCTCTCCACGGCGAGACCCTCGCCCAGATCTATACCGAAGCCGGCGTACCTGCTGGTGTCTTCAACGTGGTCAACGGAGCCGGCGATGTCGGTGCTTACCTGACCGCCCACCCTATGATCGCCAAGGTCTCCTTCACCGGCCAGGTAGCAACCGGTATGAAGGTCGCCGGTGCCGCCAGTGGCAAGATGAAGTACGTGACCATGGAACTGGGCGGCAAGAGCCCTTTGATCGTGTGCCCGGACGCCGACCTCGAGAGCGCCGTCGACGGCGCCATGATGGCCAACTTCTACAGCACCGGCCAGGTCTGCACGAACGGTACCCGCGTGTTCGTGCCCCGGTCCTTGAAGGCCGCTTTTGAGAAGCGTCTGCTCGAGAAAATCGCCTTTGTGCGGGCAGGCCCACTCTTCGATAAACAGACCAACTTCGGCCCCCTCAGCTCGGAGATCCACTATAACAAGGTTGTCGAATATATCCGCCACGGTATCGAAAGTGATCGCGCAACCCTACTGGCCGGTGGTCCCGGGAAGCCCGACGTCCCCCAGGACCTTCAGGCCGGATACTGGGTGAAGCCAACCGTCTTCACCAACTGCAATGACGACATGCGCATCGTCAAGGAAGAGATCTTCGGCCCCGTCATGTCTATTTTGTCTTACGATACCGTCGAGGAAGCCGTGCGCCGCGCCAATGCCACGGAGATGGGTCTGGCGGCGGGTGTTTTCACAAAGGACCTTAACCAGGCCCACAAGGTGATCGACCAACTGCAGGCCGGTATCACCTGGGTCAACACCTGGGGTGAGAGCCCCGCCGAGATGGCTGTCGGTGGCTGGAAGAAGAGCGGTCTGGGCGTCGAGAATGGCCACAAGGGTATTGAGGCTTGGCTGCAGAATAAGAGCACCCTTGTTGATATGAGTGGGGCCGTGGCCACGGTCTTTGCCAAGCTTTAGGGAAGAGAGTGTTTCTCTACTTGGTTCTGTTTCTAATATATACGACGTGATGTGCGCAAATCGGGGGGTTCAGGTCATTTCCGGATAGATCGAATGCGTTTTTAAAAGCTTTGGTTGCGCTTGGTATGAAGCATGCAATATTATACGACATCTTCGCCCTTTCAAAGCGAATTGAATAAATAGTATACTGGACGTTTCTGATACTTGATGATTGTAACAGATGTAACATAGATTGGTTCCTCTTTGTGACACCTAGGTAATCATCATGAATGATAAATAGTCGCGCGCTTATTTCCCACACGGCTCCTCTACCGTACAAACGTCATAGTGACTTAGATGCTGAAATGCTAAAATGCTGAAACTCCATGAATTGATGGATCTCGGGAATCAGAAAATATCAATGAAATATGAAACCATGCAGCCATGACGAAACCCTAGTTAAAATAGCAGATAGAAAATAAAAACCCCCAGATCCCAGTTCTCCGAAGCAACTATGAAAAAATAAAGAAAACGAGATCGCACCACGCAATTCACGATTCCGGAAAGACGCAATCTGCCATGCTTATCTTTACAGAGTCGTCATGCGAGCGCCCATGCGATCAAAAATCAAATCGTTCTTCAACGCACCGTCCAACCCACCAATGGCCGAGTCCACCATCCGCGAAGACATGCTGTCAGGTGTCAACTCATCCTCATCCATAGCCCGGTGCAACTCGGTATTGATGCGCAAATCCTTGGGCACCTTGACAGGCGTACGGTCCGGCGTAGCCAAATGCGAAGAGGTTTTCTTCACAGGCAATGGCGCAGGCACGTACGTACGAGGTCGGTACACCAGTGGGGGACCCTGAGTACGCGCATCGGTTCCGGCTTGCTCAATAGACTCAAAGTACCGCACGGTCTTAACCTTCAATTCCAGCGTCGCGTCGCGATCGCAGACAATTAGCGGATGCGGGTGCAATTGCAGCGCGGATAGAGTCCACATGTGATTCACGCCGTCTTCGAGACCCTTTTGCACAGCAAAGGCCTTGTGTGCGCCCGTCGCGACGATGACAACTTCGCGCGCGTCCATGATCGTCTGGATACCGACAGTCATGGCCATGCGCGGCACTTTGTTCACGTCGTTGTCGAAGAAGCGTGAGTTGGCAATGATGGTATCGTAGGCAAGCGTCTTGACGCGGGTGCGGCTGGCTAGTGATGAACCGGGCTCGTTGAATGCAATGTGTCCATCTGGTCCGACGCCGCCGAGGAAGAGCTCGATTCCGCCGTAGCGGGCAATGCGAGCGTCGAAGGCGGCGCATTCGGCGGCGAGGTCGGGTGCTTCGCCGTCCAGGATGTTGATGTTTTGGGGTGGGATGTCGACATGAGAGAAGAAGTGCTTGTACATGAAGCTGTGGTAGGATTCGGGGTGGTCGCGGGGCAGACCGACGTACTCATCCTGTTGGAAGATTGAATCAGAAATATGGACCTGGGTTTGGAGTTGGTGAGGTATTTGGGTGGAAATTTACCATGTTGAAGGTCACGACATTCTTGAACGAGATCTCGCCGGCGCGGTGGCGCTGGACGAGGATCTTGTAGATGATCTCCGGGCTGCTCCCGGTAGGCAGGCCCAGGACAAAGGGCTGAGTCTCGGTTGGCTTGAAAGCTTTGATGCGACCTAGAAGTGAGGGCGCCGTTAGTGCTGTCGCAAATGTATATATGGAAGAGGAGCGCATGACTTACTGACAATGTACTCGGCGATGTACACCGAGACCGCCTGAGGGTCTTCACGAATGATGACACGCCTAGAGAAAAGCAGCAAAGCTTTGGTCAGTTTTTTTTTTCCCTCAAGATCGTGAGGCAGAGAAAGTGGTTGATGCATACATCGTGGTTACGTCAGCGGGACGTGTAGATCGAGATATCAGTAGGGCTGATGAAGCGACGCAAGGGGAGGAGGAGAGAGAGAGAGAGAGTTTGGAAGGTTGAGAAGGGGAAGAAGTGTGAAGGTGAAGAGGCAAATGCAGAATGCAGAAAAGATAAGAGAGCTGGAAAAAAGTGAAAAGAGTAGAGGCAAAGATCAAAAGGAGGGCCCATGGGATTGGTTACGTCGAGGTGCAATGTACGACAGTGACAAAAGAGATCTACCGTGTCGTGGTGGTAGTGGGCCTCTCTCTCTCTTCCGCTCGACGAGAGGTTCTGGCTGCGTCCGTTACGTCGACGATTACTGCGGATCGGTTCCTCCGCAAATGTATCGTCGCATGCGCCATGTGGGAAATGGACCCCCACTGATAATGGCCATTGTAAAAAGGAACTGACCGTTGACGTCGAAGCCCCGAGAATGGGAGTCCACGAGTCAATGCCTCAGCGTGTGATTCGTGGGGACCCTTTCGTTTATCGCCTTCCGGGAGATCATGTCGCATATATCATAGGTCTACTATAGAGTCATCATGATATCTATCTCATGGATATGGGATCTCCCACATGCGATAACGGTTTATCACGGTAATCTATAAAGCAGAATGCATACACGTCTGAACGGACGACTCTTCTTCCTATTCCCAATCGGCATAACTACTTGGCTATCTACTTTGCTGCCCTACGATAGCGATGAGAATTCCCAGGTTGAGTTGTCTATTACGCCACACAACGTTCCGACAGACGCGGGTGGGGTGGAGTGGATCCAAAGTGAAGGTTCCATCGCCCAGAAGAAAGTTGCATCCGGTGAAGTCGGCAAACGACAGAACGAGTGAAAACCGGGGAGTGTAACCCTGTAGCGTCGTATCCGAACCGTATAGTACCATACCTGGTAATTTATACACACACGTGACTCTAGCTCCAACTGCGAATTTATTATGGTGACTTAAATGATCACATCTCAAGGCCGAGTCCCCTTTTATATTATTAATGGGTTATAACGGGATTCCGGGTTAAGCCGTCGCTGGCCTTGTCTATATCGAAGTTACTTGGGACTGAGGGGAATCTGATTCACAAACTACCAAGTAAGGCAAAGGATCAACAGGCACGAGGAAATCAGAGATGCACTAGTAATGGAATATCTCCAACATTATACTTTATGATATATAGGCTACAGTACTCCGTACATGAACAGTAAACTTATACTTTCTTGTCTTTAATTCTTAGCATTTATTAAGCTATTATTCCTGATATACTCTTGACTGTGTAGTAGACTGCGCCCGTGACCCCTTCAGTAGAGTCTAGTTTCCCGCCAAAGGCGGAGAGCAAAACAGCCGGGGCCAACCTTCTTATCGCGCCTGTCACAAGTCCCCGATTGCGGCTCTGGAGCTTCCCTCCCTTCCCTTCCCCGTGCGCGCCCACTGCTGATTTGCTTATTTCCCTGCAACACTTCTCGTCTCGGAAACTGCTGTCACCTGACTGCGACCTCGGAGTGTCATCCTCGGGGACCTCGACCTCAACCTTCGAAGAGTCGTTGAACCCGGTTGCAGGTTACAGCTCAGCTCCTACCACCATCTGCCCAACCCCCCAACCCACACCTCACCTCACACCACACCTCACACCACACCCCCCGTCTTGCATCTACCACCCTCCCCCAAACAAAGCTCTATCCACTCTCATCCACTCCTCCCCCACGACGTCCAAGCTTTCGGGATCACTGCTGGCATTCCTCATCCCCCAGGGCCATGGCCCCGAAAGAGGACATGCTGCCCCCGGGCTGGGATGATCTAGACAGGTATGTTGATCACCTTCTTCCGGAGCTTTTCTGCACTTTTGCGCTGTACCATCCACCGCCCATGCCCACCTCATTCTCATGGCCCTGTGGAACCCCAGCACGCCTGACGGGCCATTCAAACGATTTCCTCTTCGGGATGTTTCTCAACACCTGAATCGAATGCGACAACGTGCAGGATCATGCTAACTAGCCATGTGGCAATCCCAGGCAAATGGGCCAGCTCTTTATGATGGGCTTTGATGGTACCTCAGTGAGCCCTCAGATCCGCTCTCTCATCGAAGACTACCACTTGGGCTCTGTCCTGCTGTCTGCTAAGAATTTGAAATGTATCGCTTTTCTCTTCTCTTTTTTTTTATTGTTTTTTCACCCACCTCCGACTCTACTTCCTGCGCTTGATGAACAACCCAATCAAGAGAGCACGAAGGGACGAGAGAGGGAGAACCCATCCCTAAGCTAGACCCGTTGACTGATCTTGTGCACCTACAGCTGCCGAGGAGGCCACCCGACTGGTCCTCGAATTGCAGACCATTGCTCGAGATGCTGGTCATCTAGTGCCCCTGCTTATTGTACTCGACCAAGAGAATGGCGGCGTAAACAGTTTATACGATGAGATATACATTCGCCAATTCCCCAGTGCCATGGGCATCGCCGCGACGGGGTCGAAAGCGTTGGCGCATGAGGTTGCAGTGGCAACTGCTCAGGAACTAAAGGCAGTCGGTGTCAATTGGATTCTCGGTCCCGTTCTGGATGTATTAACGAACGTACGGAATCAACCCTTGGGTGTGCGCACCTCTGGTGATGATCCGCAGGAAGTGTCGCAGTACGGAGTACAGTTCATGAAGGGCTATCAAGAAGCAGGGCTTGCGACCTGCGGCAAACATTTCCCTTCGTATGGAAACCTCGAATTTCTTGGATCGCACACCGACGTACCCATCATCACCGAATCGCTTGAACAATTAAGTCTCACCGCGCTGGTCCCTTTTCGTAATGCCATCATGCAGGGCCTGGATGCCATGATGGTTGGTGGCGTGTCCATGTCATCAGCTGGCATGAATGTCATGCACGCCTGTCTCAGTGACCAGGTGGTGGACGAGCTTCTCCGAAAGGACTTGAAGTTTCAGGGCGTCGTGGTATCGGAGTGTTTGGAGATGGAGGCCCTCACCCACAACATTGGTGTTGGCGGTGGGACAGTCATGGCGAAGAATGCTGGTTGCGATGTCATCCTGCTGTGTCGGTCATTCCCCGTGCAGCAAGAGGCAATCAACGGATTAAAGTTGGGCGTGGAAAACGGCATTATTGGTCGACCTCGAATCGAGCAATCGCTACGTCGCGTCTTGAATTTGAAGGCGCGATGCACGTCCTGGGAACAGGCGCTGAACCCGCCGGGTCTTCCTTCACTCACACAAATGCAGCCATCACATACTAACCTCTCCACGCGTGCCTACAATAGCTCGATCACCGTGATGCGCGACAAGAATAATTTGCTGCCTCTTTCCAATATGATCGATGCAAGCGAGGAGCTCTTGCTTTTGACACCCTTGGTCAAGCCTCTGGCTGCTTCGGCAGTGTCCTTATCCGCAAACGATACCACTCACGGACCTACCATGGATCAAACGGCGATCGAACGCTCTGCTTCCGTTATGAGCGGCGAAAGTGTTTTTAAAGAACTAGGGCGGTCTCTCTCACGGCAAAGGAGCGGCCGTGTTCTTCATACTTCGTATACACACAATGGCGTCCGGCCTATCCACGAGGACCTCATCGAACGAGCCAGCGCAGTTATCGTGGTTACGGCCGACGCCAATCGGAACTTATACCAGCAGGCTTTTGCCAAGCATGTCTCTTTGATATGCCAGAATCAGTTTTCCGCCACGGGCGAGCGCTGCGAGAAACCCCTGATTGTGGTCGCAGTCAGCTCTCCATACGACTTTGCGATGGATTCTTCGATCGGTACCTATGTGTGCACCTATGATTTCACAGAGACCGCGCTCCAGGCCCTAGTCAAGGTGCTTTATGGTGACTTGGCACCCTCGGGAAGCTTACCCGGTTCAATTAGCCGGAGTCAGAAAATCCATCAATCGCGCCAGCACTGGCTCGTAGAGAATTGGAACGAGGAGCGGGATGCTAACGGTCTAGATGCGCTACTCGACGCTGTTCGGGATGACTGTGCACAAGGGCAGCGCTCCGAGCTCCTTGGTGCTACCTCCAGCAGCTTTCTCCTGCGCAAGGAAGATATCGACGAGGCGCACTTTGTGGTTCGCAATAGCAGTACACAGGCCCTCTACGGTTTTTGTGCGACTTACTTCTTTCGATCCACCGGCACGGGCGTCATAGGATGTTTGATCGTTGACCCGTCACGTCGCAAGCTGTCCATCGGGCACTCGCTCCACAGCCGTGCTATTCGTAACCTGCTTCAACGGAAAGGTATGAAGCGATTCCAGCTCGGTTCCAGGCTACCTGGTATCTATCTCGGAATCCCTACTGCCAGTCATGTTGAGCGCAAGCGACTGCGACAGTGGTTTGCCAATTTGGGCTGGAATACATCGCTCTCACGCCCCGTCTGCAGTGTAATCCTGCGCAATCTTTCTACCTGGACGCCGCCCGACGGCCTCACCGTGACGCTGCAGAATGCCGATGTTATCTACGACCTCGTCTACGGGTGGGACTATGCCCGTGCTATTCTTGACCACATCAAGACCAACGCCCGGCAGGGTGTTGCCGACATTTATCGGATTGCTCTGGGGGGCGCACCCAATTGCGGTATCATCCGCGCCAAGCGGTCTACCGACGATATGATTCTCGGTAGTATCGTTGTCTACAATGAGCGATCTGCGTTGGCAGAACATATGCCCGCTCTGCGTGCTACTCAGACTACTGTCGGGGGTATCTCCTCGCCGGTCATCTCGCCCGTTGCGGATGATTACTCCACCGTTATGCAGGGGTTGATTCTGCTGGCTATCAAGCAGATTCGCAAACTGAATGCCAATGCGGTGGTGATGGACTGTGTATGTTGAAGTGTCCTTTTTCTTTTTCCTCTTCATGAAAGCCTTGCTAACGTTTGCATACTACTTTCTAGGTTGACGGTGACGGCAACTTTGACTGTCTGTCTTCGATGGGGTTCAGCATGCTGCACAACTTCGAGGAGGTCAACTGCGATGCAGCCACCTGGACGATGATGCATCCGCCATAGGGCGGGCACTGGCTCGCGACTCTTTCTTTCTTTGACTTTTCAACCTCTTTTCTTCTTGGCCCGTGAGATTTGTGTACTTGTTTGATTCTCACCGTCTTTTTTTTTCGCATTTATGATATCCATCTGGCATTTGTTGGTTACGGGTTATTGGTTTTATTGGCTTACGGGGTTCGTTATATAAGGCCTCCCCTGGGGGCAACTGAGGGAACCATGGGGGGGCTGAGGATCGCGAGGCCTGCGATGTTCGCAGGATGCAGGTACCTAGGGCGCCTCGACTGGAGGCACTGATTGGACTGGCTTTGGGATTAGGACTTTTTTTTTTCTTTTTTTGTATTCCCTCTTGGCCTTTTTCCCAGGCTTCCTTCTGCCCCTCGTGCATATGTGCATAGTATTATCAGATTTCCACGGGGCCACCCTTAGGGGGCGGTTCTCCAGCAGGGTGGGTAGGACAACGCGCCCCGTTCTATACGGCGTCATCCAGACCAATCTTACATCATTTTTTTTCCCCTCTTGGGCGTGAACCCACCCATCAAAGGACATGTCGATCAACGGGAGATCCGCATGTTTCGATGTTTTTTTTCTTTTCTTTTTTCTTTTTTCATCGGGTTTTCTTTGTTCGCTGTTGTTATTTCTCTTGGCGGCCTTTGGGTTTTTGATTTCCCAGTTTGGATGAGACAGCCGAGGCTCTCCCAAATTCCAATCGCCGCTTGATGTCCACTCGCCCCTCGAGGCAGGAGGGGGCAATTGAGCAGATTATGCCTCAAACGAAGTGGAGTCGTGGAGATAGATGGGCTCTCGCGACAGGCACCAGGCTAACGGCGTTCGCTTACTGGCCCGGACTTCCGTTGGCCCAAGAAAGCGAAAGCCAGCTCCAGCGCCTGTAGAGACTGGGGACGGGCATCAATCTACGATTCTACCGGTTTGGGAGTTTCTGGCTCGAGAGGATTCGAGTTTACTCATACAGGGTACAAAAGGGACCTCGTACTTTGTCGATGACTTTGCATGATTATGATGATCACTTACTCAGTACGGACTGCTCCGTATCGCCTCTTATCATCACATTCCCAGCCAACTCTGTCAAGGCGCATCCGTTGTGGCAATAGACTAATCCCCCCATGCTGGCGCAATCTGATCGGTTAGGATCCAGGAGACGCCCGATTCCCGTTACAGAATCATCGGTAATCAACCGTGTCCGGTTGGCGCTGGTTCGGACTCCGCTTGGCGCCGGAGGCGATGGGAAGGAAAAAGCTAAGAATCCACCTCGAAGGTTTTCCATCCGAGGGAGTCGGGATCGCAAGAGCTCGGGTCGTGAGCTGTTAGAAAACTCAATGCCTCTGCTAGTTGCGGGGACTTGGATCACGGAATTTTTTCTGGGTAGATTATCGTTTTGAATGTGGGGAATAAGAAGTGTTTTTAGAATGGGATTTGGTTGGTAGGAGGTATAATATATCTTGAGCTCTTCTCGATGGTACATTTCTATTTCCGCGAGATGATTAGTATATTACGGTCTGCAGAATGGACAACGTATCGATTTACTATGAAGTCGACGTTGAAACATGCTGGGAGTTTTGACTTGTTCTATTTCTTTCTCACGGAGCGCATAGAAAAGCTTCCCAGCGCTAAGACATCGGGCGTCGGGGCCACAGTTCCATCCGTGGGTCAGGACTCGGTGGGCTCGACTTGGCTGGAACCATCGAAGCTCAGATCACGGCACGAAGCGCCTTTTTTTTTACTTCCTTTTAATTACCGGCTTAAGGCGGGGAATCAATCTATTTAGTTGAGTTTTGAGAGGGAAATCCAAATCCCACGGTCGCACAAGATGTATAACCACCTTTCCTTTTTCAAGTAATTTCGCTTGCGATTACAGTAGGTGAGTCGAGGTTTAGTTTCTGATTTTCCATGTTCGACCCCCTGACGAGAGACGTTTCTGTTTTTGCATTCAATGTCATCATGGTGATCCGGTTAGAAACCCAGGATAATTCCTGAATCCCGGAGAAGCTAATGCGAGAATATTAAACCGGGGGGCTCGTTCGCCAGCCTGTTGGAAGTGGACCCTAATTAACTATCCTAGTCCCCTTTTAACCAAGTTTTCTCCACTACTGCGGATGAGCTGCAGTGGCTCACCCGACGAGCAGAGTCGAGAGCACAGGGATGATGCTTGGCCGTTCATGGACACGGTACTGTACTCTCCTCCCTCTTTGGGGTTCGATCCACATACCTTATCTTTGGATCTGGGTCTCGTTGATCCCCGCTCTGGGAAAATGAAATTGGCCCCGGATATGCTTCTCGCTGGATAATACATAATGGAAATGAAAGTGAAGGATGGTGGGGGAAGGAAAGAAAATAAAAAAAAAAAAGAGGGCAGCCGTAGGTCAGATTCCATTCTCTGGTAGGGAGGGGGGCCTGGATAAGTTAGGGGGGGGGGGGGTTCAAAGTCGATTTCTTTCTCCAGTCGCGCTCACACGGCTTTAACCCTTTTTCGGTTTCGGATCGTCCCCTTTCCCATCCTAAAAGCGTCTAGATCGATCGGATCTCAGTTCCCTCGGTGATCACCGGTTTCGGTGACAGCCTCATGCGGAGGGTTTTAAGTCGGGAAGTATGTACGGAGTACATCGTACGGGTGTCGGGGCGTAGTCGTTTCATGGAGAAAATCAAGGTTTAGCCGAGACCGCTTGTTGAAACAACAAAAAAAACATAGTGTGAGCTCAGACTCCGGTCTAGTATGGACAAGAAGACGGTGCTCTTAGAATTCTTGATTCGCTGGGGGCAGTCGGCACCAGTGAAAGCACTGGCCAACTGGCCAGCTACGAGGGAACGAGGGAAGCTGGACAACGAGCAGGTAGTTGACGGGGGCAGAACAAACTCAGCTGGAACCGTGGGAGAACCGTGGAAAGCATCAGGGATCTACCAATCAAAAGAGGGGGCTCGACTCGGGGCCGTGCAGAGAAGAAGCTGACAAGGTTTGGATTCAGCGGAGGAAAGTCGAATCGGGTAAATGCACGGGAGATTGGAGGGAGGCAAGCTAGCAGATCGTCATGGATCATGGGCGCAGGTGTGCAGGCATGCAGATGTGCAGATATGCAGATGCAGAGAGAGATGTACTAATGTAT
Source organism: Penicillium brasilianum (assembly GCA_001048715.1). NCBI lineage: Eukaryota > Fungi > Ascomycota > Eurotiomycetes > Eurotiales > Aspergillaceae > Penicillium > Penicillium brasilianum. The sequence goes on along the minus strand of CDHK01000003.1, from coordinate 985,635 downwards.
AATGTATACGAAGCATATACAGTGAAAACTATAGTGAAAGAGTATAGACTTTGACGAGTCGTATCTGTACCAGTTTCCTCGACGAAACGTAGGCAGGATGCATTCTTCCTTTCTAGAAGGGGCGGGCGTTCCGGACTGGCTTGAAATTGGGCTTCACATGGAAGCTTCTCTGGCTTCTCCGCCACACCCGTCATCCTTTTTTTTTACTGCTTGTCCTCAGCCCAACGACGAGACATGAAGCAACTTTGCAACATCATAGGCCACCGGGCCCTGGCCACATTTGCTCGGCAGGTTCCACGGGCGTCGTGCTGCGAATGAGACTGGCCAACGCCCATTCTCTTTTGCCCTCTTTTTTGCCCTCTGGGTAGCCTCTTGTATGACCGGAATGACCTGAATGCATCACCCGCCCACGGCGAACCTGCAGAAGGTCAGGACGCCGGTCTTGACTGGTTCCACCAAGGCGTCCTCTTCGCTCTTATTCTCGGTGTGAGAACCGTCCGTTTCTGTATTCACGCCCCCACGAGGCAAACTTGCCAGTTTGAATTCTGTTCCAGAGAATCAGAGTTTATGGGGATCACTCGGCGTTCCGCGTTGGAAATGCGGGAGACAAGTACATACTGTACTCCGTACTGACCCACGATGGAGTCCAAAGGACCTTTTTGCACCAAATGCAGCCTCCTCGTCTTTTCGGTGCCCACAATTTCCCCTCGATTTAGTTCTTGCTTAACCCGTCTTCCAAGTCCGGCACTAACCCTCGAAAAGGTTTACGGTGCTCGCTAAGAACAGCGCTCGGTTCCTGAACTCCGACTGCGGATGGGTCGAGGGAAAGTGGGTTGCCCGTTCGCAGTGGGCCGAGAGCCACTCTCGTTGGTCCATGTCGGGGACTCCTGATCATCGAATCGAAGCTCTGGCTTCGAATCGCAGTCGTGCACTTCCAACAATCCTTGCACGGTCCCCCCCCTCTTTTTGCTTCGCTCTCGTGTCCTGCTTTGAACGACCCTGGCCCTGCTCCTGGTGCAAAAACCCGCTTTCATTGATTGGACCTTGGCTGGGATCCACTCCCCGTTTTCTAATTTTCCCCTCTTCTATTCTGCATATTATTTTATTTTGATTCTTGTTTTTTTTTTTTTCCCTTTCCCAGCACGATGGCGCTGCATGTCAGACGGGTCCCATGTTGATCATCGATTCCTTTCTAGGATGGGGCGCGTTGGCCCGTCGCCTATGCCCTTTTTCGGTGGAACTGGCTTTGCTGGCTGTCCTTTTTGGTCCTCTGACTGGTTAATTGTACCTCTGTCTAGATTGCTGCTGATGAAGTCTTTAGTTCCCACCCCCCCCCTTCTCTGGTCTTTCTCCATCCGGTGCACAGCGATCATCCGTAGCGAAGGTATCCTGGCCGTTGTCCGTGGGTCAATCCTGGGGGACGGGACTACGGAGTCTCCGTATAGGACGTCTTCTTCAGTACCTTTGTATATGAATCCATTCCTTCCGTAGAAATGACTCTCCATGCTAGTTAATGGTTAAAAATTATAGTAAGTGACTTTATAATGAACTTCCCTCCCCTGTGGAAATCCTGGAATGGGGGTACCACGCATGAGGTACTCTAATTTGCCTCCTCTCGTCATTCAATCCTCGTACTTTTGTTATTTCTCTCTCCCCTTTTGACTCTTCTCTCTCCTCGGGATTCTCGGAGAACCGTCTCTTCTGGGGGTTTTTGAGATTTCTACCTTTTTTTACCTTTCGCTCTCTCTCCTCCACTGAAATTCTATTTTCTCTTCTCCGACCGTGGCGCTTTCAGGGGAGAGGGCTTGTTTTAGCCCCGAAGCAGCCGGGCCTCAATAGGCAGGTGGGTTATTGGGTTTTCTAGTTCCTCGACTGCATGATCTTCAGGGTCTTCAAGACGGAGAGAAAACCGCGACGGTTGCCGAGAGCCGGTGATCGCCCATCTGTCTGACCTTCGTGTTGAAGAAGAGGGGAGAGGAGTAGGGTAATAGGGTGGGGGGAGGAGGAGGGGATGAAGAGGGTGGCCTGTTTTCTACATGAGTTGGAAGATTGGGGGGGGGGGAGGGAGAGGGAGTGACCTAATCAAGAAAATGATCATTTAAATTCATTTAATTCGTTATCATCGTGAATAATATATATCTTATGATCCTGCATTAGCATTAGCCATTGATAGGCATCACAATCGAGTGGACCGTCTTCGTCTGGTTTACCCACTTCCACAGTTTGGCCCAGTGTGGGAGGTAATCCCGTGACCGTTCTAATCCAGTGGGTGCCATATACTACGGGCTAAAGTTACCGTAAAGTATGTACCTCCTCTGTATTCTATACAAACGATTGTCCCTCCGCAAAAAAACGGCTCCACTTTTCCCCGAATCCGTCGGCGCATCCGTACCGCATTCCATCACGCTGCTCTCTCTCTCTGCTCTCAACTCCCTCTCTCTCTCTTCTCCTCTCTCACTGGTCTACTTTCCACGACTTTCCAACCTTTCCTCTCTTCTTCCCCTCCTCTCCTCCCTTTCCCTACACGCCCACGCCTCTCGTTCTAATTCACCTTGTGACCTCTTACCTCTTCTCTACCCTCCTCTGTGTCTCTTCCTCTTCCTCCTCCTCCTCCTCTTCTTCCTCTGTCTGCTTCCTGCCCCTCTTAATCCGCAAAATACCCCCTCTATATCGCGCGCCGTGTCCTACCTTAATCCCTCGCCATGGAGGGCTTCGACACCATGGCTATGCCACCTTATCTGGCCAGCCCGCTTTCTCTCGGCAATCTCCAGGGCACCGACTATCTCAATGCTATGCCAGGCTTGGATCTCCCTGACCACCGCTCCAACTTTGATTCCGAGACCTTTGTCAGGTAGGTGATCATTTGTTCGGTCTCACCTTTGTTCACAACCCACCCGCCGAGCTTGTTTTTTTTTTTTTTCTACTATAGCCTTATTTAAGAGTGATGTCCCTCGAGAAACTAATCCTAAATCCCGCAATAACAGCGACGACCTGGCATTCACTCAAAATAGCCTATCACACTCATTAAAGCGCTTCCCATCCGGATATGACGACCCCTTCACAGATATGGTCGCTCCTTTCGACCCAGTACCTCCAGAGCAGCAGCAGGACTCGTCAATCGACCACAACAACAAGCTATTGAGCTTCTCCATCCCCGTCTACCACTTTACCTTGCTCGACTACTCCATGCGCCGGGCCTCTCTCTCGGTCTCCGCCCAGCTACATGGCATGTTCTTCTTGGCCGAGTCTCCGTACACCACTTCTCCGTCCGAGAATGCCCCGCCCCAACAAGGTGCTGAATTGACGTGTTATCGGCGTAATCTCTTCCAAATTACCGGCTCGGTCACCCTGCCCCGAGGCATGCGCTATATCATGACGGATCAGGGCGATCGGATTCCCATTCTGGCCCAAGAACTGACCGTCTCCGCGACGGAGTCGGTCGAAGGAAACCCCGTAAAGATCATTTCCGTTCCCTGGAAGACTCCCTCCGCTGCCGCTGCCAACTCAGGTACCGCTCTCGAGGAAAGCAACCCAAGTGGTGCAGCTAAGGTGGAGAAGGAACCCCCGCCAATCCCACTTGATATCATGGCCGGCCAGGACCTGGACACCGACTATGCCACCTTCCCAATCGCTTGGAAGCGTTTGCAGTTCCGCGTCGCGACTGCTAATAACGGACGCCGTAAGGAACTGCAGCAACATTTTGTCGTACGGCTCAAGGTGGTTGCGACGTTATCCACGGGAGCCAAGATCCCCATCTCCGAGGTGCAATCAGGACCCGTCATCGTTCGTGGCCGCAGTCCACGCAACTTCCAGTCTCGCAAGGATCTCCCCCTGAGCGGCAGTGCCGCCGCATCTCGCAAGAATCAGGCCAACTCGGCGGCTGCGCTCAACCGCACCCCTACTAGCGAGTCCTTGCCCCGTCGCGCCAGCGTAACCCCGGCAAAGAACAAGGCACCCTCTGGCACGGTCCAGAGTAGCTCCCCCGAAACGACCTCCGTCCCGCCTCCATCCATGATGCAACAATCACATGCCACGACCGATTGGACACCTATTCCTCAATCTAGCTCCAATGCCGTCATGTCCCACGGTCATCACCAGCCTCTCTTCCCTCACTCCAGCCCAGAGCAACTCTCCCAGGCGGCCGATCCGCAGCGCCGCGTTAGTGGTACGACGGCTGCAGCAGCGGCGCCGATTAATCTGTCTCTGCTGGATGAAGACGATGGAAGCCACGACAACGGTCTTCACCTCGACCAGAAGATCATGCAATCCTATGCCAACGAGATACCCCAACAACGGTCGATAAGCATGGATCATTCCGCTCAGCCTCCGGCCAAGATGCGCAAGATGTCCCACGGTATTCCGCAGACCTCCTCGCGAAGTGCCAGCTCGTCTCTGCCGCTCATAGAGACCGCCAATCTTCCTCAGCAGTTCGTCTCGTCTTTGCCCTTCCCCAATGAAGGCACCGACTTCCTGTACGAATACTTCCCTCTCGGTTTGGATGACTGGCAAGCTCCCGTCGACGCTGTCTATCGACCTCACGTTGTTCATCATACGAATATGCCCGAGATGAAGTTCGTTGCAGGCTCTAGGGGCCGTAGCAAACGCTATTTCGCCGCCGAGGACGTCTTTTGAAAAACGAATCTCCCTCTTTATTGGAATGGCGCTCGGTCGGCGTTTTTCTTTTTTTTTTTTGTTCTCTTATATTTTGTTGGAATTTCGAGGGGTTTTCCCTCTAGTTTTGAGGGTCTCTGCGTTGTTTGGGGTTTGATCCTACCATCTCGGTTTTCGCATCTGCATTTGCACATTTTAGGATGGGAGTTTTGATGTCTCACCACTCCTATATCAAGTCTCCTATTTAGAAAGCTTGACCCTTGATTTTTGGATGAGAGGGAAAGCCTGTTCTGTTTCTTTTCCCCGTGCTGGGGATTCTGTGTTCTTTGATTATTTTGGGATCGTAACGCTATGCGTTGCGTATGGACTTCTGGTTCTGGGAAACTCGGTGGATTGGAATTTTGTTTTTTCGTCTACTACTTTGCTCTTGGTGTCGGATTATTGCGGGTCATGTGGTGCAAAATGGCGAGTTGTGGCGTGTGCTGGAGTTTTCTTTTTTCTGTCTTGTTTTATCTTTTTCTTGGATGTTCAGGCTTGATACGAGGGTTGAACGATCACTACTGGCATGGCATTGCTCTGCAATGCCTTCTCAGTCACTAGTATTGCTTCCTCGTCCTCTCTCGAGGGCAATCTACACCCCGGGGGACCCGCGTCGAGTCGAGTTGATAGGTCTGGTCTACTGGCCTGGACTCATCTGCACACTTCCTCTTCTCTTTGGTTTCGTTTTTTTTTCTTCTCTTTTTGACATGCTCGGTCCCGGTCCTGGTTCTGGTTATATCCCATCTTGTCATGATTTTACGCTGCGATTGACTGCGCGAGATCCCTTCCTGGTTCTGGCTATGGAGCCAATATTCTGCCACTCCTATCTTTCTGGCATACCGGGGGGTTTCTTATAACTATACTTGCCAAATATCATCTGTGATGAAATATTCTACGTTCTCATTCATTGCCTTCTCTTCATCTTTCATAGATCCCTCGGCGGTGTCTTCAGTTTTGAGTCGGGATATTGATTCTCCTACACGAAAATAGTTCGAATACAAAAGGCTTTCAGCTTCTTTCCGCTTCATTTTGGGACCTTTGCAATCCTCTCCATTCAGACTAATAGATGATCAGTCCACCCCCACTCACTATCTACCAACCCTCTCTTTTTTTCACAAATACCCCAACCCATCTCCGCCAATAGTCTCCAAATCGGCCCGAATCTCCCACTCCGTCGCCCCGACCCGCCCCGCGATCTCCGCCTGGCGCTGCTTCCCCAGATCCAGCCACTGTCTCAACAAATTCCCATCCACCATACCCCGCCCACCCGTCCCGTCACTCTCCACGGCCCGGAAGGCTCGCGGGTTCAGGCCACCGGGGTGTTCGATCGTAGTGGTTAATTGGGACTGAAGCGCCGAGAGCCGTCGGTATGACTCTTCTGATACGCTGGTTACCAGCGCTAAAGATCCGTTCTGCGAGGCGATGAGGACTTGTTGCGTTGCTAGGACGTTGTCGACGTCCATGTCGTCGTCTGATGCGGAGATTAGTTCGGAGGGCACGGCTGTGCGGGGGAGAAGGGCCATTTGTGAGGCGAAGTTGCCGGTATAGAATTTGCTGCGGTGTAACAGGCGATCGCCGTTGGAGGACTTGGGGTCTGGTGGTGCGGAGGGTTAGCTTGGATTTCTTTCTTTTTGTTTGACTGGGAGCGCGTAGGGGATGGGATGTTGGAAAATGGGGGTTAGGATATGACGTACCTTCTGGGTCGTACTGCAGCACATGTAGGTTGCAATCACTGTCAGCGACCAGCATGTACAATTTGCTTCCGTCGGGGAGGAATTCGGCCGTCACGACCTCCAAGTACTCGAGGTCTTTGCCGAAGAGTGACATCTTGTAGGGTTCCTCCTGCAGAAAAAGTTAGTCGTCTCGTAGAAAGCGTGTGTGGCTGGGGCATTGATTCCGTACCGAGTACCCTGCAAACCAAATCCCCTTGACCGCATCGCCCAGTAGACACATTCCAGTGCCCTTGAGCTCCTTCGCGACGGACACGTAGCATGACATGTCCATGAATGCCACGGGTAGAAGACTGCCATCTTCTTTCAGACCGCGTACCATGCATTTTTGGCCCTGCGCAACGATCACAAAGCCCTGTCCGCCGATCCCGGAAAGCGCTGTCACTGCACCCTTCACCGTCTCCTTGCCGACCAGCTTGAGCTTACGTCCTGTCTCGGGCTTCTCTGGGTCCGGAACCACGTCGATCACGTCGAAGACGTAGATGCACCCCCGCGAGGGAACATCTTCGCCCTTGGTGACCGCTGTGCCGACAACGATCAGATCCTTTCGTTCGTGTGTATTCTCCGAAACTTCCATGTTCACATTCTGCACAGCCATCACATGCTCCGCAACTTCCAGCTCATACTCGTCGATGACGGTCCAGGTCTTTGGGTTGATGACCTTGATCGAGCTCTGCGGAACCTCTGGGCAAAAGGTAATTCCTTCGTTACGCCATTCCGGGTGCAACTCGTCATTATCCGGCAGCATGAACTCTACATTGTGACTGGTACCGACAACGTAGGTCTCAGATGAGGTTGAGTATGTGAGGTAGTCGACTTGCTCGTCCAATGGGATCTTGCGCAGAGTCCACGGGTGGTCGAATTGGGTGTTCGGAGGGAATTGACAGGCTCGGATGTTACTTTCGGAATCAACGTAGATGAATCCATTTTCGCAGCCAGCGGCAGCCGAATCAAATCCACTTAGCCATTGGGTGAATTCGCCGCGAAGGCGCACGAGATGGGGGGAGCTTGCTGCAGTTCGCAGAATAAATCCTGCGGAACTTCCGGGCATGAAGACGGTGCTGAATCCCGAAACATTTGGCAAGACTCGCAGAGGCTGCGATCGTTGTTGCAGATCTAACGCCGGGGTGGCAGCTGAAGCCGCATTAGACAAACCATAATTAGACTCTCTGTAGAACCGTAGACTGTTCGGGGATTCGCCTTCAGCCTGCGTCAAAATCGGCTTGTAAATAATGAGCTCGTCATTTTCCGTTCGGACCTATTATCAAGTCAATTTCTCGAACTCAAATCAGAAATATTCAAGGGCCATACGATCAAGTAGGGCGATGTAGTCCATCGATCGCCAAGGTCGGCAACGAGTGCTTCTTTCAGGGGTTCTCTGGTGTTGGATCGCCGAGGAGGCTCAGTCGATAACACAGCCTGCAAGCAGTCGACGCCATCGATGATCGACAGCAGTTTCATGTCTGCGAGGTTGACAATCTTGTAATTTGCAGTCAGGAGAAGTGTTTTCTAGGAATAAATTGGCCCAAGGTAACTTACCGAAAGCTTGTAGTCGGTGCTCAACAGGAATAAAATGATGTTGCCATCGGCAGTATCGGCTGATTTTGAGCTAAATACTTGATCGTTGTCTTGATAAAGACTAGCAGAGCGCCACTTGAGACTAGATAGTTCGTCTGGAAGAGAAATTTCATCGAGGTCTCCGCTATCGTCTGCTTGAAGAAGTAAAAGAGAGGAATCATCTCGAAGTATCCCGAGATAGGGATCCGCAAAGCTCGCGCTGACTGCCAGCCGCTCTTTATCGGTGTCCTCGTCCCATACGGGATAGATCTGAGCCAATCCCAAGTCTAGAAACGGCTATAATCAGTCTCATACTCGCTGGAGTTCAAACTTGAAACCAAAGAACTTACCAATATCATAACTTCGAACTTCATTTCGAAGAACCTGCACAAGGCGAGTACTACCTGCGAGCGGGCCAATATCAACAGTGCGGTCTTCGTTGGGATTGAATTCAGAGGCTTTATAGGGCTTTAATTCTTGGTCCTCGACTGTCAGAACTTCGGAGACTTCTCTTTCCGCTTTTGATGGCCGAGAGACAATCACATAATGGCGAGAGGGGGTTTCCGCCGATTCAGCTGCATTTGGCTGACCGCCTCTCTTTCCCTGGGTTATGGTAGCCGACCATACTCCATCAGCATCGTCCACCTTGATGGTTAAGGCGATCTGAGGATCAATCTCTCGCTTGATAACGACCAGGCCCCCAGCTCTGCCCGATCCCTGCGATGCAACCAGCTCTAAATCCGCAGAGACACCCTCGCTGTCGGACTGGTCCTCGCCCTTGAAAGCTTTTGAGGGTTTACCCAGTGTGATATCTCGCAAGGGCCCGATGGAAGATAGTTTATCGTTCAACCGGATATTGTAGAGATCGGCAGTTGAACTTCCAGAAGTCGTGCGTGTGTCCGGCGCCGTCGAGTATAGATCATCTTCATATACATCATCATCATCCATCGGGTCATCATCGAAAATGCCATCTTCCCCATTGGCCAAGAGCTTTTTCTTGGAAGCGGCCGACGAGTGGGACCACTCTAGAAGAACAGAGTCTGCTTCTTCACTGCCAATAAAGACGTTGCCGTCCCCAAAGCATGTCGAGCAGGAAGCAGCCGACTTCAAGAGATTTCCGCCTGCCTGTGCTGGTAGGAGATGGATCGTCATTCCTGACACGGATCGTCCATCCAACTTGAATCTGATCAACGCCATGTTTCCTGACGCAAGAGCGAGTATTAGATCGCCGCTATTACCGCCGAGTCGCTCTACAACACAACCTTCCAAGCGGAGGGCCAGGTCGGATTGGTCGCTCATTGAAAACGAGGACATTTGTCGGGAAAACTCGTTCACTCCCACCGCGTTAGTCTTGCCGGCCTGGTCAACGTGCACTATCTCGTTGGCACCGATAAGCATGGCTCCTCCCACGGGAGGTGGGAGTGCGACCACTTTGAACAAGTCACTTGGTAGCCGTGAGACTGACAAAAGGGTCGTTGACGCTTTTTGTTCGAGATCTAATGTGAAAACAGTGTAGAACATGACGTCCTTTCGCTCATGAACCAAAGCAGTGGAGGTTGCCACTTGGGAGTACAAGATACCAAATGTTGGCTCCCTATACTCGTAAAGAAAAGCAAGACTAACAGGGTGCAGTAAGGAAGGGTCCAAGGCTGTCAATGGCAGCACAAAGGAGGGAGCATAGGGTGTTCCGTATGCCGTGCCGTCTTTGGCTTTCCCGGCATCTGCGCCAGCTCCCGAGATCTGATCTGGCCGTTTACCATCAAGATCCGAGTCATAGTCATCCATAACCAGGTCGTCTCCTGCTTGATGAAAGGGTAAGATGGCGAGGTTACGGACCCCGAAGTTGAATACGGCACACCGACTGCTAGGATCCACGCTGAGAATGCTGCCACAATTGCTCAGGTCTGGCACCCAGGGGCTTCGGGTCAAGTCATCTCGCTCGTAATAATGAATAGAGATGGTGGAAATTCCATGGCGCTCGGGATCCCACTCAATCAAGCTAAGTTTGGCATTGCGGACGGCAACGAGGATAGCTTCGCCTCCGCTCTTGGGGTTCAAGATTTTCACTCTGCTCAGGTCTGTCACCGTTCCTGGCAGTGAATATTCTTTCTCGAGAATGAGCTTCGTCCCTGGTGGGTGAGGTGATGTTGTTGGGTGGGTCTCGGCATTCTCTGCCAGCCGTTGAGCAGGAGCTGAGAGAGAAAAGACCTGCAAGAGAGAGGATCGTACCACGATCAAATTTTTGGCCGTGGCAGATAGAAATGGGACGGCCAATGCATGAGTGACCCCAGATGGGGGTAGCAGCTCGGTATAGCACTGCATCGTTAGAGCCCCTGCCTCAGGGAGTGTGAAAATGACCCAATGGCCTCTGTTTTTCGGGGTTTGAGTCGGATCAAGAAGTGAGCATTGTAGTTCCCAACCCCCAATTCCGCTTCAAATGCAACGCCCTAAACAGTCTGGATGGAAAGCAAATAAATACACAGCCCATCAAAAAGCATCGCAGGGCGGCCTCGAATCAACGCACCCCGTCACGTGGTGATTGCCAAATCAGGTTAGTTCATGACGACAGGCGCGTCGGGGCGATTTACTTCATACTCCTTCCCAGCTTTCCTAGCTTTCCCAGCTTTCCTGACCTTCTCAGTTTGCACCGTGGATCCTCTCTATCTTTGAAAAAGGGTCGGATAATTCACAGAACTGTTCGCTGATCCATGTGGATTGTTCTGCGTTCAAGATGGCCCTTCTTCAGACCTCGCTGATCTGGATCGTGTATGCTGTCGTCATAGCCGTCCTTCTCGCGGTAGCGTCGGTTTTCATTTACATCTACCAAACTCCACGGGATCGCTCTCCCTCGGTAACTCTGACATGCATCATCGCGATCACTAGTCTACTGGCGACGGTTCTTCTGCTTCCTGTGGACGTTGCCTTGGTGTCGTCGACTACCTCATCTAAGCTTGGTCGCCGCAAAGACTGGGCCACTCAGGATGCCGTGGACCGAATCACTTATTCCTTGACCATTCTTTACTATCTTCTGTACTCACTGGATGCGTTACTTTGTCTTTTGGTCCTTCCTTTCACTTACTTCTGGTATGAGGAATATGATGAAGTCGCCGCTGAGGCGGGAGAGCAGACGCTTGGACAGCGGTTCTGGGGCGCTCTCAAGTACACCCTTTCGTTCATCGCTATTGTAGTGATTTTGTTCCTTGTGGGTTTCTTTGCTCCAGTATCCAAGGACAAGGGCAACTTTGACTTGGACTATTTCAAGCGGTTGCTGACAGAGAACCGTAAGTTTTCGTGTCCCCTCACCTCGAGCCTTCTGTAATCGAAACTGACGTACTCACAGATGGAGAACGCGCCTTGACATTTGCACTTGGGCTACTCATCACCCTTGGTATATGTCTCTATGTCCTGTACACATCGGCAGGTCTTGCTTTGTTCCCAATCAGCCTGATTAAGACCGCACCCTCGATCTCCAGCCCTACCTTGCGCGCAACTACTGCGCAGCAGCTGGAAGCAAATCAAGAGCGGCAGCGACAGCTCGAGGGCCGCTGTGGTGGCAATCCCGAACTCCTGTCATCCAAGGATCGTAGGGAGTTGGATACTCTCAGCCGAGAGGAGAGGACCTTGATTCGGCGGCAACGTCTGGTCGATGAAGCTCAGGGTGAGGGCCGAAGCTGGTTGATACGAGCATGGTACAAGATTGGAGCCATCTTCCGCCCATTCAAGCTACTTGGTGGTATTTTACTCCTTTTGATTGCTTTTATAATATGGGTATCGATGCTTTTGACATCTATCGACAAAGCGAAAAACTCGATTTGCAAGCACCGCTGTGGATACATCCTTGGCCACATCAATGTCTTCAATCCGGTGAACTGGGTCCTGGTCCAATCTGCCAAGGTGTTCCCGGTGGACTATGCTATTTTCACAGCTCTAGTCCTCCTCCTGTTCTGCAGCTCCGTGGTTGGTATTGCAGTGGTTGGAATTCGCTTCCTCTGGATCAGAATCTTCCAGATCCGCAAGGGTCATACTTCACCCCAGGCACTCCTCCTGGCAACGGCCATGTTGATGCTTATGATACTTGCATTGAACTATTCCGTGTCCATGATAGTCGCTCCACAATACGCTACCTTCGGCCCGCAGACGTTCTGCGACCGTTCTCCTAGCTCGCCTGGAGAACAGCCTGATTGCACTAACAGCAAAGATCTCATCAAACCATGCTCTGAGTTAGCAGAGAATCCAGCAGCTCGCCAAGTGTGCACCCCCAGCGTTGTTAGCACTTTCTTGAACCGCATAACTCTCAACTTCCCCTTCTACGGCGTTGTCTTCTTTTGGGCACAATTTGTCTTCCTTGGTAAGAAACCCCCCTTCCCGAATTTGCCTTGTCTATGTCGCGTTTGAAGCTGACAGTTCCTTTTTACTAGCCATCTATCTGATCGTGTTTGTGACAACTCTGTTCCGAGCACCGAAGCTGGATGAAAGACAAATCGACGAGGATGCTGAGGAAGCGGAAGAAGAAGGCCTATTGGCAAGCACTGGTAGACGATTCGGTGCTACTTGGCAAGACATTACCGGTAGGGCTGGTCACAGTGGACAATCTAATGATTGAGAATACAGAGCATACTCGACTTGAATGAACCAGAGCGGCTCAGCGGATTGCCTTGAAACTTTTGAATTATTGATGCTTTGGTAAACGATGTCTCTTTGGCGATGATCGCGTGAATTGTTGAGGGCACATACACGTTTTAATCGTACCTCAGAAAGCAAATTAAAAAAAGGAACATATGGTGACTTGCGACTGGAATGTAGAATATTGATTATGAGCAACCTTGCATGGACCAGCATGCGCTTGCTTGGGTTTTTGCGGCTGAAGTCATCCTGGACATAATCTCGTAACAGCACTAAACCTTCATCTGCGCGTTGAGCAAGGCCAAAGCACTCTGGAATGCCTTGACGACTTCCGTGTCTAATACAGAAGAAACTTGTTAGCCTCCTCCTGGCCATCAATTGGGGTTACGATCATTTCGGGGCCATACAATGTTTTTTCTTGCTTTCCAAGCTCAGTTCGGAGTTTTGCACATGCTGCATCTGCGTCTTGAATCTGTAGGATGTCAATTCCAACCAAATCCATGGGAATTCCCTCGGGCTGAGTGACAGTCAGGTCATAGTGAATGGGGTCTCTCTCATACCGTTTCAACGCCCGCTTTTCATCTTGCAAAACGGTAGTCTGAGACCAAGCAGAGAAAACCTGTCCCGATGTGAGAATAAAATTGGGATATCAATGATTATATGGGTTCATACCTCGAGCAACTTTGCAGTCTCAGCACGCAAATCATCTTCCACGTGGCTGTGTTCATCCATGGCATCCGTGTACTTCTCCTGCAGCTGGTCCCAATCACAGTCTTCTAGTCTTTGCGTCAGCCGATTGACAATGGTGAATTCGGCATCGCTAGGAGAAGGCCGCATGGGCTCGAGGCTTCGAGGTTGTGGTGTTCCCGCAGTAGAAAACGGCGGTGTCGTCTTTTCTGGGCTTCCTTGCCGCGACATTGTCAAAGAGCAGTGTGTTCCAATGCTGACACTGACGATAGACGATGCCTGGATCTGAAACACAGACTCAGTCAACTTTATTGGCTAGTGGCCTCGAGATAAGATCGTCCTCACGTGTGTTGATACGGTGGAGATCATCTGGTTCGCCCCCAAAGCGGAAGCCGCGTCAGGTGACGACATCACAATGTTGAAACTCTCGATTGCCCGCTGGCTTTGGGTTTGAACATCTCCGCTCCATGGTTACCGGCGGCAGCTCTGGCAGCTTCCACGAAACATCATGGAAATGCGACCTCTGACGACACCTCCAAACACCCACGACCGTCTGCGATGAGCTGTCTCATATGCAACTCTGCTCACTCCCGCCAGCCGTTCCTCTGCCCGACATGCGCCCGCAATCACCTCTATCAGCTACGGCTCGAGAATACCCAGGTCTTGTTGGAGAGGGAGAGTCTAGGACGTCAAATAGAGATCGCTGTCTCCCATGAGGCTTCTCGGAATTCACAGAAGCGAGCTAGCGAGGGGCGTTCTACAGACGATAAATGCTCCCCATGCTGGGCCCTCCAGACAATATCCAGTCGCCAGGCTGCCTCCTCCTCCAGGAGAGAGGATCTCAGCCGGCAGATTGAGAAGCTGAAAGAGGACATCGAGACTAAAAGGGCAGACGTCTCCGAGCGTGGGGCGAGCTTGTCTCGTAGGCGTTCTGATACCGAATCCGCTCTGTATCAGCTGGGCGAGCGGGAGGCTACCATCTTGACGGGCGTTCAGAATACAACCAAGAGGACGGAGCATTTGTGGCACACTCTTCATAGCAAGACTGCAGAAGCCCGTATCTTCCTCTGTCGGGAGGCGGCCCATCTATATGGTCTACGACAGAAAACCTCGCGGAAAGGTGATTGTCGGCATAGCTATGTGCTTGGCGGCATAGCGATCGTCGACCTGAAGGACATGAACAGTAAGTCTCTAGCGGTCTATGCCTATACCTTGGATTCTTCTGACGTATCTGCAGGTGCTACTCCGGCGCAAATATCCACCTCACTCTCCAACATCGCCCACCTCCTAGTCCTTGTCTCGCACTACCTCTCCCTTAGACTCCCTGCGGAAATCACCCTTCCTCACCGAAACCACCCTACTGCCACCATATACTCCTTCGCCGCATCATATAATTCACGAGATTCCTTTGATGGGTCCGACACCAGCCATCCTTCGACATCTAGTCCAACGGCATCCAGAACGGATCCACGCACCCAGCCACGACCCAGACCGCTTTTCATTGACAAACCTCTACCCCGCCTGGCCAAAGAGGATCCCGGGACTTATGCACTCTTCTTGGAGGGTGCTTCACTCCTCGCCTGGGATGTGGCCTGGCTGTGCAGAACCCAGGGGATCAACTTGGCGTCAGACTCGTGGGAGGATGTCTGTAACATCGGCAAGGGCATGTGGCAGCTGCTGGTAGCCCCGCCTGCCCAAACATCCACCTTGATGCGAGCATTTGCCGGTCGAGACACCCAGGCGAAGATGAAAACCACAAAAGACTCCCCTCAAACGACGATCCAACGCACTAAATCATTTCCGATGCTTGGTCATTATTCCCACGGCACGGTTCACTCTTTCCTCGCAGCCTCCGAAGGTGTTGACTTCATGCGTACTTGGAAGCTGCCGACGCCGACAAAGATTGCGGATAAGCTCAAGGCCAATCTTGTTGGGGAAATGGCAAGTGCAGAATGGGAAGTTCTGGAAGAGAAGGAATGGTTCGATGGGAATGCGGAAACGGATCAGCCATTGGACCCCAAGAACCCGCCGGGCTCGTCACCTAATACACATGCCGAATCGGCTGAGCAGGGCGCAGAAGGTCAGCAAGCCTCTGTGCAGACGACGAATGATGGTCGTCGACCGAAAGGAACAAGTGGATGGACGAAACTGAATAGTAGATAGACATCATGCTGAGAGTACAGCATCTGATTTTCATAGTGCTAATTAAAAACTAGAGTAACCCAATTCTGACCTTCTCATGTCCCTATTTAAATACAAACTAGCGATCAAAGCATTCGCTGATTATCTAGAGAAGGACGGTTAAGGTACGCTAAGGTTGCGGCGGACCCGCCGTTACTAAGCCGAGATAAGATGTGGCAGTCCGAATTAAAGTGTAACTCGTGGCCCGAGTCCCTCCGTTTCTCTGAAACGATGTACCGGAGATCGGCAACTTCTGGACGGAGCTAACAAATCCTCCTTTTTAGCCGAGCTCAATTCACCTAATCTGATTCTGCGAGCCTCTCCTTCCCTTTCCCATCCCGGCGACTCTTCAAGCTGGGGATGCGGCCAAGCCCCAGCGGTACTCCAACGATCCCGATTTGAAGATGCAGAATGCCCAAGTGTGGCAGGATGCAGGCGTGGGGTCTTTGGGTGAGTACACCCCCCCCCCTAATCATGCGGTAATTGAGGATCTGGCCTAATTGTCTACTTAGACCTCAAGCGTGCCCTCTCCGCCATCTCGGATATCCCTGAATCTCTCTTGAGAGCCGAACTCCAGCGACGAAATGTAGCTCGAGCCTCAGACCCAGCCGGCGATGCGCCGGCATGTGGTTCTGGCCAGAGAGGCGATTATAATACACCACTACATGTGATGGCTCTTTTCTTGATACTAGGACTGAGCACATTTGGTATGCATCGTTGTCCTGTTCGCTCTTCCACTGAATATCGGGTTAACCATCAATTCCACTGCAGCCTGCTCATTCCCCGTCCTTGCGCGCCGGTTCCCTCGCCTTCCGATCCCCCGCCGCTTCCTCTTCATCTCAAGACATTTCGGAACAGGCGTGTTGATTGCGACGGCCTTTGTCCATCTCCTACCAACCGCATTTGTATCGTTGACCGATCCATGTCTCCCGCGGTTCTGGAGCCGAACGTATCGCGCCATGGCGGGTTTCGTGGCTATGATCGCAGTCTTTGCTGTGGTTTTGGTTGAAATGTTCTTTGCGATGAAGGGCGCCGGCCACGTGCACGCGAACGATTACGATACCCTCATGGGAGACATCGGCCGTGATTCTATGGATGACTTCCAGCACCAGGACTCGAGTTACGCGCATTTGGGGGCCCGGACGCCGCCTGGCAATATTCTCATGGAAGGTCTACGACATGAGGACCATGGGGATGCCGAAAGGGCATCCGGCTCTTCACGCGAGTTTGACCGGTCATCCCTCAGGGGTTCTCACCCCGATAAGGAGGACGAGGAGGACGATGGTGATATTGAGGGACTTGACCCGTACGCGGATGATGTTCCAATCAATGGACAGGCGCAACAAGCTTCAGGACTTCACCACCGTCATCGGGCTCGGGCAAATGCTAACTACAGGCCCCAGGATGAGATGGCCTCGCCGATGCAAAATCCACAACGCCAGCTTCTTCAGTGTCTTCTCTTGGAAGCCGGTATTCTGTTCCACAGCATTTTCATCGGCATGGCTCTCAGCGTCGCGACGGGTACGTCGTTCATCGTCCTCCTTATTGCTATCAGCTTCCACCAGACCTTTGAAGGGTTTGCCCTGGGCTCTCGCATTGCCTCTCTCATCCCCGATCTCTTCTCGCCGTCTTCCGCAAAGCCGTGGCTCATGTGCCTGGCATACGGAACGACTACTCCTATTGGCCAAGCCATTGGCCTTGTTTTACACAATTTGTACGATCCCGCAAGTACAACCGGGCTGCTCATGGTGGGTATCACCAATGCCATCAGTAGTGGTTTGCTACTGTTTGCGGGTCTGGTGGAGTTGCTTGCCGAAGACTTCTTAAGTGAGTCGAGTTATGAGACTCTCAAGGGTAGACGGCGCGTTGAAGCTTGTATATCAGTTGCCTGTGGAGCTCTCCTGATGGCATTCGTGGGGGCTTTTGCCTAGTTAAAATGACTGCATGGGATGGTCCTGTCCGTCACTTCGGTCTCTAATGTATCTTGTTCACTTAGACTAATGAATTTGCTTGCTGTACTAGTTGGGTTCAGGTTCGCGGTATCGGCATATTCGTATTTCCGGATGGTAAGACTGTCCTGCTTGGACTAAGACAAGTGTTCTAATGGTGTCACATTAGACCTGTACTAGAGTAGTACAATCTACTTGTAAGCCATATTTCCAAAAAAAAAAATCACATTAATCCCGACGAGATGCATTTATTTTCTATGTGCCTCGAGTAGCGGGGGTTATATATATTGCCAACAATACTTTTTTTGGGGCAATTCACAAAGCACGTAGTGTGGCGATAGTCGTGTCATATCCGTACATCGTTAAAAAGTCACATTAGAAGAGAGCCTCGAGGACCAGGGCGCTGGCACCGCCACCACCGTTGCAGATGCCGACACACCCAAGCTTGCCCTGCTTAGCCTTCAAGACACCAAGCAGAGTGGCGACGATACGGGCACCGCTGGCGCCCAGAGGGTGACCGATGGCGACAGCACCACCGTGGAGGTTGACCTTCTCCTCGGAGAGACCAAGTAGCTTCATGTTGGCAAGAGCCACAACGCTGAAAGCCTCGTTGATCTCGAAGGCATCAATAGCGTCCTGAGACACGCCAGCGTGCTTCAGAGCCTTGGGGATAGCCAGAGCGGGGGCAGTGGTGAACTTGCTGGGCTGGTGAGCGGCATCACCCCAGCCCAGAATCTTGGCAATAGGCTTCAGGCCGAGCTCCTTGACCTTGGCCTCGGAAACCAGAACAACGGCGGAAGCACCGTCGTTAAGGGGAGAAGAGTTGGGGGCAGTGACGGTGCCGTTGCCGGGGATGAAGGCGGGCTTGATGGCGCGCAGCTTATCGGGGTTAAGCTGAATAGAAGAATAGATACGGTTAGCGATCATCATCCAGAATCTGGCACGCTTTTGGGGCAAGGGATGGATGTAACTTACGTTCTTGGGCTCATCATCCTGGGACACAGTGACACCGGGCTTGCCACGGAAGCCGGGGATCTCAATGGGGGCAATCTCATAGTCGAAAGCACCGGCCTTCTGGGCGGCCTGGGCCTTCTGGTAGGTACGGATAGCGTACTCATCCTGCTGCTCACGGTTGAAGCCGTGGTCCTGAGCACACTCCTCGGCAGCAAAGCCCATGAGCTCCTGCTTGCCATAGGCATCCTGAAGACCGTCCTTCATGATTCCGTCGACCATGGTCTGGTTGCCGTACTTGGCACCGTTACGGAGGCTGGGCAGGTAGTGGGGAGTGTTGGACATGGATTCGGCACCACCAGCGACGACGATATCGGCGTTGCCGGTCATGATGGTTTGGGCACCGAGGATAATGGCCTTCAGGCCGGAGGCGCAGACCTTGTTAACGGTGGTGCAGACGGTGGCGTCCGAGAGACCGGCATTGATGGCGCATTGACGGGCGGGGTTCTGACCAACACTAATGACAGCATGTTAGCTTTCAGCTAGAGGGACAGGGTATTAAATTCAAGCGTACCCAGCGGACAGGACGTTGCCGAAGAAGACCTCCTCGACGTCGGAAGCATTGATACCCTCGGCCCGCTCAACAGCCGCTGCCAACCGCCGTTAGTATCAATTGAAACCGGACAGGGCCTTTTTTTGGGATGGTAGAATTAATCATACCTTTGATAGCATGAGCACCAAGCTGGGGAGCAGTCAGGCTAGAGAGGGAGCTGTACCAATGTGTTAGTCTAGCAACAAAAATCCCGAGGAGGAGCGGACATACCCAAGGAACGAACCCACGGGGGTACGGGCCGTTGAGACAATGTAGACGGGAGGGAGAGAAGACATGATGAAGTGCAAACTTTCAAGAGGATGTAGCAAAAAAAAAAAAAACAAGCAGACGTCAGATAGCCAGGGGTATAATGGAGGAAAGAAGAGGAGAGGGGGAGAGGTACAAGATATATAAATAATAGTGGGGAGTGAGGAGCTGTACGGTGTAGGCGCGAGTATGTCCCATACTACTTCGCGCAGCCTGAGGACTTTCCATTTTGCCCGCCGGACGCTCGGACCAACTGAAAGTTGCAAGCCTTCCGGCGTCACGCCAGCATTTTGGGGCTCCGCGATTGTCATTTTCCCCCAACTTCAACAAATCGTACATTCTGGCCCATCATGGACGACCTCTACGATGAGTATGTTATTCTTATCAAACCTATCTCGCGTGTTTTAAACCCCACTAACCAAGACGCCTACAGGTTCGGTAACTACATCGGCGAAGCCGAGTCCGATGAAGAGCAGCAGGAGCAGGTCCCCCAGGCCTTCAAGTTTGACGAGGCCTTTGAAGATGAGGAGGAGGAGGAGGTCAATGACCAACAATTGATGGAGGTCGACGGTACGTTTTGCGCTCCCCAGAACAAACAGCTTAGGAAACACCGCATACTCATTCGCGCCTCCCGTTCAGATGGACCTTCGAACGCGGTCATTCTACACGAAGACAAGCAATACTATCCCAGCGCACAACAAGTATACGGCGAAGACGTCGAAACTATGGTCCAGGAGGAAGATGCGCAGCCACTGTCCGAGCCCATCATCGCACCCGTCCAGCAGAAGAAATTTGCGATCGCTGAAACCGAGCTTCCCCCCGTCTATTTCTCCCGCGAATTCATGTCAGATTTGCTCAACTTCCCCGAGCAAATACGAAACGTTGCTGTGGTGGGCCATTTGCACCATGGAAAGACTGCGTTCATGGATATGCTGGTGCGACAGACACACGATCTTTCGGCACGGCTAGAGAAGCGCCAAGGCAAGCGCAAGGAGGAACAGCTTCGATATACCGACGTTCATTTCCTAGAGCGTCAGCGCGGCGTCTCTATCAAATCGGCACCCATGAGCTTGGTTCTTCAAGGAACCAAAGGCAAGTCCCACCTTGTCAACATTATCGATACCCCCGGTCATGTGAACTTTGTGGACGAAGTCGCCGCATCGGTCCGCTTGGCCGATGGTGTCGTTCTCGTTGTAGATGTCGTCGAGGGTGTGCAGGCGAATACTGAGCAGATTATCAAGCATGCGGTCTTGGAGGATATGCCCTTGACCCTGGTTGTGAACAAGATGGACAGACTTATTTTGGAGCTTAAGCTGCCGCCCAACGACGCCTACTTCAAGCTGAAGCATGTGATTGAAGAAGTGAATACCCTCATCGAAAACATTGTACCAGGTCAGGGTGAGCAACGACGACTGAGTCCCGAAAAGGGCAACGTCGCGTTTGCCTCTAGCTCGATGAATTGGTGCTTTACTTTGGAATCATTCGCCCGTATGTACGCCGACACCTACCCGAAACTTGATTCCACAGAGTTCGCAGCGCGCCTCTGGGGTGACATTTTCTACAACCCCAAGAGCCGAAAGTTTACTCGAAAGGGTTTGGAGGAGAACTCGAAGCGAGCATTTGTGAAGTTTATCCTGGAGCCCATCTACAAACTCTACTCGCACACGCTCAGTGAGAGCCCCGAGGACCTCAAGCAAACGCTGGCCAGTGTGGGTGTCACTTTGAAGCCATCTCAGTTGAAGACCGATGCAGCCGAGCTTCTTAACCTCGTGTGTGAACAATTCTTCGGCCCTCCCACTGGCTTTGTGGATATGGTCGTGCAGCACGTTCCTTCTCCCGTTGGCGGTGCTCAGCGAATGTTGGAACGCTACTACACTGGTCCCTTGGACACAAAGGTCGCGGCTTCAATGTCTACTTGTGACCAGGACGGACCTTTGGTTGTTCACGTCACGAAGCTCTTCAGCACCGTCGATGCTAGTGGATTCCACTCCTTCGGACGAATCCTGAGTGGTACCGCTCGCCCTGGTCAGCAAGTCCGGGTTCTGGGAGAAGGATACACTCCCGAGGATGAGGAAGATATGGTCGTTGCCACCATCTCGGACACATGGATTGCGGAGACTTGTTATAACATCTCTACCGATGGTGTTCCCGCCGGTAACTGGGTTCTGCTTGGCGGCGTAGACAACTCCATCGTCAAAACGGCGACGCTCGTTCCTCTCAAGCTGGAGGACAATGAGGAGCCGTACATTTTCCGTCCCATCCGGCACATGACCGAGTCTGTGTTCAAGGTCGCAGTGGAGCCCGTGAACCCCTCCGAATTGCCCAAGATGCTGGACGGTCTGCGCAAGATCAACAAGAGTTATCCGCTAATCTCCACCAAGGTTGAGGAGTCTGGTGAGCATATTGTACTTGGAACTGGCGAGCTCTATATGGACTGCGTGCTTCACGATCTTCGACGACTGTATTCGGAAATGGAGATCAAGGTCTCTGATCCAGTCACGCGGTTCTGCGAGACTGTTGTTGAAACCTCTGCCATCATGTGCTACTCTATCACGCCAAACAAGAAGAACAAGATCACTATGATCGCGGAACCCTTGGACGAGGGTATTGCCGAGGACATTGAAAGCGGCAAAGTCAGCATCAAGGACCCTATTCGAAAGGTCGCCCGCTACTTCGAGGACAATTATGATTGGGACAAGCTTGCGGCACGCAGCATTTGGGCGTTTGGTCCCGAGGAAATGGGACCCAACATTCTCCAGGACGACACATTGCCCTCGCAGGTGGACAAGAAGCTGCTTGGGACCGTGCGAGACTCGATCACCCAAGGCTTCAGCTGGGGCACGAGAGAGGGTCCTTTGTGTGAAGAACGTGAGTTATTCCCTCCACCCCACTACCTCCCAGCCTTTGTTGAGTCTGCTTATACTGACTATGATTAGCAATTCGTAACACCAAGTTCAGGCTCACCGACGTGTCTCTTGCTGAGCAAGCGATCTACCGTGGAGGTGGTCAGATCATTCCTACCGCTCGCCGGGCCGTGTATTCATCATTCCTGATGGCCTCCCCTCGACTCATGGAACCCATCTACTCTTGCTCGATGACCGGCCCCGCAGATGCCGTCGCCTCGGTATACACCGTGCTCTCCCGCCGACGAGGCCACGTCCTGTCCGATGGGCCTATCGCCGGTACCCCTCTCTACTCTGTACGGGGGTTGATCCCCGTGATCGACTCATTCGGTTTCGAGACCGATTTGCGCATTCACACCCAAGGCCAGGCCACGGTCAGCCTGGTCTTTGATAAGTGGAGTGTTGTGCCCGGTGACCCACTGGACCGGGATGTGAAGCTGAAGCCGCTGGAGGTGGCTAATGCCATGGCTACCGCACGGGATTTCGTGCTCAAGACCCGCCGTCGCAAGGGTCTGGCGGAGGACGTGACCGTCAGCAAGTTCCTAGAACCGGAATTGTGGAAGGGTCTACAGGAGAGCGGCGTTTTGGATTCATGATCGGTTTGCTGTCGAAGGGTTCAAGGCGAAGGTACTTAAAAAAGATACTCTTTGTTTGGGAGGGGATTTGGGCTACCGGAGTCTTTTTGATTAATTGCATTTGACTTGAGCTGCATGTAATTCTCATGCTACAAAGTCCAAATAATCTCATGTCATAACACAATCGTAAAGGGGTTTTTGACCGGTGGCGGTCATGGATATCTCAAACCACTCCGATGCAGTCTGTGAAGTGAAACAATTCCAGTAAAATGCGCCGTCCAAAATTCATGTTGTGGTACATGTGAGACCAAAAGACAAGCCCTCTGTCTGGTTCGTTTATTGACACGTCTCCATCATCTTGGCAATGACCTGCATCAAGGCTCCGTTCTCCAGAGCGGCCGCGACTCGCTCCTTATCCCCGAGTTGCTTGTTGACCTCGTCACCGGTACTATGGGTTCCCTCCTTAATCCGCACGTCTACCCGGAAGCGTGGCGGGAGGGATTGTTCTAGTCGCACTCGTACGCCAAGACCGATAACGGTGGCTAGACTGCAGTGGGTGATGGTAGGGGTGATCAGGACGGTGACTGTTTGAAGAGGCGAGTCGGGAACGTTGGGGAGAGTGGGTTTGATGGAGATATCTGGCAGTGAGACGACGGCTAACTCTCCGAGTGAGAGCGGGTGCTCGGGGTCCGAGATGGATTTGATAAGGTCTATGGAGCGTTAGATATGCGGATCTAGACAGGAGAGTTATGATTAGGTGAAGGAGATGATTCCTTACCATAGATTTCTTGTTCATCGATTGGCTCCTCCAGCAGATCTTCGTCTCCCTCTGAATCGGAGGAAAGGAAGTCTGATGGCTTTGGGACTGCGGCAAAGATGCCCAGTCCATAGTCTCCGGATGTCTTCTCGGTGGCCCGTGACCTCGTAGGGAGATCTGCGGCGTTGATAATTGTGGGGTTAGAGTTTTGCATTTCCGCCATGGTGGTCGGTGGTGATATGAGATCGTGAGGGAGGTAGAGAGATCGTCTTGTCGGTGATGGACGTTGATGATACTGGGGTTCGGAGGGGCAAAAAAAACGTGATGATAAGAGATAAGAAGATTATGCTTATCTTAATTCACGTGTTCTTCATTCATTGTGATCTATCGTCTCGGAAGATTCTCGGCTGCTTTCTTCGAATTTGTTCCTCTTTAACTGGTTTTCCCTTGCGTCTGCGACCCATACTGATACGATGACCCATACGACCCCCTCTTCGGAGTTACGGAGATAAAACCAGAGACTTTTTCTCTGACGATTCCGAGTCCAGTCCACCCGGATCGGAGAAAATACCCTTACATTCTAACGGATTTATGGTTATACTCCAATAAACCAATAAAGGGCGCCCGCGCGACACAAAATTGAGCACCCGAGAACGTCGATCTTGGAAAATCCGTTGTTCTTTCCCCGCCGTCCCAGAAGCTTGGGCAAAAGGGAT
Source organism: Penicillium brasilianum (assembly GCA_001048715.1). Taxonomy (NCBI): domain Eukaryota; kingdom Fungi; phylum Ascomycota; class Eurotiomycetes; order Eurotiales; family Aspergillaceae; genus Penicillium; species Penicillium brasilianum. The sequence continues at coordinate 961,497 of CDHK01000003.1, read as the reverse complement.
CGACGAGCGTGGGTTGGAACTTGGCAGGGCCCGGGTATTTTGCCCCTGGGCACTTGCCGAGTCCGAGGTCGATCAGGTAAAAGAGACACGACCTGCATGGCCGGGCCTTGCAGAGAGGATGGGAGAGGCGCCATGCACTTGGGAGGGGGGGGAGGATCCACCGAGGAATCCCAGCTTGTAACCATGGCGGTTCCAGTTCGTGTGGTCTTCCAGAATCTACCGGTCCCACTCCCTAGCTTATCCAGGGCTGGTAACCCTCCACACACCCCCCTCCCCCTTTTCAAGCTCTTTGAAACCTAGGGCACCAATCTTGTCTCGCACTTTCATGCGCTTTCTGGAATAAAAGAGGGGGGGGGTGGAACTGGACGTGCATCCTAAGAATTCCAGGTAGATGGGATTTTGGCGCCGACGACAGAGGGGAGGGGAAAGAGTTTCATGTTTGATCAGAATGAACCCCGGAAGAACCGATCACTTCTTTTTCACCTCGGCCTATAGACCTCACCGCTGGTGTTAGGGAAATAGGATGGGCCTATTACAGAACGGACGACGGGGGGTGATCAAAGAAGGTTTCGCTATATTTTTCCGGTCCTGCAGGTATTCTTCCGGTGAGACTGCAGAAGTACAGACGTAGTCCATAGAATAATCAATCCTTCTTGAACAATATTCGAAGAAGAAAAAAAAGCCCTGCGGGAACGACGGTGGTCCATTATTAATTATCAATGATTAACTTAGTTATCCAACCCGTTGACTAGTCGGATAGGCATCGGAGACATCTGGGTTGTTTTTGAGGATTAACATTAACGATGATTAATTATTAGGCTGACAAGTGGAGACCCTTTTGGTTTGCGCAATCCATCTGGCTAAACTATGTACTAGTGGCACTATCTTATGGGTGACCCTGGGAGCCGGACGAAAAAGAAGTTAGGCTTTCGAATCGAGAAGGAGAAAGTGGATCATGAAAGACTATCTGCCATGTGGTAGAAGATTCTATTCTCTTACCGTATACCGAATTCATCCATGATGATTTACCGTTTTTCTTCGGCTCCATAATATCTTTTACCGGGTTTAGTTATCCGGGTGTAGTAGGCATGGTTCATAATTAAGAATGCCACCTCTATTCCCGGTCTACTTCCACGAGTCCATTGAAACGTCCTCCACTTTGTTAGGGGGAAGGAATTGGAACTTGGCAGTCGCACGAGGATCGGGCGAGCTAGCCTGCTAGTCATGACGAGTTTACACGTTGACTCGTGCTGGAGGCCTCGACCTGCCTCTGGGAAATGGAGTCCATCCCAGTCAGGCCATTGTCAGAGCCACTTCTGTCAGACCTAGAGTCCTTTTGGATAAAATAGATTAAAATGTCCGGTTAGTCAGACAATAGTGTCTGTCAGAAAGTGGAGGACGTTATCCTGCTGAGTTGGGAAGTTGTTAGGAAGCAGAAGATACACTCTGGCAAATCCCGGGTTTTGGACGGAGTAGACTGGACTACTTGACGTTTTACGACATTTTATACGAGACGCGATGTCCTCCTTTGTGCAGGCGCCTACGTACGCGTGGAGGGCCACCAGGGGTCTCCCATACGTAGATTCCCCGTGGGAGGCGTTTTTTAGTTTTTTTTTAGTTTTTTAGCTTGAATCAGTGTCGAGACTAGTGATTATTAGCATGTGTGAGAGCGATCATTCCAGTTATAATAGGCTACTAACTACTGACCACGAGTAAGCATCATCATCATCATCATAGGACGGAGGATAGGATTATGATCAAGACGTACGAATTGCATTTAATGTTCTACCATACTCTAATACTCTAGCTAGTACTGTACATATGGATGATCAATGCAGTTCCTTTTAGGCTGAGCACCAGGGTATATTACGTCGTATCCCTTCAGGAGGCAATCTGGATCGCCCCTCCAAAGCCCACTCCCGAGTGGACTACTGTTCGGGCTAACTCGACTCCAACTGGACCTCTACTGGACCGGACTGGATGGATCACCCTTAACCCTCTTTCTCACTCTTGGCAGCCCCTCTCAGCTTCTCCTCTTGTGCTCTTGTGCTTTGCCCACTATGCAGATGATTCTTGCCTAGGCTCCTCCGCCCTTTTTCTTGGTCCCAAAGCCCTCTCCCCTCCCAAGACCCAGGGCCAAAAGAAAGTAGTGCCGACTGCCTCCACCACCGCCATCATCGATCAACCGCCCCCCTCCCCCAAATCTTATTCCCTCATTCCCAAACACCCCCCCCCAAGCCTTCCTCTCTCTCTAACGACTCCGTAATTCTACAACCTCATCCGCCCATCCTTCCCATGTCTCCACCCAGGTCCTGAGCGCAACTTCACGATGCCCGTTGTGACTCGGCACTTGCTCAACTTCCTAATTCCTTTGTACGGCCTCCTCCCCACGCGCCGATCGCATGACCGCACAGCTAACCCAGCTCCCTCGGCCGGCAATTAGCATTCACACCCCTGTTTCCATTGCCGTACACGCTTGCGCGCGACCATCCATCTCGACTTGACTTTCACCCGGCTGCTCCGAAAAGCGCGGTAAAACGTTAATCTCTCTCTTCTCGTCGCCCTGTCTACTCCGACCGACTGCAACGCGACCGAAGCTTGGGAATATCTTTCGGACGTGCGCCGGCCCATCGCGCCGGCCGTTTCCGATCAGATCTAACTGCGGTGAAATTGGGACAAGTCGTGGTTTCGCCCATTCTATTCAAGTCATCACTGCGACCAACGCTGTCGCCCCGATCCCGCGGCCTGGGCTTCTTCCTCGGCGCCGCCCTACGCTCAGATCTGCGACGGCGCACTTATACATCAAAATAGCTCGCGGGTTTTCATTTTGAACATTCAGTGTTTCCAAGGCGGGTCCTTGTGGATAAACCGTTCGAATTGATAGCACGCGACGGTGCGATTATCTGTATTATTGGCCTGGGTTTCGTCCTTTTGAAGAGAACGGAATATGCAAGGCTACTCGTTTGCGCCTCCCTCGGGCCCTCCCCGGGATGGCCAGAAAAGTAAATCTCTCTCCTGCCGGAGGCATTGCCAAGAGCATGGCTCGAAGTCTCTAAGACCAAACTGGATGCTAACCTCTGGCCGGTTTAGATTATGTATTCGTCGATGAACATAATCGACACAAAAGGCTGAAAGGTGAGCGAGTTCTACTGGATACAATGAGCATGAGGTTGCCTGACTGACCTATCCAGTGATGCGGGCGTGTAATGGGTGCCGGAAGAGAAAGATCAAGTGCGATGCGGCCACGACGAATACCTGGCCGTGCTCGGCATGCACTCGCTTGAAATTGGTCTGCGTTCCCCCTACGATCGGTCAAGATGGGGAATTTGTCAATGAGGGAATGGAATCCGCTCAGGAGATTGGCGGCTCATCCACCACGTCCGAACCATCGCATCATGCCTTCCCGGTACCTCCGGCCTACAGAGACCCCAATCAAGCTCCGATGGTGAATATGCCAGCTTACGACGGAATGGGCATGTATTCCCAATTTGTCCACGCCCCTCCGGCCCAACCCGGAATGTATAACGATTTGCGATCACCCTCCATGGTCATGCCACACCAGTCATATCCACAACAACCCCAAGTATATCCCGGGGCCCAACCGCCACACTTGGCAACCCCAGATCGGGGTGTGTTTGCAGAGAATGAGCAAACGACGGCGGACAGTCTCAGTGATGTTCTTGGAGAGCTGAAAATTGACGAGACGGGCATCGGTATGATGTTATCATAAATCGGTTTTCTGCCTGTGGCGAATTGCCCGTACTAACACTTCAATTCAGCACCATATATTCGGAGGCAAAGAAAAGATCGCATTGAACCGGATACGCCTGTCCAAGATGAAGTGGAAGAAAGACTGCCCCCTCTCAGTACGGGAGCCGGCGCAACGATTCGAATTCCACCAGAGTTGATGCCTGACGACGAAGACGTGATGAACTACTTCAAAATCTATTTCGACGAAATTCACCCCTACGTTCCCGTGATCCCCCGGGCCCATCTATACTACCAATGGCAAAACGACCGCCGTTCTATATCTCCACTCCTCCTCGAAGCCTTGTTTGCATGCGCGGGGCGGTTATCTGACGAGCCGTCGGAAGGTGCTCAATGGCTTGCTATGGCTAACAGTGAGTTTATGAGATGGGTCCAACCAAGTGCAGAATTCAAATACTGACTCTGTTTCTACTAGGACACGAATCTAGTTTCATGGACGTTCCGCGCTTAAGCACCATTCAAGCATTGCTTCTTTTGCTCAAAGCAAGAGAGTCATTGCCTAAGAAGGGCTACTATTATCGGTCCTGGCAGACCGTCAAAACCATTGTATCGATGGCCAAGGATCTAGATATTCACGAACATTATAGTGGACACGCCGAAGGGCGATCCTGTGACCTGAGCCCAATTGAGTGCTTGGTGAGCACTCGGGTTTGGCAGACACTTCTGGTGGTTGAGGTGATGATCGGAGCACCCCAAGGTGAGTGTCCCTGTCGTCCGTAACAATCTCTCTGAAACGTTTTCTAATGATGCTCTCTCATTAGGCCGTTCTGATTACGGCGTTGACCCGGACACCGTGGATATGCGCCCAACCTTGGATATCAGAGGTCTAGATCACTACGAAACGGAACGATCCAGACAATATGCTTACTTTGTCCGCAATGCCCACCACATTCGCATCATCACCGACCTTTATCACAAGATCAAGAAGCAGAAAGATTGGGGAGCGGATCCTCGCTTTGTACAGAAGAACCCGCTCTTTGCTGAGTGGCTTCGTAACCTACCCACGGATTTGCAGGTGAATTATCCAGCGGATGGAAGCCCTCCATGGATTCCATCTCATTTTGTGGGAAATATGCACTCCCACTGTCACCTGGCCATCATCCTGCTCCATCGTCCTCAGCTTGGGGCGTCTCAATCCTTTACAGCTGGTGGTGACTGGAGAATTCATTTCTCTTTGTGTTACACCTCGGCAAAGAGTATTTGCCGTTTGCAGGAAGCTATCCTGGAGCGTTTCGGATTGTCGGGCCTGCTGTACATGCAGCGAGGTATCAATTTCGCGATCTATTGCATTCTCACTTGCACCATGCTTCACCTGGTAAGGCAGACCGCTCTCAGCCAACGATGTGTGTGTGGATAGAAAGAACTCGCTGACCCCTACAGATCGCAATTACTTCCCCCGACCCCGAATTCAATTCAGACGCCCGGGAATACTTTACACGCCACATGCGCATCCTAGAAAAATGCTCCTCGGCCTGGCCTATGCCAGAGATCCAGGCTCAAATTGACTCCCTCAGGCTGGCCTTTTCCGCGGACACTCGTCGCCCCTTCGAGCTGAAACCGAGCTTTCCCTACGGCAGTCCCTCGGAACCATATCAGCCTAGCCCTCCCATGGATGCCCATTACCATCCACACCTAAGCCAAATGTCAAACAATGTCCAATCCAGAGTGGGTTTCAACACACATCCAATCACTCCTCCGATATCTGCCGGTGCTGAATCAGACGAAAAGTCGGACACGTCCTCCCAGTTACAATCCCTTGGAATGGTCCCCCATCAACCGCCTACCACCCATCCCCTCGAAGCTCCTCTAGTTGATGAAAATACTTGGGATCCTACGCGCATTATCAAGTACGTTGCTCGAACAATAGTGTTACCTGTCGCTTATGCCTTGCTAACCTTTTGAACCCTAGCCAATGGGATATGGCTTTCTCCGTTAATCCATCAAGCGTCAGCACCAACTCTCCTCCCATGCCTATGAACAACACCCCCCAGCCCATGTCAAACATGGTAAACCAGCAGTATCCGATGCAATTCGACTCGCCGTCCAAGGTGACGGTCCCGCAGAGCCAATCCGTGTCACCACCGCAGTTCCAGGCACCCCCGGTCGTGTTCAGTGCACGAGATTGGCAACAAAGTGTGGCCAGCGTGTATGACCCGCAGGGCTTAAAGCGTCGGTGGAATTACTCCACTGACCTCGGTGATAATATGATGAAGCGGCAACGAGGGTGATTAACGGCTCTGAACTCTCAACATGTTCGGATCCCTTGAGAATTCCCTCGACTCCTTTGCAAGCCTGTGTATTTATGTACTACCCCTCGGACCAGAGCCAACCTTGTCTTCAACCCTTTGTTCTCTTACTTGTTCTGATTCCCCTACCTCCTGTGACACTTATTTTTCTCGGTTTGTTCGCCTTATCTTTGGCTTTGTCGCCACAGGACGACCCGTAACGGGCCATACCATGGACTATGACTGGGTTGGGAAACATCCCCGGCGAACCTTTTCGCTCGGGGAAGACGCGCTGATTGATTTGAATGACGATTGGATTTGGGCCCTACTGTACATCACGATAAAAAGATCTAGACGCATATGTCGAAGGCAATAGCAGATTACTGAGGGCCATTGAATCTGTTTTGTGAAGTAAAGCAATGAAAAGAGCTGCAGTAGCCCCCTCCTACTCCTCAGTGCTCCCACCAACATATATGGATTACATCTTCGCAAGGTATGGCGCAGGGAAGGGAGTAGGTCTCTTTGAGAGAGTAGAAGTATGACAATCAAGATTCTCGAGACATGTCTTGATAAGAGTGCCATGTCCCGCGTGAAGATCCATCAACAAAAGGAATGGAGGTAGCTGCCAGCAAATGCGACTTTCTGTCGCGTCTTTCGTGGAGGGGAAGGTCGGGTCCGGGTCCGAGTCCTTCGAAGTGATTTTTTCGGAGGGTTGATGTGTTCCCTTGGGTATCTAACAGAGAAGTCCCCGTCGGATTTGAGAGAGTTGGTAAATTCAGACAGACTGCGAACTGAATTCGCGAGGACTGAGTTTCGGCGAGGGTTTGAGAGTGTCGTGTGTCGTGTCGCGATTCAAGATACTCGTGAGGTGTGGAGGATGTTTCAGGCCTGCAATGCAGTGGAGGATATCGTTGACGAGCCAGATCAACCCCGATGGCCGAGCCCAATTCTCTCTTCACGACGAAGGATCCTAGCCTTGTCTCCAGGGAGGGGTTTTAGCTCATCGCTTGGGTTGACTGTGGTCTTGGCGCTGCTGCCCTGTGCCTGTTCAGGCTGACTGTTCTCGTTCTGTTTGCGAAGGAGCTCCTCCTCGAAGACAGCGATGTCCTCAGTGGTGATGGCAATGGCGGTTGGCTTTCGGCGGAGCATTTTGAGGATCGTCTGAAGGATGGGGAAGTTTTCGAACGAGTCGGTGCGGAGAGTACACAGTCGAGTTGGGATTATATTGTAGATCTGCCATTCTAATGATCCTGACCGCCTTGACCGCCTTCTGTAAGAAGGTGGTCGATGGAGTAGAGTATCAATTGAAGTATGTACTCCCTAGAATTGAGACAATTATGGTTGTATCAAGGCGGCTCATAGTATAGAATGAATTAGCTTTTGATATTGATTGTGCAATGTTGAAAATGGAATATAATAATAACAGGAGATGAGGGACGGATGGACAAATTGATTGAACATGAGCGGAGTTGACGATGAGTCACGTGAGTATATTTCGGTCCTGCAAAAGTTGTGTTCCCGCTGGATCGGACATTGTCTCACGTCCACGACTCCGTCACCACAGAATGATTCGGTCACAGCTAAGGCAGTTTGCCCGGCAGGGAGACCGTGCCTGGGTAGGCATCAATATGCCTATCCGTCACTTCTCTGCCTCTCCTGCGGCCGCTACCGAGGGTCAGAACCCGCCATCAGGTATGCGATCGCATTATTACCACTCATCCCGGCGCCATGATTGCCCTAGGGACTCAATGGCATAATCGAGGCCATGCCTTATCTCTTGGATATCGCTAATCGGTGTCTTTGGATAGCGCAAGGCCAACCAAAACAGAGACCGGCGACTACAGGCCCCCCTCGCAAGCCTCGACCTTCCAGCAGACCCCCCGGAGCTGGAGCCGGAGCCCAGAACAAGCCCCGTCCAGCTCGAGCAATTGATGCTCGGTCATTGGCAGCCCCTCGTGCTGGTGGTGAACCCCCCAAGATCATCCGCAAGCCTAGGCTGCGGATGCCACCCGGCAAGCAGGTACCAGGTCGCAAGGGCAAGCTCGCCGGAAAGGCTGGCCAGAAACCCAAGCGGCAAAACAAAAGGCGCCGTTCAGAGCAGATCATTGATGACGACGAGGCCACCGCTGCTGCTATCAAACAACTCGAGCTGGATCAAGAGTCCAAGGGCCGTCCGGTGCCTATTCGTTACGAGCCCCGGGAGATTGACTTCTCTACACTGAAGGATACTTGGCCCTCCTTGCCCACGGACGCGAATGCTCGCTCCGCTACCGTCATCGAGAAGCTTTCTGCCCTGAGTGGCCGCTTCCCCAACGGATACGTCCCTCCTCATGAGCTCGGTAGACGTCTCTGGAAGGGACAGAGCGTTCTGTTCGAGAGCGAGGCTGAGAAGGCCCAGGCTCTGGAGGAACTCAAGCGCTTGTCCCAAGAACGAGCAGACAAGATCTCCCAGAAAAAGGGCGAGCCCGTCAAGCCCCGTGATATCAAATTCAACCCCATCAGCGCCGAACACTCACAAAAATTGATGGAGACCTTTGTGCAAGGAAAATACCCCTCTTTGGAGGTTGGCAAGGACCAGCCGGCTATCATGGGCGATGTGCTGAGAAATATTCGCAATAACGCAACCTATCAAACAGTTGGCAAGCGGCCCCAGTTCCTCGCCAAGGTTGAATCTCTGTTGGCTTCGAGTCGTGTCAAGCGCTCCTAGTGATACCTAGGTAGCATCCTGCATGGGGAGATGCTGTTGTGTATTATATTGATTCTGTCATTCGAATTTTTTTGGATCTCCGACTAGGCGCTATGTGTTTTCGGTGGTGGTATTCGCCCACCACCTTTGTTCCCTCTTGTATCTAGATTTACAATGTGACTATATTACAAAAAAAATGTGGCCCTCACGCTGGTGTTGCGTAACGTTGTGAATCATGCCTGTTCCAAAGACTTCTTGGCCGCATCAAATAGCTCCTTGACGTCCTTTTGGCCCTTCTCCGTAGCTTTCTCCATATGATCATGAGCCTTGCGCACATCGTCAGGTCGGGCCAGCTTCTTTTTCTGCATGTCTTGTAGTCGCTTGTGCATGGCGCCTCTGGAATCACGAACGGCGCTTGCAGCCTTTTCAAAGGCCTGTTTCGCTGCCTGGACATTCTTGTCTCGGGATTCCTTGGTCGGGGGAGGAATGGGGATATTCAGTTGAAGGGCGTTATGAGGATCAGGCTGGGGAGTCAGGGACAGATTCGAGGATACGATCGCAGAAGTAACGGGCTTGATGTGCTGTGGATTTGAAGCCTCTCGTTAGCATCTCGCAAATGGAAAGCAATTGGGCGCAAGGTCTCGCGCTTCACTCACCTCTTCCTCCGCCACTAAGATGGTCACCATCCGGCCTCCCTTGGGTACAACTTGAGCTAAATCACCCAACTTGACGGTATCATGGCTATCCTTGCTCAAATGGACCTTCAGAACTTCGAGAGTCGCAGTGTTGAAACGTCCGCCCGCGCGCAGCTTGGACAAATCATCTTTCAGTCGGGAGATGGCAGTCGATATGCCCGAATTGAGGGTGGAAAGGTCAAACGGATCCTCCGTAGCTGCAGCAGGATCCGACTCGACGTCTGAATTTAAACCCTTCTTCGCCGCCTTGTCTTTCTTCTTGTATAGCGCTGGGGAGTTGGTGAAGTTACGGCTCTGTCGAACAGCCAAGCTGGGACTGGGAGCCACCGAGAATCGCAGGAAGTGAGTCGTCGGGCGGCATTGGGGGATGACACGCCATGGCAATCGAGTCACGAGACGGTTCATGACGTATAGCAATGTGAAGACGGGGGTGTTTTGGGAGTCGGGTTGGAGTAAACGGCGACGCAAGTTCGGAAGGTGTAAGAGCGAACAAAGATGGGGAAAGCTATCGAGATAAAATAAAAATTGCCAGAAAGCGGTCCGATGGCCACCACGACGAGCGAGACTGTGGTGCACATACGAGCAATTCTACATATAGGAATTGTGAAGCAAGACAGAATACGTGTATATGCCATGACTGATTGATCAAGGTAGAAGAATGACCAGTCAGTAAAGATCTAAACAATCTACGAACGTGTTCTCTACACGGTCAGAGCAGGGAAAAAGACTTTTGGAGAAAAAAGGTCGTTACACATTAAATTTGCAACGTCGATCCTCGTCTACATGAAAGGCGTACTTTTTAACATCTTAAAAAGGAAAAAGAAACTGCGCCCAAGGTTGTCCGGTTTGAATCACAACAAAAAAAACAATAGACCGAACGCTGCCCCAAGATCTATATGGCGCAGACATTCGCCGGATTCCGTCCGGGGAATAGAGCAAGCATTGGTCATCCTATTTTCATCTCACCCTTTAGCGGGTAGCCATGGCCTTGGTGATCAGGCGCTTGAGAGCAAGCTCCTTCTTCTTGAGGTCCTCGGGGGTGGAGTCCTCAATCTCGAGCTGGGCCATAGCGTCGCTGAGGGCAGACTCGATCTTCTCCTTGTTGCCGCGCTTGAGCTTCAGGGACATGGAGGGGTCGGAGACGATCTCCTCAACACGGGAGATGTAGGACTCGAGCTGCTGGCGAGACTCGAACTTCTTGGTGAACTCCTCGTCGCTGGACTTGAACTTGGCAGCATCCTCAACCATCTGCTCGATCTCACCGCTGGACAGCTTGCCGACAGCGTTGGAGATGGTGATGTTGGCAGAGCGGCCGGAGGTCTTCTCAGTGGCGGTAACCTTCAGAATACCGTTGACATCGACCTCGAAGACACACTCGAGAGCGGCCTCACCGGCGCGCATGGGGGGAAGGGGAGCAAGAGTGAACTCGCCGAGGGAGGTGTTGTCAGCACAGTTGGTACGCTCACCCTGGTAGACGGGGAACTGGACAGTGCTCTGGTTGTCAACAACGGTGGTGAAGGTGCGCTTCTTGATGGTGGGGACGGTCTGGCCACGGGGAACGACGGGGGCAAAGATGTTACCCTCCATGGCGACACCAAGGGAGAGGGGAACGACGTCGAGCAGGAGCAGGTCGGCGGTCTCGGCGGAGGTGGCCTTGCCGGAGAGGATACCGGCCTGGACGGCAGCACCGTAGGCAACGGCCTCATCGGGGTTGATGCTCTATATCAAAAGAATTAGTATTCTTATATTCATATCAGAACCATCATGAGGATCAATCTTACCTTCTCAAGCTTCTTGCCATCGAAGAAGTCGCTCAGGAGCTTCTGGATACGGGGAATACGGGTGGAACCACCGACAAGGACAATCTCGTCAACCTTGGACTTCTCCATGGCAGCATCCTTAAGGACCTGCTGGACGGGCTCCAGGGTGCCGTTGAAGGCCTTAGCGTTCAGGTCCTCGAAACGGGCACGGGTGATGGAGGAGTTGAAGTCCTCGCCATCGAAGAGAGAGTCGATCTCGACGGTGGTCTGGGTGGCGTTGGACAGAGTACGCTTAGCACGCTCGCAAGCGGTACGGAGACGACGGAGGGCACGGGCATCGCCGGACAGGTCCTTGCCAGTCTTGCGTTGGAACTCCTTCTTGAAGTGGTCCAACAGGTTGGTGTCGAAGTCCTGACCACCAAGGTGAGTGTCACCAGCGGTAGCCTTGACGGTGAAGACACCACCCTGGATGTTCAGCAGGGAAACATCGAAAGTACCACCACCGAGATCGTAGATCAGAACGTTGCGCTCCTTCTCGGTCTTGCCGGAGCCAAGACCGTAAGCGATAGCAGCGGCAGTAGGCTCGTTGATGATACGGAGGACGTTGAGGCCAGCGATGGCACCGGCATCCTTGGTAGCCTGACGCTGGTTGTCGTTGAAGTAGGCGGGCACAGTGATGACAGCCTTCTCAACCTTCTTGCCGAGCTTGGTCTCAGCAACCTCCTTCATCTGTTTTTCCGTGTATTAGTAAGACGATTCTTTTTTTTTCAACCCAATCCAAAATTGGGGCAGTGTTTCGACTCACCTTCATGAGGACCATGGAGGAGATCTCCTGGGGAGTGAAGGTCTTGGTCTCACCGAGGTACTCAACCTCGACAGCGGGGGCGGTACCCTGAGCAACGACCTTGAAGGGCCAGGACTCAACATCCTTCTTGACAATGGGGTCATCGAAGGGACGACCGATCAGACGCCTGTTTTGAGTACTAGTTAGAAACGAGGTCCATAAAATGTTGTATCCAGACGCACTGACCAAGGGACAGACGCAGAACAAATGATTTGGGTGATCACGGGACGAAACTCACTTGATGTCGAAGATGGTGTTCTTAGGGTTCATAGCAGCCTGGTTCTTGGCGGCCTCACCGATCAGACGCTCCTTGTCGGTGAAAGAGACGAAGGAGGGGGTAGTGTAGCTACCCTGATCGTTGGCAACTGATTATCTGGTTAGTATTGTAGGGTAGATAACGGGTTGCGGAAGAAAACGCACTGATCTCGACGTTGGTGCCCTCATAGTTGGCAACGCAAGAGTAGGTGGTGCCTACGCAGAAAAAAGCGAAAAAGTCAGTAAATCGAAGATTAAGCATCCATTGACGATAAACGTACCAAGATCGATACCGATCGCTCCGTCGTAAACCGGAAGGTCCGCCATTGTGAAGTGTGGTGGTGAAATTGGAGAGTGGGAAAGGGTTGAAAGGAGGGGTTGGTGGTCGGGACTGAATTTTTTTTATAAACGCAATGCCACACATGGCTGGGCAGAAAACTTTGCGGGAGCGGTGTATCACGTGTCGTTGGGGTTCCGGGGTTTTGCGACTTTTCGGGTTTTTTTCTGTTTTTTTGATCGCCACGATGATCAAGCTTTTTTCAATCAGATTCATTCGGTCGCCCCCTTGTGCTAAGTTTTCTCTTATGTACTTGTCTTACGACTTTCTTTGTACCGAGGTACATTTTCTAAACTAAAAAACCCAATTGGCGACTCGATTCCTATACAAATTCAGTTGACAAGAAGTAAACAATCATCTCCTCGCTTAATTTTACGGTGAAGATTTATCAGCCCAAAATTTGTCGAGGCAACGAAGGACCAGAACGGAACCGGGACATTAAAAGGAGGAAATACATAAAGTAAAAAACAAAAGACGAAAAGACAAACGTGATCTTCCTAGTCGTCTCCGGCGGATCTTCCGTAGCCGTGATGGTATAATCGAAACTTCCTCCTTCCAAGCCTGAGATGGCTTCCTATTATCCCCTCATTAACATAATCACCGCAACAAATTCAAGAAAACAGTGACCCGCTCATAATCAATCTCCGAACCGGGTGGTCCCGTCTTCGGTACCCCCCTTGCTGGGCCGGCAATGGCTTCCAGATCAACCTTGGTAGTTCCGGGGTGGAGGGGAATATCGTACGCCAGCCCAGATGTATCAGCTGCCGATGGGTGAAGCCGTTGCATGCCTACGTGAGCAACTATCTTGACATGCCTCTGAGCTGTCCCGGAGACTACTGTCGGCCTGATTGTCAGTAGGCTGTGCGACGCAGGCAGGTTGATCGTGATTGACTGTTGAGAAAGCGTGGCTGATGGTGGAATGTCCAAGCTCAACCCAACTTTTAAAGAGAGGGAAGGATGAGTGATGATCTGGACGTTTCGGATCAGCGCCGAGCTGGCATCTATGGTACTGTTAGCGTGACTCATTTCTCTCATTTTTCGAGATCTCTCTTGTCGTCGCGGGTGTTGGCAATCAGATAAAGAATATGGAGGGAAGATTCTCTTACCCCGACCCGGTCGTCTCAAGAGCGAATCTAACGGGGATGTGGCAACTGGTTGTGGAGCGGGAGCTGTGTGGTGCAGCAAAGAGTCAGTCACAAGCAATGAGATGAGGGCTATTGCCCGTCCTAGAGCACGCCTTACTATCATGGGGCTCTGAGGGAACAGCGTGCAACCCGTTCAAAGGTCTTGCTGTTTCGGGATGTTGGGATGCCAGGCCCGAACTCTCGCTCTTGATAACACCGGCCAATTCTTTGGTCGCCGCTGGCCCATTTTGTGGCTGCTCGGATATGGATGGGGTGGTAGCAACACTTGACCTGCTGGGACTGGCGAGATGTCTTCGCAGAGATCTGTTTCGAGGAGACATGCGATGTGTGTCGGCCTCCTGGCTCGCTGATCCGGTTCTGACGAGCTCTTGCTGTCGTTTCAGGGATTCTTTATCGACAGTTACGCCGGATGATACTCCTTCATCCTTGGAAGGTGTCTCGGAGGTCTGCCCAGCCGTCCTCAGCGTCAATCTTTGCGACCTAGTTTCCACTTCCCTCGCGCCCATTTTCAACTTGATGCGAGGCATTTCGGGGTGACCATCTACCTGAGTGGGATCCGGCACATGCTTCTTTGCTTCTGTTACCCGCCGCTTGAAATACTCCTGTTTTCAACGTTAGTTCTCAGTCATTTTGATGACGGGGTCAAATTCAATAAGCAAAGAAAGAGAAGACATGCCTCTAAGATACCTGCGAGCATCGAGATGTCGCTACCATCCTCGTTATACTCCCTCGCATTGCGCCAAATATAGGCGACCTCCTCTTCGAAGGATTTCCACGTGGGGAATGCGGTCGTTTTGGACGGGTTTTTGCGACTATCGGTACCACGGACCTGCTTTTGGATTGTTCGTAGTGAAACAGGGTGCTGAATGATTTCATAGTAGTCGCGGTAAAGGTTGCGATCGGGCTTCCCAATGAAAGGATATGCGACATCTTCGCCACTGGACACACCGTCAGCCTGGACAGCTTGACGCACGTGAGGATTCGCAGAGAACTCACTCGTCATCCTTTAACCGAGTCAATTCGGTCATAATCTTGTCTTGCGCGGTCTGAAGGCTATCGCCCTCGAAGTCTGCCTCGGTCTCCTCATCATCCTCAGCTTCAGACCCCTCCTCTGGTTCGGCGTCGTCTGCGGGTTCGGAGTCTTCCGGGGACGGTATCTGGTCGGATTCCTCGGGGTCCACGGGGCTCTCGTCCTATTTCGATGCGCACGTTCGTTAGCGGCGTGATTCAAACCCACCCACGACGGTCATTTGCGCGTCGCCATGCAAGCTTGTCGCAAAGCTCCAATTGGCCAGGGGAAAGGGACTGGGGGAGTAGCGCGACACAACCGCAACAGCTTACAGCCGAGTCGAGTCCAGAAAGACCCTCTCGACCGAAGTTGGTCCCTCGTAAAGGTCGGGGAGGGTGCAGGGCAAGAGTGCGGCGACTTACAGACACCTTCCGGCGCTTCTGGCCGCGGAGCCTCACGTCTGGCGAAGCAGCAGCCGCCCCGCGTCTCTTGGTGCTCATTTCAAGGTCTTGAATAACACTTCCAAGTCAAAGGTACAATGGTCCAGTAAAAACAGTTCAAGCGCTCAAAATGCGAATAGGGACCTACGAGAGTTCATACCTCGACGTGTGCAGACACGCGCTGCGATCATCCGAGTGGAGACCCGCTGCCTTAGGTAAGTGGTAATGACTGGGGAATTTGATACAATACATACGGGACTCTGATGGTGGTGAACGACGGTAACTCGGAGGGTGACGACTATAGTATTACCGTATTTTACCACATGCCCCGTTTGATTGGCCATGTGGAACACGGGTCATCAGGCAGGTGAATGAGACTGACAGCCCTATACATATTATAAAACAAAACAAAAAGCAGAATAGCGACTCGCTTGCTTCTCCCTTGAAGTGCGACTGTCCTGCTGTAGGTACTGAAACAGAGCACTTATGAGGACAGAGCAAATGCCAAAGTAAAAGGGGGGGTGTTAGAAGAATGCATATCTCCCCTGGTACACGGCCCTGATACAACACTCGAAAGCATGGAGGCAGTAGTATATCGTACATATATATCCCTTTCCCTTGTATAGAGTATGTACTCCATACATAGCCTAAGGGCGAATACACTCTTCGGCACTCCGTATGTATCCACCATTTGGTTGACACCTTTTTTCTCAGGCATTCAACTTCCCCTCCATTTTCCGCGTCCCGCAAAACAACCCGATCTTTCTAGCAAAACACGGCCCTGAACCAAATCTCGCAGTCGACCGTTTCTCTTTCCCTCCTCCAGCCCACCTCCGAACGTTCTCAGGGTCTTTATCAACTTCCACCACTCGCACTCATTACTGCTCTTCAGTGATTCTGTCAGTTGCAACGTCATTTTCCAAACTCTGCTGCACAAAACTCGAAACTGACCAGCCACGTGCTAGACACGCATTCTCGAATTTCACCTCTCCTTCGCAACCTACTTACTCCCCCTCCCCACAATGGAGATCGATCCCAGCAGAAGGAATAAGAAGCCCCGTCTCCTTCTGGAGTCGGAGCGCGAGCGTCTGGATGAATTTATTGACTCAATCCACTACTCCGCACGGTATGGAATGAATTGGTACCCCACGGCTGGCCGCTCATGTCCACTAATGGGATTCCAGCTACTCGGACGACAAGTTTGAATACCGCCATGTGCAGTTGCCTAAGAACATGCTCAAGAAGATCCCCACAGACTACTTTGACAGCTCCAAGGGAACTCTGAAGTTGCTGTGGGAGGAAGAATGGCGGGCACTCGGTATCACACAGGTGCGGCTAGGTCCTCTTCCACCTTGCCTTGGGCGCTACTAACATGCAGGCAACAGAGTTTGGGGTGGGAGCATTACGAGGTACATGAGCCAGAGCCTCATATTCTACTTTTCAAGTCAGTGTCCTCTATCTTACCCTGCCCTTCGTTTCGATGGGGGATCGCCTAATTCCATTTGGCTAACCATAATCCAGGCGGCCTCTGTGAACTCTCCAGATCCATCGGCGTAACATACTGGCGATACTCGTGAAGAAGTGGTGGTGCTACATTTGGGCTTTTTCCGTTCTTTCCCCGTTCCTCAGCGAGACATAACCGTGGTCGGTTTTTCTTTTCTTTTTTTCATTTCCTCTCCTTTCTTTCCCTCTACCGCAAGGATACATTTCCCCAGTGTGTTCACTAGGGTCCACAGCAGCTTCGTAATGGAAGTTCTGGAATGAGATATGAATTCGATATTTTTCCACTCCCTTCGCCTGCCTTGGAGCCAGTTCGGTCCAGACTCCCCCAAGTACGCGCCACAATTGAACCCTAGCGTATCATCCATGCGCCCTTATCGATGTCCCTGATCTTCAGACCACATTCTTTGCCAGCCATTCACCCCATTGAGCCTCCGTGAAGCTACTGCTGATTCCACGCTCTTCCACCCCCTGGGATAATAGTTAGTGCCGGGGCAGTTCTTCCTGCGGATGGGCTATCTTACATTGAAAAAGACGGTCGGCGTCACATGGACTCCAATCACTCGATTTGCCTAATTCGGTGTTAAGACAATCTCTTGGTCTGGGGCTGGGGAGTAAGGAGATGCTCCTCTCACCTTGGTCATCCATTTGATGTCGTTGGTCACCTGGTTTCCCACGTTCAATGCACCCGGGCTAGCAGGGGTTTCCGGGATCACCAGTAGGGCGAGGACCTTTTGCTCGTCTACTCCGACCGATCCTGCAATCTTGGCCAAGCGCTCATAGGTTTTGTTGCGTGTTTCATTTACCACATTCACATCGAAGAACTCCTTCTGGTGCTTGAACAGGGCCGCACTGAACTCCCAGAATTTCTCCGGGGCCAATTGAAGGACAGCTGCACCTGCTTCGTGGGTGAGGGTGGACGATGGGTGCCAGGGCTGTATCTGCTGCCGGAAGATTACTTGAAGCCGTGAGCTATACTGCTGGGCCACCGTGGGACCCCCGGCATAGAATGTGTTGAACATCTTAGCAGAGAACTGGAAGAAAAAAAAGAAAAAAACATCGTTAGCCGTAGAATATAAGAAGAGCTACCAAAGACTTTACCCACCGGGCACACATAATCCAGGACTGGTCCTTGTCAGCTACATAGTTCCAATAACAACGTGATAGAAGATGTGTAAGCGTACATATTTCGAGTGTATGCTGTGTCTCCTGCGGGGTTCCCCGGGGGAGCTTAAGGCCTGCGTACTTAGGAGGGACCGACATGATGTGAAGACGTTGAATCAATGGGATATCGGACAAGAAAACTTCGAAATCGGAAGGTTCAACTGTAAGGATTTCTGTTGTCAAGATAATGTCAGATGAATCAGGCGGACAATCATCCCGCGAAGGGGAAGATCGGAAGGGTTGCGTCACTGGGTACCCCACCATCGATTCGTGATTAGCGCTTATCGCTCACCATACTCGAGTGGTAAACAAATATGACTAGCTAGTCTCGACCAGGACGTCCTAAATCCTGTTCGCCAACCTGAATCAGTACCTAGATGAATATATATCTATCTAGGCGATTTCAACCATACACCGCCATGAACATATTTCTGGATGGATGTTCAGATGGCACGGTTTATACTTCAATATAGACGGCGAAACATTGTATTCCAGTGTAATATCAAGAATGAAGATAGCAGAGAACTTCGATAGGCATTTTGAGAGATATACCATTCATTGAGTCCAGAAGGATTTCCATACCATTGGGGCTCCATGGACGAGAGTTGTTATCCATATACACACAGGCAGTGTACGGGCTGTCGGAGTAACTTAACTATCATAACAGACCCATTACATAATCACTACGATAAGATATCATGTGACCGGCGGTCCATGAAGCCCGGCAGTCCAAATATCTCGCAGTGACGTCCTTTCGCATCTTCATCCTTTCGAGTGCATTTAGACCGGTTACGTTCCTCAGGGGGTCTTCTCAATGCTCCGGCTTCGGCAGCTCTTTCGAACTCAACCACGGTCTGCGCTCTTCCAGTTTGGCCCTCGTCAACCCTCTCAACCTGCGGCGATCCGGCATGTGAGATTCAGACGGCCCTGGTTCAGGTGAGTACAGCGCTGCTCCATTCTAGTCCGCGAGAGAGAGGGTACTAGCGACAAAGCTGACCATGTGCCACCTCTGGCTCCTTCTAGGTCCTTCCTGGGCAAGTTTATCTTATATGGAACCGCATTCCACCTATGGAGTTCCTTCGTGCTGGTTCGATTCGACGACGACGACACACATGATGACCAAACAGCCCCCGAGACAGCCCTCGAGAACGCCAGTCTACACCGTGCAGCTGGAGGGATCGATGAGTTGACGAAAGAGGAGTTGAAGGAAGAAGACCGCGTTTTCATTCCTCTCACGTGGTCTTGGCTGGAAGAGGGAGATTTGTATACTGCCTCAGATCCTGAATGGCAAGAGTTTGTCTCTATCTCCAAAGATCGGAAAAAATTGCAGAAGCTAAGAGGTACGTTGGAATGGCAATATTTGGCATTTTGGGCTCTTATTGACGGACGTCTAGATGAACTCGCTGCTATTGTGCTCAAGAGTGCTTCGGAGAGCATGTCCCAATTACTGGGAAGTCCCCTTTCCTTGACTGGCTTCTGGCTGGTACATCAATTCCCACCTCGTGCACCTCCGGAATATCTGCGTTCTGGGTATGTGTCTCCTCAACCCCGCGTCACTGGATCGTCTGACTAACACGGGCCTTCTCCAGCCTCGAGATCGCGGATGACGGCGTATCTTGGGTCACTCAAACCCTGGATCCCGATGTTGGTGATCGATTACAGAAAGTAATGAAGCCCGTACACGTAGCTCTTGCGATCAAGGATGCGTATACGCTTCTGATCAGACGGCAATTAGCCCGACTTCGGGACCCCGATTCCCAGCCTCTCGACGCGCTAGAATTGCTAAGCGGCAGATATATACTCTCCGGACACGAGAAGCTCAACCCCATCAGCCCCCACGAACAGCCAAGGGTGCAATCTTCGTTATCTGATGACCCCCCGGAGAACATCCTACCCACGGAGGAGCCAGAACTTCACCCATCTTCAATAATTTCATCACTACAACGCCTTCCCTTACCCGACCTCGGCCCCGGGTCGGATTTGCACCTGGCATCGCTGGCGTTCAGGTTGCGATTGAACGAGTATCGGGCTCGGACCCCACGAACACCTCAGCGCGGCACATTCTTCATTTCGGGTCCCGTCGGACTGAAAGGACCGAATGGATTTTGTCGATTCGAAGTGCGGGGTGAGTATGATCCGGCCAAGTCTGCGTGGCGGACAGTGGAGATGCAGTTGAAGGATATCAACCCCAGAAAGCAGAAGCCACTGGGAGGCCAATAAAATTGGGATCTGACAGTCATGCTAGAAGCCTGCGGTCCAAATGATTTTTGCTGTCAGCGTTATTTTTCCTGTAGATATTTGGAAGTCTTTTTGAACATCAGTTCTCCAAGCCTATATGTCGTTGTTCTCCCCTCGTATCGATGGGCTAATGAAGAGTCCACTGTAGTAGTTAGATCTTGTCCTCGTCGTGGATGAAATAGTTTTATAGAAAGATCAATGTAGGCGGGGCGCTCGATGCTTAGCTAATCCCGCCGAGGACGCGGGAGGTCGAGAGGTGTCCCGACAACTCGCCCGTGGAGACGTCAACCTCTAGCTTTCCTGACCTTCCTACACCACATCTGCCAAAGCGACAGTGATACCCGGGAGCTCCTCTTAGGAAAAGCTCACCACCGGTCGGAGCTACAACAATTGCGATCGACTCAGTTCCCCCCCCCCCCCCCCGAATCTCATCCATCGAAATGCATCTGGTCTCCAAGCTCCTAGCCCTGGCGGCGACGGGTGCGTTGGGGACACATGCCCTGGAGGCGTCGATTTTCACGTTTCCCTCGAATGATCAGAATAAAGGAGATAATAGCCTGAAGCACCAAACAGTATCGGAAGATGTCGCCGAACTGATCCTGGAGCTTCGTACTCAATCGTCTCTGCAGTCCATCCTTGGGAAGGTCGAAAAAGAGATCGTGGATCGCATCAACGAGTTTTCCGGCGCTCAATCCTCCCTTTTTGGTGGACACAATAGCCATGGAACGCCAAGCAAGAGCATAATTCTCATCGAAGGAGTCAATGAAGCTGTTGGTATGTTTGCGGCAAGGACCCGGTGAATGAACCGTCAGCTAATTAGCTCCCTTTCCCTTACCACCAACAGGTTCGAACATTCGACAAGCACAGACACAATCTGTTTTCGTTCCTCATGCCTCTCTGAAGTTGGTGGATGATTCATTGGGGTCTCAGTTGGGCAATGGAGACATGAAGAAACGCTGCACGTATGGCCAAGGCGATGGGGCGTCGGGGTCGCGCTCCGTTCAGGTACTGGGACCCTGCACTTGATGGTGTCTAGTGGAACTTTGTGCTAACCCGTCTTGACGGTCGAATAGTCTGCGAAAGACTGTATCTCGCAAGATCCGGTGCTCTCCCATGGAGAAAACTTATACAGCGCCGAGTTCCTCGACCTGCTCGACTCGGTGGAAATCTGGTCGAGCAAGGACCAAACCACAACTGCCTCGAGGCTGTCGCTCAAGGTAAATTCATATCCGTATCTCTTTCTTCAAAGATAGCACCCGGCTTATTTTTCTTTAGGCGAACTCCGACAACGCGGTCGTGACCACGTATATCGAGTCTTTCTTCCACAACTTGAAGGAAATGACTTTAACAGAAAGCTTCGAAATCACTGCCTTGATGGTTCCCGCCGCCGATGCCTCCCGAGATTTCACCCGGATTTCCAGGCGAGACACCGGATCGCAGCCTCGGTCAACTGCGTCTGATGCACAGAGCACTTTGCAAAAGTCTGCAGAGGACCTGGCTGCGTCGTCTTCGCTGCTTGCGCCGGTCTGTCACGCCTCCAACTCATCATGCTCTGATGCAACCAATAATTGCTCTGGGCATGGCCAATGCTATCTCAAATCTTCATCTGGTGACGCGCAATGCTTCGCTTGTCGTTGCCAAGCAACCGTGCGTACGAAGAGTGACGGCACGAAGCAAAAGATCTACTGGGGCGGTCCGGCTTGCCAAAAGGAAGATATCAGCTCACCTTTCTTCTTGATTGCCGGTGTTACGGTTTTGGTCATCGTCCTCGCGAGCAGCGCCGTTGGTATGCTTTTCAGCATGGGTCAAGAAGAACTCCCGAGTGTAATCGGGGCCGGAGTTGGGGGCTCGAAAGCACCGGCTTAAGGGAATTCTTGAGGGTCTTTTCATGTTTCATCGAATATTGGGGCATACTTGCTTTACATTCTGCACATTTATCTGTTCTTCTACAAGGAAATATTTCGGTTGTTGTCCGCTTCGTTCCTACCTACCGGCGGCATTGTGGACCTCCGACCAGGCTCTCTTAATCCCAGCCCTCCGATCATTCCGTGTACCTCTAGTGCTATAGATAGTTGAGGAGTTGGGAGTGGATTGCAGTTCATATTCGTTTAGCTTTAGGTGATCAACAGATACAGATATTCGAAATCATCCTCGTCCCTCCGGCGGCCTCGTAGACGTGTTCAACTAAAGATCGTGCCTAACCTTTCCCTAGAACACAACACCTTAAGAAGAGGGTGTGATAGAATGTAACCGCCAGTTCACGCTCGTCCCCCAGTAAGAACCCAAATGAAGAAATTGGGAAATTGCGACATGTCATCAGCAAGATCACCACCCCGGCGTGCGCCCATTCCGAGCCCCAAAAAGAAACAATTAAATTACACAGAATAAAGTCATTAACAAAGCAAAGGCTGCGCTGAACGAACATTCCAGATGTGAATTCAGCATAAAAAAAGAGTCAAGGGATATCAAGGTTCATAAGAAGGTGAATAAATGTGTTCGTGTAAAGAGAAATTAGATTCCTGCTTCCAGTTGGCCAGGCGTACGCTGTTGCCCGGATGGCAGGTTATTGGGTGACGTGTCGACTTCGGCGGATGGCTCATGAGTCTCCATTGTAGTAGGGTTCGGAGCGGAACGTCCCCTTAGCCGCGTTGGCAAGAACCGCGCCCAGTATCCTCGAGGGGAAGGCCTCTCTCGATCTTGTGTTTCGTCCACAGGCTGTTCTGAGACCTCTGCTTGACGAGGAGGGCGGGCACGTGGATCCAGAGAGGTTGGATGGAATAACCGACCGGAGAATGCCATTTGTACCCGGAAAGGATTTGCATGACTCCTAGGCTGTGCAGCGCGCGCCGGTCTAGCAAGACCATCGAGGCGACTCGTCACAGTACGGCGTCCTTGCTGATCCGAGGAAGACGCTCCCTCGGCTGGTTGAGGACGGGGTTTGGGAACGTAGTAGTCGGCCTTGCACAGCGGACAACAGGCCCGTCGACTTGTCAACCAAGGATCGACGCACGAGGCGTGGAAAGCATGACCACAGGCAAGTCCTCGTATGTCATCATCGTCTTCAATGATGTCCAAGCAGATTGCACACGAATCTCCCGGGTTGGGAAGCAATTCGGCAGGGACGGCCTTTCGAATCTGATCACCGTCTTCTTCATCCTCTTCGAGATCAACGTGTTCATTTATCAGGGAGTGTTGCCATTTCTGCTCGGTCGTGCTCACACCGGTTTCTTGCTGGGTAGAGGGAGTAGCGATGCCCGTGGAAGAGTTGACTCCCGTCCCTTGCAAGGCCGAATCCGCTTGCTCGTCGTGGGATGGCGGAGACGGGGTACTTGATATCGTCCGCTCGTCTTCCACTATCGGCGAAGTCGCAATTGTAGATACACCAACTGGTAAAGAGACAGCCACACCATCCTCATCCTTGAGGCTTTGTGGTCTAGTATTGGGAGCCGTAATACCCCCTTCCGTGGGAAGACCTTGGTTGGCGCGAGATGACCTCCACACTTTGTATTTTACCAAGGGAAATCGCTCGTTGACTTCGTCCATGGTCATCAACTTCTTTTCTCGTCGTCTCCGATGGGCGCGAGGCATGGCGATCAAATCTATGGGCTCACCAGTCTCCTCATTGCGTAATTGGCGATTGCGTTGATTGTAGCGGAAGCAATATTTTACTCCAACGATGATCCTGTGTCGCTGAATTAGACTGAAATCTATGACAAAGACCAGTGTGGTGATGATGGGTCGAGTGAATGGACATACCAGAGATTGGTGAAGACGACACCGAATCCTAATGCGACAAAAAACAAAAGAGGCGAACTGGTCGCATTCGAGCCAGTATCACCACTAGCAGTGGTGGTTGCGGCGCTGCTGGCTGCCGTGGTTGTAGAGGGCGGCATCTTGAGAAGAAATGGGACTGTTCTTTTTAAGAGAATCTCAAGGTTACAAGATTGCTCGTCCCTTTGAAATCAATATTCAGCTTTGTTCGAGCCCACCCAGCCGCCAGTAATTTCCGCAAAAGGAAATGAGCCAAGTTGTAGTAGGCTTGTCGAGCAAGGCTCTCGATTATGAGAGTGATCACCCGGGTTTCACAATGCAATATACTGCATTCAGTCGGGGGGGATAGAACCACTTCGATTCAGTCCAAAAGAGGGCTGGCCGGTCATGGATCGACAACGTAGCAGGGAGACCCACCGGCCCTAGGGTCGGTGATTGTTGTCGAGTCTCGGATTCTTCGCGTTGTGATAGACCGAGTCCAGCTCCTAGAACCAAGTCATAGTATCTATTCTGGGGATGGGAATCCCAGGATGGTGAGTAGCCGGGCCAGAGGGGGAGGAAGTTGTGAAAGGGGCGAGAGGAAGTCGAGAGGGATGCATGCGGTTTTTGAGTTTTGGCTTTCTGAGGGGGTCCGACGAGAGAAAATGGGGAAAGGATTGACACCTGAAGACACCTTGACACCTTGACACCTTAGAGGTTATCAGGACACCTGAGGCTGGGAAGTCACGGGAGCGGCAGCCACTCACGTCGCACTTGGTCAGTGGCAGTATGGACTGTGCTTTTGGAACCAGTTTATTGATTATTGCTTTTTGTTTTCTTTTAATCTTCAACTCTTTCTTTTTCAATTCGATACACGGCAAAAGAACCTGATTATTTTGTCTCGAAACTCACCAGTCCATCGACATCTTCTAGACCTCGTGCACAGACCGAAGGAAGCCCCTTCGAAAGAATATCCTTCATCGTCCCGCTCTCACGCTAGCTCGATTCAATTGCCACCACCTATCGCTTCCCTTAACCGTTAACAGTCTTCCCAGCCCAAACCCAACGATGGCTGAACATCTTCCTCGGCCCAGTGAGCCTACCAACCCGGTAGTCTTCTTTGACCTTGCCCTCGCCGGTGAGCTAACTACTTTTTTCCCCGCCCTATCTGTGAGGCCAAGATTCTATGTGCTGATCAGTCTGTGCCAGGCGAGCCTCTTGGGCGAATCAAAATGGAGCTCTTTGCCAATAAAACTCCCAAGACGGCAGAGAATTTCCGGCAATTCTGTACGGGCGAGAGCAAGAACTCCAAAGGGCAACCCCAAGGCTACAAAGGTAGCAAGTTCCACCGTGTGGTATGAAACCTCCCTTCATGTTGCTGGGAAAAGCTTGGGACATCCAGCTCACTTTGTTTGTAGATCAAGGATTTCATGATTCAAGGTGGCGACTTCATCAATGGCGATGGCACTGGCAGCTGCACCATCTATGGCACGCCCAAGTTTGCTGATGAGAATTTTGCGCTGCCACATGACCGTCCCGGGCTTCTGAGTATGGCGGTAGGTCTCATTCCTCCTACTTGAAAAAGAAATAGATCATTCTTTCTCAATGTCTGACCTTGTCCTGGTTTGATTGTTCCGCTAATATTTGAGATAGAACTCGGGCCCAAACACTAATGGCTGTCAATTCTTCATCACCACCACCGCGACACCCTTCTTGAACAACAAGCACGTCGTATTTGGCCAAGTCATTGATGGCATGGACGTGGTTCGCATGGTCGAGCAAACTCGGACCACCAGAGATAAGCCGAACCAGGATGTAACTATTGTGCAGTGTGGGGAGATGTAACGCGAACGCAGTAACGAAGAGAAGATAATGAGAAAATGCCCATCATCTATGGGTTATCCTTTACCAAGAAAAAAACTAGACAATTTGACTTGATATCATTTGCGATACAAGGAAAGGCCGAACTAATTATAGACAACATATGTATGGGGTTGACCGTGGAGAAAGAGTAGAGGGCATGATCCACAACATTCTTCTGTACCACCAACTTTAGCTCGAAATTAGAAAAAAAAAAAAACGCTTCAATTTCACCAGGTAGATGAAAGCCGGCCATCGATTTCCCATTTAATTTTTGCCCTTGTTTTTGCCCTTCCCATCCGGATCCTCCTTCCATTCTCTCTCAGTATGTGTATTGAGTAGTGTCAAGGTCAAATGTAGCCGTCGATGGATCGAGAAGCAAGCTAGGTCATCGCCGAGTTGTTTTTGAGACCTCTTGCGATTTAGGGTGAATCAAAATTTTGACTTGGTTCATTGTGACTGGCCTCGCCTATAGCTTGAATTTGCTCAAGTATTCCGTCGCGAGCGAAACAGCTTCATCAACCTTATCCGGGTTCGTTCCGTTACCGATCGAAGTCGCGCCCTTTCCGCCAGCTTTTCCACCAATGCTGCTGGAAACAACGGCGGCCCAATCGCTTGCCGATCCGCCCAGCTCTCCAAGCTCCTATAGCAGCGTGTTAGATACAAGTCTCACAAACCCAAAACATCTTCTTTTGGTAACTTACCTTGGACACATAGCAACCATGAGCAACCCGGGTATTTTCGGGGTCAACTGCCATGACGTAGACATTCTTGTTTTGCATTTTCGATTTGACATGGTTGATAGATTCGCTAACGGCCTTGGCACTTGCGGGCATCGGAAGCCTGACAACCAGCGAGGAAGAGTTCTGGTTCTCCGGGGCCTCAAAGTAAGACGTGATGGCTTCCAGAGCCATCTTAGATTCTAACTTCTGCTGGGCTTTCTGGCCATCCAGGACCTGCTTGTTGATCGCGGTATAGCGGGTGCGGAATTGGGCCTTGCGGACCGCAGAGATGACGAGCTGGTTGAGATCCACCTGAACCTGCTTGGACTCTCGCTCCTTTTCGGGGCCAAGGGGCATGGCTTCCAGCTTATCAAGGCGTGCCTCAAACTCTTGAGCAATTCGCTGC
Source organism: Penicillium brasilianum (assembly GCA_001048715.1). Classification (NCBI taxonomy): domain Eukaryota; kingdom Fungi; phylum Ascomycota; class Eurotiomycetes; order Eurotiales; family Aspergillaceae; genus Penicillium; species Penicillium brasilianum. The sequence continues at coordinate 934,693 of CDHK01000003.1, read as the reverse complement.
ACCTCATGGGCCTCTTCGCCGGTGACAGCGATGATACGACGGATACCCTTGGCGATACCACTCTCTTCCAGAATGATCAAGTCCTTGATATCGCCGGTCTTCTGGACGTGGGTTCCACCGCAGAACTCGATGCTGACCTTCTCCCACTGGGGGTCCTTGACGTTCCGCAGGATGTCTTCCAAGTCAACGCCAACGGACACGACCCGAACAGGATCCGGGTACGTCTCACCAAAGACTGCGCGGACGCCGTAGATCTGCTGGGCGGTAGCAAGAGGGAGCTCTTTAGAGTAGACAGTACAGTTCTGTCGGATGTATTCGGTGGCCTTGGTCTCGATAGTCTCCAGGTCAGCATCGGACACCGCAGCCTTGTGAGAAAAGTCGAAGCGAAGCTTTTCAGCCGCAACAAGGGAGCCCTTTTGCTCCACACCATCTCCGAGCACCTCGCGGAGGGCAAAGTTCAGGATGTGGGTACCAGTGTGGTTGTTCCGGATAGGCCATCGGCGGAGTTCATCGTATTCACAAATGACGGCATCACCCACGGAGAGCGATCCATACTTCATGAAGCCAGTGTGCAGGACGTAACCAGCGTAGACTTGGACGTCACCGACCTCCAACTCAGCCTGGCCATCAATGACAATCCGACCAGTGTCGGCCTCTTGACCACCTTGCTCGGCGTAAAAGTTGGTGCAGTCGAGAATGACACCAAGTTGTTCGCCACTGGGTGCCTTGTCGGTGCTCTCGTAGAAGGACTTGCCGTGGTAGATGGCCTTGATATGAGCCGTGATGTTACCCCTTCCGAACTTGGCAGAGTCGTCCGTCTTATGCACATCGCTCATCTTTTCCAGCTTTCCGAGATCATGGACATCAAGCTTTACCACATTTGCGGCGGCCTTCTTCTGGCCTTTACTGGCTTCCTTCGCCTTCAATCGTGCTTCTTCAAACTCAACGTCGTCAATACGAAGACCCCGTTCTTCGGCCATAATCTGAGTTAGGTCGACCGGGAAACCGAAAGTATCGTATAATCTCCACACGTCTGCACCGTGGAGCTTGTCGGAACCCTTGAGCTTAGCATGCTGGGCGTACTGCTCGAACTGACGCTCGCCTCGATCCAGAGTCTTGGCAAAAGACAGCTCCTCTTCGTCCAGAATCTCCATCACATCGTGCTGTTTCTTGATAAGCTCCGGGAACATGTCACCGAGCTGATCCACGACTGTGGGCACGAGCTTCGAGAAGAAGTTACCGATGTCAACCTGGAAGTATTTGCGAGCGAATCGGGCTCCACGACGCAGCACCCGACGGATCACGTAGCCACGACCCTCGTTGTTAGGAATCACTCCGTCGGAGATAGCGAACATCAAGGTGCGCACGTGGTCAGCCACCACACGGTACGCAGTGTCAATTCCATCGGAATCTTCGGCGCCAAAATGACCGCGATATTCGCGAGCGCCGGTCGCGTTTTGAATAGCCTGGAAGATGGGGGTGAAAACGTCCGTGTCGTAGTTGGAGGACTTGTCTTGGAGAATGGACACCAATCGTTCGAAGCCCATGCCGGTGTCGACGTGCTTGTTGGGGAGGGACTTCAGGGAGCGGTCTGCCTCGCGGTTGTACTGGATGAACACGTTGTTCCAGATTTCCAGCACGTTCGGGTCATCCTGGTTCACGAGGGACGCAGCGTTACGGCCACCGATGCGATCGTAATGCACTTCGCTGCAGGGTCCACACGGGCCTTGATCACCCATCTCCCAAAAATTGTCCTTCATGTTGCCCGGAAGAATGTGGGATTCCGGCACGCCCACGGACTTCCATATCTCTCTGGCCTCGAGATCGGGCTCGAGACCACCGGCCTCGTCGCCCTCGAAATAAGTCACGTAGAGACGATCGGGGGACAATCCGTATACTTCAGTGAGAAGGGTCCACGAATACGTGATTGCCTCCTTCTTGAAGTAGTCGCCGAAACTCCAGTTTCCGAGCATTTCGAAGAAAGTCTAGTTTAGCATCGAGGATTAGAAACACGGGTCATATGGACACGGGAATGTGCATGATCGGAAGGATTCAAAGAAGACTTACGTGGTGATAACTGTCCTTGCCGACATCGTCGAGATCCTGTAAGAAACCAGTCAATACCTGAAGGGAGGCATATCATAAACGCTCCCAACCCCACTCACATTGTGTTTACCACCAGCGCGAATACACTATTGAATTGCAGTCGTCAGCTAAAGCACTTTTAGATCGCAGAGATCACCAGAGAGGGGAGGTAATCGTACCTTCTGAGTATTCACCGCGCGTCGCAACTTGGCAAAGTCTGACGACGGGTCCACGGTACCGAGGAAAATGGATTTGTACTGATTCATTCCAGCATTGGTGAAAAGCAGGGTAGGGTCCGACAAGGGAGCGACCGGCGACGACGGGACTGGAACGGAGGAATTGCGCTGTAAGTGACTGAGGAGGGCACATGGTATTTTTTTTTTTCGGAGGGCTCGATGAACCCAAATGAGTGGTGGCGGGGGAGGTTTTGTAAGAATTGCAACTCACCAAAAGTATGGCCATTTTGCTTGAAATACTCAAGAAAAGTCTCTCTGACCCGAGGAGCAGTCCACTCGGGACGACTAGTATCGGAAGCCATCCTGGAGAAGAAAGATGGTGTCGGTGGGGGGTGAAGGAGGGGAAAGTGGCGGGGAGAATCGAAAGTTCTAGGAGGGCGCGCAAAACGCGGAGGATGAGTCAAAGTTCCGACCCGCCATCCTCCCTTCAACCCTCCAAATCCTCCTCCAGACACCCGCATTCCCCTCGCGCGAGACAAGGAATATGCACTTCCGTTGCCTAGGTCCGATCTCGAGCTCGATTTGACGGTTATTCCCTTCTTCGATATCTCTTGATCTTTTCTCTCATCTCCTTCCCCCTCGTGGTCCAATCTAGGTCAACCACGGGGGTCAAAGGTAGCTTTAGTCGTGGATGGCGCGGAGTGATGAGATCCCTCAACTCGGCAGAAAGCGTCCCGCAGATTCTGATCCAGACGGCGCTCCTCTAACCAAAAGGTTTGAATACCTCCAAATAGGTAAGGGTTTGTTGGTCTTCTTCCTCCAGAAGTGATGCCCCGGTCGAACTTGGGGGAAGAAAAGGAAAATCAAAAAGAGGTTGACACATTTCTGGGCAGGGAACACTCCCGGAGCGCGGCCCCGTGATCATCACAATGGATTTAACCTCAACCCTTCCACCACTTCCACTTCCACTTCCACTTCCACTTCCACTCCTTCCACGGTCTCAGCCTTGTCAGCATCCACTACCAGTCAAGTACCCATTTCCAATTCTAGCCCGCCATGCGTGACCCAATCCGACGCGATGATGCTGGATGACACCAAACACACTACCTATATTCATGACCTGGATCGGGAATTGGCGGATATAGACACGCCCGATGGAGGTCTAATTTTTCTACCCCTCGCCGCCAAATTGATCTCCGTGCCGGGATCAGTCTTGTCGACCCCTTCGCAGGGCAAGGAACTAGTTCTGTACACCGACCCGTCTTCGCTGACACTGCCCGAGGAGCAAGATAGCGTGAGGAAAGCAATCATCGAATCCAGGGCTAGGGCCAGAGCAAGGGCGCAAGCAGCGAGTAGCCACCAATCTTTGCCGTGTTTCGATCATGGCCCTGTATCATCTTCGACCCAGGGCTTTGCGGATACCGATACCTCTTTAAGCTATAGTACTGATGACGACCCAATGGACATTGACTGCAATCCTTAGGTACTTTGAAGGAGGTTGCCAAATCTGGAAACACGCCAACTTTGAATCGTTGCAGGTCTCCGGAATCATGACGATGCATTGTTAAAACTTGTGGCCTTTGTTCTGAGAGCATCGACGCCACCAAATGGAATATATCTGACCATTTACCTGATTGAGGAGTGGAGGATGTAGGACACGTGCTACTGAGCACGAACTGTGTGATTGATACTTGATCTCTATACTTTCATACATAGTAGTCACGTTCCAGTAAAGCGGGCATATTGAATGCATTGTTAGAAATTCTTCGGTTGGGCCCGTAGTCACAAAAAGTTTCTAGTCGTAGGTACTCATGTCCTGAAAATATGTGAGACGATTCACATCTTCTATGCTTCGTCATTATGACTACCTACGAGGTTATCTTCACATTGCCACCTAGCGCCATTGTGGTGTCCACATGGCTGAATTTCGGGGCAGTTCTTATGGAAAAACACATACATGCTGTTTCTAGAACAGTGATCAACCCGGCATAACTCATCCCGGCGACCACTCTAGTAAATAGCTATCTAGCCTTGCCTCAATAATTTGTGAAAGAAAGATGTAGCTAAGAGAGTGCGGCAGGGGTTTAGAAAACTGAATCTTACTATAGGAGATCTAGAAAGGATGACCTTGGAGTTGACTAGGTGCGATGAGTGGGTGTTTCCAACCGCGAAAGTGGAGGTCTGAGTTGGCTTCTCAGGCAGGGGCGGCACGCATTTTTGTTATCACAGCCATTATCCTGACACTGTCTATGAAGTTTAGAACTGGTCATCTTCTGGTATATTAAGGGTAGGCCATGATGAAATGTCTGAAAGGCACTTAGATATGGCCAGGTTGACTTTATACGATAGAGATATGATAAATAAATACCCTTTCATCATGGTCAAGTGTATTTTTAGGTCACGTTTTCGTGAATAGCAGTGGCAGTGTAGCCCCTTTGTTGGATTGGCATATCGATACACATCTAATGCATCGGTGGAGTATGTACTATGATGACTATATGGATGCCTCTGCCTTTGCTAGTCTTCGAATAACGCCATTTCCATCACCCTTGCTATATATATCCCTTAGGGAGCTCTTTCATCATCTCCCTACTGAGAATCAATAGGCATGGAGCCTAGACGACGTCAACAAATACGGAAACATCAAGGAAGCATTCATATAGCTTGACCACTTATTAGTGCCTACATCCACCCCGGCAGTGTAACTTGGAGATAGAGAGATTATCCTTGACGTTCCTTTTTTGCGGGACGACCTACTATGTCAAACATGTTGGATGCATTTCTGACGGCGTGTCGATCTGCGATGATCGATTCAGAATTTTGAGAGTACGAATAAAATATGAGCCAATCTCTACTTTCAACACTGACTGCCTAGGTTTAGAAACAACACTTTCTTTTACATGCTAAAAGATCGTGTGTCAAGACCTACTTAGAAATAGGCCTGGTATATTCAGAGACGAATTAGAGTAAATGAGACTAATGACTTTATTATATACGTAGGCTAACCGCTAAAGTTTTAGTACTATCTCAAAATGAGTGTTTATAGGTTAGCGTTAATTATGTCCTCGCACGTTTCTATCAGGCGAATGTCGACGAAGAGTGAAAACATGTATTAGTCAACTTCAGAATACCACAGGCCTTACCCAGAGGAAATAAAACTTTACATAGTATCTTCCACTATAATTCCTATTCAGTATATTCTCTTAGTTCTATTTGAGTACATCAATATAAAACCTAACATTTCCTCCTACCAGGCAACCGTATACATCAACTGAGCTTTCTAGTAAGAACGGACTAGATACTCCCGGGGCCATCATAAACCTCTAATGAGACGAAACTAAGAAAATGATTCACTTCAGCTTGTCCGTCACTTGCTTGAGTGCGGCTATCGCACAGCCTTCATCAAGATCTCCGCTAGGAGCACCACCAACACCAATAGCGCCAATCGTCTCGTTTCCAATTTTGATTGGCACACCACCAGCGAGAATGAGGAAGTCGTCAATGGATACGAGTTGAGCGGCGCTAGGGTTGTGAATATTTTTCACCATAGTGCTGGTCGCCGTACGCGACGACACTGCTGTGTAGGCCTTACGGCGCGCCGCATCGGGGGTGTGAATTCCGGCATTGTCAGACCGGAGGAGGGCCCGAAGTACACCGCCACGGTCAACAACGGCTGCTGAAACGCTATATGAATCTTTGGCGCAGGCCTCGACCGCACCTTGTGCAATCTCGAGAGCGATGTTGAGTGGAACGTTCTGCTCTTGAAGAAGGCTGGCGAATGTAGCGGTTGAGAATGTCGCCGCTAGGTAACTAGCAAGGATCCAGAACTTGGTCATGATTTTTTCTTGTTTTGTATGGCTTTGCTATCGAGTAGAATGGTTGATCTAATATTGTAACGAAGATCAGGCAGAGTAAGGTGACAAGATAGTTCAAATGCCTCTTTGAGGGTTTTCGTTATGGCTAATTGACCAAATTAACAGATAGTTGACCAACCCAACCGATAATTGACTGGGCGAGACTATCTTAAGCACTTAAATAGATATTTTGTGAGAAGTAACGCTCCCTGGTTAAGGGCACCAAGACCGGCAACCTGACCTAATCAGGAAAGTGCCAAGTCATCACTAACCTCAACATGGTCGGTCCATGGGGTAATGGAAAAACTGCGCCTCCACAAATGCCAAGCCTTAAGGGTTCGACGGTGGCTGCCTATTGTTGGCTGTGAAAACCACCTAGGTTGACAGACTGAAAGTCGTGATCACTACAACTCTGTTCATGCTTGATTTATGTTGGTAAATACCCTTTGCTAGGAATAACATACTAGGGGCAATCTGCCACTGAAGCAAGGGAAACCTACATGCAGAAGCGGTGATATGAAGGAGTGGAGCTTTCAGCCTCTTTAAATTTTATCCTACCTAATACCTCTTGGCATTAGATTCCGGGGCAATGATATGATCCAATTATAACCTAGGCAACATTTTTCATATAAAGTCAGATCTAAAACATTATCACGCTAGGAAGAATATCAGCAATCGGCAACCACCGAATACCGCGGACCGGCGAAGTCCGGATGGCCTCAATTATCACCGACTATTCGGGCGATGGCGACACTTGACTGGCCACAGCACGCTCGGGCTTTCATTGACGTTACTGTGCAGTTCATTGTGCTTCCATCGATGGATGTCCTTTCAGCGGTTCAGAACGTAGGCCCTAAAAATGATATTTCGAACAGCCACCAGGACAACCGCGAACCTTCTCATACCACTAAAACCATACTCAAGAGAACCAAACCCCTGTCCCATTGATTCTTTGAGATGATGTGCTGAGATGAGATTCATAGAGCGAAATTCAATCTTGAGACAGTGTTCCCAGTCTTACTGGCGGAAATTATCCCGAGAAGTGAGGTTGACTAAAGCACTCTTTCGGTTTTAGAGAACTAGCTTTTGTGCAAGATATGGTTGGCTGACACGATGAACGAGCAAGCGTTCCTAAACTAGATAGATCACACTATTCTTTTGATATAAGAGCTGTCCAAATGGTTTCACCTCGTGGAGTGACCGATTCTTCGATAAAGACCTACGTATGTATGTACAGGGTAATACCTCGACTTCGGTATAGTGCTCTGAACGCTCCGTTACACCACACGGGAAAGGTTTAACCCGGCCTTTTTTCATCTTCTCCACTCAATCAATCACTCTTCTGATGGTCCTGGTAAAAACCTGTCTTCTTTTTTCATACTAGTCTATGTACTATATGGCCTTGCTTTGATATCACGATTCCAAAACTACACCCACAATAGCCCCAACCTTAACCTCTCTGTTGAACAGCCATCCGGTTGAAATCTCTTTTCGAATAACTCACCTACCTGATTTTGTAATTCACTGGCTACCAAATTGCCGATATCAATCCGCGCCAGGTCCGCCTGTATGCTTATCTGCTTTTTGGGGATAAAGAGCAGCTCAGCTAGAACTTCCACGACCGCATTAGGCCGCTGCATTCCGTCGTAAATCTGCAATTCCGGCTAGGATGAAGCGTGAGCGAGCCATTGCTGCTGAGATGTGGGTTGCTGCTTCACCGTTCGTCTTGTTGGCACTGGTAGACCGGGCTTGCGCGGCGGCATTTTGAAGGACTACGGAGACTTGGTCGCTGGTTAGGAAGGGGACCTACGTCCCCGATTCTTGGAGCGGGTATAGGTGATATCGGGGGAGAGGCCATAAAATGTGAATTCTGCACGGGGTAGCTCAACTGAATATAACGTACGTTACTAATCTCCGCTGGAAAGGTAGCTATCACTTGAGTCTTTCGGGTATCCTCTAGACTTTTACGTCGGAAGGCATAATAATTCGCGAGCGCGCTAAGCTCTTCTATCTTCGATATTAATTCTAGCAATTCCTAGTAGAAAAGAATCGTAGACGAAATTAGAGCCTTAATATAGTCCCTATTTTTTTCGAGTATCTTTTTAGTACACCCTGTTCTGTCCTTATAGAGCGCCTACACTTCTATCTCTAAGATAAGGGCAAGTTCTTAGAGTATACGCTTTTACTAGGACTTAGCTTTTTCGAGGCTATTACTCTTAATTAAAGTTTAAGAATAACTATCTCTTAGCGAAATCGATTTCTTAGTCTATCTCGAGATCTAGGGCTTATAAAGCCTTATAGATACGTTTGAAAATTATCTAACCTCGCGCGCTATCGATCGATACTAGTTTCGACCTAGTGTAACCGTTATAGTGTCGGTAGTAAGCCTAAATAGTATTCCGCTACCCTAAACATAAGGTTTTTAAGGTATAGATTTTATACTAAGGCCCCTTAATTTAGGGGAATACGAATAGTAATAATAGAAAGGACGTAATAAATAAAATAGTAAGTATAATCTAAATAAGTATAGACGATATCGCTAAGGCTATCTAGTTAGTTTTAGATTACATTAAGACTAATAACTATAAGATTAATAGGTTTATTAAAAGATTTATTAACAATATTAAGAAATATATATAAAAAGCCTAGAAAGATAATACTAAGGGAATAAATAAGGTACTTAGAGCCCTTAAAACGATTTTTTAAAGACTTAATAATCTTAAGAAGACTATCTCTTTATTAATAACTACTTTATCATTTAATCTAGCTACTTTCTGGTGAACTTTATATTAAGCTATATATTAAGAGTATACTACTATTACAGACCTTAGAGAGGCGCGGGGGCCGTAGCTATTTAAGGAGTAACCGTAAGCTAATTATCGTACGGACGCTAAGGATTAGCGTCGTTATATACGTTTCGGTATACTTAGGTATATCCCGGAAGGCCCTAAGTAAAAGGACTTAAGGCGAGAACTAGAAACGGCCTACGGCTAACTATTATAACTAATACCCGCTTACTCTATAGGATAGTTAGAGTAACGTAGGAAACGGCCTACGGTTAACTATTATAACTAATACCCGCTTACTCTATAGGATAGTTAGCGTAACGTAGGAAACGGCCGCTCTTTTACCTATACGAAGATTATACCCTAAATATAAGAACCCGGTAAATCACGTAATACCTAAGTGGTAGATAGGTAGGATAGTATATAGGTAGATCGCGCTAAGGACTATCTATCACTATACTATCTACTACTTATATTATATAGGAAGAGCTAGATATATAAGTATATTTATTTAGTATTATATATTTAGTTATTCGCGACTAATTATATATTATTACTTAGTTACTACCTTTAGTACTTTAAACTTTATAGTTTATCTTTAAGACAACCTAATCTATAAGTAGGGGATTTACTTAGTAGTAATACTTAGTAATTAACCTACTTAGCGCGTACTTCTAGTACGTTCTATAAGATACTTAATAGGATCTAGCCTATAGTAAGGCTTAGCGAAGTAATAATATAATTAAGAGATACTTTTAGGAATCTGTAGTTAGAACTAAATAAGTATAACCTATAGATCTTCTAACTTATAGTAACTAGTTAGTACCGCGTAATATATTAATCGCCCTATCTTTAAACTATAAAGTAAAGTTATTATAGTAGATAACTATTATGATATTTCGATAAGACTATTCACACATTGATATTAGGGCCTTAGGCATACGTGGACCGAGGGATCTGCTAAGGCGGTAGCCATCCGGCGGTCAGCCGGTGGCCCCTCGGCCGCGATACGCGATAGCCACGCTGCATGCAGGCCACGCCCACAATATGTGCCATACGTTGGCCATACACTTTCGCCATGGTTTCCCCCTTACTTCGTGTTTGTCTCCTGTTTGCACAAAAGATGATGTATTTAAATTGATACTTAAGGAGTGGGATTCAAGCTCCTCAAGAAACAGTCTTTGTCTTAATCTAACTTAGTGCTTTTCTCTCCTACCTAGTTGATAGGCCTTCTACCCTGTAATGTAGTATACCCTTAATAATAACGATAGTATCTATAGTAATATATTATCCTCTTCGGAGAGACTATTAGTATCTCCTAAGGAGCTAATAGATATAGTTATCTAGCTCTAGGAGTATATCGCTATCTTAGAAGCTCGATAATCTCGGAACTCTATTAAGCTATCTAAGCTAGAGTTCTTCGAAGGAAGCTATTCTAAGCTTCGAGGGTTTATTACCTAGATAGAGATATAACTCTATATAAACCCTTAACTAGCGAACGAAGAAGATAAAGTAGTCTTTATATTAATCTATCTTCGCGGATAAGTATTCGAATAATTCGAACCGTTTATTCGCGAGTACTAGGAGAAGACTAATAAGGATAAATAGAGTAATACCACTTAAGAAATATTTATATCCTTTACTATATTTAAGTAGAAGCTTAAGTAAACCTTTAGTAATATCGATATAATCTATAGCTCTAAAAGATATTTATAACGACTTAAATAAACTAGATCGGCTAGTATCTACGCCGCCGACTTCTAGTAAATTATCTTCTATCTAGACTAGGATAAGGATATCTATATCACTATCTTCGAAGACGGCCTAAAGGACGATATTAAGGATAAATTAGTTCGGATTAACTAACCTAAGACTATTAGTAAAATAATCGAAATAGCGGTTTATATTAATAACCGACTATACGAATAATATTTCTAATATAAGGAAGTACGCTAGTAAAGAAGCTAAGGACCTAGAGCCTTTAGATACGTACGCCGCCACGAGGATAGGCGCGGATAACGATAATAGCCTAGGGAATATAGCGATCCCTATATACTACGACTAATAGAGCTCGACGTAGCGAGACTCCCCGCCGAAGAAGAAAAGCGGCGTAAGGATAATAACTTATACTTTAAACATAGAAAAATAGGATATTAGGCGCGTAAGTATAATAAGCGTAATAATATAAAGCTATAGACGCGTAAGCGAAATAATAGATATAATAATATAAAGCTATAGTAGCTACGAGCTACTAGCGACGTAAAATAGTTATAGGACGCTATTACTAGGGCTACTCTAGATAAGTATAAGTATCTAAAGGGCTAGGTTATCTAGTAGATAATAGAAATACTACTAGTTAGAAAGGAATCTAAGGTCGAATAACTAAGTAGTAATAACGACGCTAAGACCCTAAGGAAGGGCTTAATTAAATAGATAAACCTAAACTAGGAAGAGATCTAATAATATATTAATAATAATCTACTTTATATCTAGTAGGTTAATAAGACCCTAGAAAAAATGGAAGAATATAGCCTAATTAGTGTAGAGTACGCAGAAATCTATTTCGAGAATAGAATAGAAAATATTAAGAGTTAAGGGTAGACCTAGTATAGTCCCTAGAATACTACTAACTCCTAGAAACTATCCGATAGCTCTTAGAAGTAAGGTACTATAGTACTAGAAATACTAATCGAGACTCTAGGAACCCTAGAGATTCTAGAAACTCTACCCTAGCTCCTAAAGGCGGATACTACTAAATAACCTTAAGAGAATCTTATAGATAAATTAATTATTATATATTTGAATTAAATTAACTAGATATAAATATTTATAGAAACCTATCTTCTATCTAATAATACTCTATTATAACTTATCGATATACTCGATAATATTCGAGGAATCGCGGAAGGAATATAAGAAAAGGGATAATATCCGTATAATAGTAATAAATATATATATAGGGAATATATAAGATATCCTAATTATAGTCTTAGAACCGTATTAGTCTATTAAGATAATTACTATATAGTATATTATTAAGGAAAAATCGAAAGAAGCCTAGAATCTAAGCCGCTATACTAGGAAAAAAGACTAAATTAGAAATTAGAATACGCGGGACTCTAGATCGAAAACCGGAGGATAAATAAATAATATCTCGCCGTAATAGTATAGGGACGATATATAAGGATTACTATTAATATCGCGCTTCGATTAATTACGACTATAATTAATTTAGGAGTAGCGAGAAACTTTATAAGTCTATAGTACTTAGAGCTTCTTAAACTTAAGGGAGAAAAAAAGCCTTAACTAATATCTATTATTAGTCTAAACGGAGAAAGTTTAGGACTAGGAATAATACTTAAAAGCGGATACTTACTAGTAATAATAAGGGACTATTTCGAAATTATTAACTTCGATATTACTAATCTTAGAGAGTATAATATAATATATAATACTAGAGGTACCGTAATTAAGGAAATATAATCTAGCTATCGACTAATAAGTAAGAAATATAGTCTTCGATAGATATTTATATTAATAGACTAGCTAGGTATAAACTAGTAAGAAGGAGCTAATACCGCTAAAGAGACCTAGCTTAGGGAAAGTAGGTACTTAAGAAAGCCTTTATAAAGGAAATTATAAAAGGAGTTTTCGGCTAAGAGATAGGCCTTATAAAAAGATAAGCGATATTAGAGATATCACTATATTAGGAATGGGAGGTAGGTTTTCTTTGGAAGTGGTGTTTCCCGATGGAAAGGGTCTTCGGCAGAAAACAGGTGGAAAGGTCTAATGCACACACACAATAAAGAGGTATGCAAAAGATAGGATTGAAGAGAGACGGTTCATAAGAAGGCACGTAGTTAGCTTAATTAACAAAGAAGAAGGGTTATATTAAGTATACTCGAGAGTAGTTCTTATATTATAAAGAGATGTTAAACTTGATTGAATTTAGTTAGAAAATATAGTGATACTTATATCGCGGGGTATACGGCAGAATAACAAATAGAATAGAAGGAACATCCTTAGAGTGTTAAGTAGTCTCCTACCTAGGTAGGCCATTATATATAAGTATATATAATTATATATAAGATCGTTAAGGATCAATCTAATCGATCTCGTCGTCCGACGAGGAGGTTAAGTTATCTAATAAGGGGTAAGAAAAGTAGGTCCTTAGTCGTATCTCGACCGCATAAAGGGAAAGCCCCGTATTTGCTATTTAGATGTATTTCAATTCAGTATGTATTTACCATATATACTGATAAGTTCTATATTTAAAATATAAGTTTTCTAAGTTATACTATTAGTCCTAATAGGCTAGAGATAGAATATAATAAGATTAAAAGTATATTTAAATAGCTAATATCTATATATATTCAAGATATATAGAGCTTTCTTAGACTAGCTAATTACTACTATAAGTTAGTATCTAATTATTTATAATATATAGCTAGGCCTTACTAATTTACTAAGAAAGGAGTACTATTTAAGTAGAATAACGAAGCTAAGAAATTATTTAATAACTTAAGGAATTATATAATAAGCTAGTAGGGAAAGCGATTATTATAATTTTTAATTATAATATACTAATTATTATAGAAACTAATATATTAGATTTTACGCTCGGAGTATAACTTATATAACTAGGATAGAATAATAAGCTTAGACTTATTACTTTCTAATTATATAAAATAATACTAGTAGAATTAAATTATAATTTCTATAATAAGGAATTATTAGCTATAGTATTAGTATTCTAAACCTAGAGGGCGTATTTAGAAGAGGTAAAGTATATAATAATCGTTAGGACCGATTACTATAATCTTATCTACTTTACTATAATAAAGAAACTTATATAATAATAAGCTAGATAGATAGAAATACTAGCTTAATATAACTTTAAGATTAAATACTATAAGGGAACTAAGAATATAGTCGCGGACGCGCTAAATTAATAACTAGACTATAAACTTAGAACTAAGGAGGTAGTACCCGCTATCCTAACTACGGATTAAGAAGAAAATATTATTTATAACTACTAAATCCTTATAGTAATTAGCGAATTATAAAGCGACGAATAGATCGAAAAGATTCGAGAAGTAACTATCTATAATAAATTAATATAAAAGATCCTAGATAATATTACTATACTAACTAGGGATAGCTTAGTTTATATCTATAGTTTAGTATATATTCCTAGGAGTCTTTAAATAGAAATTATTAAATTATATTATGACGAACCTATATAAGGATATCTAAGTATCGAAAAAACTATCGAGAAAATTATATAGAATTATTATATACTAGTATTATATAGAAAAATCAAAAAATATATATAGTAATACGACTTATATTAGCGAAATAAGTTATCGCGATATATACTATATAGAGAGATAGAATTAGCGGAAGTACTAATATAACTATAGGAATAGATTACTATAAATTTTATCACAAAACTATCTATTTTAGAGGGTAATAATATAATTATAATAGTCGTTAACCGACTAACTAAATATATATATATAATACTATAATCACGGGAGTAGTAAATAGAGTATATTTTATTATATTCGTAGGAAAATAGGTCTAAATAAGTATAAACCGGTAATAACTAGTAAAATAAGGGGTACCTAAGGTATATATCCTAATATAATCGGGCCCGTTCGGGACCCCTAGGATTATATCCTCCTTTACTTAACCGAAAATCGCCTTAATTTTTATTTTACTAGCGCCTAATCGCTCGCGAAAGGGGAAGGAATCTAATAGGAGATATTAAGGGAGTTTATACGTATTAAAACTAGCGAAAATAAAAGAAAATATTATAAACGATTACTCCTAAGGGGTTTCGAACCCGTAGGCGGCTAATTTATTTACTTTTATTTATAGCTATATAAAAAAGGGAGTTTCTAAATAGTATTAATAAAGGCCTAAAACGGAAACTACTACCTAGGCGCGTTAGTAGATATAAAAATACCCTCCTACCCGTATATTCTAAACTTCCCTCCTTCGTATCTCCTATCTCTCGCTATCGCGTAGTTCTATTAGACTATAGCGCTATTCTATCTCCTTTCGCCTACGTTAGTAGCCTATTACGCCGAAAAACCTTAATTCTATTCTCTCTTCGGCTAGACCTAGAAAGAAATAAATATATCTAAAAGGATATCTTCCTAAACGAAATAGGAGACTCCCTCCTATTTTATAGAGCTACCCTAGGGCTCCTAAGAAAGAGTGTCTCTATCCGTACCCTTCTAGATTATAGAGCGTTCTATATATTTATATCTCTAGCTATTATTAAGTAGCTCGGTAGGGATATAATAAGGCGCTATATCGAACCTTTATATATAAAGATACTAGATAAGGGATAACTACTTATAAATACGTCCGTTCGTATTCTAATTACTTTTAGTTCCTAGCGAGAGTATATAAATATATAGATTCTAGAGCTTCTAGACTATAAGTTTATACTCGGCCGAGACTTCCTTAGGCTATATAACCCTTAGATTAATTAGATCACATTAGTTATAAAGCTACGCGATTATTCTAGGACCTACCGAATCGAACCTCTACCTAGGACTTCCTAATATAATAGGACCTAGGGGGGCCTTAACCTAATAAGCGTATAGTAGATTAATAGGGCGATACGGAAAAGAGGAACCGAAGGAGCCCTCTTCGTCCTATAAGAGACTAAAGAAGGGAGTAAAGGCGTACTACCGGACTATAAGGATTAGAAGATCCGTTAGATCCTCGAGCGATTCCCCTATATCTTTAAGGATTTACTACCGGAAGTACTACTATCTAAATATATATTCGCTTATAAGATCTATACTAGTAATATAGCCCTTATTAATATTAGTTCGTACCTAATATTAGATAAGAAACTCTAGAAGTAGATAGAATAGGTCGAGATACTTCTAAAGAAGGGCCTTATTCGACTATCTATAAGCGCCTAGGGGTTTCTAGTTATCTTTATAAAGAAAGCGAACGGGGTATAACGAATATATATTAACTATCGGGCCTTAAATAAGCTTACGGTTAAGAATAGATATCTACTCCTACGAATCTAGGAGCTATTAGACCGGGTTAGATATATAAAGGTCCTAACGAAGATTAACCTCGCTTCTAGGTACTAGTAGATCCGTATAGACTAGAACTCGATCGAGAAGACCGTATTTAATATAATTTAGGGTAAATATAAATAGCTCGCGATATCCTTCGGCCTTTATAATATACCTATAACCTTCTAAACGGTTATAAATAAGACTTTACGGCCCTACTTAGGAAGATTTATAGTAATCTACCTTAACAATATCCTCGTCTACTCCGATTCTATAGAGAACTACTATAAATACCTAGAATAGGTACTATCGATACTTTAATAGAACTAATTAATTACTTAACTAGGTAAATACGTTATTACCGCGAGCGAATTAGAGTTCTATAGTTATATCGTTAGGAATAGATATATTCGGCTACTACCGATAAAGATTAAAGTTATCTAAACGTAGCTAAAACCGCGAAACGTTTATAAATTATAATAGTTCGTTAGCCTTATTATCTACTATTAGTGGTTTATCTATAGTTTCGCCTAAATCTACGCCCTATTATATAAACTATTTAAAGAGACTAACGAGGAACTTCGTATAAAGAAGTTCCGCCTTATTAGGTAGACGACGGCGTACGAGAGTATATTTTTAACTCTTAAGTAAAGGCTTATAGCGGCCCTAGTAATAGTATAGCCGGAGCTATTAAAACCCTTCGTAATTAAGATAGATACGTTAGAATAGGCGATTAGGCTTATCCTACTTTAATTAGGAGCGGATAGAAAGTTATACCCTATCGCCTACGATAGTCGAAAGCTTACGGGACCTAAATTAAACTACCCCGTCTAGAAGAAGGAGCTCCTAGCTATTAAGGAAGCTTTATAACTATAGGACCGCTATATTAAGAATAGTACGTAGATAATAGTTATTACTAATTACGTAAGTCTATAGTACCTAACCTCTACTAAGACCTATAGTAAGCGATTAACTCGCTATATAGTAGAGTTTTAGGAATATAACCTATATATTTAGTATTAGAAGGGATTAGACGTAGTAGTCCCCGATATATTAAGCTATAGGCTTAATTTTATAGAGGATAGGCCTATAAATATATCGAAATCCCGACCGATATAGGACCTTTCGCTTATACTTACTTAAGCCGAGGCCTATACGGTTATAAAAGTCCCCGAAGATATATAGTTATCCGTAATCTACTAATTCCTAGAGTCGAAAGAACTATTAGAGGACCCTCTTATAGTAAAAGCTATTATACGATTTATACCGAACCTAAGTATTCGGGAAGATAGCGCCTATCTAGAAGAGCGGACGCTTATCTTCGTCTATAAAGATAGACTCTATACCCTATATTTAGAGCCGATCTTCTATAGAGACCTCGTGAACCGCCTATATAAGGAATTTAGTTACCTAGGCTATCTAGGCCTTATAGGTATACTCTATCCGTAAGCGTAGTAGCCGTAGATACGGTAAGATATAGAGGATTATATATAATTATACCTAAAATATTAGGTCTCGTAAGGATCTTAGATAAACCTCGAGAGAGAACTAGCCTAATATATAGTTACGGCCGGTATCCGCCCTTTCTAGCGGTAGGGAATTAATCTAATCGGATTATTACCTAAGACTCCTAATAATAATAGATAGATAGTTATCGTAATTAACTATACTACTAGATAGCCGGTCGCAAAAGCTCTCTAAGAAGCTACTAAGGAAGAGCTAGGCTATTTCCTATATAACTAGATCTTTACTAATTATAGGGCTTTAATAGAATTACTATCCGATAACGGCCCGAACCTTCTTACCGGGGCCGTTCGCTTCTATCTAGACCTTATAAAGACTAAATACTATACGACTATACCTTACTATCCCTATACAAACGGGAAGGTAGAGAATTTAAATAGACTATTAGGCCGAATACTTACGAAATACCTTATAGGTAAGCCTACTTAGGCGTAGGATTTATA
Source organism: Penicillium brasilianum (assembly GCA_001048715.1). Lineage (NCBI taxonomy): Eukaryota > Fungi > Ascomycota > Eurotiomycetes > Eurotiales > Aspergillaceae > Penicillium > Penicillium brasilianum. Next base: position 916,773 of record CDHK01000003.1, on the reverse strand, counting down.
CCTTATGTAGGTACTCGTAGCCGCGCGGCTCTATAAGTACGCTATTATAGGCTATAGTCCGTTTTACCTTCTATATAGAATCTAATCGTATCTCCCTAGAGACGATCTATCCGCGAAAATCCTTTTATTTAAGGAAAGGACCGAGGAGCTTATAAACGTCGCTAATACTCGTATAAAAGCGAATAAGCTCTTACTCGCGAGGGCGATCTATATAAAACGCGTTCGTAATAGTAAAGTTACGAAGTCGAGCTTCGTAGAGAGAGATTAGGTATTAGCTTATAATAAAAATAGGAAAAAGTTCGAGAGTAAGTAGTTTAGGCCCTATCGGGTCCTATCGTCCTACTATTACGAACCTCTAGAGGGGCGGTTAGACCGTAGGAAGATAAGGAGTAACCGTAAACCAATCATCCCGCGGACGCTAGTGCTTAGCGCCCTTACGTACGTTTCGGTATACTTAGGTAGGCCCCGGAAGGTCCTAAGTAGGAGGGTTTAGGATAAGAGCTAGAAACGGCCTATAGCTAACTATTATAATTAATACCCGCTTACTCTATAGGACGGTTAGCGCGAAGTAGGAAACGGCCGCTTTCTTACCCGTACCTAGATTATACCCTAAATACTAGGATATAGTAAAACCGTACGTAACCCTAAGGATATACTCCCGGCGTGACTCTAGGGAGTAGGCGTAGGAATATACGGCGACTCTAGGGCTACTCCTAGGGAGTAGGCTCGGGGGTAGGAAGAACTAGATATATAAGGACACTTATTTAGTATTATATATTTAGTTCTTCGCGATTAATTATATATTATTACTTAGTTACTACCTCTAGTACTTTGCACTTTATAGTTTACCTTTAAGATAACCTAACCTATAAGTAGGGGATTCACTTAGTAGTAATACTTCGTGACTAATTTACTTAGTACGTACTTCTAGTACGTTCTATAAGATACTTAATAGGATCTATCCTATAGTAAGGCCTTACGAGGTAATAGTACGATTAAGAGATACTCTTAGAGTTCGAAGTTATACCGAGAGGGCCGGAATTAGCCGTGATAGTATATATCGTTATTATACGCTATTATAATAACAACTAAGGTAACTATTACCCTTTCTATACTTACTTATAGTGACTAGTCGGCTATACGTAATATATTAATCGCCCTATCTTTAAACCGTAAAGTAAAGTTATTATAGTAGGTAATAATAGTACCGTTAAGGGTAAGACTCCTACTAAAGCACCTATAACCGAACTAGACTCCGATAACGAATAGGATAACGAGATTCGAAACCTTAAAGTAATCGTTAAGGAACTTTAAAGTAACCTAAACCTCTTAGGAGGTAACTATAATAAATACGTATTAAGTATAAAGGACTACTTAGAGTAACTCTATACTTAAGTCGTCGCTTTAGCACTAGTAACTTCTATCGAAGCACCTAAACTCCTAAAGGCTAAGACCTTTAATAGTACTCGATATAAGCTACGTAGATTCCTTACTTAGATAGATATCTATATCGACGTTAATAAAGGACGACTCTTTACGGAAGGTAGTAAGGTTATCTTTATATCCGCCTACCTACGAGGGTAGATATAGGATTAGCTTAAACCCTATATTCGGGAATATTACGAGAAACCGAACACCGAATAGTTAAATACTACCTAGAGTATCTTTAATAGCTACACTACGTTTAGATAATACTTAGAACGTACTTTCGGTAATATTAACGCTAAGAAAACCGCTAAACGAAAGCTAAAGCGTATTCGATAAACCGGTTCGGTATTAACGTATACGGCTAAATTTATATAGCTCGTAGTAATCTTATAATAGGAAGACTACGCCTTAATCCTATACTATAACTACGGACTTAAGTCCTATATTAAGGACGAGCTTATACGAATCGACCGATTAGATACTATAGAGAAACTTATTAACGTAGTAATACGAATTAATAACCGATTATACGATCGATAGATAGAAAAACGAGAGATTAATAGATAGAAACGAGATAATAACCGACTATTATATTATCGCTACGATAAACGACTAAACTAACTAAGTAGGGATAGTGATCCCTATAGACCCTAACTAATAGAGCTTAACGTAGCGAGACTCCCCGCTAAAGAAGAGAAACGGCGTAAGGATAATAACTTATACTTTAAATATAGAAAAGTAGGATATCGGGCGCGTAAGTATAATAATAAGCGTAATAACGTAAAGCTATAGGCGTATAAGTATAATAATAGACGTAATAAAGTAAAGCTATAATAGCTATAGGCGACTTAGGACGACGAGGTACGACCCTAATAGCTACGAGCCACTAATAATAAGGAATAGATAGTAATATAGGACGAAGGATCCTAAGAGTAACTTAGGGCTACCTAAGAAAGGGCTAAGCGCCTAAAGGATATAATTACTAAGGTAACTCTAGATAAGTATAAGTACCTAAAGGACTAGGTTACTAAGTAGGTAATAAAGGAACTACTAATTAGAAAAGAACCTAGGGTTAAATAACTATATATTACGACTACGTAGTTAGATAAAGAATACCGCGGCCTAAATAGCGTAGCGCGCGCGAAGGAAGAATCCCCTAAAGAAGAGGAGAATATCGAGAGTTAAGAATAGACCTAGTATAGTCCCTAGAATACTATCGACTCCTAGGAACTATCCGGCGATTCCTAAGATTAGGGTATAGGGATCCTAAAGATACTAATTAAGATTCTAGGAACCCCGGAGATCCTAGAAACTCTACCTTAGTTCCCGGAAGCGGATACGACTAAATAGCCTTAAGAGAACCCTATAGACAATCTAATTATTAAATATTTAAATTAGATTTACTAGGTATAAGGACTTATTAAGACTAACCTCTTATCTATAAAGACGCTACGGGAGCTTAGCGATATACTCGATAACCTCTAAGGAATTAGTAGCGGGATACGCGAGTAATAGTAATACCCCTACTATAGTAACGAATATTCGTTTAGAGGATACGTACGCTACCCTAATTACGGTCTTAGAACTATATCGGCGTATTACGACGATAACTATATAATATATTACTAAGGAAAGATCGAAAGAAGCCTAGAACTAAAGCCGCTATACTAGGAAAAGAAACTAAACTAGAAGCTAGAATACGCGGGACTTTAGTTCGGAAACCGAAGGATAAATAAATAATACCTTATAGCTACTATATAGGACGTATACGTAAAGATTCTTACTAATATCGCGCTTCGATCGACTAAAGTAATAATCGATTCGGGAGTAGTAGGAAACTTTATAAGCCTATAATATAAATAGTAATATAAGATTAAAGATATAGAGAAACTATAGACTATACCTTTAATCGGGCTTAATAGAGAGAGTCTAGGGCTAGGTATTATATATAAGAGTAGACTACTACTAATAGTTATTAGAGATTATTTTAAAGTTATTAACTTCGATATTACCCTACTAGGTATATACGACGTTATATTAGGAGTACTATAGCTAAGGAAGTATAACCTAGCTATCGACTAATAGATTAGAAATATAGTCTTTAATAGATATTCGTATTAATAGACTAACGAAGTATAGACTAGAAAGATCGAGCCGATACTACTAAAGAGGCCTAGCTCTAGGGAAGTAGGTACTTATAAGATCCCTTACGAAGGAAATTATAAAAGGAGTTCTCGGCTAGGAGGTAGGCCTAATAAATAAGTAAGCGATATTACCGATATTATTAATAAGGAATAACGACTAGATATAACGGACGAAGAACTTAAGGAATACGTTCTCGTTAACGACGACGTAACTACCCTCTATATAACTAGATTACTAGAGGAAGAACACTAGATCCCTAAGGAATATTAAGAATTCTAGGATATATTTACGCTATTACTAAATAGTAAGCTACTAGAGTATAGTCCGTTTAACTATAAAATTAAGATTAAGGACGGCTAAGAACTAACGTTTATACTAATTTACCTACTATTATAGAAGGAGTTAGCGGTACTAGATAAATATATTAAGGAAAACCTTAAGAAAGGTAATATTTAATACTTAAAGTTATTAGTAGGATATCTAATCCTATTTATACCTAAGAAAGGAGGGAAACTTAGAATATACGTTAACTACTAATAGCTTAACGATATTACTATTAAGGATCGGTACCTACTACCGTTAATTAACGAGATTTAGGATATTATTTAAGGAGTAAAATACTTTAGTAAATACGATATTACTAATATATATAACCGACTTAGAATTAAGGAAGGAGACGGATAAAAAATAGTATTTAGGACTAAGTTTAGATATTTCGAATATAAGGTTATACTATTCGGACTTACTAACGTACCGGTATCGTTTTAACGATTTATCTTTTACGTTTTAAACGGATACCTCGATAAGTTTATTATTACGTATCTCGATAATATTCTTATATTCTCGAAAACTAAGGACGAATACGTCTAGTATAATAAGATAGTACTATAATAGTTAAGAGAGGTAAAGGTTACGCTTAAACTTAAGAAATATAAATTCTATATTTAGAATATTAGTTTCCTCGGTTATACTATTAGCCCTAATAGACTAAGGATAGAGGAAGATAAGGTTAGAAGTATCCTCGAATAACTAACACCGATATATATTAAAGATATATAGAGCTTTCTCGGACTAACTAATTACTACCGGAAATTAGTACCGTAATACTTAAAATATATAGTAGGACTCTGTCGATTCACTAAGAAAGGAGTACTATTTAAATAAGACGAAGAAGTAGAAAAATTATAGAAGGTACTTAAGGAACTATATAATAAGAAAATAGGAAAAGTATTAGCCTATATAGGTGTATAGGGGTATATACTTATATGTGTGTGCTTATGTGTTGCCTGAGGGCCCGGTAGCCTACCGGGCCGGACTATTGTTTTTCCCCTACAGAAAGCCCCTCTATATATATCTCTTTAACAGAGATATCGACCATGGCCTAATTAGCTATTTAACTAAGGATCCCGACGTCCTTTCTGCATATTTCTATCCTACATTAAGATCTATTAGATTATTAGATCTCTGCCCTATTTCCTTACTGCCTAAACCACTGCAAATCGTGTATTTAAACGCTCGTTTACACCACTATTTAGCTAGTAGTTCAATCGACTTTATTGTTCTTAAGATATTCTTTCCTTTCCTAGATAGTAGGATCCTATAACTAAGAGGAAGCTACTGCCTAGTCCCCTTTCGTCCTATATAGATCAGCCCCCGATACACTAGGATCTATTAGTTATAAGCCCGACCGTCTTAAACTAGACCAAAGACCTTAACCCCCGACCGACGGCCTTAACTTTGACTAATTAGATCGTACGATTTACGGAATTCTGTTGGTTTAGCCCTTCTTACCGGTCGCATACCTTTAACCTTTAATCTTATACCTTCTATCTTATTTACTTAACTAATTTATTCGATTCTATCTTTTCAATTACTTCCTACCTACTATTTACCACTATATCAGAAACCAACTAGCTGGTCTTCTAGCTAAGGACCTTAGCCGATTAGATTTAGTGGTATATAATAGTTAAAGACTAAGTAATTACGTAGGGACTATAGATCTATATAAACCCCGAAGTGGTAGTCGAATACCTTAGGTAGCCACCTAAAGAGCTAGAGTACCCTACTACTAGTTTACTCGGAGACCTTCCTAATTTAGTAGGTAACGCTCTTATACGCTATAATCTTATTCTACGCGACTATAACCGCTAACTAGACTACTTCCATCACTACTAGAAATTAATTGACCGTCTAAAGCAAGGGATTCGTAACTTAGTTTCAACTAATAATAAACGACTAATCCTATCATAATCCTCTCTACGTGACGTTATTAATATATTTCGTCTAATATATACGCCTACTAATTTATCTCGTAAGCGCTAGGTTTCTAAGAACTAGTTAAATCTGCGTATATAGCCGCCGCTAAAGACTAATTACGATGTATAGGTTTAGAAGTGGCTAATTTACTACACTAAAGCTAGAGAGATTGGCCTATCTAAATTCGAGGATACTAAGCGAATCATCTACGAGTTCCTTAAGGTAATTACCCCTCTATCACCTAGTTTTGTCACTGTTTGGATGAATCGTATCCACGAGTAAAGCGGTATCTATTCGTTTAGTGTATTACTAGAGTTCCCCGCCCTTATTAATCTCTATATAGAGTCTATCCGTTTTACTCCGTTAGTTCACTAGGCTAAGTTTGCCCATAGGACGACCTTCTAAGGCAGAAATCTAGATAGGACAGAAGAACCTAGCGGCACTAGTACCGGTAATCCTACCAGTAGTAGCAGCGGCAATCCTACTAATTTAAATAGTAGGAATCGACCTTCTTACCCCTACTATAGCTAACTAAGCGATAGAAACCACCGATTCGAAGATTGCCTATACGTTAACCCACTAGCTAGGCCACCTAGCTGGAAATTAGATAAAATAGCTAAAGACCGCTTTAAAGAAGTATACAGAAATTAGAAATTTAGAACTACCTATAAGCGCGCGATTACTAAGCACTAACTAACTACTAATCCGACTAATCCGACGGCTAAGTTAGAGGAAGATAAGACTACTAGGGCAGCGTTTAGTACGTACATTCCTAAGTAGAAGGTCTTATCTCTTCTTTAGGCTAACCGCGTATTTAATTCGTTTCATACTAACTAACCGGCTAATAATATATAGTGTTTTAATACTAGGTTAACCCTACACATTTACAATAACCTCGACCTATTAACCGACTATTAGCTATCTCCCTCCTCTGTGAGAGTAGGTAATACAGAGACTACTATCTTAGGGTTTAGAAGGATAAGCTTCCGACCTACCGATAGCCTAGATAGGACTAAGATCAATCTTAAGGATGTTACCTACGCGCCTGGTTTCTATATGAATCTACTCTCTGCTGAGAAAGCTGCTAGTATAGGCCTATACCTACGAGGGAGAGATTGTATACTAGAGGAATCGAACGGTAAACCTATTTGCCGATTAAATAAGAAATCTAGTCTATACCTCATTAAATAGGACTAATTAATAGTTAATGGTATAGCTCCCGAATCTCCTATTAATATAGCTAATTAGGTCTCTAGGATTCCTACCCTACCTAATCCTATCGAATTAGACCTTATTAAGGACCCTAGTAAATTAGCCTTCACATCTTCCTACGCACCTCGCTACGCGATAGCCTCGCTAGACCTTTAGCACTAGCGGCTAGGTCATATGAATCACGAGGTCCTATCCTATCTAGTTAACCACTCATCTAATATCTCGATCGATTTAACCACCCTACCTAGCTATATATGTAAGACCTACAAAGTTTCTAAGGCTAAATAGCAAATCTCTCGACGACCAATCGAGTACACTAGGCCTTTCGAATCTATCTATTAGGATCTTATCCACTAACCGCTATCTCTAGCTAGGACTAGATACCTATCCTACTATGTTGATCCTATCACGAAGTATTAGATTGGCGAGGATCTTACCGATAAGACCCTTTCGACCACTTCCCTTTTTAGCCAAATCTAATTCCTTAAGACCTAATTCGACCTAAAGATTCTTACTATGCACGCCGACGGTGAAACCGCCCTTCTACCAGACCTTTCTGCCGAGGTTAGAGCTCGTGGTCTGAACCTAGAGCTATCTCCTCCTTACTAACTATCTTAAAATCCCTTTGCCGAGCGCTATAGGGCGCTTATAACCGCGATAGCTAGGTAGATAACCTAGGGTACTAGCCTACTAAGCTATCTTTGGAATGAGGCCTCTCTCACTACTATCTACATCTAGAATCGAATACCTTACCAGTCTCTCGACTAGAAATCTCTATCCGAAGCTCTCGCTGATTACCTTAGAGATAAAGCCCCTTATTAGCTAAAGAGACTACCAGACCTATCTAATATACGTGTGTTTAGATGTAAAGCCTTCGTTAGAATTAACAACATACCGAAACTAGCTAAGATAAGCCCTCGCGCTACTATTGGCTATCTTATTAGTTACGATGTATCTAATATATAGCGAATCTGGATACCCTTAAAGAGAAGAATTATTCGTACACGAGACGTTGAATTCGATAAAACACGTTTCTATAGCGACGAAATCCCTCCTTATCGCATTAAGATTATTAACGATTCATCTTAATTACTACTTACCCTTAACGACCTAGCTGCCACACGAATTCTTAATAAGATAGACCTACCTAAACCGGCTAATCTAGCTAACTAGGAGGATTTACTAGAGGACTAACCTGGCTAAGGGGGTGTGGGTAGTGATTCTGTTAACTAATTAGACGATCTTGACTAGTTTGCTCCTAATAACTAAATCCCTAACGACTAAATCCTTAGAGACCTACCGCTCACGCTAGTTAAGCAGAAGGATACCTATTAGTCTAATAACCCTAATATTGACGTCCCTAACCGACCTCCTTCACTAGTTATTTTAATAGATAACTCTAATTTCGACTACTTAACCTACCTACCTTCCTCTTTAGGTAAGCACGATAGAGATAATTCATCTAATAACGACCACGACGATAAGCGCTATCGCGCCCTTACTGCTTTCTACTATACGTTCTCTGCCAATTAGCAACTACCAAAGTAGCTAGCAATCTTATCTTTGCCGCCGGTACTATCTAATTATAGCTATCTACGAGACTATCCCTACTAGCGCGAGTTCAGATAAGCTATATAGGTTAAATTTAATAAGCTTCTTAATATACACGCCTTCGAACCAATCTCTGCCGATCTAATCGACTAAGCTTATATGAGAGACTATGGCTAATTAATTAGCTAGAAACACTACCTAAAGCACTAATTTATACTAATGAGATAGGTTTTTGACTATAAATCTAACGAATTAGGTAATCTTACGCGCTTTAAAGCTAGATTATATATACGAGGCGACCAGCAATTACCTAATTTCTAGGACGCTAGGACTAGTACGCTTACCGCGAGGACCTTCCGTACGCTTATAGCCCTAATGACTAAATTCGACCTCGAGACCTTTCAGATAGATACTATAAACGCTTTCCTGAATAGCCAATTAGACTAGGACGTTTTCTGCCGGTATCCACTAGGCCTAGGGTTAACTAGTAAGGTATTAAGATTAAAACGTATAGTGTATAGTCTAAGGATCTCTAGCAAGAAATAGGAAGAGGATATCAGAAAGGTGCTTTCTACTATTAGCCTCCGCCCTTACCCAGAGGATCCTACCCTATATACTAATAGCTACGTTATTATAATAGTGTTCGTTAATGATTTCCTAGCTATATACTATATATCCTAAACCGACCATACTAACTATATTCGATAATCTCTCGAGGAGAAGTTTAAGATAAAGTATATTAGTAAACTTAGCTAATTCGTAGGAATTCGAATCATACGTCACCGACCATCTCGAAAGACCTAGCTAAGCTAAGGTGCCTATATAGAGAAGATTACTAGTAAGTTTAACCTTCTAGCCAGGAAACCTCCAGCCACGCCCTTACTATCTAACCTTTCCGGTATTCTCTATCCTACCGAATACCCTCCGAATCCTAGGTTAGTTAACCTATACCAGCAGAAGTATAGCTTAACGCTCTACCTAGTAATTTAGACTAGGCCAGAGACTACCTTTGCTAACTAACTACTTACTCGCTCGCTTACACACTACACTAACCGCTATCTCGAGGCCGTTAACTACCTAATCTTATATCTCTATAGGACGAAAGACCTAGTAATCTATTTTAATAGCCAGAAAGAGACAACTATATATACCGCCTGCTTAGACGCTAGCTTTACTGATAATACTAACCGTAAAAGCTCTGAAGGTTTTCTCTTTTGCCTATTTAGTAGCCCTATCGATTAGAAGGCTAGGAAACAAAAGACTATCACCACATCGACCATAGAAGCTAAATTACTTACGCTTAGCCACGCGGCTAAGCAATCCTATTAGATAAGACGCTTATTTAAATTCATCCGATTCGACCCTAGCCACCAGGATATGATACAATACGATAATAAGCAGACGATTAACCTCCTAACTAGAGAGAGATCTATCTTCCAGACTAAGCTTCGACATATAGATATTCATCAGTTATAGATTCGCTAGGAAGTTCAGGCGAAACGCCTACGTATTAAATAGCTAAATTCGTCCGACCTACCTACTAATAGCCTAACTAAGCCACTTAGCCGCCAGAAACATAAGATCTTTATAAGACAGATAGGTATAGAGTACTTACCACACGACCTTATATAGTTACTTTTATCTCTAGCTCATCAGTCCTCCGATCTAAAGACCTAAGGGGGTGTGTCAGCCTATATAGGTATATAGGGGTATATGCTTATATATGTATGCTCATGTGTTACCTAAGGGCCCGGTAGCCTGCCGGGCCGGACTATTATTTTTCCCCTATAGAAAGCCCCTCTATATATATCTCTTCAACAGAGATATCGACCATAGCCTAATTAGCTATTTAACTAAGGATCCCGACGTCCTTTCTGCATATTTCTATCCTATATTAAGATCTATCAGATTATTAGATCTCTGCCCTATTTCCTTACTGCCTAAACCACTGCAAATCGTGTATTTAAACGCTCGTTTACATCACTGTTTAGCTAGCAGTTTAATCGACTTTATTATTCTCAAGACATTCTTTCCTTTCCTAGATAGTAGGATTCTATAACCAAGAGGAAGCTACTGCCTAGTCCCCTTTCGTCCTATGTGGATCAGCCCCCGATACACTAGGATCTGTCAAAAAGCTATTATCGCGATATTTAACTACGACGCACTAATTATCGTGGAAATAAACGTATTAGATTTTACACTTAGAGTATAGCTTATATAACTAGGGAAGGACGGTAAGCTTAGACCTATCGCTTTCTAGTCTCGTAAGATAATCCTAGCGGAACTTAACTACGACGTTCACGATAAGGAACTACTAGCTATAGTATTAGTATTCTAGATATAGAGGATATACCTAGAAGGAGCTAAGTATACCGTAACGGTTAGGACGGACTATTATAATTTAACCTACTTTATAACGATAAAGAAGCTTATACGACGATAAGCTAGATACGTAGAAATACTAGCCTAATACGATTTTAAGATCGTATACTATAAGGGGACTAAGAACGTAGTAGCGGATACGCTAAGTCGACGACCGGACTACGAACTTAGAACTAAGGAGATAATACCCGTAATCCTAACTATAGATTAAGAAGGGAACATCGTCTATAACTACTAAATACTTATAGTAATAAGCGAATTATAGAACGACGAATAGATCGAAAGGATTCGAGAAGTAACTACCTACGACGAATTAATATAGAATATCTTAGGTAATAGCACCGTACTAACCCGTAAAAGCTTAGTCTATATCTATAGTTTAGTATATATTCCTAGAAACCTTTAAACGGAAATTATTAAATCGTATCACGACGAATCTACGTAAGGACACCTAGGAATCGAAAAGACTATTAAGAAAATTATATAAAATTATTATATCCTAGTACTCTATAGAAAAGTTAAAAAATATATCTAGTAATATAACTTATATTAAAGAAATAAGGCCTTATAATATACGCTATATAGAGAAATAGAACTAGCGGAAGTACTAAAACGACTATAGGAATAAATTACTATAGACTTTATTACGAAACTACCTATTTCGGAGGGTAACGATATAATTATAGTAATCGTCGACCGACTAACTAAATATATATATATAATCCCGATAATAGAGAGTATCGACGCGTAATAAATAATATAAATACTACTTCGATAAGTATTTATTCACTACGGGACACTAAGTAGGATTACCTTAGATAGAGATAAGCTATTTATATCTAATATATAGTAATTACTAGCGGATTAACTTAGTATTAAGTATAGACTCTCTACCGCGTACTACCTATAGACTAACGGATAAACGGAAAGAGTTAACTAGACTCTAGAGTAATATCTACGGTACTATATAAACTACTAGTAGAACGACTAGATAGGACTACTACTAATAATATAGTTTATATATAATAATGTAATATATATAACTATAAAGGAAATACTATTCTTCGCGAATTACGGGTTTAACCCTACTATCCTCGGGGAACTAATCGGTAGGTAACTACTTATAGAGTTATCTCGACTACTAGCGACTAGGTTAAAGTAAATATATCTCTAACTCTTAAGAGATATCGAGTTTCTTAACCTACGTATAAAATTCTACTACGATTAATCGCGCTAAGAGGCGCCGGATTTTTAAAGGGGGGAGAAAGTTTACCTTCTACGACGTAATATTCGTACTAGACGACCTAGCGTAAAACTCGATCACCTTAAATTAGGACTATTCGAAATTAAAGAAAAAATAGGACTACTTAATTATCGTCTAAAGCTACCTAATAGTATATAACGTATCTATATAATATTTTATATCTTATTATTTAAAAAAGTACCTAAGAACGCCGAAATCGCTATTAATATTAAAGTCGAAGAAATATTAGAAAACGAATATAAGGTTAAGGAAATCCTAGATACTAATAAAATTAGTAGAAGACCTTACTACTTAGTAAAATAGAAGGGATATAATACCTCGGAGAATATATAGGAACCTATTAAGAATCTAATAGACTACTACTAGCTTATTTAATAGTACTACTAACGCTACTAGGTATAGAGAAGGATAGGTTATCCTAGAAAGACGGCGATAGCGGGTTTATCTTAAGTATCTAAGTTAGAGTAGTATTCTCTAATATAGCGGTAAGAGCGCGAGTATCCTCGGTATTAGTAAGACGATCTAGCTCCGTAAGATCCTTAGTACTAAGGGGATTTTTAGTATCTAACTACTCTATTATTTCGGTATCGTGATTTAATATCCAATCGTTATATATCTATAAGAACTATCGTTATTTACGAAGGCGGATAATTTTTATTATTATTTCTATTTATTATTACTTAGCCTAAGCGAGCTTATTATCGATTTTCTTCTATTTACGAAGAACCTTCTACTACTCGAATTCGCTATAAAACTTTTTTACACACTTACGACCGCGACGGGTATACTCGGTATAGTTACGATACTTCGAGTCTATTATATAATTAACACTACGGGAAAAGTAATATTCGTAAGGCGACTTAGAAACGGACCCGTTAGTTAGAATAGATTAATATTAGATAAGCCTATTCTATTTACGAGTTTTATTATTAATAGGTATAATATAAGGGGTATATAGCTAATAACGAAAAATCAGAAGGAGAAAAGAAAAATATATACTTACCTAAGGGGGGGATTAACGTTTAAATCCTTCGAGGACGAAGGATAGGAAGAGGGGGGATAATATTACGAACCTCTAGAGGGGCGGTTAGACCGTAGGAAGATAAGGAGTAACCGTAAACTAATTATCCCGCGGACGCTAGTACTTAGCGCCCTTACGTACGTTTCGGTATATCTAGGTAGGCCCCGGAAGGTCCTAAGTAGGAGGGTTTAGGATAAGAGCTAGAAACGGCCTACGACTAACCGTTATAATTAATACCCGCTTACTCTATAGGACGGTTAACGCGAAGTAGGAAACGGCCGCTTTCTTACCCATACCTAGATTATACCCTAAATACTAGGATACGGTAAAACCGCACGTAACCCTAAGGATATACTCCCGGCGTAACTCTAAGGAGTAGGCGTAGGAGTATACGGCGACTCTAGGGCTACTCCTAGGGAGTAGGCTCGGGGGTAAGAAGAACTAGATATATAAGGATACTTATTTAGTATTATATATTTAGTTCTTCGCGATTAATTATATATTATTACTTAGTTACTACCTCTAGTACTTTACACTTTATAGTTTACCTTTAAGATAACCTAACCTATAAGTAGGGGATTCACTTAGTAATAATACTTCGTGACTAACTTACTTAGCGCGTACTTCTAGTACGTTCTATAAGACACTTAATAGGATCTATCCCGTAGTAAGGCCTTATAAGGTAACGGTATAATTAAGAGATACTCTTAGAGTTCGAAGTTATACCGAGAGGACCGGAATCAGCCGTAATAGTATATATTGTTATTATACGTCATCATAATAACGACTAAGGTAACTATTGCCCTTTCTGTACTTACTTATAGTGACTAGTTAGCTACGCGTAATATCTACCTACTTAGTATATACGCTCTCGAGGAGCTATCTAGCCACGTACTTAGGAGTCTTATTAACGGGTCCTAGCTATTAGAAGCGAAGGTCGCTAATCTAATAAAGCTATAGACGTCTTCGGCCGCGAAAGCCGCCCTCCGGTAAGTAGGGCTTCGCCTCCGAAGACCTAAAGAGGTCCGTAAGGTCCTTAAGGATAAGGCTAATATCCCTAATTACTTAGACTTATCTATATTTACTTAAGAAGAATAGGCCGATTTTAGGCGTAACGGTATATACTACGAGCTAGTAGGGAAGGATATAATCGCTAACTATATTATTACTAAGAGATTCGCGAAGAATCGGGCTGGGGGAAGATAAAAGGATATAACCGCTAATAAGAGCGTAGGGGATTTAGCTATAAGCTAGTCCGAAAGCTCTTAGGAGGATCTTAGTTAAGAGTAATAGGATCTAGCTAAAGAAGATATTCTTTAATAGAGTATAAATAAGCCTTAGGACGCTAATACCTATAAAAGTATACTATTCGACGGGCTATTAGCCGTTATAGTCTCCTTAGGAAGCCTATAGACTATAAGGAAGTCTACGAAGTAAGCTACTAAGAAAGAAGTAGTCTAAAAAGTAGTTTATTCTATATAGTAGAAGGGAATAAGTAAATTAAGCTTCTACTAAGGCCTTATACCTATAAATAGGAGGAAATATATAAGATCTACTAATACTTACTATAGAAGGGATTTTCCTTATCCTCTTCTCCTCCTCCTTCTCTAGTAGCTCACTATTATCCCGGGCGTATGTATAGAGCGACTAATAATCGGCTATAACACGAGGGGTAGTCTCTAGTAGGACTTAAAGGGCCTTATATATAAGGTCCTAATCGGTCTTCTTCTTACTAAATCGCTTATTATCTAGGGGCGAAGTATATTAGTTATTAGTATAGGGACTAACGGGAGTATCGGCGTTAGGAATCGGGATATTAGTAAGGCTAACGGCTTCCTCCTTCTTCTTCTTCTCCTCCTCCTCGGTACTTTTCTTAGCCGGCCGGATACGCTTAGACGAGCGGTTAGAAGTAATAGTAGTAGAAGAGCTTAGGGGAGTACTAGTAGCTCGGCGCTTACCTAAACGGGGGTTAATAGCCTCGGAGGGTTTATATAGGAGCGGATAGCTAGGATTTTAGAACTCTAGTACCGAATAGATCTATTTAGGTAATAACTCGGTATTAGACCCTATAAGATAATTAGTAGATACGTCTAGAAGGGGCTAAAGGGATAGAACTTACGGAAGGAATAGCCTTTACTACCTATATTAAAGTAATAGTTAGCGTAAGTACCCTAGAACTAAGGCTCCTTATTTACTACTAAGATACGGTAGCTTACGAAAGGGCCGAAACCCTTACTATAGGGTATATATACCTCGCTATCGGGAGTAGTAAGACTAATACGCTATATCTAAGTAGCTCGTAGTTAATTAGGGGCTTTATAATTCTTAGCCTTCTACCTACATTAGTCTACGTTAATCTATAGGAAGAAAGTAGCTAGCTTATAGTCCCTCTCGGTAGTAAACCGGTCTAATAAGGGATTACCGGAGATATCTAGATTAACTTTACTAGAGCTAGAGGGAGTAGAAGGGCTAAAGAGGAACGCCTACGCGAAACTATAGACGTTTTAGTCTATATTAGCGGACGAAGGGACGAAAAGCTCGTTATTAGCTACTAAGAAGCGTTAGTACGGTTAATCTATTAAATCTTAACCGATTTTATCTAAAAGAACGCGGGGATACTTACCTATAGGCTAAGGGAAGATAGAATCGGGGTTCTTACGAGTAGTAGTAGGCTATCGCGAGCGAAAAGAGATAGAAAAGCGCCGAAGCCTAATAAAGGGGTCTAGTAGCGAGTAATAGGGAGATACGAAAGAGAGAAGAAGGGCGGCTAAGAGGTTACTTTTATATTTAATAGGAGCCTAAAGGGCCTAATAGAAGTTTCTACTTTAGGGCTTTATTAAGGTTATTCGGAACTTCCTATATAAACTATCCTAATCGGGCTAAGAGCCGCGCGTATATAGGTTTAAAACCTCCTCGGCGTAATTAATTAATCCTTTCTCTCCCTCCCGATTATTTATAACCTAACTAACCTACGGACGCGACCCTACTAGGTAAATATATATATCTATAGCTAGTTAGCTCCGCTAGTTAGAAATCGGGGCGATTTTCGGCTAGGTAGGGGAGGATATAATCCTATAGGTCCCGAATAGACCTAATTATATTATACGGGTGCCTTAGGCACCCGATTACTACCGGCCACGACCGGCTTATTACTTATTTAGACCTATTTCCTTATAAAATATATAAGAGATACTCCTTTTATAACTCCCGTGAGTATATTTATATATACCCTCGACTAGTAACTCGTAGACTTTCGAAGCTTCTTAAAGGCGGCTAATAAACGCTTTAATATTATTTAGCCCCTCCTATTTCCTAATAGCTTTAATTATCCCTAATTAGGTTTCCTCTCTTTCCTTAGTATAGGGTAGTCTTATTTAATATACCCTCTCTTTCCGTAGTTAAAGCACCTAATTCCCTTACTAGATACCCGTTCGGCCGGTATCGTAGATAGATCTATTATATCGCCGCTATCTATAGCCTACCGGGCGTAGTAGTCTATAAGAGTTACGCCTTTTTCGTAGCTCTTAAAATAGTTAATAATCTTATAGAGGTTTATAGGTAGGTTCCGTTCCTTAGCCTATCGGCGCTAGAGATATATTTAGGTACTATCTTATAGGAATTTAATAAAGATTAGGTCCGGAATCGCCTATTCGTATTTAATCGCGGCCTATTAGAGCTAGATCGCGTACTCTATAAAGAGCTATTTCGGGCCCTATTAGAGCGTTTTAAACCGATTCTATCTCTTTATAGCGCTTAGGTATTCCGAGAACTCGCGGTTAATCTAATCCTTATAGCCCTACTACGTAGTTATCGCTATCTTATAGCTATTCGTAGCCTAACGTTTATAGCTACGCTAGCCTTTTAAGGCTGCTCCGGTTAGGGCGCTACTAGTATATATAATCTTCTCTTATTCGGTTAACTTAGTAGAGGAGAATTCGGCTACTCTCTAGAAGTAATACTTATAATCGTAGAGGTACTCGCGTATAGCGTCTCCTTAGATTCTTCTATTATAGTCTCGAATCCTACTAATCGTCTTTAGTAAGGCCTATTTCTTATCCGACTCGGCCCTACTATTTACGGCTAGGGTTAATTTAGCTATAGTTAGCGCTATAGTAGCCCTCGCGTTTACCTCCGTAATTTAGAGAAGTCGTACGGTCTCCCGAATAAGACGGGCGGTCGCTTCCTTATCCTACGCTCTTTACTAAAGATATAGATACTATTAGCCTATATCGTACGGTAGTAGGAGTAGCGCTACGGTCGTTAGCGAGTCCGGTAGATTAGAGGCGTAAGGGTTCGGGTCCTATTAGTCGGGACCTCGAGTATTTAGATCCTATAGCTTAGGGGTATAACCTTAGTAGATCTACTTATTAGTTAGTATATATAGAAATTAGTCTATTTCGTCGGGGAAAGTTCGGTTTTAATATTATACTATTTAATAATAAGGTTAAGAAGTAGTCTATATAGCCGATTACTTCTTAGGTTTTTTTTTTAACTTCCGCTCGATTTCGGCCCTAACTAATAGCCGTATACGAGTAGAAGGATACTCTATAGGAGGGATTAGTCGCGATTAGCTCGCTTAGGTCCTTTTAGGGAGAAACCCGTACTATAGTAAGTTTTTAGGGTCACTATAATATTACTCGTGGCCTTCTCCCTTTATTTTAGACACGTTTACTCGCGATAAGGCCTCTTTAGCCGTATAATCCCCTCCGTTAACCGAGAGTTTTAGATCTTCTTAGGGAGAGAGCTCTTATATCTATTTAAGAGTAACCTCCCCCGGACGGCCGCGGAGGGTCGTCCGTTTTTAAGGATTTACTACTATATATAGTCACGGGAGTTATAAAAGGAGTATCTCTTATATATTTTATAAGGAAATAGGTCTAAATAAGTGATAAGCCGGTCGTGGCCGGTAGTAATTAGGTGCCTAAGGCACCCGTATAACGTAATTAGGTCCATTCGGGACCTATAGGATTATATAAATAATCTCTTGCGTTATTCCGGTCGAAATCGGCTAAGTTTTAGTAAAATTCGATAAGATTTATTATATTAATTTACTAATATAGCTAATGACGAGCTTTTCGTTCCTTAGTCGCCTAGTATAGAGTAAAACGCGCGCGATCTTATATAGGCCTTTATTTCTAAGCTTCTTACTCCCTCTAACTTTACTAAGATTAATCTAGATATATCTAGTAATCCCCTATTAGACCGGTTTATTACCGAAAGGGACCGTAAGCTAGCGGCCTTAAGCCTAGTAATTAATATAGACTAATATAGCTAAAAGACTAAGGATTATAAGGGCCCTAGCTAGCTATAAGCCGCCTAGATATAGTGCGTTATTACTACCGCTCCTAATAAGGAGGCGTATATATCCTATAATAAAGGCTTTAGTCTATTCGTAAGCTATTAGGTCTTAGTTATAGATAGGGAATCGTAGTTCTATAGTATATATACTAACTACTCCTTTAATATAGGCGGAAAAGGCTATTCCTTCTATAAGTTATTCCCTTAAAATAGCCCTTTTAGAAGTAATTACTAACTCTTTTATAGGTTCTAAGACTAAACTACTATCTAAATAGATCTATTCGGAGCTAAGAGAATAGAATCCTAGCTATCCTTTCCTATAAGAGCTAACTAAGGCCGTAAACCCCTATTTAGGTAAGTACTATACTTCTAGTACTCCTATAAGCTCTCTTACTACCGCCGCCTCCGACTATTTAGCTAAGAAGGCCTATAAGGATAAGAAGAAGAAGAAGAAGGAAGAGAAGGAAGCTATTAGCCCTAATAAGATTAAGTTCCCTCTTATTATCGCCCCTATTAGTTAGTATACTAATAATTAGTATAATTCGCCCCTAAATAATAAGCGATTTAGTAAGAAGAAGACCGATTAAGATCTTATATATAAGGCCCTTTAGATCCTACTAAAGACTACCGCTTATACTATAGCTAATTATTAGTTATTATATATATATACCTAGGATTATAGCGAGCTTCCGGAGTAGATCAAGAAAGAGAAGGAGGATAATAACCTCTTCTATAGTAAGTATTAGTAAATTTTACCTATATCCTCCTAATTATAGCTAAAAGACCCTAATAGAAATATAAAGTACTTATTCCTTTTCTACCGTATGTTACGGACCTCAAAGAGGCGCGGGGGCCGCAGCTATTTAAGTAGCAACCGTGAGCCAATCATTCCACGGACGCTAAGGATTAGCGTCATCACGTGCGTTTCGGTATACTTAGGCAGGCCCCGGGGGGCACTAAGCAGGAGGGTTTAGGGCAGAAGCCAGAATCGGCCTACGGCTAACCGTCACAATCAATACCCGCTTACTCTATAGGACGGTTAGCGCGAAGCAGGAAACGGCCGCTCTCTTACCCGCACCCAGATTACACCCTAAATACAAGAACACGGTAAACCACGTGACCACATCCTATCAGCGATAGGATAGACTCATCAGCGATAAGTCCTGTCGCATCCGTGATAAGTCCCGACTCATCAGTGATAGGAAGGACTGGATATATAAGGACACTCATTTAGCATTATATATTTAGTTCTTCGCGATCAATTACACATTGTTACTTAGTTACTACCTTTAGTACTTTGCACTTTATAGTTCACCTTTAAGACCACCCAACCTATAAGTAGGGGATTCACTTAGTAGCAATACTTAGTGATTAACTTACTTAGCGCGCACTTCTAGCACGTTCTGTAAGATACTTAATAAGATCTATTCCGTAGTAAGGCCTTACGAGGTAACGGTACGATTAAGAGACACTCTTAGAATTCGAAGTTATGCCGAGAGGGCCGGAATCAGCCGTGATAGTATATATTATTATTATACCGTATTATAACAACGACTTAGGTAACTATTGCCCTTTCTACACTTACTTATAGTAACTAGTCGGCTACGCGTAACATATTAATCGCCCTATCTTTAAACCGTGAAGTAAAGTCATTATAGTAGGCAACGATAGCACCGTTAAGGGTAAGACTCCCACCAGAGCACCTATAACTAAACCAGACTCCGACGACGAACGGGACAACGAGATTCGAAACCTTAAAGTAATCGTTAAGGAACTTTAAAGCAACCTAAACCTCTTAGGAGGTAACTATAACGAACACGTATTAAGTGTGAAGGACCACTTAGAGTAGCTCTATGCTTAAGTCGTCGCTTTAGCACTAGTAACTTCTGTCGGAGTACCTAAACTCCTAAAGGCTAAGACCTTTAACGGTACTCGACATAAGCTTCGTGGATTCCTTACTTAGATAGACATCTACATCGACGTCAACAAAGGACGACTCTTTACGGAAGGTAGTAAAGTCATCTTTGTGTCCGCCTACCTACGAGGGTAGGTATAGGATTGGCTTAAACCCTATATTCGGGAGTACTACGAGAAACTAAACACCGAGTGGTCGAGCACCACCTAGAGTATTTTTAATAGCTACACTACGTTTAGATAGCACCTAGAACGTACTTTTGGAGATATTAATACTAAGAAAACCGCTAAACGAAAGCTAAAGCGTATTCGACAAACTAGTTCTGTATTAACGTACACGGCCGAATTCATATAACTCGCAGCGATTCTATAATAGGAGGACTACGCCTTAATCCTATACTACGACCACGGACTAAAGTCCCACATCAAGGACGAGCTTACACGAATCGACCGACTAGACACCATAGAAAAACTCATCGATATAGTAGTGCGGATCGATAACCGACTATACAATCGACAGATAGAAAAACGAGAAATTAACGGATAGAAGCGAGGCAATAGTCGACTATCGTATCATCGCTACGATAAGCGACCAAACCGACTAAGTAGGGATAGTGATCCCTATAGACCACGACTAATAGAGCTCGACGTAGCGAGACTCCCCGCCGAAGAGGAAAAACGGCGTAAGGACAATAACTTATGCTTTAAATATAGAAAAGTAGGATATCGGGCGCGTAAGTATAATAATAAGCGCAATAACGCAAAGCTATAGGCGCGTAAGCGTAACAACGGACGTAATAACGCAAAGCTATAATAGCTACGGGCGACTTAGGACGACGAGGTACGACCCTAATAGCTACGAGCCACTAATAACGAGGAATAGATAGTAATATAGGATAATAAATCTAAGGAGTAACTTAGGGCCACCTAAGAAGGGATAGAGCGCCTAAAGGATGCGATTACTAGGGTAACTCTAGACGAGTACGAGCACCTAAAGGACCGGGTCACTAGGTAGGCCACAGAGGAACCACTAGTTAGAAAAGAACCTAGGGTTAAGTAACTACGTATTACGACTACGTAGCTAGATAAGGAATACCGCGGCCTAAATAGCGTAGCGTACGCGAAGGAAGAATCTCCTAAGGAAGAGGAGAATATCGAGAGTTAAGGATAGACCTAGTACGGTCCCTAGAATACTATCGACTCCCAGAAACTATCCGACGATTCCCGAGAATAGGGTATAGGGATCCTAAAGACACTAATCGAGATTCTAGGAACCCCGGAGATCCTAGAAACTCCACCCTAGTTCCCGGAAGCGGATACGACTAAATAGCCTTAAGAGAACCCTATAGACGATCTAATTATTAAATATTTAAATCAGATTCACTAGATATAAGGACTTATTAAGACTAATCTCTTACCTACCGAGGCACTACGAGAACTTAACGATATACTTAAAAAGCTTTAAGAAGTAAGTAGTGGGATACGTGAATAATAGTAATACCCCTACTATAGTAACGAATATTCGTGCAGAGGGTATACACGCTACCCTAATCACGGTCTCAGAACCGTATTAGCGTATTACGACGATAACTATATAATATATTACTAAGGAAAAATCGAAAGAAGCCTAGAACCTAAGCCGCTACGCTAGGAAAAGAAACTAAATTAGAAGCTAGAATACGCGGGACTCTAGTTCGGAAACCGGAGGATAAACGAATAATACCTTATAGCTACTATATAGGGCGCGTACGTGAAGATTTTTGCTAACATCGCACTTCGATCGACTAAAGTGATAATCGACTCGGGAGCGGTAGGAAACTTTATAAGCCCACGATACAAACAGTAATATAAGATTAAAGGTATGGAGAAACCACGAATAGTACCTTTGATCGGGCTTAACAGAGAGAGCCTAGGGCCAGGTATCACACACGAGAGTGGACCACTACTAATAGTTATCGGAGACCATTTCGAAGTTATTAACTTCGATATCACTCCCTTAGGTATATACGACGTTATACTAGGAGTACTATGGCTAAGGAAGTATAACCTAGCTATCGACTAGTAGGTTAGGAATATAGTCTTCGATAGATGCTCGTGTCGATAGACTAGCGAAGTATAGACTAGAAAGATCGAGCCGATACCGCTAAAGAGACCTAGCACCGGGGAAGTAGGTACTTATAAGATCCCTTACGAAGGAAATTACGAAAGGAGTTCTCGGCTAGGAGGTAGGCCTAATAAACGAGTAAGCGACATCACCGACATCGTTAATAAGGAATAACGACTAGATATAACGGACGAGGAACTTAAAGAATACGTTCTCGTTAACGACGACGTAACTACCCTCTATATAATAGGATTACTAGAGGAAGAACATAGGATTCCTAAGGAATATAAGGAATTCTAGGATGTGTTTACGCCACCACTAGACGGTGAGCTACTAGAGTATAGTCCGTTTAACTATAAGATCAAGATTAAGGATGGCTAAGAACTAAAGTTCATACTAATTTACCTACTATCGCAGAAGGAATCCGCGGTACTAGATAAATATATTAAGGAGAACCTTAAGAAAGGGAATATTTAACACTCTAAGTTAGTAGTAGGATACCTAATCCTATTCGTACCTAAGAAGGGAGGAGAACTTAGAATATACGTTAACTACCGATAACTTAACGACATTACCATTAAAGACCGGTACCTACTACCGTTAATTAACGAAATTTAAGATATTATTTAGGGAGCAAAATACTTTAGTAAGTACGACATCACTAATATATATAACCGACTTAGAATTAAGGAAGGAGACGAGTAGAAAACAGCATTTAGAACTAAGTTTAGACATTTCGAATACAAGGTTATACTATTCGGTCTTACTAACGCACTAGCATCGTTTTAACGATTTATCTTTCACGTTTTAAACGGGTACCTCGATAAGTTCGTTATCGTATATCTCGATGATATCCTCGTGTTTTTAAAGACTAAGGAAGAATACGTCTAGCATAACAAAATGGTGCTATAACGGTTAAGAGAAGCAAAGGTCACGCTTAAGCTTAAGAAATATGAATTCCACGTCTAGAACACTAGTTTTCTCGGATATACTATTAGTCCGGACGGACTAGGGATAGAGGAAGATAAGGTCAGAAGTATCCTCGAATAGCTAACACTAATATACGTTAAGGACGTACAGAGTTTTCTTAGACTAGCTAACTACTACCGAAAATTAGTGCCGCAATACTCGAAATATATAGTAGGACTCTACCGATTTACTAAGAAAGGAGTACTATTCGAATAGGACGATAAAGCGGAAAAGTCATTTACCGCACTCAAAGAAATATACAACAAAAAAGCAGGAGAAGCTATTATCGTAACATTTAATTACGACGCACCGATTATCGTAGAAATAGACGTATCAGATTTTGCACTCGGAGCACAGCTCATATAACTAGGAAAGGACGGCAAGCTTAGACCTATCGCTTTCTAGTCTCGTAAGATAATCCTAGTAGAACTTAACTACGATGTCCACGATAAGGAACTACTAGCTATAGTGTTAGTATTCTAAATATAAAGGGCATACCTAGAAGGAGCTAAGTACGCTATAACGGTCAGAACGGACCACTATAACTTAACCTACTTTATAACGACAAAGAAACTCACACGACGATAAGCTAGATACGTAGAGACACTAGCCTAATACGATTTCAAAATCGTACACTATAAAGGAACTAAGAACGTAGTAGCGGACGCGCTAAGTCGACGGCCGGACTACGAACTAGGAACTAAGGAGGTAGTACCCGTAATCCTAACCACGGATTAAGAAGGGAACATCGTCTATAACCACTAAATACTCGTAGTAATAAGCGAATTACAGAACGACGAATAGATCAAAAGGATTCGAGAAGTAACCACCTACGACGAATCAATACAGAAGGTCTTAGGTAATAGCACTACACTAACTCGGAATAGCTTAGTCTATATCTATAGTTTAGTATACGTTCCTAGAAACCTTTAAACGGAAATCATTAAATTATATCACGATAAACCTACGTAAGGACACCTAGGAATTGAAAAAACCATCGAGAAAATCATACGAAATTATTATATTCTAGCACTCTATAGAAAAGTCAGAAAATATATCTAGTAATACGACTTATGTTAACGGAATAAGGCCTTACGATATACACTATATAGAGAGATAGAACTAGCGGAAGTGCTAAAAAGACTATAGGAATAGATCACTATGGACTTCATCACGAAACTACCTATTTCGGAGGGTAACGACATAATTATAGTAGTCGTCGACCGACTAACTAAATATGTATATATAATCCCGACAACGGAGAGTATCGACGTATAGCGAATAGTATAAATACTACTTCGATAAGTGTTCGTTCACTACGGAACACCGAGTAAGATCACCTCGGACAGAGATAAGTTATTCACATCTAATATATAGTAATCACTAGCGGATCAACTCGGCATTAAGCATAGACTCTCTACCGCGTACCACCCGCAAACTAATAGACAAACAGAAAGAGTCAACTAGACTCTAGAGCAGTATCTACGACACTACGTGAACTACTAGCAAAACGACTAGACGGGACTACTACCAATAGCACAATTTACATACAATAATACAATATACGTAACTACGAAAGAAACACTATTCTTCGCGAATTACGGGTTTAATCCCACTATTCTCGGAGAACTAATCGGTAAGTAACCACTCGTAGAGTCATCTCGACTACTAGCGGCTAGGTTAAAGCAAATATATCTCTAACTTTCAAGGGACATCGAGTTTCTTAATATACGTATAAAGTTCTACTACGACTAATCGCGCTAGGAGGCGCCGGACTTTTAAAGGGGGGAGAAAGTTTACCTTTTGCGACGTAATATTCGTACCAGACGACCTAGCGCGAAACTCGACCACCTTAAATTAGGACCATTCGAAATTAAAGAAAGAATAGGACCACTTAATTATCGACTTAAGCTACCTAACAGCATACGACGTATCTACGCAATATTTCATGTCTTATTATTAGAAAGAGCACCTAAGAACGCCGAAATCGCTACCAATATTGAAGTTAAGGAAGTATCAGAAAACGAATATAAGGTCGAGAAAATCCTAGATACTAACAAAATCAGCGGAAGACCTCACTACTTAGTAAAATAGAAAGGATACGATACCTCGGAGAATATATAGGAACCTATCGAGAACCTAATAGGCTACCACTAGCTAGTTCGACAGTTCCACCGATAGGAGAAGGAGACCCGGGAGCCTCGATAAGCTAGGAAGCGTCTAGGTCGGCCTAGGAGAACGATAGATCATTCAATAACTAAGTTAGAGTAGGATCCTCTAACGTTACCGTAAGGATACGGTCGTTAACCGTAATAGCAGATCGAGGCACCTCGCCCGCGGCACGAGCACTCTCTACCTTACGATCTTTTTGCTTAAAAGCAATACGCTCTTTTTTAAGACGCTCGCGCTCTTTAACCTCGCGACGTTCTAACTCTTCTAACTCGGTAACTTCTTTGAAATCCCGGGTAATGAAATCACTAGTACGTTTTTGCAACAAACGTTTTTATTTTCGAAGACGAAGGAGTTTAGTAAGAATAGCCTCCTCCTCCTCTTTAATTTAATTTTGAGACTTAACCAAACGACGCCACTCCGCATCAGTAAATAACGGGGACGGTATCGCACACTTCACACCACTACCGGCGCGGACGTAATCACTATAGCGGTCGGAATAGTCGGCACGAATACACACTCTTTTGAGGCGAACGCAGCGTTCGTAGGGGATAACGGATTGAAAACCTTCGTCCTCGATTCGACGGGTTAAAGCGTTTTTACGGACAGACGCTTTAGAAGATATAGTTAGCAAGATAGGCCATAGGGGGAAGGAAAATATTAAAAAACGGAAAAACAGTGCATATACCTAAGGGGGGGCACTAACGTTTAAATCCTTTAAGGATAAAGGATAGGGAAGGAGGGGATAATATTACGGACCTTAAAGAGGCGCGGGGGCCGTAGCTATTTAAGTAGTAACCGTGAGCTAATCATTCCACGGACGCTAAGGATTAGCGTTATCACGTGCGTTTCGGTATACTTAGGTAGGCCCCGGGGGGCACTAAGCAGGAGGGTTTAGGGCAGAAGCTAGAATCGGCCTACGGCTAACCGTCACAATCAATACCCGCTTACTCTATAGGACGGTTAGCGCGAAGCAGGAAACGGCCGCTCTCTTACCCGCACCTAGATTACACCCTAAATGTAAGAACACGGTAAACCACGTGACCACATCCTATTAGCGATAGGATAGACTCATTAGCGATAAGTCCTATCGCATCCGTGATAAGTCCCGACTTATCAGTGATAGGAAGGACTAGATACATAAGGACACTTATTTAGTATTATATATTTAGTTCTTCGCGATTAATTACACATTGTTACTTAGTTACTACCTTTAGTACTTTGCACTTCACAGTTCACCTTTAAGACCACCTAACCTATAAGTAGGGGATTCACTTAGTAGCAATACTTAGTGATTGACTTACTTAGCGCGCACTTCTGGCACGTTCTGTAAGATACTTAATAAGATCTATTCCGCAGTAAGGCCTTACGAGGTAACGGTACGATTAAGAGACACTCTTGGAATTCGAAGTTGTGCCGAGAGGGCCGGAATCAGCCGTGACAGCATATATCATTGTTATACCGTATTATAACAACGACTTAGGTAACTATTGCCCTTTCTGCACTTACTCACAGTGACTAGTCGGCTACGCGTAACACCGTATAAATAAAAAGATTTTAGATTATATCTTTCCTAGTAGCTTAACTTATAGTCTTCTTCGTAGACCGTAAGCTTATAAAAGGAACTATAATAATAAATAGCCTATTAAATAGTATACTTTTATAAGTATTAGCGTCTTAAGGCTTATTAATACTCCGCTAGAGAATATCTTCTCTAGCTATATCGTCTTTATTATAATCTTCCTGAGAGCTTTCGGATTAGCTTACGGCCGAATCCCTCACGCTCTTATAAATAGATATATCCCTATATCTTCTTCGCTTAGCCTAGTTCCTTATAATTCTCTTAATAATAATATAGTTAGCGATTATACCCTTCCCTACTAACTCGTAGCGTATACTATTACGTCTAAAGTCGGCTTATTCTTCTCGAGTAAATATAGCTAACTCTAAGTAATTAGGGATATTAATCTTATCCTCGAGGATCTTTCGTATCTCTTTTAGTCTTTATAGCTATAGCCCTACCCGCTAAAGGGCGGCTTTCGCGGCCGAAGATATCTATAGCTTTATTAGATCGGCTACTTTCGCTTCTAATAGCTAGGATCTATTAATAAGACTCCTAAGTATACGGCTAGATAGCTCCTTAAGAGTATATATACTAAGTAGGTAGGACGATAGGACCCGATATAGTCTAAATTACTTACTCTTAAATTTCTTCTTACTTTCGTTACGAATTAATATCTAATCCCCTTCCTTAAAGCTCGATTTCGTAATTATACTATTATAAATACGCTTTATTCGGATCGCTCTCGCGAGTAAGAGCTTATTTACTTTTATATAAACGTTAGCTATCTTCGCGAGTTCGTCGGCTCTCTCCGTCCATAGGAGGGTTTTCGATAATAGATTATCTCTAGGAAGATAGGGTTAGATTCCGTATATAAGGTAGAACGGACTATAGCCTATAATAGCGTACTTATAGAGCCGCGCGGCTATAAGCGTCTATATAAGGTATAGGTCCTATACGCTATAAGATATAGATAGAAGAAGATCTATAGAATTCTGTAGAATTCTATGGAATCATATAGAATAGAATCAGGTGGAAAGATTCTAAAAGAATCTAATAAGAATCATATGATATTATAGACTACTAGTCTATTATATCATATAGGTCTATACAATTCTATAGTGATATCATCACTTATTATTATTGCCACCTATTGCCACTGAAAATCTAGGGATAAATACCCCCTCGATCCTCTGTCAAAATATTTTCTAATAATCATCCGAAAATAATCTTGATCACCTCTCACTATCACTATCCACTACTATCTACTACTATTTACTAGTAGATCTTTATTATACTATATAGCTATACTATATAGCTATATCCGATAAGTATCTACCTATCTACCTTACTTCCTATTCGCTTATCACCCTGCTTGCTCATACACGCGAGTAGGCTTACCTATAAGGTATTTCGTAAGTATCCGGCCTAAAAGTCTATTTAAATTATCTATCTTTCCGTTCGTATAGGGGTAGTAAGATATAGTTATATAATACTTAGTTTTTATAAGATCTAAATAAAAGCGAACGGCTCTTACGAAGAGGTTCGGGCTATTATCGGATAATAACTTTATTAGAGCCTTATAATTCGCGAAGATTTAATTATATAGGAAATAACCTAATTTCTCTTTAGTAGCTTCCTAAAGAGCTTTCGCGACCGGCTAGTTAGTAATATAATTAATAGCTATAATAATCTACTATTATTATTCGGTATCTTCGGTAACGGTCTAATTAGGTTAATTCCCTACTACTAGAAAGACTAAATACTAGCCGTAACTATATATTAGGCTACTTCTATCTCTAGTAACGCTCGCGATCCTTATGAAACTTAATAATTTAGGTACGATTATATATAATTTTCGATATCTTACTATATCTATAATTACTACGCTTACGAATAAAGTATATCTATAAAGCCTAGATAGCCTAAGTAACTAAATTCCTTATATAAGCGATTTATAAGGTCTCTATAGAAGATTAGCTCTAAATATAGGGTATAGAGCCTATCTTCGTAGGTAAAAATAAAGTTCCGCTCTTTTAGGTAGGTATCGTCTTCCTAAAAGCTTAAGTTTAGTATAAATCGCTTAATAGCTTTTATTATAGAAGGATCCTCTAGTAGTTATTTCGTCTCTAGAAACTATTAAATTATAGATAACTAGATATTTTCGGGGACTTTTATAACTATGTATCTCTACTTAAGCGAAAACGAGAGAAAAGTCCTATATTAGTTAGGGTTTTAATATATTTATAGATCTATCTTTAATAAAATCGGGCCTATAGCTTAATATATTAGGGACTATAGCGTCCGATCCCTTCCGATACTAAATATATAGGTTATACTCCTAAAATTCCGCTATCTAGTAAGCTAATCGCTTACTATAGATCTTAGTAGAGATTAGATACTATAGACTTATATAATTAGTAATAATTATTATCTACGTACTATTCTTAATATAGCGGTCTTATAGTCGTAAAGCTTTCTTAATCGCTAAGAGTTCCTTCTTCTAGATAGGGTAGTTTAATTCCGTCCCTATAAGCTTACGACTATCGTAGGTAATAGGATATAGCTTCCCGTCTACTCTTAATTAGAGTAAGACTATCCTAATCGCCTATTCCGATATATCTATCTTAATTATAAATAGTTTTAATAGATCCGGCTATACTATAATCGGGGCCTCCGTAAGCTTTTACTTAAGAATAGAAAATATACTCTCGTACGCGATTATCTACCGAATAGGGCGGAACTTCTTCTTTTAAAGTTCCTTATTAGTTTCCTTAAATAGTTCGTATAAAGAAACGTAGATCTATACGAATCTACGGATAAACTAGCGATAGTATATAGTAAAGGCTAATAAATTAGCGTAGTTCGTATACGTTTCGCGGTTTTAGCTATATATAAATAATCTCTATCTTAGCTAGTAGTAGGCGGATATATCTATTTCTAATAATATAGCTATAGAACTCTAGTTCGCTCGCGGTAATAATATATTTACCTAGCTATATAATTAACTAGTTATAATCGAGTATAAAGAGTACCTTCTCTAGAAATTATAGTAATCTTTTATTAAATCGGAGTAGATAAGGATATTATTAAGGTATATAACTATAAGCGCTCCTAAATAAGACCTTTAGGCCTTATTTATAATTATTTAGAAGATTATAGGTATATTATAAAGACCGAAAGGTATTACGAGCTATTCGTATTTACCCTAAATTATATTAAATATAGTTTTCTTAATCGATTTCTCCTTTATACGGACCTATTAATAACTAGAAGTAAGATTAATCTTAATAAGGATCTTAGTATATCCGATATAATCTAATAGCTCCTAGATATATAATAAAGGGTATCTATTCTTAACTATTAGCTTATTTAAGGCTTAGTAATTAATATATATTCGCTATATTCCGTTCGCTTTCTTTATAAAGATAATAGGAAATCCCTATACGCTCGTAGACGGCCGAATTAGGCCTTTCTTTAGAAGTATCTTAACCTATTCTATCTACTTACGGAGTTTCTCGTCGGATATTAGGTATAAATTAATATTAATAGATATAGTATCGCCCGTTTTAATCTTATAGGCGAATATACGCTTAAGTAATAGTACTTCCGATAGCGAATCCTTAAAGATATTAGGAAATCGCTTAAGGATCTTATAGATCTTCTTATCTTTATAGCCCGGTAGTACGTTTTTACTTCCTTCTTTAGCCTTTTATAGGATAAAGAGTACTTCTTTAGATCCTTTCTTCTATATTACTCTACTAATCTACCTTATACTTAATAGGTTTAGTCCCCCTTCGCCTAGAATATATCTAGCCGATTTTAGTAAAGGCTCGATTTAGTAACGTATTTCCTGGCCGATCGGGCCACCCGGCCGATCGGGCCACCCCATCTAAAATCGCGTATTTCTAGCTACCTACCAACTTCAACCACCTACCATGCCACCAATTCGACCTAGATCTCGGCAGAAATTAGCCAGCCAAGAGGGCAAGATCCTATTAGCCCTATCTGATTTGCAAGAAGGCCGTGTTAGTTCTATTCGCGCGGCAGCTAAGCTATACGATATACCTCGCACTACACTCTAACACCGCGCCAGCGGCCAGGCCTCACGCGTTGATACGCGCCCATCTGGTCATAAATTGACCCAATTAGAAGAGGATTCGCTTTGCCAATGGATTATCTCTATGGATTCACGTGGAGCAGCGCCTAGGTAAGCTACTGTACGAGAGATGGCTGATATCCTACTAGCTGCACGCGGTAGCCACCCTCCGCCTACTGTCAGCAAGAACTGGCCAACAACCTTTATCAAACGGCGCGAAGAGCTTCGCTCGCGATACTCGAGGAAATACGACTACAAACGCGCATTAAATGAAGACCCGAAAGCCCTACGAGCCTGGTTCGCGACCGTACAACGTATAATTGATGAGAACGGGATCCAACCAGAGGATATATACAACTTTGATGAGACAGGATTTGCAATGGGCCTTGTTTCTACGCAGAAGGTTGTTACGCGGGCAGAAATCTGCGGTCGGCCACGTCTTTTACAATCAGGAAATCGCGAATGCGTTACTACGATTGAGGCAATTAGCGCTGATGGCTATTCGCTTCCGCTATGCGTGATTTTTAAAGCTAAGGTTGCCATCGCTGGTTGGTTTAATAACCTACCAAAAGATTGGCGAATCGAGGTCTCTGCGAATGGCTGGACTACCGATGAGATTGGCCTACGTTAGCTACAAAAGCTCTTTATCCCATCAACGAATTCGCGTGTACGCGGCCGATTTCGGCTGCTAATCCTTGATGGTCATGGTAGCCATCTTACACCTCAATTCGACCGAATCTGCGCAGAAAACGACATTATACCTCTTTGTATGCCTCCGCATGCGTCGCATTTATTACAGCCATTAGATATTGGCTGTTTTGCAGTGGTTAAAAGGGCATACGGTCGCTTCGTAAGCGATCTTATCCGTCAAGGATATAACCATATCGATAAAATCGATTTCTTAATGGACTACCAACACGCGCGGCTAGAGGCCTTCCAAAAGCCATCAACTATTCAAAATAGCTTCGCAGCTGCTGGTTTAGTGCTAATTAATGCAGAAAGGGTCCTTTCAAAGCTGAATATCTCTCTGCGAACGCCAACACCACTAGGTAGCCGGCTAAGCACCAGTTCTAGCCAATTCACACCAAAGACGCCTAGAACTATCGTTCAGCTCAATAAGCAATCTTCAATGCTTAAGGATCTACTAAATCAGCGGTCAAATAGCCCTCCTAGCCCAGTGGGGGCTATATTAAATCGGATTATCAAGGGCCACAGCGAAGCGCTTCATCAAACTGCATTACTAGCGCAGGAGGTCTCCAATCTACGCATGGCGAATACGAGGATCGTCAAGAAACGCCAGCGATCAACTAGGCAGATACCCTGCGAAGAGGGCCTATCTATTGAAGAAGGCCTACAGCTAGTTGAGCAGCTAAATCAGCCAGTGGAAGGTGATGGGGTAGGATCGCATAAGCAGGGCGAATTGCCTAATCAGGCAATTCAACCACCTACTAGGGCCCCGCCTAGGTGCAGTGGGTGTAGGGAGATTGGCCACAAGATTAATGTATGTAAAAATCGCTATATTTAGTTGAATTAATGGGTGTTGGTAGAGATATCTGATTTTGAAATTTTCTAATGGGGGTGGGTGGCCCGATCGGCCGGGTGGCCCGATCGGCCAGGAAATACGTTATATTTTAGAGCGATTACGTAACTTTATAACCGAAGTCCTTTAATTAACCTAAGGGTTATATAACCTAAGAAAGTCTTAGCTAAGGATAAACTTATAGTCCTAGAGCTCTAGAACCTATATATTTATATACCCTTATTAGGAACTAAGATTAATTAGGATATAAATAGATATACTTATAAATAATCGTTCCCTATCTAGTATTCTTATAAATAATAGTTCTATATAGTACCTTATTATATCCCTACTAAGCTACTTAATAATAGCTAGGAATATAAATATATAAGACGCTCTATAATCTAGAAGGGTATAGATAGATATATCCTTCCTTAGGAGCCTAAGGGTAACTCTATAAAATAGTAGGGAGTCTCCTACTATATTTAGAAAGATATCCTTTTAGGCGTATTCGTCTCCTTCTAGGTCTAGTTAATCCTTAATTAATATATTACGAACTTTTAAAGCTTCCTAAAGGCGGCTAATAAGTACTTTAATATTATTAGGCCTCTTTAGTTTCCTAACGGCTTCGCTTACTTCCGATTTAATCTTCTCTCTTTCTTTAGATTAAGGTAATTCCTCTTAATATACCCTCTCTTCCTATAATTAAAGTATAATAAACCTCTTCCTAGGGCCTATTTAGCTAGTATCATAGATAAATCTATTATATTACCACTATCCGGGACTTATCTAATATAGTAGCTCGTAAGAGTAGTACCCTTCTTATAGCTTTTAAAGCGGTTAATAATCTCGTAAAGATCCGTAGGCGGGTTTCGTTCCTCCGCCTATTATTACTAGAGATATACCTAGACGCTATCTTATAAGAACTTAATAAAGATTAGGTCCCTATCTTTTTATAGCACTAAGGTATTCTGAAAACTCGCGGTTAATCTAATCCTTATAGCCTTACTAAGTCGTAATAGCGACTTTATAGCTATTTATAGCTTAGTATTTATAGTTACGCTAGCCTTTTAGGGCCGCTCCGGTAAGAGCGCTATTAGCGTATATAATCTTCTTTTATTTAGTTAATTCAGAGAAGGAGAATTCGGCTACTCTCTAGAAGTAATACTTATAGTTATAAAGATATTTACGCGTAATGTCTCCTTAGATCTTCCTATTATAGTCCTAGATATTACTAATTGTCTTTAGTAGCGCCTATTTCTTATCTAATTCCGCCTAGTCGTTCGCCGCTAAAGTAGATACTATTATAGCTAGTATAGTCGCTATTTTTACGTTCGCTTCCGTAAGCTATAGAAGACGAACTATCTTATAAATAAGATATATAGTAGCTTCTTTATCTAATATAGTTTACTATATTAAGAGATATTACTAGCCTATCTCGTATAGTAATAAGAGTAGCGCTATAGTCGTTAGTGGATCTAGTAGATCCTAAGTATAAGGATTTAGGTCCTATAGTTCGTAGACCTAAAAGGCCTATTTATTAGTTAGTATATATAGAAAGTATTCTATAATAATTAACTATTTAATTCGAGGATAAAAGGAGGTTTCTCGCTAATTTCTTCTATTCGAAGCGTTCTAGTCAAAACGTTTCTTTCTAATACTCTCGTAGTTTTACTTTAGCTCGCTTACGGCCCTAAATCTAGCTATATATAAGCGGAAGGATACCCTATAAAAGGAATTATACTTAAGCCCTTTTTTACTACGTTATATACCTTAGGAAGGGAAAGCCCGTACTATAGTAAGGGTTTAAGGTTACTATAATATTATTCGAAGCCTTCTCTCCTAATATTTTCGCTTGTAATAAGGCCTATCTAGCGATCCTTCTATTACGCGATCCTCTTCGTTAATTATAAGTTTAGATCTTTTTAGGGAGGCCTCTTATTTCTATTTGAGAGCGATCTCCCCTAGACGGCCGCGGAAGGTCGCCTATTTTTAAGGGCTTACTACTATATATAATTATAGGAGTATTAAATAGAGTATATTTTATTATATTTATAGGAAAATAGGTCTAAATAAGTATAAACCGGTAGTAACCGGTAAAATAAGGGGTACCTAAGGTATATATCCTAATATAATTAGGCCTATTCGGGACCCTTAGGATTATATTAATAATCTAATAAATCAATAGATTAGGAAGTTACTAGATATTAGTATCTATAGCTAGATTAGCCGATTTCTTATATAAAACTCTCTATTAAAGAGATATAGTTTTCCCCCGGAGAAAGGATAGGAAAAACGATGGTCCGGTCCGGGCCGTTAGCTAGCGGGCCGTATAGTCAACTAACTTCATATAGCTATATAGGCTAATAGTTATTATAGTAAATGATAATAATACTTTAAAGGGAAGAATTCCTACTAGAGTACTAGCTACTAAATTAGACTCTAATAATAAATATAATAATAAGATCTAAAATCTTAAAATAATTATAAAGAAGCTCTAGAGTAAACTAAATCTCCTTAAAGAAAACTATAATAACTATATAGTAAATATAAAGGATTACCTAGAGTAACTTTATACTTAAGTTATTACTTCTATACTAATAATTTTGTTAAAGTATCTAAACTCCTAAAGACTAAGACCTTTAATAATACTTAATATAAATTATAAGGATTCCTTATATAGATAGATATCTATATTAATATTAATAAATATTAGATTATATATATAGCTATATAAGCTTATTAATCGGTTAGCTACCCTATAGCCCGGACCGGACTATCCTTTTTCTAGCGGAGAGATCCCTCTATATCTACCTCTTTAATAGAGAGTTTCCCTATAATAAAATCGACTAATCTAGGCTATAGATTCTAATATCTAGCTCCTTCCTAATCTATTAATTTATCGAATTATTAGTTATTTATCGAATTATCGATTATATTATTAATTTAATTAAAACGCTACTACCTAAACTACCCTAATTATATACTTAAGTATCCTTTTACTTATTAGTTTAGGAGTTTAGACTTAATAAATAGATTGAATTAATATATTAATCTTAAGACCCTCCTTTAAAAATAGCTCTTTTATTATTAGATATTATAGGGAAATTCCTATATATTAGGGAACTAATAATCTTATTAAATTAGCTCTATTCGCTAGCGGAAGCTCTATTCCTCCCTAGTAAAAATAAGGATCGATTATCCCCGTTAATAAAGGATAATTATTTACTAAAGAAAGTAAGATTATCTTTATATTAGCTTATTTATAAGATTAGATTTAAGATTAGATTTAAGATTAGATTTAAGATTAGATTTAAGATTAGCTTAAACCTTATATTTAAGAATATTATAAAAAACTAAATATTAAATACCTAAGTATTACCTAGAGTATCTTTAATAACTATACTATATTTAGATAGTACTTAGAATATATCTTAGGTAAGGCTATTTATACTACCCTAAAAGTCTAATAGTACTATCTTTTTACCTAAATTACCTAATTTTAGCCTAATTTCTACTAAGCCTATTATGGCTATTTCTTATAATTATAGTTATAGGAGTTATAAAAGGAGTATATTTTATATATTTTATAAGGAAGTAGATCTAAATAAGTATTAAGCCGGTTATAACCGGTAGTAAATTAGGTACCTAAGGCACCTAAATAACGTAATTAGGTCCGTATAGGACCTCTAGGATTATATCCTCCCCTACCTAGCCGAAAATCGCCCCGATTTCTAACAAGCGGAGCCGATTAGCTATAGATATATATATTTACTTAATAGGGTCGCGTCCGTAAGTTAGCTAAGTTAAAATAGCTAGAAGGAAGAGAAAGGATTAATTAATCGCGCCGAGGGGGTCTTAAACCTATATACGCGCGACTTTTTAGCCCGATTAGGACGGTTTATATAGAAAGTTTCGAATAACCTTAATAAAGCCTAAAGCGGAAACTTCTATTAGGCCCTTTAGACTCCTACTAAATATAAAAGTAATCTTCTAGCCGCCTTTCCTATTATCTTTTCTTTATATCTCCTACTACTTATTACTAGATCCCTTTATTAGACTTTAGCGCTTTTCTATCTTTTTTCGCTCGCGATAGCCTATTACTATACGTAAAAACCTTAATTCTATCTTTCCCTAACCTATAGATAAGTATCCCTATATTCTTTTAGATAAAATTAGTTATAATTTAATAGCCTAGCTATACTAACGCTTCTTAGTAGCTAATAATAAGCTTTTTATCCCTTTAGCCGCCGATATAGACTAAAACGTCCGTAATTTCGCGTAGGCGTTCCTCTTCGGCCTTTTTACTCCCTTTAGCTCTAGTAAGATTAATCTAGATATCTTCGGTAATCCCTTATTATACTAGTTTACTACTAAGAGGAACTATAAGCTAGTTACTCTCTCCCTATAGATTAATATAGACTAATATAGCTAGAAGGCTAAGAATTATAAAGCCCTTAGTTAACTATAAGCTACTTAGATATATTATATCGGTCTTACCGCTCTTAATAGCGAGATATATATATCTTATAATAAGGGTTTCGGTCTCTTCGTAAGCTATTATATCCTAATAATAGATAGGAAATCTTAGTTCTAAGATACTTATACTAATTATTATTTTAATATAGATAATAAAGACTATTCCTTTTATAAGTTCTATTCCTTTAGTCTCTTCTAGACGCTTCTACTAACTATTTTATAAGATCTAATACTAATTTACTACCCGAATAGATCTATTCGGTACTAAAGTTCTAAAATCCTAGCTATCCGCTCCTATATAAACCCTCTAAGGCCGTTAATCCCTATTTAGATAAGCGCTAAGCTACTAGTACCTCCCTAAGCTCTTCTACCGCCGCCGCTTCTAACTATTTATCTAAATAGGCCTATCCAGCTAAGAAAAGTACTAAGAAGAAGAAGGAAGAAGAGAAGGAAGCTATTAGTCTTATTAATATCCTAATCCTTAATACTAACGCTTCTATTAGTCCCTACGCTAATAACTAATACTCTTCGTTCCTAGATAATAAGTAATTTAATAAGAAGAAGATTAATTAGGGCCTTATATATAAGGCCCTTTAGGTCCTACTAAAGACTATCGCTTATACTATAGCTAATTATTAGTTACTCTATATATATACCTAGGATAATAGTAAACTATTAGTAGAGAAGGAGAAGAAAGAGACTAAGGATAACCCCTTCTATAATTAATATTAGTAAATCTTACGCGTTTCCTTTTATTTATAGATATAAGGCCTTAGTAGAAGCTTAATTTACTTATTTCCTTCTATTATATAGAATAAACTACTTTTTAGACTACTTTCTTCCTAGTAGCTTACTTTATAGACTTCCTTATAGTCTATAAGCTTCTTAAGGGGACTATAATAATTAATAGCCTATTAAATAGTATACTTTTATAAGCGTTAGCGTCCTAAGGCCTATTTATACTTTATTAAAGAATATCTTCTTTAGCTAGATCTTATTCCTCTTAACTAGGATCTTCCTAAGACCTTTCGGACTAGTTTTTAGCTAAATCCTCCGCGCTCTTATTAGTAGTCGTATTCTTTTACCTTCTTTTAGCCTAATTCCTCGCGAATCTCTTAGTAATAATATAGTTAGTGATTATATTCTTCCCTACTAGCTTATAATATATATTATTATACCTAAAGTTGGCTTATTCTTTATAAATAAATATAAATAACTCTAAGTAATTAGGGATATTAGTCTTATCCTTAAGGATCTTATAGACCTCTTTATAGACCTCTTTAGGTTTTCGGAGGCGAAGCCTACCCGCCGGAGGGCGGTTTTCGCGGCCGAAGATATCTATAGCTTAATTAAATTAGTAACTTTCGCTTCTAATAGCTAGGACCTATTAATAAAACTCCTAAGTACGCGATTAGACGGCTCCTCGAGAGTATATATACTAAGTAGATAAGATAATAGGACCTAATAGAGCCTAAATTACTTACTCTCGAACTTCTTCCTACTTTTATTATAAATTAGTACCTAATCTTCCTCTATAAAGCTCGATTTCGTAATCTTACTATTATAAATATACTTTATATAGATTACCATTATAATTAAGAGCTTATTCGCTTTTATATAAGTATTAGTAATATTAGCGAGCTTCTTAGTTCTTTCTTTAAATAGAAAGGTTTTCGCGGATAGATTATCTCTAGGGAGGTTATGAGCAAGCAGGGTGATAAGCGAATAGGAAGCAAGGTAGATAGGCAGATACTTATCGGATATAGCTATATAGTATAGCTATATAGTATAATAAAGATCTACTAGTGAATAGTAGTGGATAGTAGTAGAGAGGTGATCAAGATTATTTTCAGATGATCGTTCGAAAATATTTTGATAGAGGATCGAGGGGGTATTGATCCCTAGATTTTCAGTGGCAATAGGTGGCAATAATAATAAGTGATGATATCACTATAGAATCGTATAGACCTATATGATATAATAGACTAGCAGTCTATGATATCATATGATTCTATTAGATTCTTTTTAGAATCTTTCCACCTGATTCTATTTCATATGATTCCATAGAATTCTATAGAATTCTATAGATCTTCTTCTATCTATATCTTATAGAGGTATAATTAGATTCTATATATAAGATAAAATAAACTATATATTATAGAGTATACTACTTTATAGGGTAGATAGCCTATTAACTAGGTAGGAGAGGAAAGCACTTAGTTAGATTAAGATAAAGACTATTTCTTAAGGAGCTTAAATCCTACTCCTTAAGTATTAATTTAAATATATTATCTTTAATATAAATAGGAGATAAACATAAAGTAAGGGGGAAACTATAGCGAAAGGCCACTATATAGCTAACGTATAGTATATACTATAGGCGTGCCTATATATAGCGTAGCTATAGCGTATCGTAGCCGAGGGGCTACCGACTAACCGCTAGATAGCTACCGCCTTAGTAGAACCCTCGGTCTACGTATGCCTAAGGCCCTAATATTAGTATATAAATAGTCTTATTAAAATATTATAATAATTATCCCTTCTCTAAGGACTCTCTCGCCCTCGAGAGAAATCGATATATAGAAAATAAATAAACACCTAAAAGGGGACGTATTAGTTGAAATAGAAATAAACGTAGTAAACGTAGTAAACGTAGTAAACGTATAGGTAAGTAAATAAAGATAGTACGTTTTCTTTATTAATATTAGTAACGCTTCTTCTTTTCCTTACTTCTTATCCTCTCTTTCTTCTATCTCTCTCGCTCGTTAGCTTCCTCTATTAATATATCTTTTCGCCCCCGAATCTCTATCTATATCTTACCGAAAACCTTACGATACCGCCGCGAATCCGGCCTCTCTTAGAGAATCCTATTATTATAGGGATTCTCTAGTATATATACTATCTTCGGACCGCGCTCGCTAAGTAGGACTCTACTAATAATAACTAGCCTATCTAGATCGAATACGTCTACGACGCTAAAGCCTCGGTAATATATCGGTAGTATTCCGCCCGTAATACTTTATATATTCCGGTAGGTTTCGCTAAATCTTCTTAAGAAAATAAGACTAATAACTATAGGTTATAACTACTATAATAGGAAATAGTTACGACCTAGCTATTATCCTTTTATAGGTATATAAAATATTTTAGATAGGATAGATAGACCTAAGCGATCCTAGAAGCTTTATAGACTAGTTATATCCTATAGAAGCCCGTCTAACTATCGCTAAATTAATATAGAACCTATATTAAGCTTTTAATATTTCGGAGTAGGCTTACCGTAAGGAATATTTACTAACTAGTAGTAAGACCTAAATTAAGGTATACTTCCTCTACTTCTATTTATATATATACTAAACGTTTCGGTAGTTAACCTAAGCTAACTACGATACGTTTCTCTTCGGCCGTCGTATTTCCTTCTTACTATCCCTATCCTTAGTCTTCTTAATACCCTAGAGTAGAAAACGGGCTATTTTAATAAGCGGCTTCTTCGTCTTTACCTTATAGATAAAGGATATATTACTTAGACTTTAGCGAAACGGGTCTTTTTTAATAAGGTTTCGAGAGTAATTCGCGAGGCTTGGGATAATCTAGACTCCGATAATAATAATAATACCTCTATAGATAGAGATAAGATAGCCGCTTTTATAATAAAGGACTTCCCTATCTTTCTAGAGACTAAGATCTAGGTACTATTATCTTTTTACTACGGATTCTACTAGGTTTCTTTACTAGTTCCTTATTCTTTTAGGGGCCTACCTATACTAGGATACTTTCTTAGCGGGACTTAGCTAAGGCCTACCCTTAAGTTATCTTTCTATAAGGGATCGTCTTTCGTTTCGCCGCCGTTTTAACGGGGTTTTAGTAATAGTCCTTTATATAAATTAAATAAATTTCTCTCTTTCTTTCTTTCTTTCTTTTTTTATCTCCTCCTTCTCGCCCGGTCCTTCTTACCTAGTCCTTTAACTAAGAATTACTAATATATCTTAGCGGAGAAAATTATTATACTAGATATAAAGTTCCGGAGAGTATTTAATAGTAGTTCCCGCTATAGTATATTAAGTAATACTTAATAAGGATCTATTCTTAAGGCGCTTTATAGCGAAGGGATTATCTTATTTTAGCTATTATTTTAGTAATCTTTTACTACTTATCCTTTAGATTTAATCCGGTTTTCCCCTTCTTTCTTTTTTAGTAAGATTATATAGCTTCCGTAATATTACCTATATCTTCCTAGGGGACTTATTAATTATATTTAAAAGGCTAATCCTTCTATTTTATTAGAAAATAAGTTTCGCCGTTAATAATCCTATCTTCGCGAATCTCTTCTATCTCGTATTTATTATTATCTTTAAAATTAGGTATCGGTAGGAATTTATTATTAGTCCTATTTAGTTTCCGCTATAGTTTAAGAAGAAATATATAAAAGATATTATAGATTTAATTATACTATTAAGATAAGCTTAGGCGGTAAGCTTATTTACTAATAGCCTATAGGATTTAGAAGGGTCCGATAAATTAAGGGGCTAGCTTCTTACTTCCTTTTAATCTTAGATTCTTAATTAATAACCTTATAAGATTACCTTTCTTAAACTATATTAGTTAGTAGTCTTTATTATAGTATTTCGTTATTAATTTGTTAGCTTTTCGCTAGTTCTCCTATAATCTCTCTCGGAGTACTTCGAGCTTTTTAATTTATATAGATATCGCTAGGACCTCTCCTAAGGCCGATTCGCCCTCGAATCGGTATTAGAAGCTAGGCGAATAGCCTATTAAAGTTTAGAAAGGGAAGAATTTTATTATTAAGTTAACTATATTATTATAAGCGTATCTTACTAATATAAGTAGGTTTAGCTATACCGTTTAGTTTTCGCTAATAAAGTACTAAAGATAGTATTTAAGGATTTAGTTAATCCGCTCCGTTTAGCTATCGATTTATAGATAAAATATAGTCGAAAGCCTAAGGCGTACTTTAGATATATAATAAAGACTCGACTAGAATTTACTAATAAAGATCGACCCTCGATCGGAGATAATATCTTCGGGCGGTCTAAAACGTAACTCTATAGAGTTATAGGATAATTCAGTAAGTTCTATAGCGGTAATCGTAATCGATACGACGAAGAATAGTAACTATTTCGTGAATCTATCGATAATTATAAGGATTAAATCTACCTCTTTACCCTAATAGAATACCGGCGGGAGTCCGGTAACGAAATCTATCGAGAGTTTAATAAAGGGTCGTAATAGGATTAAAAATAATTAGAGTTCTCCGTAAGGCTTATACCTTCTTATAGTAATATCTTAGTATATCTAGTAATCCTATATATATTCGGTAATGTCTCGGTCTAGATTCGGCTAGTAATATTTCCTTTTTATTAGTTTAAGGGTATAAGAGCGACTAAAGTAGCTAGTAAGGGGATTATTATAATAAATACTTAATAATCTTATTCTAAGGTTACTTCCTATAGGAATATAGATTCGTTCTTTAAATCTTAGTAGGGTATTATATCCTATTAATTAGCCCTTAAATCTATAGTTTATCTATATTACGGTAGTCTTTCGG
This sequence comes from Penicillium brasilianum, assembly GCA_001048715.1. NCBI lineage: Eukaryota > Fungi > Ascomycota > Eurotiomycetes > Eurotiales > Aspergillaceae > Penicillium > Penicillium brasilianum. The sequence goes on along the minus strand of CDHK01000003.1, from coordinate 873,836 downwards.
CGCTAGGTCTCTAGGTCTCTATTCTAGAGTTACTTAATAAGCTTCTTAAGCCCTTTACTTAAGTTATATAAGTAGGCTATCTTAGAGGTATAAGTAGGCTATATCTATACTTTAGAGAGGCGGTAACTTCGGCTAAGCTCTTCCTAATTAACTATTTCTATTAATTTATCTCTATCTTTATATTTTATAAAGTAAAGAATATCGGAGGTAAGATCTCTTATAGTATATAATTAGACCCTTATATAGCGGTAATTAGTCGCCGGTTATTCGTCTACTAATCGCTAGTATAGTAGCGAAAATAGATTAACCTTATAGTTACTTAGTAGCTATCGTCGAGAGGGTCTATCCGCGGGATTCTTTATTCTAACGTAGTATTTTATCATAAAATTAAAAGATATAAGAGAAAGACACTATCTAGCTTATCTATTATTAAGCTTCGGCTACTTTATAAAAGTTTATAAATTTATATAGTCTAAAAAGACCTTAATTAGATAGGTACTACCTTCTAGGTAGTATCGCTAATATTTAAATAAATATATAATAGTAAATAGCTCCTAATCCGGTATCCTATAGAGGATCTTTACCTTAGAGAACTTCCGCGATTAGAAAGCTACTAGATATTATATATCTATATTATCTAGTTAGGAAAGGATTCCTACTATTACGTCGTTAGACGTATTAGTTTCTAGCCGAATTAGCTTAGATAGGTTAAAGTATCTTAATAGAGGAGCTAATTAGAAGGCGGAGATTAAGCGGCGAAACGCTAATCTTTTAGTAAGGGTTAGGTTAACCTATCTCGGTTTCCGTCTATTCTTACTTTCTTTTAGTAATCTTATAAAAGGAAGTGTAATCCGAGAGTAATTTCGGATAAATCTATAATAGAAATTATAAAATCCTAGGAATATCTAGATCTCCCGGTATATCTTTAGAACCTTTTACGAAGCGATATCGGAAACCCGCTAAGATCTATCGAAATACCCTTAAAAGAGATTATAAAGCTAATAAAATTAACCTAGTCCTAATAGAAGGAGTACTTACTTTATTTAGCGTATAGATCTACTAAATATAACTATCTAAGTACTTAAAGAAGGTAGTTTATATAGGAATCCTAGTCTAATAAAAAGATTAAGATATTGTTAAGATAAGCTACTATAAAGATATTAAGAATATTATAAAGCGTTGAATATATATAGTTCTAAAAGATTACTAGTATATTAGTAAGACTAAATAATATAATAGTATATTCGAAGTGCCTATATTATATATAGAAGGCTATTTTCTACTTATCTCCTTCCTTAATATAAATCCGGTAGTAGATATCTTAGATATCGATCTTACTAAAGATCCTTATACTAGATAGCCGGTCTAAAATCTCCGAAATAAGAGATAAAGGGTACTAATTCTTAACTAAAACCTTATTAAATCCCTAGCAATCTATATAGAGACGTAAGCTTCTATTAGATTTTAGTATAAAGAGGATTAGAGCCCCCGCTAGGCTTTTAGACTTATATATATAGCTATTCTTAAGGTTTTCGTCGAGGTAACGGCGGAGTTCCGCTAGTTCCTTCTAAGGTAAAGGGTAGATAGGGCTATATAGTACTTAGATATCGGATAGTAGATTAATTATATAGTCGTAATTATTAAATTAAGATAAGATATTATTATATTAAGATATAAAGGCGTCGTAAACCTCTATAAGTTCGGGTAGTAATTAGTTTAGATTCGGCGGCTCTTCGGTAGTATCTCTATTAATTAATAGTCATACTTCTTCGGGTAGACGTACTACGGCGAAGATATATATATAGTTTCGGGTCTATTTCGCGAATTTCCTCGCTAGTAGGATCTTAATAGAGGATATTCTAGATTACTAAAGACCGCTTCGTCTAATAATATATATATCGTAATTATAGAAGATTATTATAGAAAGAAGTACTAGACTTCTAGATAATTAGGGATCTCGGTTAATCGCTATATAAAAATAAGTAAATTAGTATATAGTACCCCTCGAATCGGTAATAATTATTAAAATACTCTAAACTCCGTATATTAAGATTAAGTAATTATTAATAATATAGATAATTAGTTCTATTAGTATTACTTACTTAAATTTAAAAGCTTTAATAAATTCGAAGCTAATAAGGTTAACCTTAGCTTTATTATCGAGATCTATATAGATTTTAATATTATTTCGGATAGTAATTAATATATAAAAATAAGTATAAATCCCTACTAAAGGAAGAGATAAAGATATAGGATTTACTTCGTCTCGCTATTAGTTCCTTATTAGGTATTCGATATCTTAGCTAATTTCCTATAAAGTCCTTTTAGGTAGTTAATAGCGTAGTATCCTTTCTCCCTATATCTATAATAAATAATATAATCTAATCCTTCGTCGGAAGTAATTTAGCTATCTCTTATTAGTATTTCGCGAGTAAATCTATTATTATAGCTAGGGAAACGACCTTTTTAGCGACCGTTTCCTTAGTATCCTCGGCCTTAGTAACCCCCTCTCTATAGGCGAGGAGGACTATCTTATTAGGGTTTTTATAAGAGATCCCTAAAGATTTTCTTTCGGGAGGGATCTAATAGTCTATTATTACGTTTTCGCTTATATTCCGCCTCTAATTTATTTAGTTCCTAGAAGTAATAAGTAACGTCGATTATCTCTTTATATATCTTAGATAGCTTAAGTACGTAAAGATAGATAGTATTTTAAAGGCCGAAATTAAGCTTTATAAAGAAGGTAAGGGCTCTCTCCTTCTCCCCCGATTATAGAAAATATTATTCTAGAGTATCTAGGCGTATATAGAATTCGCGAGGGTCTTTATCCTAGTCTTAGTAGGTTTTCTCGAGCTATCCTATAATATCCGATTTAAGACTAGCTATATTCTTAATAAGAGTTAGGGTCTAATCCCTAAAGTAAAGCTAGTCTTCCTTAGGATCTCGCGAGAGAGTCGGTCCTTTTTCTTTAGTATATTAGTACTATCTCTACCGATAGGTTAGGTTTATATAGTTAATAGTTCTAAGGATCTTTATATAATTATTATAGTATTTCTTTAGAGTACCCTCGAACGTTTATTATAGATTAAGAAGCTACTCCTAGCGTTTCTAGAGAGTATAATCTAGCGTAAAGGTAGATAGGTTTTTAAGCTTAATCTCTTAGTCTTTTTTAGACGACTAGAAGAGGTCCCGGTAGGGGATTAGTAGGAGATTATTATAGCTTCGACCTAGAACCTTAGATTTAAGGCGGTCTATTTAATCCTATAAATCCTTTAAATATTAAAGCTTCTCGATAGTAGCCTATATAGCTATAAGGCTATCGTTAAGATCCGATAGGGTAGTTTTAAGCGTTATAAGATATTTTATCCTTAATAGTAATTAACTTATTAAGGTTTCGAGAGATATTCGGTGCCTCTTCGGTAGAGAGAGTAGAGCGAGTCCTAGGTACTATCTCTCCTAGGTAGTTAAAGAAGAAGAAATAGAGTATACTACTTTATAGGGTAGATAGCCTATTAACTAGGTAGGAGAGGAAAGTACTAAGTTAGATTAAGATAAAGACTATTTCTTAAGGAAGATAAATCCTACTTCCTTAAGTATCTATTTAAATATATTATCTTTTATATAACTAGGAATTAAATACGAAGTAAGGGGGAAACTATAGCGAAAGGCCACCGTATGGCTAACTTATAGTATATACTATAGGCGTAGCCTATATATAGCGTGGCTATAGCGTATCGCGGCTAAGGGGCTACCGACTAACCGCCGGATAGCTACCGCCTTAGTAGAACCCTCGGTCTACGTATACCTAAGGCCCTAATATTAGTGTGTGAATAGTCTTATCGAAATATCATAATACTATAGCCCGTAATAATATACTTATAGAGCTATATAGCTATAAGTATCTATATAAGATATAAGTCCTACGCCTAAGTAGGCTTATCTATAAGATATTTCGTAAGTATTTAGCCTAATAATCTATTTAAATTCTCTATCTTCTTATTTATATAGAGATAATAGGATATAGTCGTACGGTATTTAGTCTTTATAAGATCTAGATAGAAGCGAACGGCTCCGGCGAGAAGATTCGGGCCGTTATTAGATAGTAATTCTATTAGAGCCCTATAGTTAGTAAAGATCTAGTTATATAGGAAGTAGCCTAACTCTTCCTTAATAGCTTCATAGAGAGCTTTCGCGACCGGCTACTTAGTAATATAGTTAATTACGGTAATTATCTATCTATTACTATTAGGGATCTTTAGTAATAGTCCGATTAGATTAATTCCTTACCGCTAGAAAGAGCGGATATTAGCTATAGCTATATATTAAGCCGGTTCCCTCTTAAGGTTTATCTAAGACTCTTATAAGACCTAATAGTTTAGATATAATTATGTATAATCCTTTATATCCTACTATATCTACGGTTACTACACTTACGGACGGAGTATATTTATAAGGCCTAGATAGCCTAAGTAACTAAATTCTTTATATAGGTGGTTTACGAGGTCTCTATAGAAGATCGGCTCTAAATATAGGGTATAAAGTCTATCTTTATAGGCGAAGATAAGCGTCCGCTCTTCTAGATAGACGCTATTATCCTAAATATTTAGGTTCGGTATAAATTACTTAATAGCTTATAAGAGGATCCTCTAATAGTTCTTTCGACTCTAGAAACTAACGGGTTATAGATAACTATATATCTTTAGGGACTTTTATAACTATATAGGCCTTAGCTTAAGTAAATATAGATAAAAGGTCCTATATTAGTTAGGATTTCGATATATTTATAGGCCTATCCTCTACGAAATTAGGCCTATAGCTTAATATATTAAGGACTATTATATCTAATCCCTTCTAATACTAAATATATAGGTTATATTCCTAAATCTCTATTATCTAGCGAGCTAATTACTTACTATAGATCTTAACAGAGATTAGATACTATAGACTTATATAATTAATAATAACTATTATCTATATACTATTCTTAATATAGTAGTCCTATAGTTATAAAGCTTCCTTAATAGTTAGAAGTTCCTTTTCTTAGATAAGATAATTTAATTTAGGTCCTATAAGCTTCTAACTATTATAGGCGATAAGATATAACTTTCTATCCGCTCTTTATTGAAATAGGATAAGCCTAATTATCTATTCTGATATATCTATCTTAATTATATAGGGTTTTAGTAGATCTAGCTATACTATTACTAGGGCCTCCGTAAGCCTTTACTTAAGAGTTAAAAATATACTCTTATACGCCGTCGTCTACCTAATAAGGCGGAACTTCTTTTTATAAAGTTCCTTATTAGTCTCTTTAAATAATTTATATAATAAGATATAGATCTAGACGAAACTATAGATAAACCGCCGATAATAAATTATAAGACTAACGAACTATTATAATTTATAAATATTCCGCGGTTTTAGCTATATATAGATAACTTCGATCTTCGCTAGTAATAGGCGAATATACCTATTTCTAATAATATAACTATAGAACTCTAGTTTACTTATAGTAATAACATATTTACCTAGTTAAGTAATTAATTAGTTCTATTAAAGCGTTAATAATATCTATTCTAGATATTTATAGTAGTTCTCTATAAAATTAGAGTAGATAAGAATATCGTCGAGATAGATTATTATAAATCTTCCTAAATAAGGCTATATATAGGGTCTTAGTTATAACCGTTTAGAAGGTTATAGATATATTATAAAGACCTAAGGATATCGCGAGCTATTTATATTTACCCTAAATTATATTAAATATAGTCTTCTTAATTAAGTTCTAGTCTATAGGGATCTATTAATAGCCGGAAGTAAGATTAATCTTTATTAGGACTTTTATATATCTAACCTAGTCTAATAGCTCCTAGATTTATAGGAGCGGATATCTATTCTTAAACGTAAGCTTATTTAAGACTTAATAGTTAATATATATTCGCTATATCCTATTCGCTTTCTTTATAAAGATAACTAGAAACCCCTATACGCTTATAGATAGTCGAATAAGGCCCTTCTTTAGAAGTATTTTAATCTATTCTATCTACTTCTAGAGTTTCTTATCTAATATTAGATATAAATTAATATTAATAGGCGCTATACTATCTATATCGATCTTATAGACGAATATATATTTAGGTAGTAATACTTTTAGTAGCGAATCCTTAAAGATATAAGATAATCGCTTAAGGATCCGATAGATCTTCTAATCCTTATAGTCCGGTAATATATCTTTACTCTTTTTCTTAGTCTTTTATAGGACGAAGAGGGCTCTTTCGGTTCCTCTTTTCTATATCGCCCTACTAACCTATCGTATACTTAATAGATAGAGGCCTCTCTAGGTCTTATTATATCTAGAAGTCCTAGATAGAGATTTAATTCGGTATAATCTAGAGTAGTTATATAATCTTATAATTAATATAACTTAATCGATCTAAGGATTATATAATCTAAGGAAGTCTTAGCTAAGTACAAACTTATAGTCTAGAAGCTCTAGAATCTACATATTTACGTATCCTTACTAGGAACTAAGAGTAATTAAGATATAAATAGATATACTTATAAGTAATTATTCCCTATTTAGTATCCTAATATATAAAGATTCGATATAGCGCCTTATTATATCCCTGCCGAGCTATTTAATAATAGCTAGATATAAATATATAGAATACTCTATAATCTAGAAAAGTATAGATAGAGACGTCCTTCCCTAGAAGCCCTAAGATAGCTCTATAAAATAAAAGGAAGTCTCTTATCTTATTTAGGAAGATATCCTATTAGGCGTATTTATTTCCTTCTAGATCTAATTAATCCTTAATTAGTAATTCATAAACTTTTAAAGCTTCTTAGAGGCGGCTAATAAATATTTTAATATTATTTAGTCCCTCCTATTTCCTAGTAGTTTCGATTACCCTTAATTAAGTTTTCTCTTTTTTCTTAATATAGAATAGTTTCGGGTAATATATCCTCTTTTTCTATAGTTAAAATATCTAATTCCCTTATTAGGCGCTTATTCGGCTAGTATTATAGATAGATCTATTATATCGCCGCCGTCTATAACCTATTAGGCGTAGTAGTCTATAAAAGTCGCGCTTTTTTTATAGCTCTTAAAATAGTTAATAATCTTATAGAGATTTATAGATAGATTCTATTCCTTAGTCTATCGGCGCTAAAGATATATTTAGGTACTATTTTATAGAAATTTAATAAAAATTAAGTCTAGGATTATCTATTTATATTTAATTACGGCCTACTAAAGCTAGATTATATATTCTATAAAAGGCTATTTTAGGCCCTATTAAAGCGTTTTAAACTAATTCTATCTTTTTATAGCGTTTAGGTATTCCGAAAACTCGTAGTTAATCTAATCCTTATAGCCCTACTATATTATTATAGCCGTTTCGTAGCTATTTATAGCCTTTTAGGGCTACTCTAATTAGGGCGCTACTAATATATATAACCTTTTCCTATTTAATTAACTTAGTAAAGGAGAATTCGGCTACTCTTTAGAAGTAATACTTATAATTATAGAGATACTTATATATAGTATCTTCTTAGATTCTCCTATTATAATCTCGGATCTTACTAATTATCTTTAGTAAAGCCTATTTCTTATCCGACTTAGCCCTATTATTCGCGGCCGGGATTAATCTAGCTATAGCCGGCGCTATAGTAGCCCTTATATTTATCTCTATAAGTTAGAGAAGTTAAATAGTTTCCTAAATAAAATAGGCGGTCGCTTCCTTATCCTATATATTTTACTAAAGATATAGATATTACTAGTCTATATCGTATAATAATAAGAGTAGCGCTATAGTTATTAATAGGTCCGATAGGTCGGGAGCGTAAGGATTTAGATCCTATTAGTTAGGACCTCGAATATTTAGATTATATAGCTTAGGAATATAATCTTAGTAGGTCTATTTATTAGTTAGTATATATAGAAATTAGTTTATTTTATCGGGAAAGTTCGGTTTTAGTATTATACTATTCGCTAGTAAGGCTAAAAAAATAGTCTATATAGCCGATTACTTCTTAGGTTTTTACTTCCGCTTAATTTCGGCCCTAACTAATAGCTATATATAAGTAGAAGGATACTCTATAGAAGGGATTACTCACGATTAGCTTACTTAGGTCCTTTTAGGGAGAAACCCGTACTATAATAAGTTTTTAGGGTTACTATAATATAACTTATAGCCTTCTCCCTTCGCTTTTAGACGCATTTACTCGTAATAAGGCCTCTTTAGCCGTATAATCCCCTTTATTAACTAAGAGTTTTAGATCTTCTTAGGAAGAGAGCTCTTATATCTATTTAAGAGTAATCTTCCCCGGACGGCCGTAAAGGGTCGTCTATTTTTAAGGGTTTACTACTATATATAGTTACGGGAGTTATAAAAGGAGTATATTTTATATATTTTATAAGGAAATAGGTCTAAGTAAGTATTAAGCCGGTCGTGACCGGTAGTAAATCAGATGCCTAAGGCACCTAAATAACGTAATTAGGTCCGTACGGGACCTCTAGGATCATATAATCTTAACTATCCCTCCTTCCTCTTCTTATTTATATATATCTATCCTTCTCTCTAGCCTGATTATATAACCCTAGGCCTACTAGTATTATATAATCCTAGGCCTACTAAAATTATATAATCTTAGGCTTACTAGAATTATATAATTTATATACTAATTTAATTGAATTGTATTTAACCTACCTACTAAATTTACCTACTATCTATTAATTATAGATTCTTCTACTATTATATTACCTATCTTATTACTTAAACCTCCCTTTTTCTATAAACCCTATAATCTTACTAGGAAGGCCCTCTAATAATCTACTAAAGATTAGGGTTTTATTATAGTTATAAAAAGATTTAATTCTAAAAGGGCTAAACTATAGTATAGCCTATAGCTAGATCTAACTAGAAAGAGTCCTTTAGTTATAAGTAAGGCTAAATAGTAAGAGATTAATAAGATTAGGACTAATTACATATACTAAGTTTATATTAGTAAGTAAAAAGATAAGAATTAGCTGATTTAATATAAGATTATAATAAAATATAGTATTTATAATTATAGCCTAATTCTACTAAGACTTCTAGTAAAGTTTTACTAAGGAGAGAAGGATAAAAAGAAAGGTAGACTCCTTAATTTCTTTAAAAAAGGCCTAAAACCTATAATAATTTTAATACTTTTAGAGTCTAAGAAGAGTCTACTTAACTTAAAAGGCCCCTAAAACCTTTATACCTAGACTAGATTTAATTTCTTTACTAGATATATCTTAATTAAAGTAGTAATTAATAGCTTATTAAATTAGATTATCTAATATAAATTAAATAATTAATAATAATTAATTAAAATTATATTTCTCTTAAAGATTAATCTTAAATTTCTTTAAATCTATCTAAATATTTTATAGATAAATATAATATATAAAATTAACTAATAAGATAAGAGATTATTATATAAAAAGTAATAGTTTTTTTCTAACTAAAATAGATATAATATATTAATAATTAATATTATTAACATATCTTAACTTAGGAAGCCTTTTATATAAATTATTATTTTATTAGTAATAAATATAAAGTATTATATCTTTAGATATTTTAAACTCTTTTTAACTAACTTATATAAGTAAAGATCTAAGTCTTATATATTATCTTCTCTAATAATATAAACGCTATTTTAAATATATATAAAGAGATTTTTAAGGATTTAATTTATCTTATTTATCTTTAGTATATTATAAAGAATATTAATATATATATAGCTAATAATTATAAAGTAATTACTCTCTTAAAATCTTCTTAATTTAGTTTATTAAAAATAAATCATAAAGGAATAATAATTAGTAAAAGCTAGATTTATAGAAATTATCCTTAAAGATACTAAGGATAAGATAAAAATAAGAAAGACCTTTTTCCTAAAATATCTAATTGATTTAATTTACTAAGAAGTAAATTTACTAAGAAGTAATTAATTATATCAAGGATTAGTAATTTCGTAAAAAGGTAAAATAATTTGTATATTACTATATTAATAAAATTATCTATTATAATAAGCTTACTTCTTTTTATATAGAAGACGTCTATATAAAGCTTAAGAAAGAAATTTATATCTTAACTAGTAATATTCTTATTATAACTATTATCTCTTAAGCTATTTCTTATATATATTTATAGATTTTTGATTTAATTTAAAATAAACTCTATTATTATTCTATTAAACTATAAGTCCTACTTTTATATAATCTCCTTAGCTAGATCTTAAAAAGTATAATCTAAAAGGTTTCTATTATTTAGTAGGAATTCCTTTAAGTAAATAAACTACTACCCTTTTATATCTAATATTAGATAAAATCTCTTAGTCTTTTATGTAATTATATAATTAAAGATTAGCTAGATAATAGGAAGTTCTTTCTTTCAGTTAATTTTAATTAATAATATTAGCTTTATCTACTAAATTAGGAAATTAAGAATAGCTAATAGAAGGATAGCTACTAATAATAAATTAGAAGGGTTCGAATTAATAAGCCGGATTATATAAAGAGGATTAGATAGCTAAATTTACTAAAAAAGATAAAGCGTTAGTAGAGATAGAGAAGCGGGAATTACTTTATTGAGAAACTTAGAAGAAATTAGAGTTAAGATACTTATATTTCTATAGATAAAACTATGGGAATTATAGTACTACTACCTTTAAATCGAACCGATATATCGATAAGGCGAGTTCTATTACCCTAGGAAATAAAACTTTAGTAAGGACCTAAGGCTAGCCGCGATCGTTAGATTAAAGAATTAATAATAATAGAGAAGTAAAAGAAGAAGTTTATATAGTAGATTAGTAAGACGTAAATTAGCTAATAAGCTAAGGTCTAGGAGATTAGATTAGATTAGTATATAGATTATATAATTTTAGTAGGCCTAGGATTATATAATTCTAGTAGGCCTAGGGTTATATAATTAGGCTGGAGAGAAGGATATATATATATAAGTAAGAAAGGAGGGAGATAGTTAAAATTATGAGAAATAGCTATAATAGGCTTAGTAGAAATTAGGCTAAAACTAGGTAATTTAGGTAGAAATGTAGTACCGCTAGACTTTTAGGGTAGTACGAATAGCCTTATCCTATATCTTTAGAGATATGAATACTAAAAAGATAGCTAAACGAAAGCTAAAGTATATTTAATAAACCAGTTTAGCTTTAATTTATATAGCTAAGTTTATATAACTTATAATAATCTTTTAGTAAAAAGACTATATATTAATTCCGTATTATAATTATAGACTTAAGTCCTATATTAAGAATAAGCTTATATAAATTAACTAACCTAATACTATAGAAAAACTTATTAATATTATAGTCTATATCAATAACTAACTATATAATTAATAAAGGGTCGTTCTATTAGTACTACCTTAGATTTCTAGCGGCACTACCTAATACCTAAGCTTTCTACCTTACTATCTAAATTCTACTAAGCCCGTTATAGCTATTTCTTACGATTTTAACTACCCCCCCCTCTTATTTATATATATTATTTTCTCTAAATCTAATTTAATTAGGCCTAATTATATAATCTATATAACTAAATTATTTTAAAATCTCTAATTACCTAAGCTAATCGCTATTTAGTAATTACCTATACTATTTACTTTAGGGACCTTATAGCTAATAATAATCTCTTTACCTTACGACCGCGAGCCCTACGTCCTTAGTAAAGTTACTTCTCCTATCTTAATAGAATTCGCCTTATCGAAGTATTAGATCTCTTTTAAGGTAGTAGTACTATAATTCCTATAGTTTTATCTATAGTAATATAAATATCTTTATCTCGATTTTATATAGATATCCGACTAAAGTAATTCCTAGTTTTCTATCTTAGCTATCGCTTTATAGTCTTTAGTAACTTCGGCTCTTTAATTCGAAGCTCTCTTCTTATCTTCCGTTTAATTAATTACTAGTTATTAGTTATTAGTTAAGAAATTCCTCTTTAGTCTTACTAGATAGATATAACTAGTATTACTAATTAAAATACGACCGAAGAAGAGACTCTCCGCTATTAATTAGATAATTATATAGAATAATAAGAGATCTAATCTAATCTTAGGTTTAGGGCAGTAGTAACTTCTATTCTTAGTGATATTTACCCTAACTATTAAAAACCCTTTAAGTTACGCTATTTAAAATCTCGCTAAGGATATTATAGAATAATAAAACTTAAAGATCGATAGATTAATAGATCGATAGATTAATAGTAGATTTAGTCTTTAACTAAGTTAAAAGCCTATAAATTTATATAGAAAACTACTTACGAAATCCCTTATATTATTATAAGAATATCGCTAGTTAAGGTCTAAAGTTTATATTTAATCTTTATATAGATACCTTCTATACGAGAAGAAGTAAGCTTATTATAATAGAGAATTCTATTAAAATAGTAATATATAAATTACTTTACTTTTCCTTTATTATACTATTATTCTTCAATATTTATAGTTACTATTTAATAGATCGGATTACTTAGATATTTTAGGAAGGAGGCCTTTTTAACTTCTATTCTATCTTTAATAGATTTAGGGACTATTTAATAGAATTTAGCCTTTATATCCTTCTACTAATCTATAATCTTTAACTAAACTTCCTAATTAGGAAGGTCCTAGAGAAGTAATTACTTTATAATTAATAGCTAAATTAGGTCTTAATATTCTTTATAATATATTAGAGATAAAATAGCCTTATACTATCCTTAAAGATCTATCTATATATATTAAAAATAGAGTTTATATTATCGGAAAAGATAATATATAGAGCTTAAATTTTCGCTTATAAAAGCTATATTTAAGGAGCCTAAAACGTCTATATATATAATAATTCCTACCTATTACTTATAGAGTAAAGGGTAAGAAAGAAGTTTTTTTAAGTTCAAACTTATCTAATAAAATTAATTAACGGTATATTATACCTAAGTAGGAAGTTAGCCTAATCTATTAATCTCTCTCTCTCTCTCTCTCTCTCTCTCTCTTACTAATTAGTCTTATATATAGTATCTATCTATAGAATATTCGGATAAATTTATAGAAATATAAGGCCCGTCTTTAAGATAAAGAGGATTCTAATTAGCCGCTACTAATTATTAAGTTTATAGTAGATAATCTATCTAGGTAGCCCTTAAATCGCTACTTCTATAGCTAAGTAGCTACTAAGGAAAATAAATCTTACTTAGCTACGGAGATTATAGAGATCTTTTAAGATAAGAAGACTCTTCTCGGCCTTAAAAAATTAACTAAATTTATATATATTTTAGGCCTTATTAGAAATAAGAAAGGAGTTAATCCTCCTTCTTAGCTCTCTCTTTCTATCTTAGGATAGCTAGGAGATTTTATAATATTAGCCTATAGTTATATACTTTATATATAATTCTAATTTTATAGATATCTAGAATAATCTTATTCTTAACCTTTTACTATTAGATTTAAATTTTAGATAAATAATTAGTCTTAACCTTACTTATAATTAAAGGCCTTTTATAGTAAGGTCTAGCTAGAGAGAGTAATATAAATTAACCCTCTTCTTATCTAATCTCTTTATTATAGATTATTCTATTAGTACTACCTAGTATCTAAATTCTATTAAGCCTATCACGGCTATTTCTTATAATTCTAACTTCTCCTTCCTCTTATTCTTATTTATATATATCTTTTTCTCTAAATTTGATTTAATTAGGCCTAATTATATAATCTATATAAATGAATTAAATTTAAAATCTCTAATTACTTAAGCTAATTACTATTCAGTAACTACCTACGTTATTTACTTTAGGGATCTTATAGCTAATAATAATCTCTTTATCTTATAACTATAAGCCTTATATCCTTAATAAAGTTACTTCTCCTATCTTAATAAAATTTTATTAAAGTATCAGACCTCTTTTAAGATAGTAATACTATAATTCTTATAGTTTTATCTATATAATATAAGTATTTTTATCTTAATTTTATATAGATATCTAACTAAAATAATTCCTAGTTTTCTTAGTTTCTATTTTATAGTCTTTAGTAACTTTAGCTAACTAATCTCCTTAATATAATTTAGCTTTTTAATTTAAAACTCTCTCTTTACTTTCTATTTAATTAATTATCAATTATTTAATTACTAGTTTATTAGTTACTAATTAAGAAATTCCTCTTTAATTATATTGAATAAATATAACTAAAGAAAAAGCTTTTTATTATTAATTAGATTATTAATTAGATAATTATATAAAATACTAAGAGATCTAATCTAATCTTAAATATAAGATAATAGTAGCTTCTATCCTTAGTAATATTTATCTTAATTATTAAAAATCCTTTAAATTATACTATTTAAAACCTTACTAAGGATATTATAGAATAATAGAACTTAAAGATTGATAGATTTATAGTAGATTTAGTCTTTAACTAAGTTAAAAACTTATAAATTTATATAAAAAACTACTTATAAAACTCCTTATATTATGATAAGAATATTATTAAGATCTAAAGTTTATATTTAATCTTTATATAGATATCTTCTACGTAAGAAGAAGTAAGCTTATTATAATAGAGAATTCTAATAAGATAGTAATATATAAATTATTTTACTTTTCCTTTATTAAACTATTATTCTTTAATATATATAGTTATTATTTCATAAATTAGATTATTTTAGTATTTTAGGAAAGAGACTTTTCTAGCTTTTATTTTATTTTTAATAGATTCAAAGATTATTTAATAGAATTTAGCTTTTATAATCCTTTATTATTTTATAATATTTATATGAACTTCCTAATTAGAAAGATCCTAAAGAAGTAGTTATTTTATAATTAATAACTAAACTTAGGTCTTAATATTCTAATAACATACTAAAGGTAAATTAGCTTTATATTATCCTTAAAACCCTATTTATATATATTAAAAATAAAAATTATATTATTAGAAAAGATAATATATATAGCTTAAATTTTCGCCTATAAAAACTATATTTAAAAAGCCTAAAGTATTTATATATATAATAATTCTTATTTATTATTTATAAAGTAAAGAATAAAGAAGTTCTTTCACTTTAAAATCTATCTAAGGAGATTAATAAATAATATATTATATTTAAGTAAGAAGTTAGCTTAATCTATTAATTTCTGTCTCTTTCTCTCTTTTATTAATTAGTCTTATATATAATATCTACTTATAGGATATTTAGATAAATTTATAGAAATATAAGGCCTATCTTTAAGATAAAGAGGATTGTAATTAGTGATTATTAATTATTAAATTTATAGTAGATAATCTATCTAGGTAGCTCTTAAATCGCTATTTCTATAAATATGCGGCTACTAAAGAAATTAAATTCTACTTAGCTATAGAGATTATAAAGATCTTTTAAGATAAGAAGACGCTTCTTAGTCTTTAAAATCTACTAAATTAATATATATTTTAGGCCTTATATTATAATATTAGTACCTTAAGTATCTACGTACTAAGGGTTCTATTAATATAGTAAGTAATTAGCGCTTAGCTAGTAGTCATTCCTTAATAATTTAGGATGATCTCTTTATATATTAACCTTATTCCTTAGTATACATTATATATTAGCTATTTAGTAGCCTTTCGCTATAGTTTCCTCCTCTTTTTATATTTAATTATTAGTTATACTAAAATTATTATATTTAAATTAATACTTAAGGAAGTAAGATTTCTCTTCCTTAAGAAATAGTCCTTATAATAATTCAACTTAATACTTTTCTCTCTTATCTAATTAATAGATTTTCTATTTTATAAATAATATATTCTTAATCATTCTATTACTTCTTCTTTAACTACTTAGGAAAGATAGTATCTATAATTTATTTTATATCTTTTACTAAAAGAAGCTTAAATATCTCTTAAGATCTTAATAAACTAACTATCATTAAGGATAAAATATCTTATAATATCTAAATAATCTTATTAGATCTTGATAAAAATCTTATAGTTATATAAATTATTATTAAAAAGCTCTAATATCTAAAGAAGCTATAAGATTAAATAGATTGTTTAAAATCTAAGATTCTTAGATAAAGCTATAATGATCTCTTACTAATTCCTTATTGAAATTCCTTTTAATCTTCTAAAAAGAACTAAAAGATCAAGCTTAAAAATCTATCTATCTTTATATTAAATTATATTCTTTAGTAATAATAAAAGTAGCTTCTTAATCTATAATAGGTATTTAAAGATACTCTAAAGAAGTACTAAAATAATTATATAAAGATCCTTAGAGTTATTAACTATATAAATCTAATTTATTAATAAAGATAATATTAATATACTAAAGAAAAAGGATTAGTTCTTTCTTAAAATCCTAAGAAAGACTAGTCTTATTTTAGAGATTAGATTTTTATCTTTATTAAGAATATAGCTAGTCTTAAATCTAAAGTAATAAGATAACTTAAGAAGATTTATTAAGACTAAGATAAAGATCCCTAAAAATTCTACTAGATACTCTAGAATAGTACTTTCCTTGATTAATAAAAAAAGAAAAGGCCTTTATTTTCTTTATAAAGCTTAACTATAATCTCTAGAATATTATTTATCTTTATTAGGTAGAATTACCTAAAACCTATATTATAATAATTAATATTATCTATATCTTTATCTCTTTAGTAAGGATTGAAATTTATTTTTATATATTAATTATTATATAAAATAATATTAAAACTTATATAGATCTAGATAATAAAACTAAGATTAATCTTATTAGTTTTAAATTTAAGGGATTACTAGAGCGACCCTCCCCTATCCTATTTTAATCTCTCCCTACCTAAAAATACCTAAATTCTCGGGTTTTTAGGTATTGACGTAACTAACTTTTTTTCTACTAAAGGTTCTACCACTACTCTCTATCGATCTAAATTATACTATCCTTTCTACTAACTCCCTACTATCTATTCCTATAACTTTCTACTACTTTAGTCTTTATAGTCTATCTTTCTGGTTTATACATAAAGGTTATATCTTTTTAAAGACCTTTAATAGTACTTACTTTAATAAAATTCTATATCTCTTCTACTCTTCTATCTCTCTACCCTCTAATTAGCTAGAAGAGGAAATTTCAGTTAGTAGTATAAGAGGTATTAAAGGAGAAATCTTAGTAGATCTTATAAGTAGGTAGTAAGGGCGGTAAAGAAGGGATAGAAAGCGGTAAGGACGGTAAGAGAAAGTTTATAGAAAATTATTATTCCTCTATTATATAACTTAGAAAATTAGCCTTAATACCTAAAAACCTAAGAATTTAGGTATTTTTAGGTAGAGGGAGGGTTAAAATAGGATAAAGAGGGGTCGCTCTAGTAATCCCCTAAATTTATTAAGACTTATAAATTTTAATAAAACTTACTAAACTAATTATTTGTATTATTAATAATTAATTAATCTCAATATATAGAGTTTAGAGTATCTTTATAATCACTATTAATTTATAAGATACTATATATTAATTATTTATTTTTATATAATAATTAACTAAGATCTTTAGCTATCTAAAAGCCTAGTACTTTTTTTTAAAATAATCCTTAATAGTTATAATATATATTTTATTAAATATAGTAATCTTTAGTAATTTAGTATATTCTTTATTAATATTCTATAAACTAAGAAATTCGCGAAATAAACTAGAAACTATATATATTTTTTTCTTATAATATATCTACTTAAAGGAATATAGCTATTAATTAAAAAAGATACTATTGAAGAATTACTAAATCCTAATTAATTACTACCTAAACTTACAGAGATTTATAATATCTTTATATCTTAAAATGATAAAATTCTATCTTTATCTAATGACTATAATTATATTATATAGCCTTATTCATTTATTATCCTAAAAGGAATTAATAGAACTTTATTAATATCTTAATAAAAACCTTACGAATAGTTATATATATAAATCTAAAAGCTTAATAAGAGCCTTAATTCTCTTTATACTAAAATCTAATAGAAGTCAATATCTTTATATTAATTATTAAGGACTTAATAAGATTTTATTTAAGAATTAATACCCTTCATCTCTTATTTTAGAGATTTTAGATTAATTATCTAGCGCTAAGATCTTTAGTAAAGTTAATATTTAAGATATATACTACTAATTCTATATTAAGAAAGGGGATAAGTAGAAAATAGTCGTCTATATATAATATAAGTATTTTAAATATATTATTATATTATTTAGTCTTATTAATATATTAATAATCTTTTGAAACTATATATATACCATACTTCATAATGTTTTTAATATTTTATAGTAATATATCTTAATAATATCTTAGTCTTTTTAATAAACTAGGAATCTTATATAAATTATTTTCTTTAGATACGTTAATAATTATATTTAATAAACTTATATATCAAGTAACGTAAATACCATTTCTACTAAGATAAGATTAAATTCTTTAGCTTTATAATCTTTATAAAGGATATTTTAATAGATCTTTAGTAGATTTTTAATATTACTTTATAGGAGATTCTAAAGATATATTAAGAGATCTAGATCTTCTTAGGTTTCTATAACTTCTATTATAGATTTATCTAAAATTACTCTTAGATTATATTTCTTTTTATAAGATTACTAAAAAGAAGTAAGAATAAGTAAAAACTAAGATATATTAATCTAATCCTTACTAAAAGATTAATATTTTATTATTTAATCTTTATCTTCTAATTAATATCTTTATTATAATACTTTAACTTATCCAGGCTAATTTAGCTAGAAACTAATATATTTAATAATTTAGATATATAGTATTTAGGGCTAAAGCTTCTATATAAGATACTAAATTATAAGCTATTTATTATTATATATTTATTTAAATATTAATAATATTATCTTAAAGATAGTATTTATTTAATAAAGATATTTTTGGACTATTTAAATCTCTAAACTTTTATAAAATATCTAAAATTTAATAATGAATAAGATAATATCTATCTTTTATATCTTTTAATTTTATAATAAAATATTATACTAAGAAGAAGAATCCTATAACGTAATTCCCGCTTACCCTAGCCACCCGCTTACCCTAGCCACCCTATCCAAAATCGCGTCTTCCTACTCACGTACTAACTTTAACTACCTATAATGCCACTAATTCGCTCTGAATCCTGGCTAAAATCCGCTAAATAAGAGGGCAAAATCCTATTAGCCCTTTCCGATTTAAAAGATGACCATATTAAATCTATCCGTACGGCAGCGAAGCTATACGAAATACCACGCGCTACACTATAAACACGCGCTTATAGTGTAGTCTCTATAGTAGAGAGACGCCACCTACGCTATAAACTAACCTAATTAGAAGAGGATTCGCTTTATGAGTGGATTCTTTCTATAGATACGCGTGGAGTAGCGCCTAGGCCGGCTACTATAGGAGAGATAGCTAATATCCTACTAGCTACGCGTAGTAGCTAACCTCCGCCTACCGTTAGTAAGAATTAGCTATCAAAATTTATTAAACGACGCGATAAGCTTCGAATACGATTCTTAGTACGATACGACTACTAGCGCGCATTAAACGAAGACCTAAAAGCCCTACGGGCCTAGTTTACGACCGTATAAAGCGTAATTAACGAGAACGGGATATAACGGGAGGATATCTATAACTTTGACGAGATAGGCTTTGTAATAGGCCTTATATCTTCGCAGAAGGTAGTAACGCGAGCGGAATTCTACGGTCGGAGACGTCTCCTATAGCTAGGAAATCGCGAATAGGTTACTGCAATCGAAGCAATTTGCGTAGATGGCTATTCGCTACCGCTATATATAATCTTTAAAGGCAAAGTGGCTATAGCGGATTGGTTCAAAAATCTACTATAAGACTAGCGATTCGAGGTCTCTAATAATGGCTAGACTACCGATGAGATTAGCCTACGTTAGCTATAAAAGCTCTTTATCCTATCAATAAATTCGCGCGTACGCGGCCGGTTTCGGCTATTAATCCTTAATAGCCATAGTAGCTATCTTACGCCTTAATTCGACCGAATCTGCGTAGAAAACGATATTATCCCTCTTTATATACCTACGTATTTATCGCATCTATTATAACCACTAGATATTGACTGTTTTGTAGTAATTAAACGCGCGTACGGTCGCTTCGTAAGCGATCTTGCGCGTACGGGATATAACTATATCGATAAGTGCGATTTCTTAGAGAACTACTAATACGCGCGGCTAGAGGCCTTCCAAAAGCTGGCTATTATTTAGAATAGCTTCGTAGCTAGTAGCCTAGTACTAGTCGATGCAGAGAGAGTGCTTTCGAAACTTAATATCTCTCTCCGAACGCCTACACCACTAAGTAGCCGGCTAAGTAGCAGATCTAGCTAATTCACGCCAAAAACGCCGAGAACTGTCGTTTAGCTATAAAAGCAAGCTTCGATGCTTAAAGATCTACTAAAGTAGCGGTTAAATAGCCCTCCGAGCCTATCAAAAAATATATTAGATCGTATTATTAAGGGCCACTACGAAGCGCTATATAATACTACAATACTTGCGTAGGAGAACGCGAATCTCCGCGTAGCGAATAAGAAGATCGTTAAGAAGCGTAATAGGTTAACTAAGTAGATACCCTACGAAGAGGGTTTAACCGTCGAAGAGGGGTTAACCGTCGAAGAGGGCCTATAGCTAGTTAAATAGCTAAACCAGCCGGTAGAAGATAATAGGATAGTATCGCTTAGGTAGAGCGAATTGCCTAGTTAGGCAAATACACCACCTACTAGGGCCCCGCCTAGGTGTAGTGGTTACAGGGAGA
Source organism: Penicillium brasilianum (assembly GCA_001048715.1). Lineage (NCBI taxonomy): Eukaryota > Fungi > Ascomycota > Eurotiomycetes > Eurotiales > Aspergillaceae > Penicillium > Penicillium brasilianum. Next base: position 853,039 of record CDHK01000003.1, on the reverse strand, counting down.
TTAGCCATAGGATTAATACATATAAAAATCGCTATATTTAGTTGAATTAATAGGTGTTAGTTGAGTTAATCGAATTTGAATTTTTCTAATAGGGGTAGGTGGCTAGGGTAAGCGGGTGGCTAGGGTAAGCGGGAATTACGTTAGATAAACCCTCTTAATAATAGCTCCTAAGTAATTATAAGATTAATCTATTTTTATTATTATATTAGTAATTAGCTAATAATTAATAAATAATTAATTATTATTCTATTAAGATTTAGTTATATATTATAAGAGATCTTATCTCTAAAATTCTATATTTTATAGATATTAAAGGTAGAGAAAAATTAATTAAGATAATTAAGATAAGTAATTAAGATAATTAATTAAGATAAGTAATTAAGAAAAGCTTAGCTAAAGTTATTATCTCTCTAAAATATAGATATAGCTTATTTGTATCTTTAAGATAACTTATTTAAAAAAGATAAATAAAGACCTAAAAGAGCTTATTAAATAACTTGAAGATAAAGATCTAGAGTCTCAATACTAAAAAGCTATTATAATATAGATAAATCCTAGATTTAAGAACGAATTAGTAAGATATAATATATTACTATAATTTAAAATATATATATATATATCTTTATATAAAATAATCTTAAAACTAAACTATTAAATATCTATTATAATAATTCCTTTATTAATTATTTTAGTTATATTTATATCTTAAAGCTAATAAAAAAGAAATATTATTAGCTAAATCTAGACTAAGATATTAATAAATATATAAAGGATTACTAAATATATTAAGATATTATTATAAAAAGATATAAGCTTCATAAAGAACTTTCATTATTATTAATTCTATTATAATCTTTTACTACTTTTAATAGATTTTATTATTAATTTATTATTAATATTCCTCCAAAATAAAGAGATAGATTTAATCCTTATAATTATTAGTAGATTTATAAAATAGTTATTATTCCTTATTATTTTAATTATAATCATTACTATAGAACTTACTAAAATATTCTATAATATTAGGGAATTATATTTTAGACTATTTAAGAATATTATCTCTAATTAAAGACTAATCTTTATAAATAGATTTTAATTAAGTCTTTATTATATCTTTAAGATATATCTTAGGCTTTTAATTATATTTTATTTATAGATTAATAGCTAAATAAAAAGAATTAACTAAATTCTAGAATATTATTTTTAGTATTTTATTATTAAGAACTAAATAACATAATTAAATCTATTTATATTAAGTAAAGTATATTTATAATAATATAGTTAATTTAATAACTAAATTCTTACCTTTTAGAACTTTAATAAGTTATTTATTTAGTTTTTAATATCAATTTAAGAGTAAATTAGTCTTGGGAAAGCTCTTAGTAATATTTATATAAATTAAAAATTTTAAAGCGCTTTAAGAGAAGCTATAAGAAAATAAATAAAAAACTAATAAATTAATAACGAAATACTATAATAAAGACTATTAACTAATATAGTTTAAGAAAGATAATCTTATAAGTTTATTAACTAAAATCTAAGGTTAAAAAAAATATAAGAAACTAATCCTCTACTTTATTAGACCTTTTTAGATCCTATAAATTATTGGTAAATAGATTTACTATCTAAGCTTATTATAGTAATATAACTAAATTTATAATATCCTTTATATATATTTTCTTAAACTATAGTAAAAACTAATTAAAATTAACTATAAATTCTTATTAATACCTAATCTTAAGAATAATAATAAACATAAAATAGAAGAGATTTATAAAGATAAGATAATTAAATAATAAGATATACCTCTTAGTAAAATAAAAGGATTAGTCTTCTAAATATGATTAATAAGTCTCCTAAAAAGATATAGATAATACTATAGAAGTTAAATAGGTCTATTAAAAAAGAAGAAAAAGAATAAGTCTAATTTAAAGGATAAATAATAAGAAGCTATTAAAATAATATCTAAACTAAGATAATCCTTTTATAAAAAGACGTCTTAAAGATAAATCCAACTAGGTAATCTCTAAAAAAGAGCTATAAGTAACCTTATCTATACTATAAGATATAAACTATCTCCTAAAAAAGTACTAAAATAGTAAAGAACTTTATAGGATCCTATAATAAAAAGATATAGCACTTAGATATTCTTAATAGTAATAAAGAAGGACTATGTTAGTAGATCTATTAATATATTAAGATCTATAATAATCTTATTATTAGGATCTTGATTCCCTATCTCTTATAACTTATCCTCTTAGGCTTTATAAATTATTCTTAAAATATTAATAATAAAGACTTGTTTTTTATATAATTAAGTAATAAAACCTTTATCTCTAGATAATATATAAAGAAGTTACTATAAATAATACTTATATAACTAGTTAGCTATAAGATTAGCTAAGGAAAGGATATATAAAAAGATAGATATAATATATAATAATAGCTATCTATAATTTAGTAGAGTTTTCCTACTAAACCCTTAGTTAAATCTTACTAAAACTAATAATATTACTAGCTTCTATTATTTCTATACTACTAACCGTCCTAACCGCCTAAATTATAACTAAAAAATCTTAAATAGAACTAATATTAATATAAGAAACCGCGGCTATAGCGATTAAGTACTACGTATCCTACGGTTTTACTTTAATAATACTCGAGGAAGAGCCGGTTAACCTGGATATCTACTTTAATATATTTAAAAGTAATATTAGGATAATAGATAAAGATTAGTGGGATATAGGATCTATTAATAGTTACTAACTAAAAGAAGTCGAAGAATATAATTTCGAAAGTAACCGAACTAAACTATTAATATCCTATACCGACGGGATTAATTAAATAAGACCGGTTCTAGTTTTAAAAGTAATAATTATAAAATCCCGAGGCGAATAGATTATTAATTTAGGGGTATATCGCTTAATCTATATAGATACCGAGTCTATTATTTAATTCGAACTATATAAAGGTAATAATTATTACCGCTACTAAATATTAGAAGGTCGAATAATTACACCGAAAGGTAAAGTAATTATAAGGATTAATTTAATATTATACAATAAAATTAAGATATTAGATATTAAATATAAATACATCCCTAATAACGTAATTCCAGCCCGACCTGGTCACCCGCCCGTCCTGGTCACCCCCTCTAAAATCGCGTTTTCCTACCAACCCTTCTAATTCAACCACCTACCATGACACTAATTCGCCCTGAATCCCAGCAGAAAGCCGTAAGTCAAGAGGGCAAGATCCTATTAGCCCTTTCTGATTTAGAAAATGGCCGTATCAATTCTCTTCGCGCGGCGGCAATGCTATACGCTATACCTCGCTCTACTCTGTAAGCGCGCGCTGATAGCCGGCTATCACGCGTTGATATATACCTAAATAGGCGTAAGCTTACTGAATTAGAAGAGGATTCGCTTGTTCAATGGATTATCTCTATAGATGAGCGTGGAGCAGCGCCTAGGAAGGCTACTGTACGCGAAATAGCTAATATCCTACTAAGCGCGCGCGGTAGCCATAGGAGCCACCCTCCGCCTACCGTTAGTGTTAATTGGTTATCAAAATTCATCGACCGTCGCCCTAAGCTTCGCATGCGATTTTCAATACGGCATGACTACTAACGCGCACTAAATGAAGACCCTAGACTACTACGAGAGTGGTTTTCTACCGTATAACGCACTATCGATGAGAACGGTATATAACCGGAGGATATCTATAACTTTGATGAGACAGGATCTGCAATAGGCCTTATATCTACGCAGAAGGTTGTTACGCGGGTAGAAATGTATGGTAACGGCCGTCGCCTTCTTCAACTAGGAAATCGCGAATGGGTTACTGCGATTGAGGCAATTAGCGCTGATGGCTATTCGCTTCCGCTATACGTGATTTTCAAAGCTAAGGTTGCCATCGCTAGTTGGTTTGATAAACTACTAAAAGACTAGCGAATCGAGGTCTCTACCAATAGCTGGACTAGTGATAAGATTAGCCTACGTTAGCTACAAAAGCTCTTTATCCTATCGACGAATTCGCGCGTACGCGGTCGGTTTCGGCTATTGATTCTTAATGGCCATGGTAGCCACCTTACGCCCTAATCCGACCGAATCTGCGCAGAAAACGATATTATACCTCTTTGTATGCCTTCGTATGCATCGCATCTACTCCAACCACTAGATGTTGGCTGTTTTGTAGTGGTTAAACGCGTATACGGCCGCTTTATAAGCGATCTTACCCGCCGAGGATATAACTATATCGATAAGCTCGATTTCTTAGATGACTACTAACGCGCGCGGCTAGAGGCCTTCTAAAAGCCATTAACTATTCAAAACAGCTTCGTAGCTAGTGGTTTAGTGCTAATCGATGCAGAAAGGGTCCTTTTAAGGCTAAATATCTCTCTACGAACGCCTACACCACTAAGCAGCCGGCTAAGTAGTAGATCTAGCCAATTCACACCAAAAACGCCTAAAACCATCGCCTAGCTATATAAGCAATCTTTAATGCTTAAAGATCTAATTAACCGGCGGTCCCAAACGCCTACCCCCCTACTAACTTAGCTAGTAAAGGGGTGCGCGACGGTTATGTATAGTGCTGCTCTGCTTAGCTAGGAGAACGTTAATCTACGCGCAGCTAACGAGAAGAAGCGCCAGAAACGCCAGCGGTCAACTAGGTAGATACCCTGCGAAGAAGGTCTAACCGTTAAAGAGGGCTAAAGACTAGCTAAACAGCTACATTAGCTAGTGGAAGCTGATGGGGTAGGATCGCATAGGCAGGGCGAATTACCTAATTAGGTAATTAAACCACCTACTAGGGCCCCGGCTAGGTTTAGTGGGTGTAGAGAGATTAGCTATAGGATTAATGTATGTAAAAACCGCTATATTTAGTTAAATTAATGGGCGTTAGTTGAATTAATCGATTTTGAAAAATTCTAATAAGGGTGGGTGGCCCGCTCGGCGGTGTGGCCCGCTCGCTAGTGAAATACGTTAATTAGAAGAGGATTCGCTTACTAAATAGATACTCTATAGATTCGCGTGGTACATCCCCTAGGCCAGCTACCGTAGGAATTATAGCTAATATCCTACTAGCCGCGCGCGGTAGCCACCCTCCGCATACCGTGGGCAAGAATTGGCCCTCATCCTTTATTAAACGCCGCGATAAGCTTCAACCTTGTTTCTCACGAAGATACGATTACCAAAGAGCGTTAAACGAAGATCCGAAATCGATTCGGCAGTGATTTGCGACCGTACAAAGCGTTGTTGACGAGAACGGTATATAATCGGAGGATATCTATAACTTTGATGAAACGGGCTTCGCAATAGGTCTTATATCTTCGCAGAAGGTAGTTACCCACGCGGAATACTACGGTCGGAAACCTCTTCTTCAGCTAGGAAATCGCGAATGGGTTACTACGATCGAAGCAATCTACGCAGATAGCTATTCACTACCGCTATGCATAATCTTCAAAGGTAAAGTGGTTATCGCAGGATGGTTTTACGAAAACCTACCAAAAGACTAGCGAATCGAGGTCTCAAATAACGGCTAGACTACCGATGAGATTAGCCTACGCTAGCTAGAGAAGCACTTTATCCCACACACGAATTCGCGCGTACGAGGTCGGTTTCGGCTATTGATTCTTGATAGCTATAGTAGCTATCTTACACCCCAATTCGACCGAATCTATGCAGAAAACGATATTATCCCACTTTGTATGCCTGCGTATTCGTTACATCTACTACAGCTACTAGATGTTAGCTGCTTTGCGCTATTAAAGAGGGCGTACGGTCGCTTCGTTAGCGATCTTACGCGCAGAGGATATAACCATATCGACAAGCACGATTTCTTAGTGGATTACTAGCGCGCGCGGCTAGAAGCGTTCTAATTAACTAATCCTACGATCAAAAATAGCTTCGTAGCTAGTGGTCTGGTACTATTAGCCCCTAAGAGAGTACTTAAAAGGCTAAATATATCTCTACGCACTCCGTCACCACTAAGTAGCCGGCTAAACAGCAGATCTAGCGAATTCACACCACAAACGCCTAGAACCGCCGCCTAGCTATTTAAGCAAGCTTCTTTACTAAAGGATCTACTAAAGCGGCGGTCAAAAAGCCCTCCAAGCCTATCAAAAGAGATCTTAGACTAGATGATCAAGGGGTACTATCTAGCGCTATATAGCGGTGCTTTACTAGCAGAGGAGAACGCCAATTACCGCGTAGCTAATGAGAAGAAACGCTAGAAACGCAGTCGGTCTACTAGGTAGATACCCTGCGAAGAGGGTTTAACCGTCGAAGAAGCCCTACAGCTCGCTAAGCAGGTGAACCAGCCGGTAGACGAAGATAGGGTCGATTCGCATACGGAGGTCGAATTGCCTAGTCAGTCAATCAGGCCGGTGGCTTGGGCTCCGCCTAGGTGTAGTGGGTGTAGGGAGATTGGTCACAGGATTAATGTATGTAAAAATCGCTATATCTAGTTAAATTAATGGGTGTTGGTTAAGATAATCGATTTTGAATTGTTCTTCTGTGAAAAGTGACCAGAACGGGCGGGTGAGTGACCAGGTCGGGCGGGAATTACGTTAGACCTTTTAACTTACTATTAATAATCCAAACTTACCACGACTACCGAATAGGTTAGAAAGATTAGAAGAATTAATTTATTAATCTAGAAAACGAGAAAAAGGGGTATACTATTTTTATATACGGTATCTTTCCGCCCTTTCTACTAGATCAAAATAAAAGTACCTAAGGATATTTTAGAAGCCTACTCAGTAATAATTTTATAAGAACTCGCCTCTATGAGATTAGGCTACGTTAGCTAACTAATAACGAGAGTTAATTATTATCGGATTAGCAATAAAGTAGAAGGAAATAGTCAATTCGACTATAAACTATATAGATTAGCTAAATCGTAAAAGATTATACACTATAATCCTCGAGAATATATAAAGAAACTATATTAATTAATCTATATCGACCTATAACTATATAAACTAATAGGGATTAATAGTATAAACTACTTAATTATTATCTATAACGATATAACTTAAATAGGATAGGTATTACTAATTAAAGTAAAATCTAATACTTTAGCTATATTAATCCGTTAGGTAATACTTATTAATAATAACGTAATTCCCGGTCGAGTCGGTCACCCGGTCACCCTGGCCACCCCAAAACACATAGTAATTGCGATAAATTACCATTTCAAATCTCAACAACCATAACTATTTATAATAGGATATTATAAGGATATAATGTAGATTATATTTAGATTGTGCTGGCATATTATAGGAGAATCACTCCTATTATTGACAGAGATATATATATTTACGTCTCCCATGTCAAAATTACGGCGTATTTTATGGTAAAGCATCGAAATATTCATCTGAATTGCCCGAACCTAAAGTATATTGTTTTTTATGCTAATTAAAGCCTATATTCTAATATACAAGTAAAAACAACCTATGGTTATTGATATATCATGACCTGAAAAATCACATTTACTATGTGTTTTGGGGTGGCCAGGGTGACCGGGAATTACGTTATTATATAATATTAGCTAATTAAAGTCTAAACTAACGGTAATAGAGGGTTATTTAAGTTTAAAGATTAGATTACATTAAAAGGAATAACTTTTATTATAAGCCGTCCCTATACGTACGAATAAAAAGGAGTTTTAGAAGCTTCCGGATATATAATTATATAATTAGTAAGAACCCTTATACTTATAATACTAGAAGCACTAGTGTATCTTTAGCCCGAAGGGGTAATTACGTTAATATATATCTTAAACCGAATTCTATGATCGTAAGAAATAGAATCACTAATAGAATAATAGAATAGAGCTTTATAACTAAGATACACTAAACTAATCGAACTTAGCTATCTTAGAGTATAGTACTCTAAGGCTGATATATATATTCTATAAGAATAAAGAGTCTAAGGTAATAAGATAGCTCCGTATATATAGATCGGTAACTTAGTCGGGTATAAAGGAGATAGTGGCTATATTTACCGTATATACGACCCTTCTTAATTTAACGAGATATTATATTTTAGGAAGAGTTCTAGCCTATAAAAAGATTACTAGGATTCAAAGAACAAAAAGAAACTACCGAAGATAATAGTAAAAATAAAGAAAAGGATTAATAATTAATTTTATACGAAGGAAAGGTACTATTAATAAGACTAATATAAAACCCTCTATTAATAAGATTAAAGAAAGTAAGAATCTAAGATAATAATAAAGTAATTCACTAATCCTATTAAGAATAACTAATTAAAGTCTAGATAGTCTAAACTACTACTCGAAAGAATAAGGTAATTAGAATAGTTAATCTAGTATAAAACTAATTAATAATCGAGTTTATAATAATAAGTATACCTACTACTAATTAACTTATAACTAACTATATAATAACCACTAACTTAACTAAGAAAAAATAGCCTCGTAAAAATCTAATTATAATCTAATCTAATATAGGCTAATATACCTAAAAGTATCTAAGAAATAGTACTAATTTAATTAAGAAGCTTCGGAGATTTATAAAGGGTTCGGTAGAGAGAGTCTATACTACGATTTTCGGAGGAACCTTAAATTCGCGAATTTAACGAAAACAAAGTTATAGATATCTCTATTAAAGTAATTAATTAACCCTTACGAGATATTTAATAAGATAATTAACTAAAATCTATATCTTTTTAATTAAATATAATACGAGGACTACTATAGAATGCTTATATAAGAAGACTTTTTAGAGATAGTTATAACCCTAATATACTAATTCCGTTAAGAGATTTTCACTAGAATAATAATTATTACCGATTTTACTAATACCCGACCTATCTAATTTAACTACCTAATAATAACTATTTAGATAATAATTAATAGAATTAAGTAGATTAATTAGAAGAATACTATTATTTATAATAATAAGAGAAATATTATTAAATAACCTAATTACGTTTAATACACTAATACTAATATAGGATATTTTTAAAGAAACTTTATCTAAGGATATCATATCCGTATTCGAAGAAAATATACCGATTAAAGAACTACTAAATACACTAACTTATAGAAGACCCTTAAGATCGAGTATAATACCTAATATACTATTACGACGTTTATTACGAGGTAGTCCGGTACGCTAATTAGGCGAAGGAATAATAAAATATATATTAAAAGGTAAGATAGTAGTAAGAGACGATAATACCGTGGTTTTCGTAGGATTAATTAACGAGGAAGAAGATAGGAATATAGTCCTACCTAGATAGATATACGTAGTAATAGAATAAATCCGATCGGCTATAGTATAAACACTAATTACTTATATAGAAATAATATAAATAGAATATATAGACTATTAGCACTTTAGCGAAAGAAACTTAATTAAGAAAATTTTATAGTTATAAAGGGCTGAAGTAAGACTTAAATTCAATCTAACTAGGCCAACATGCTGTTTACAAAAAGCTTAGAGAAGAGAAGGAGTGGATCAAGCGGAGTAACAATAGAAGTAAGTATATAGGGCGGTGGCAGAACGGAACGTGCGGGGAAGGCTATATGGTAGGGCCACATAGTAAGAAGCGGGTCTAACCCGTGACATTACCCCCTCCTAGGGGTCGTCGTCGGAGGGATAAGCGTCATGCGGCGTAGGCCGTCTACTAGACGCGCTGGAAGAACGGGAGCGGGAAACAGGGCAATCGGAAATCCAATGATTTGAGGAGCTACAGCAGTAGCACTAGCTAAGTAGGCTTCGTCGAGCACGACGGTATTCGCGATCTTTATCGGTATAGAGTGTAGCTGTGTCGATCTTATCCTTAAGGTATTTTGCAGGATCCTTCGGGGGCCCTAGGGCTAAACTAGTAGGTATAGCTAGCTTAATTCTGGCTATTCGTACGCGAATCGGGTCAAGGTCCATTAGGTCTAGCTTGCTTTGGCGAGACTGGGTCTAGCGGGTCTGGTTCTAGCTAATCTAGTTCTGGCTAATCTAGTTCTGGCGTTGCTGGTTCTAGATAATCGGGCGCTGCTGGCGGCGATCGTGGCGCTAGAGTAGTTCAATATAATCATCGTATTCGAGATCGAATAGAGTATCATAAGATTGCTCGAGGATCTAGCGTAACGTGGGCCGTAGGCCACGGTGTAGGGTAATCGTACGAAGGAGATCTTGCTGATGGACCTTAGCTTCATGCGATAGACGTTCGAATCGGGCGAGGTAGGCGACTAGGCTTTCGTCGTCTTTCTGGCGGATATTAGCGAATCGTAGCACTGTATCTTGTTTCTCACGAGGGTTATAACAAAGACGTTCGAAGTACTAGAAGACTACTTCGGGTGTTAGGTTGGTTTCGCGAAGATGTAAGACTAAGGCTTACTAGGATGGCTCGAGGCGATCGTAAACGTAGTCAAATGCTGGTTGACCGACTAAGCCGTCCGACCGTAGCTTTGCTTAAATAGCTAGAAGCTACGTCTTTAGACTAAATGGTCGGCCGTCGAATCTAGGCGGATCTAGTAATCTGAACTAGGGTCGAGTAGGCGTAAGGGCTTCTAGCTGGCGTTGCTGGTCGACGAGTTATTGCTGGAGTTGCTGGATTAAAGCGAAAAGGGGCTAGTTCTGGTCCATTTCGGCGGGGAATCGGGGGTCTGGCTAGGAGGAAAAGAAAATCTGGCTGGCTGACTGGATCTGGTACGACTCAATCACGAGAAGGAAGCTTTTTGTATGTGAAGGGCTGAAGTAAGACTTAAATTCAATCTAACTAGGCCAACATGCTGTTTACAAAAAGCTTGGAGAAGAGAAGGAGTGGATCAAGCGGAGTAACAATAGAAGTAAGTATATAGGGCGGTGGCAGAACGGAACGTGCGGGGAAGGCTATGTGGTAGGGCCACATAGTAAGAAGCGGGTCTAACCCGTGACAATAGTACTAATATACTAATCCTCGTCCTATACCTACCGGCTAGTATTAAGATCCTTCTAGGAAAATAGATATATAACCTAAAAAAAGATAACAAGGGGTTTATCCTCGAATTTCGCGTACGCTAGGTAGTTTATAGTAATCGCTAAATACTTAGAGTTAATTTTTAACCTAATAAATATTATATACTGGTAGTATCCGACGTAGTAGCTAAATTATTTATATTAATAGCTATAGTTCGTTAATTTAAAGTTTAATAATAGGATATCGTAGGAGTATATCTTAATATAGTACTTAATAATTATATTATCTTTCTAAGATAACTAACCGGCTACGAATACTAAGATCTAAGTAATATAGAATATATTTATCTAGTAAATTAAGTATTTTATAGCCTTTATTAAGTAGAATATCTTTAGTATAAAGTATTTTCTAACGATTTAAAAGACCTTAGATTATATCCTATATTAATTATCACGGGCCAGTGCCCGATATAGGTCACGTATATCACGAGACCTTAGCATATTAACGTGGAGAACGCGCAGGATAAACTTCCCCTCCTTAAGCTTTTTGTAAACAGCATGTTAGCCTAGTTAGATTGAATCAAGTCTTGCTTCAGCCCTTCACATACAAAAAGCTTCCTTCTACACTTAGAAGTATCATTGGTTATTGGAAAAGCCCTAGGAAAGCGACCTAGGCACTCATTAGAAAGCCCCCTAAATCTCTAGTGATTCAGTGACGAACAGCGATTGGAACGGAATCCTCGCGCATAAAACTCTTAGCGCTCGAGACGTATTGGAAAGCCTTAGGAGATCGCAATTCCTAGGCATATTAGAACATTGGACGAAAAGCGACCGACACATTACCGGCACGCTACATAACCCCTAGTAGCTATACAGCACCAGGAATCGACGAGCCCTCCTGGGTAGGCGCAGACGCTATTATAGCAGTTAGTATAGACCTAGGCTATGTAGAACGAAGAACGAGAGCGGCACTACTAACAGGAAGCTACACAAGAAGAACGGATGCGTCGTCTCGAAGCAATGTTAGAGCGCTAAGCCTCACTAGCCACGACGACAACCACGATAAACGAAGGACAGGCGACACCAGCCCAATCGGCTACCGAACCGGTGCCGATTCCTCCACGAATAGAGATTATTCACCGACCGAAGCCCCGTCTCCCGGACCCAAAGCCATTCGGTGGAAGCACGAGCGACTAGCCAACCTAGCGAATTTCGATTGAGAATAAGCTTAGTGTAGACGGCGAAGCTATTGGTTCTCCTTAGGACTAATTTATATATATCTTCTCTAGACTAGAGAAGCTTGTATAGAAGAACACCGGAACCTTTGTGAAACTCCGCCGAGACACTAGCGAACCATAGGCCTTACTCGACTACCTCGAGAATATCTATAGAGACCCGAATGTTAAAGTACGCGTAGCTAGGCGACTTCACTAGATTCGGCAACCGGAAGATATAAGCTTTTCTAGGTTCCTACTACGGCTAGAAAAGGAATTCGCTGATACCGACGCTCTCGAATGGTATAACGAGGCCAAGCGACAGATTCTCCTCGGAGCACTTAATAAGATAATAACGAATTCGTTGATGAATCGGGGCATTCCCGCCACCTTTTCGGACCTGATCTCTCGGCTACACGAGATAAGCTCCGATATAGATTCCCTTAATATCACTAAGGTAGAACGGCCGCGTCGGCCGCGTTCGCCTAGATAGAACGACGACGAAATAGATTAGACGCCTACTATATCGGTAAACCGAACCGAAACCCACACAAAACACCACCGATCTAGGACTAGAGCGCCGAGGCAGGCTTAATAGGTTAGCTAGGACGTACTAGAGCAGCGGCGGGCCGATAGGAAGTGCCTACGATATGGAAAGATCGGCCACTTTATCGGGACGTACGCGCTACTACCAGTATAACGGCCGGGTAGTGCACAAATTACGTCCGCTTCGAGTAAGAAGGGAAAGGAGCGTACGGTCAAAGTAAAGAAATCGAAGCCTATAAGCGACGAAGATTCCGTTATAACAGCCTCTAGCGACGAAGATATAACTACCGAGGATAGATCGGGAAAAGAGTAGCTCCTATTCTTAGCCGCGAGTAGGAGCGAAAGGGGGTCGAAAAGCTACTAGAACGTGAGACACCGCCGTTTATAGTCAATACTAGAGTGAATAGAATTCAATTTACATAAGCTCTTATCAACAGCGGCTACCGCTGTTATGTAACAGTAAACGAGTCCTTAGTCCAGTTACTCGACCTCCCGCGTATCAAGATATAGCCACGAATCCTCGACGGAGTCGTGCCGAATCAGTACCGAATCACCTACGCCACCTACTTCGACCTCGATATCCACGGCTATCAACAGGGCCGTGTGTTCGCCTATATTATCGGACCACAAAGCGACAGTATAATACTCGGAGACCTATAGTTACACGACGTGAAAGGGCGATACTCAGTAAGGAAAGGATACCTAGACATCTTCACAAAGTCTAGGGAGCGGACGAGGTGTTAGAATCGTGTAGATCGCACTATTAGGCCTATTAAGGTAAAGGCACTACGTATTACCCAAGCGGAGGCACCATCTATCCAGCAACTTATACAGAGCGTATCGGATGTGAATCGCTTACGAATCGGTAGGGTCTCGCTAGACGACATCGAGAGAGCACTCCGTCCTAAGAAGCACATCGATCTAAAGGATAAGCTACCAAAACACTACTAGCGATAGATAGCGGCTTTCAGCCAGTAGCTTACTAATCAGCTACTACCGCACCGACCAGGGGTCGATCATAAGATCCCCTTAAAACGCGACCGAAACGGCGTCGAAGAGCCACCACTATATAGTCCTCTCTACGGTATAAACAAGGAAGAACTTCTTTACCTACGGAAGACGTTAACGGACCTACTTGGGAAGAACTTCATACGTATAAGCCAATCGCCCGTAGTAGCACCAATCTTACTAGTGAGGAAGCTAGGTGGAGGCGTACGATTCTATATCGATTACCGAGGATTAAACGAACGGACAGTAAAGGATCGCTACCCTCTACCGCTAATTCGAGAAACGTTACGGAACATAGGCCACGCCCGCTAGTTTATAAAGCTCGATATCATCGCGGCCTTTTATAAGATCCGTATTCACCCTAGAGAAGAATAGAAGACAGCATTTCGGACGCGATACGGGCTCTACGAGTGGAACGTAACTCCATTTAGGCTAACTGGCGCACCGGTAACGTTCCAGAGGTATATTAACCAGACGCTACGAGAGTACCTCGATGATTTTGTGTCGGTATACGTCGACGACATAATAATCTACTCTAACGGAACGCTAGCGGATCACCGCCGAAAGGTCGGCGATGTTCTACAGAAACTAATAGACGCGGGTCTACAATATAACATCGCGAAGTCAGAGTTTAAGCAGAAATCGGTGAAATACCTTAGCTTTATTGTCGAAGCCGGGAAGGGGATCCATATTAACCTAAAGAAGGTAGAGGCTATTAGGGCATAGGAGAGACCGAAGTCTATACGAGATGTGCGAAGCTTTATTAGTTTTACGAACTTCTACCGGCCGTTTATCCCCCGATTCGCCGACCTTTCGGCACCCTTAACACGGCTTATAAAGAAAGACGCTACCTTCGAATAGGACGATAATTGCTAACAGGCCTTCGTGGAACTAAAGGAACTCTTTATAAACGCACCGATCCTAGCTCATTTCGAGGAGGATCGTTAAACAGTCGTGGAAACTGACGCTTCTGGCTGGGCTACTAGGGCGGTCCTATCGCAATATGGGCCTAATAGGCAACTACGGCTATGCGCCTATCTCTCCTAGAAGCTATCTCTAGCAGAATCAAACTACGAGATCCACGATAAGGAGCTTCTAGCGATTATACGTGCCCTACGCGAATAGAGACCTAAGCTGAAAATAGTGCCTCGATTCACTATCGTGACGGACCATAAGAACCTCCGATACTTTGGTAAAGCACAATATCTAAATAAACAGTAGATACACTAGGCGGATCTCTTAACAGAGTTCGATTTTGACCTCCGCTATCGCCCTAGTAAGCTTGTAGTGAGGCCGGACGCACTATCACGACGGAGCCAGGATATGCCACAGAGCATCACCGACGAAAGGCTATCGAATCGCTTCCGAGTCCTGCTCAAAAAGGTCAAGATCAAAATAGGACGGTTAGACCCTTAACCAGCCGACCACTAATTAAACGAAGCGATCGACTTTGAAAGGGATATTCCCCTCTTCGAAGAAGAGGAACTCCAGGCAGAATAGAAAAGGGCAAGGGCGTCTGACTCGATCTACCAACGAATCTCCCACGCTTTGCTAACGGGAGAGCGCCGAATCGCTACCGAGATAGACATTAAGATAAGCCTATCAGAGTGCCACTTAGACGATCGAGGAGTGCTTTATTTCAGATAACGAATCTGGATTCCTAATAACGAGGTTCTACGCATAGGGATTATATAAAAGATCCACGATTCACACGTCACGGCGCATCCTAGGCGAGACGCTACCTATTCGATACTATCTCGACGGTTCTTCTAGCTAGGAGTAGCGAAGGATATACGGCGCTTCCTTCGGAATTATACAATCTACGGACGGAGCTCAGTATGGCGAGACACAAAGCATAGGCTATTAAAACCCCTACCTATTCCTCAGCGAATCTAGGCCGAAATATCAGTAGACTTTATCACCGGACTACTACCCTCTAGACCTACGGGGGTAACGAACTACATAGTGATAACAGATCGGTTAACGAAGGGCGTGATTCTGATCGGAATAAAGAATACGACGGCAGAAGATATAGTAGAGGTATTCTTCACACACTTCTATATGCATCATAGGGTGCCACTAGCGATTATAAGCGACCGCGGCCCCTAATTCGTGAGTTCTTTCTAGGAAAGGGTATGCGAAAGGCTATCGATTCAACGCCGATTATCCACGGCATTTCACCCCCAGACCGACGGTGTAACAGAGCGTGCCAATCAGGAGATTAAACGAATTCTACGTTTGTTCACTACGTACTCACAGGATAACTAGAAGGATCTACTACCAATAGTCGCCGTGGCGATTAATAATCGCGATACCGCTTCAACTGGAATCTCGCTATTCTTCTTCACCCACGGTTACCACGTTAACCCGATTGGCATTAACGAAGCAGGGCAGCTAGAAGGCGCCCTGACCCCACCACGAAAGGCAGGCGAAACGTTCGTGAATCGCCTACGAGAAGCCACCGATTAGGCCCAGGCCGCTATCGCTTCCGCATAGGCCCTTCAAGAGGAGCAAGCGAACCGACGTCGACAGGCTGCGCCTGTCTATAAAAAGGATGATTGGGTTTGGCTAAACCTTCGGAACATACGCACACGACGACCGTCAAAGAAGTTGGATTGGCTACATACTCGATACCGAGTAGTAGACGTTCCGTCACCGTTTACCGTCCGACTCAATGTGCCTACTGGCATACACCCAGTGTTCCATATTGAACTAGTTCGTCCGGCAGCAACGGACCCGTTCCCATCTCAGCTAGTAGACGATTCGCAGCCACCACCACTACTAGTTGACGGAGAAGAGGAATACGAAGTCGAGCAGATCCTAGCTATACGACGGAGGAAGATCGGACGAGGATATCGTGACGAAGCGCTGGTGAAATGGAGAGGATGGGCTGAGCAAACGTGGGAAACGCTAGATTCAGTGCGGGATTGCAGCGCCTTAGATACCTTTGAGGAGCAGCACGGCACCGTTTCGGAGGTGATTCGCCAGCAAATCGGCACCGAAGCCCATGCCGTCGTGCCCCTGATGAGATTAAGACTAGGAGGGGGGTATTGTCACGGGCCAGTGCCCGATATAGGTCACGTGTATCACGAGACCTTGGCATGTTGACGTGGAGAACGCGCAGGATAAACTTCCCCTCCTTAAGCTTTTTGTAAACAGCATGTTGGCCTAGTTAGATTGAATCAAGTCTTGCTTCAGCCCTTCACATTAATAGAACTATATATCTATACTAATTTAGATTTTAAAATATTTACACTAATCTATATAGACGATATCCTAATAGTAGGAGATAAAGTTAAGCTCTAATAAATTTAGAAAGGAATAAGCGAAAAGAGATAATTAAAGATACTACTATTAAAGAGATTTCTAGATTACGATATTTTTCACGAATTGATATATTATTTTTTTATAAACTAATAAGTCTACCTAACTAATTTACTTACCGAAGAGGGATTTTTAAATATTAATTTAGCTATAATCCCTATAAATCTAGCGTAGAAGTATACACTATCCGACTATATAATAGTAGAAATTAATAAAATAATGTATATAAGGAAAATAGATAAGATAGGATAGCTTTTAATAAAAATACGACCGGACGCTATATATACTATTTCTAGATTATAACGTCGCTACTTAATACTACGGATCTAAGACGAATCTATATATAAGGATCTTCTACGATATTTTATAGATATAATCTAATAAGAGGCCTTAAAGGCGAAATAGACTTATTATATACCGAAATAGAAAATAGTAGATTAATAGAAGTATATATTTAGTTCTTTATAGGTATACTAATCTTATAAATATCCCGCTGATAAGATATCGTAGTAACTTCTTCTATAATAGCTAAATACTATATATTATCTACTACTATTAAAGAAGGCTTATACTTAGCTAAAATTACCGCGGATCTTAAATTAATAGAATCTATTAACTAAGATAAACATTTCGAAAATAATATTCCTTTATTACTATATTACGATTCGGATAACACGATCTTAATAGTTATATAAGGTAAACTAAGCCTAAAAGTGGCCTATATTAGCACTAGATACTATCTTGTTAGAGATTTAGTTAAAAAGAACCTAATTATATTAATTAATATCGAAAGCAAAGATAATCTAGTAGATATTTTAATAAAGGCAAAACCCTACAGAATTTTCGAAAATAATCGAGAGAACCTACTATATATATATAAGAAACCCTTTAACTGAAAATAAATAATGATATATAATTATTCTATCTCCTACTTTATCTTTTCCTTATAATAGAATAATCCTACGTTAAATTTCCCTTTACTTCTAATAAACGTTTTAATTTCTAAAAAGATAACGAGAAAAACCACCGAAAATATATTATTAAAAAAAATTATAACCCTACTAATGATTTCTATTTCCTTATAAAATTATATTTCCCTTCTTCGGAGCTAGTCCTACGGGGGGTATAATAGAATTTCCTCCCTTGCGGTCGCCCTTAGAGATTTCTAATAGAACTAGCGCCTTTCCGTTACCCTTACCCTTCTTATATAAGAAGATTGCCGTTGGCCGTTTAGCCGTTTAACCTCCCAGCTATTAGCCGTTAGCTATTTAACGATATATCCTTCCTATTTTAGTTTTATTAAGTTAGTCGATAGCTATATAGCTATCTCCTATTTTCCTACTTCCTAGAAGATTAAGAGAGTTTCCTAGATCTTTAGAGATTAATAAGTTTTCCTCCCTTCCTTCCTTTATATAGAGATCTCCTAGAGATTTCCTTAATTTATCTTTAAGAATCTTTAGGAACTTCTATAAAATCTTATATACCCTAGGATTATTATAATCTAATATAATTAGCTTCTTTTTAGATTTAGGTTCTTTTAGTGGCCTAATTACTATAAAGTATACTAGACTTAGTAGCTATTTTGTAAATTAATCTAAGCTTGAATAAACTTATTATCTTTTAGTAGGCCAAAGGTTTTAGTCTAATATAAATATACAGGTTATCTAATTAATATAAAGATTTTTTAAGGCTAAGAAGTTCCTTTTTAGAATAAACTTAAACTCTAGGGTCTTGCGTAAGTCTAATATTGCTTTCTTTATTAATAATACTACGCTGTATAAGTAGGCTTTAAATTTGGGCCAAGTCGAAGATGTGTTGTGTTTTTTGTTTTCCTGTTAAGCGGAGGATAGTATTTATAAAAAGGATATTTCCATTATCTATAAATAGAATATAAAGGATTTATAAGGTAGAAAAAGATAAGCCCTAAATCTCCTAAGAGTAATAGTAGAGAGAAAATATAAGAAGCTCTATAGTTTAAAAGGATATAGATAGATATATTCTTCTCTGGAAAACTAATAGCTATTTTATAAATAATAAAGAGCTTCTTATAAAATAAAGTAGCTTCTCTCTTCTTAATAAGATTCTATAAGATATCTAAAAGGTTAAGACCTAATAGCACTAAAACTAATAATACTATATCTAAATAGCTAATAAATATATCTAATTTATCTAACTAGATCTATTTTTTAATTTCTATCTTCTTTACTAATAGATTCCTTCCTCTCAATAATATTAAGGTAATTAATTTTAAAATAGCTAATATAAGTACAGTTAAAGTATTTTATATCTTTATAATTAATATAAGAGCTAAATCCTTAGTTATAGTTATAACTATAGCTTTATGAACTACTAGATCCTTAATCTAATAAAATATATAGTCTTTAGGATTTAGATTATGTTCTATTAAAATCTATTTTAGGATCTTTTTTAATATTAGGTTTCTAATATTTAGATTATATTTTATTAAGGCTTATCTAGATATATTTATTAGTATCTTGAGCTTTCTATCTATAGTATTTAGTAATAATAGATCCTTACTTATATTAGATAAATTATTTAATAATATCTCTTAGGATAGTTAGTTAGTTACTATCTTTAGTCTATTTCTTTTATAGAATAATCCTTATATTTTTATAAAGATATTAAATAAGAATTATCTTTATAATCTCCTATTTAGTATTAACTTATTAAAGATTTATAGTACATTTAGCGAAAGCCTATTTTAGGCCTTATCTTATCTTAGTAAATCTATCTTGGTATTTCTTAGGGTCTAGATACTCTAAAAATTTATAAAGAATTTATTCTTAGTACTTTTACTAAATATAGATCTAATATCCTCTATATATAGATAAAATATACTATTAATAAATATATTATACTTCTATAGTCTTTCTACTTAAGGATTTATATATATTAATAATTTTAATCTAGTTATTAAGGATAGCCTAAATAAGTTATTTAGATTTATTAAAGAAATATTTATAATTAAAAAGATACTTTTAGGCTATATTATCTTAGAATATATCTAAGTAGTTATAAGTCTTTAGGATCTATTTTAGGATTTTTCTAAAAGAAATCTAACTAATAAAAGATTTATCTAAAGTTAAAATTAGGCTTTTAGATACTAAGAAATAAAAAAGAAAATTAAGAATAATATAGTTTATTAAGAATTATTTATTCTATAAATTAATTATATATATTTAGTATTAAATAATCTTTTAACTTCTATTATGTTATAGCTTTTATAATAAACTTAGCTATTAAGATATATATTATTAGTTCCTTTAATCTTTAGATAATAGTTTATATTTCTTTAATAATCTCTAGAAATAGAAAGTTTAAAGCGCTTTTGATTATTAGTAAAATTAAATATTAAAAAGACAACTAAGGAAGATCTTAGATAGAAAGGTTCCATAATAATTTACTTAAAATATTATTATTATTATCTATAATAAAAGTTTATCAAATTCATTAAATTTATATTAGTTTTCTATAAATTAATATAATTATAAATAAAATCTTTCTTTATTATAGAGTTAATAGTCTTTAATTTTATCTAAAAATCTATTTCTATTTTATTTCTTCTCCTATTTCTAATTTTTCATATTTAGCTAAGTAGGGTTTTCTAATTAAAAGGATATATTATAAAGTTATTATCTTTAGTAGAGCTTTTATAGATTATTAGCCCTTTTTAATAAGATAGATAATCTATATCTTATAAGAGTCCTCTTACTTAATAACTCTAGTTATAAAAAAGAAGCTTTTAATATGTTTTTAAGGTTAGGATATTATATTTAGGTATCTTTTAGAGTTTTTAAACTCTTATTATTTACAATAGATTAGTCTTACTAATAGTAGTCTAGAGACTAAGACGGCTATTACTAATAAAATCCTTAGGTTTCGTCCTAAAGCTAACTTACGCTTCTTAGATTAAAGGATTATTTCCTAGAAGGGTCCTTAAAGGATTGTAAGCTTCTTTTTAGTTAGATTAATATAGAAAGCTAGTCTTTATTAGAGGTTTACTACTATATATAATCTAAGAAAGGTTAAAGGGGTAACGTAATTCCCGCTTACCCTAGCTATCCGCTTACCCTAGCCACCCTATCCAAAATCGCGTCTTCCTACTTACGTACTAATTTTAACCACCTATAATATCACTAATTCGCTCTGAATCCTGGCTAAAATCCGCTAAATAAGAGGGCAAAATCCTATTAGCCCTTTCCGACTTAAAAGATAACCGTATTAAATCTATCCGTACGGTAGCGAAGCTATACGAAATACCACGCGCTATACTATAAATACGCGCTTATAGTATAGTCTCTATAGCAGAGAGACGCTACCTACGCCATAAACTAACCTAATTAGAAGAGGATTCGCTTTATAAGTGGATTCTTTCTATAGATACGCGTAGAGTAGCGCCTAGGCCGGCTATTATAGGAGAGATAGCTAATATCCTACTAGCTACGCGTAGTAGCTAACCTCCGCCTACTGTTAGTAAGAATTAGCTATCAAAATTTATTAAACGACGCGATAAGCTTCGAACACGACTCTTAGTACGATACGACTACTAGCGCGTATTAAACGAAGATCTAAAAGCCCTACGGGCCTAGTTTACGACCGTATAAAGCGTAATTAACGAGAACGGGATATAACCGGAGGATATCTATAACTTTAATAAGATAGGCTTTGTAATAGGCCTTATATCTTCGCAGAAGGTAGTAACGCGAGCGGAATTCTACGGTCGGAGACGTCTCCTATAGCTAGGAAATCGCGAATAGGTTACTATAATCGAAGTAATTTACGTAGATAGCTATTCGCTACCGCTATATATAATCTTTAAAGGTAAAGTGGCTATAGCGGATTGGTTTAAAAATCTACTATAAGACTAGCGATTCGAGGTCTCTAATAATAGCTAGACTACCGATAAGATTAGCCTACGTTAGCTATAAAAGCTCTTTATCCTATTAATAAATTCGTGCGTACGCGGCCGGTTTCGGCTATTAATCCTTAATAGCTATAGTAGCTATCTTACGCCCTAATTCGACCGAATCTACGTAGAAAACGATATTATCCCTCTTTATATACCTACGTATTTATCGTATCTATTATAACTACTAGATATTAGCTGTTTTATAGTAATTAAACGCGCGTACGGTCGCTTCGTAAGCGATCTTACGCGTACGGGATATAACTATATCGATAAGTGCGATTTCTTAGAGAACTACTGACACGCGCGGCTAGAGGCCTTCTAAAAGCTAGCTATTATTCAGAATAGCTTCGTAGCTAGTGGCCTAATACTAGTCGATGTAGAGAGAGTGCTTTCGAAACTTAATATCTCTCTCCGAACGCCTATACTACTAAGTAGCCGGCTAAGTAGTAGATCTAGCTAATTCACGCCAAAAACGCCGAGAACCGTCGTTTAGCTATAAAAGTAAGCTTCGATACTTAAAGATCTGCTAAAGTAACGGTTAAATAGCCCTCCGAGCCTATTGAAAAATATATTAGATCGTATTATTAATAGCCACTACGAAGCGCTATATAATACTATAATACTTACGTAGGAGAACGCGAATCTCCGCGTAGCGAATAAGAAGATCGTTAAGAAGCGTAATAGGTTAACTAAGTAGATACCCTACGAAGAGGGTTTGACCGTTAAAGAGGGCCTATAGCTAGTTAAATAGCTAAACCAGCCGGTAGAAGATAATAGAATAGTATTGTATAGGTAGAGCGAATTACCTAGTTAGGTAAATACACCACCTACTAGGGCCCCGCCTAGGTGTAGTGGTTATAGGGAGATTAGCTATAGGATTAATATATATAAAAATCGCTATATTTAGTTGAATTAATAGGTATTAGTTAAGTTAATCGAATTTGAATTTTTCTAATAGGGGTAGGTAGCTAGGGTAAGCGGGTGGCTAGGGTAAGCGGGAATTACGTTATATAAAGTTCTATTAGTAAGCTACTATAGGACTTCTATATATATTATATAGACTAGACCTATATAAGCTATATATAACCTAAAGATAGTAGACAGGACGGACTATTTTACTATAGCTCTAGGCCTTAGCTAGATAGATACCTTAGGCTCTAGAGGGTCCTAAGGCCCCTAGATAGTCTTAGGATCTTACTAAAAGCTTAATAGGCTATTTAGCTATAGCTAAGATCCTTAATATTAGTAACTCTATATACTAGAATATAATTAGAAAATATATATTACTAAGACGAAGCTATTAACTAATTATTATAAATATATATAGTAATTAATTAAAAAGGGCCCTTAGGAAATATAGTAACTAGCTAACGTATTGGATAAGCGAGCGGGCCACCTAGGCGAGCGGGCCACCCTATTTAAAATCGCGTCTTCCTACTAACCCACTAACTTCAATAACCTACTATACCACTAATTCGCTCTGAATACACGCAGAAACTAGCTAAATAAGAGGGTAAGATCTTATTAGCTTTATCTGATTTATAAGAAGGTCGTATCTAATTAGTTCGCGCGGTAGCTAAGCTATACGATATACCTCGCTCTACTCTATAGAAGCGCGCTAATGGCCGGCTATCACGCGTTGATATACCACTAAATAGGCGGAAGCTTACTTAATTAGAAGAGGATTCGCTTATTAAATAGATATTCTCTATGGATAAGCGTAGAGCAGCGCCTAGAAAGGATACTATACGCGAGATAGCTAATATCCTACTAGCTACGCGCGGTAGCTACCCTCCGCCTACCGTTAGCGTGAAATAGGTAGATAATCTTATTAATCGTCGCCCTAACCTTCGTATACGCGTATTAATTCGATACGACTACTAACGCGCGTTAAATAAAGATCCTAAGCTTCTACGAGAGTGGTTTCTTACTATTTAACGCGTTATCGATAAGAACGGTATATAACCGGAGGATATCTATAACTTTAATAAGACTAGCTTTATAATAGGTCTTATATCTAAGCAAAAGGTAGTAACCCGGGTAGAAATATATAGTAATAGCCGTCGCCTTCTTTAACTAGGAAATCGCGAATAGGTTACTACGATCGAGGTAATTAGCGCTAATGGCTATTCGCTTCCGCTATACGTGATTTTCAAAGCTAAGGTTGCTATCGCTGGTTAGTTTGAAAAGCTTCTAAAAGATTAGCGAATCGAGGTCTCTACCAACGGCTGGACTAGTGATAAGATTGGCCTACGTTAGCTACAAAAGCTCTTTATCCCATCAACGAATTCGCGCGTACGCGGCCGATTTCGGCTATTAATCCTTAATAGTCATAGTAGCCATCTTACACCTTAATTCGATCGAATCTACACAGAAAACGATATTATACCTCTTTATATACCTACGTATGCGTTATATCTATTACAGCCACTAGATATTAGTTGTTTTGTAGTGGTTAAAAAGGCATACGGTCGCTTTATAAGCGATCTTGCCCGTTAAGGATATAACTATATCGATAAAATCGATTTCTTAAAGGACTACTAACGCGCGCGGCTAGAGGCCTTCTAAAAACTATTAACTATTCAAAATAGCTTCGTAGCCACTAGCCTAGTACTAATTGATGTAGAAAGGGTCCTTTCAAAGCTGAATATCTCTCTGCGAACGCCTACGCCACTAAACAGCCGGCTAAGTAGTAGATCTAGCTAATTCACACTAAAAACGCCTAGGACCGTCACCTAGCTATTCAAGCAAGCTTCTTTATTAAAAGATCTATTAGATTAGCGGTCGCAAAGCCCTCTAAGCCCAATCAAAACCGTGGTGGATCAGATAATTAAGGGTGGCTATCTAGCTTTACATAGCGCTGCTCTACTTAGCTAGGAGAACGCCAATCTACGCGCAGCCAATAAGAAGAAGCGCCAGAAACGCCAGCGGTCAACTAGGCAGATACCCTACGAAGAGGGCCTATCTATTAAAGAGGCTATATAGCTAGTTAAGCAGCTAAATCAGCTAGTGGAAGGTGATGGGGTAGGATCGTATAAGTAGGGCGAATTACCTAATTAGGTAATTCAACCACGACCTAGGGCGCCGCCTAGGTGTAGTGGGTGTGGGCAGATTGGCCATAAAATCAATCGATGTATTAATCTTTAGTATTAGAAAATTTAATGCGTTTTAGTAGAGATATTCGATTTTGAAATTTCCTAATAGGGGTGGGTGGCCCGCTCGCCTGGGTGGCCCGCTCGCTTATCCAATACGTTAAGTAGATATATAACTAGTAGGATTTATATAAGCGTAGTATTACGTCTTTACTTATTATAGTAAAGAGTGGCCTAGTAGAAATAGTTAATAAGAAGATATTAATATTCTAATAGATGATCTTTCCTATATCTCTACTAACCGATTATTCTAGTATTATTAATAAATCCCTATAACGTATTAGATAAGCCAGCGGGCCACCCTATCCAAAATCGCGTCTTCCTACTAACCTACTAACTCTAATAACCTACTATACCACTAATTCGCTATAAATATACGTAGAAACTAGCTAAATAAGAGGGTAAGATCTTATTAGCTATATCTAATTTACAAGAAGGTCGTATCTAATCTACTCGCGCGGTAGCTAAGCTATGTAATATACCTCGCTCTACTCTATAGAAGCGCGCTAATAGCCGGCTATCACGCGTTAATATACCACTAAATAGGCGGAAGCTTACTTAATTAGAAGAGGANTATACCTCGCTCTACTCTATAGAAGCGCGCTAATAGCCGGCTATCACGCGTTAATATACCACTAAATAGGCGGAAGCTTACTTAATTAGAAGAGGACTCGCTTATTAAATAGATATTCTCTAACGTAATTCCCGGCCGACCTATATACCCGGCCGTCCTATACACCTTCCGCCATAAGAGAATTTCAAAATCAATTAACTCCATCCTAACGCATACAAATTACTACTACTAGCGATTATTATATCGATTAATCCTATAGCTAATCTACCTATACCTACTACACCTATACGGCGCCCTAGATCGTGGTTGAATTACCTAATTAGGTAATTCGCCCTACTCATGCGATCCTACCCTATCACCTTCCACCGGCTGATCTAGCTACTTAATCAGCTATAGGCCTTCTTTAATAGATAGACCCTCTTCGTAGGGTATCTACCTAGTTAATCGTTAGCGCTTCTATTATTTCCTCTCGTTAGCCGCGCGTAAATTAGCGTTTTCCTAGCTAAGTAAGGTAGCGCTATATATCACTATTACGAATCCCTTTACTAGCTAATCTAGTAGGGGGGTAGGCGTTTAGGATCGGCTTTAGGACCGCCGATCGAGTGGATCTTTAATCATCGAAGATTACTTATATAGCTAAGCGATAGTTCTAGGCGTCTTTAGTGTGAATTAGCTAGATCTACTACTTAGCCGGCTACTTAGTGGTGTAGGCGTTCGTAGAGATATATTTAGCTTTAAAAGGACCCTTTCTATATCGATTAGTACTAAACTAGTAGCCACGAAGCTATTTTAAATAGTTAATAGCTTTTCGAAGGCCTCTAGCCGCGCGTATTAGTAGTCTTATAGGAAATCGAATTTATTAATATAGTTATATCCTTAACGGGTAAGATCGCTTACGAAGCGACCGTATGCCCTTTTAACCACTATAAAATAGCTAATATCTAGTAGCTATAAAAGATACGACGCATACGTAGGTATATAAAGAGGTATAATATCGTTTTCTACGTAGATTCGGTCGAATTAAGGTGTAAGATAGCTACTATAACTATTAAGGATTAATAGCCGAAACCGACCGTATACACGCGAATTCGTTAATAAGATAAAGAGTTTTATAACTAACGTAGGCTAATCTTATCGGCAGTCTAGCCATTAGTAGAGACTTCGATTCGCTAATCGTTTAGTAGGTTATTAAACTAACTAGCGATAGTAACCTTAGCTTTAAAAATCACGTATAGCGGAAGCGAATAGCTATTAGCGCTAATTACCTCGATCGTAGTAACCTATTCGCGATTTCCAAATTATAAAAGACGTGGCCGACCGTAGATTTCTACCCGCGTAATAACCTTCTACGTAGAAATAAGGCCTATTTAATACGCGTTTATAGTTGTATTTCCTCGAGTATCGCGAGCGAAGCTCTTCGCGCCGTTTAATAAAGGTTATTAGCTAGTTCTTACTAATAGTAGGCGGAGGGTAGCTACCGCGTATAGCTAATAGGATATTAGCTCTCTCGTATAGTAGCTTACCTAGGCGCTACTCTACGTGAATCTATAGAGATAATCTATTAGTAAAGCGAATCCTCTTCTAATTAGGTTAATGTATAACTAGATAGGCGCGTATTAACGCGTAAGGCCTAGCTACTAGCGCGGTATTAGAGTATAGTGCGAGGTATATCGTATAGCTTAGCTACCGCGCGAATAGAGCTAATACGGCCTTCTTATAAATTAGATAGGGCTAATAGGATCTTACCCTCTTAGCTAGCTAATTCCTGCCGAGATCTAGGTCGAATTAGTAGCATAATAGGTGGTTAAAGTTAGTAGGTAGCTAGAAATACGCGATTTTAGATAGGGTGGCCGGATCGGCCGGGTGGCCGGATCGGCTAGGAACTACGTAATAGATAAAAATAAGCTTATTAATCCATTATATTCTTATCTTAGATAACGTATTGGATAAGCGAGCGGGCCACCTAGGCGAGCGGGCCACCCACCCCTATTAGGAAATTTCAAAATCGAATATCTCTACCAAAACGCATTGAATTTTCTAATACTAAAGATTAATACATCGATTGATTTTATGGCTAATCTGCCTACACCCACTGTACCTAGGCGGCGCCCTAGGTCGTGGTTGAATTACCTGATTAGGTAATTCGCCCTACTTATGCGATCCTACCCCATCACCTTCCACTAGCTGATTTAGCTGCTTAACTAGCTATATAGCCTCTTTAATAGATAGGCCCTCTTCGTAGGGTATCTACCTAGTTGACCGCTGGCGTTTCTGGCGCTTCTTCTTATTGGCTACGCGTAGATTAGCGTTCTCCTAGCTAAGTAGAGCAGCGCTATGTAAAGCTAGATAGCCACCCTTAATTATCTGATCCACCACGGTTTTGATTGGGCTTAGAGGGCTTTGCGACCGCTAATCTAATAGATCTTTTAATAAAGAAGCTTGCTTGAATAGCTAGGTGACGGTCCTAGGCGTTTTTTGTGTGAATTAGCTAGATCTACTACTTAGCCGGCTGTTTAGTGGCGTAGGCGTTCGCAGAGAGATATTTAGCTTTGAAAGGACCCTTTCTTCATCAATTAGTACTAGGCTAGTGGCTTCGAAGCTATTTTGAATAGTTAATAGTTTTTAGAAGGCCTCTAGCCGCGCGCGTTAGTAGTCCTTTAAGAAATCGATTTTATCGATATAGTTATATCCTTAACGGGCAAGATCGCTTATAAAGCGACCGTATGCCTTTTTAACCACTACAAAATATCTAATATCTAGTGGCTGTAATAGATATAACGCATACGTAGGTATATAAAGAGGTATAATATCGTTTTCTGTGTAGATTCGATCGAATTAAGGTGTAAGATTGCTACTATGACTATTAAGGATTAATAGCCGAAATCGGCCGCGTACGCGCGAATTCGTTGATTGGATAAAGAGCTTTTGTAGCTAACGTAGGCCAATCTTATCACTAGTCCAGCCGTTGGTAGAGACCTCGATTCGCTAATCTTTTAGAAGCTTTTCAAACTAACCAGCGATAGCAACCTTAGCTTTGAAAATCACGTATAGCGGAAGCGAATAGCTATTAGCGCTAATTACCTCGATCGCAGTAACCTATTCGCGATTTCCTAGTTAAAGAAGGCGACGGCTATTACTATATATTTCTACCCGGGTCACTACCTTTTGCTTAGATATAAGACCTATTATAAAGCTAGTCTTATTAAAGTTATAGATATCCTCCGGTTATATACCGTTCTTATCGATAACGCGTTAAATAGTAAGAAACCACTCTCGTAGAAGCTTAGGATCTTTATTTAACGCGCGTTAGTAGTCGTATCGAATTAATACGCGTATACGAAGGTTAGGGCGACGATTAATAAGATTATCTACCTATTTTACGCTAACGGTAGGCGGAGGGTGGCTACCGCGCGTAGCTAGTAGGATATTAGCTATCTCGCGTATAGTATCCTTTCTAGGCGCTACTCTACGCTTATCTATAGAGAATATCTATTTAATAAGCGAATCCTCTTCTAATTAAGTAAGCTTCCGCCTATTTAGTGGTATATTAACGCGTGATAGCCGGCTATTAGCGCGCTTCTATAGAGTAGAGCGAGGTATATCGTATAGCTTAGCTACCGCGCGAACTGATTAGATACGACCTTCTTATGAATTAGATAAAGCTAATAAGATCTTGCCCTCTTGTTTAGCTAGTTTCTGCGTGTATTTAGAGCGAATTAGTGGTATAGTTAGTTATTAAAGTTAGTGGGTTAGTGGGAAGACGCGATTTTAGATAGGGTGGCCCGCTCGCCTAGGTAGCCCGCTCGCTTATCTAATACGTTATTCGCGTATACTTAGATAAGTAACGTACTTTTAGATAGCCTTAATAATAGATTTACGATCTAATAATTTTCTTATATTAGGGAATTATATAGTCGCTTCTAATTACTTATTTTTAGGGACTTCACTAATAATTTAGGAATCTATTAGAGTTATAGTGTAGGAGTAATATCCTATATTAGTTAAGATTAGGATATATTTATAAGACTATTCTTAACGAAATTAGGCCTCCTATTTAGTACGTCTAGGACTATAGCGTCTAATCCTATCTAATATTATATTTCTAGATTATATTTTTAAAACTTATCGATCTAGCGAGCTAATTATTTATTATAGATTAAGGTTATTTATAAATATTATAAACTTATATAGTTAGTAATAATTATAGTCTAAGTTCTATTCTTAAAATAGTAATCCTATAAGTATAGAGCCTCTTTAATCGCTTAAAGGTTCTTTTCGTAAATAGGATAATTTAAATTAACCCTAGTTAGTTTCCTTCTATTAAAAGTAATAGGATATAGTAATCTATCTAGTCTTAGTTAGTAAAGGACTATATTAATCGCTTATTCGGAGGTATCGGTCTTAATAATAAAGGGCTTTACGCGATCTAGTTATATAAGAATAGGGATATCTATAAGTATCTCCTTAATTTTCCTAAAAATACTTTTATAAGCTATTATCTAATAAACTAAATAAAACTTCTTCTTTTAGAGCTTAGCGTCTATCTCTTTAAAGATTTTATAAAGAGAAATATAGATTATTATAAATCCTTTAATAAAATAATAGTAATATATTATTAATCTAATAAATTAGCGTACTTTATAGATATTTCTTAACCTTAGCTAGTATAAGATAGATATATCAATTTTTAATAATATATCTATAGAACTTTAATATAATAATTAAAAAGATATATTTATTAGGCTACGCTATTAGTTTCTTGTATTTAAGGATTTTAAGAATCTTCTAGAGGTAGTTATAATATTCTTCTTATAAGTTAGAGAAGATAAGGATATTACTAAGATAAATAAATATATCTTTACCTAGATATAACTATAAGGCCTTATTTATAACTATTTAAAAGATAATAAAGATATTATAAAGACTAAATAATATAGCGAGCTACTTATACTTATCCTAATAAATATTAAATATAGTCTTTTATATTATATCTTTAGTTATATATATTTACTAAAATCTTAATATAAGGTTAATTTTTAAAAGGACCCTAATACTATTAATCTAATCTAACAACTCTTAGATATAAGATAAAAGATAGCTATTTTTAATAGTAAGCTAGTTTAAAGTATAATAGTTAATATATATTTATTACTTTCTATTTATCTTCTTAATAAAAATAATTAGAAATCCCTAAGAACTAAAGGATAGTTAGATTAGGCCCTTTCCAAGAAGTAGGTCGACTTATTTTAAGTATTTATATATCTTCTTATCTAAAAAAGGATAAGAGTTTATATTTATAAGAAGAGCTTTACTAATATTAATAAGATTATAATACTTCTTTTTAGTAGAAGAGAGTCTAGTAGCTTATCCCTAAGAATCTTTAGGAACTTTTATAGGATCTTATATATTTTAGGATTATTATGATTTAGTATAAATAACTTCTCTTTAGATTTAGACTCTTCTAGTAGCTTAATTACTAAAAGGAAGTTTTTAGTAGTCCTTTTTTATAAAATATATTAAATCTAATAACTACTTAATAAGTTAATCTAAGCTTTAATAAGCTTATTATCTTTTAGTGGATAAAAGGCTTTAATCTAATATAAGTATTTATAATCTTATAATATAAATATAGAGGTTAATTAATTAATATAAGGATTCTTTAAGGCTAGGAAGTTTCTTCTAAGAATAAACTTAAACTCTAGGTCTAATACTTATACTTAAAATATCCTCTTTATAAATTAATTCTAATTAAAAGTCTTAGGATAATATCCATAAAAAGAATATGTCTATTAGATATCTTAATATAAAGTATAAAGGATTTCTAAAATAATAAAAGATAGGCCCTAAATTTCCTAAGAGTAATAGGTAAGAGAAATATATAAGAAGCTTTATAGTCTAAGAGGATATAAATAGATATATTCTTATTTAGAGGGCTAATAACTATCTTATAAAATAGTAAAGAGCTTCCTATAAAATAAAGAGTAGTTTTTCTCTCCTTAATAAGACTTTATAAAAGATCTAAAAGACTAAGACCTAATAGCTTTAGTACTAATAATATTATATCTAAATAATTAATAAATATATCTAATTTATCTAGCTAGATTTATTTTTTAGTTTCTATCTTCTTTATTAATAGATTCTTTTTCTTTACTAAGCTCTAAGTAGTTAGCTTTAAATAGCTAATATAGCTATAATTATAGTTTTATAAGTTATTTAATCCTTAGCTTAAAAAAATATTTAGTCTCTAGGATTTAGATTATATCTTATTAAAACCTATCTTGGTATTATTATCTAAATTAGGTCTTTAGGGTTTAGATTATATTTTATTAAGGCTTATTTTAATATCTTTATTAGTATTGTAAGCTTTCTATTTATAATATTTAATAATAATAGATCCTTATTTATACTAGATAAATTATTTAATAATATCTCTTAAGATAGTTAGTTATTATCTTTAGTATATTTTTATAAGGATCTACTTAATAGTATAGAGAACTATTAGTAAGAAAAAGAATTAATAGCGAAGGCTAATCGATTCAGTAACGCTTTAATCTTAATTATATATTATTTTATTACTAAAAAATAATAAGACTAAATCTTATCCTTTTATTTAATCTAGAATAAAGAGACTTTTTATATTTTAATAGTAGTTCGGTTAAGAATCTTTTATCTTTTCTTCTACGTTATACTTAAACCCTTTAAGTTATAATTATATTAATTATAATATTTCGGAGGCGATTTATAATAATTTTTACTTATATTCTAACTTATAGATATTTTACTTAGTTTTCTAATATAAAGATATTTTCTTCTTATCTTTATAGGTTCTTAAGAACCTTTATTCGGTATAAAGACTTAATTCTAGGCTAATTCTAATCTAAAAGACTAATAGTTAATCCCCCTTTTATATTATATTAATAGGTAGTTCTTCTTAGTTATCCGAAATTCTTAAAATAACTTAATAAAGAATATTAAATAAAGATTCCTTTATATAGGCCTACTAAAATTATATAACCTATATACTAACTTAATCTAATCTCCTAGATCTTAGCTTATTAGCTAATTCGCTATTTATTAATCTATTATATAAACTTCTTCTTTTACTTCTTTATTATTATTAATTCTTTAATCTTATAACTATAGTTAATCCTATATCCTTACTAAAGTTTTATTCCTTAAGCTAATAGAATTTATCTTATTAATATAGTAGTTTACTTTAAAGATAGTAGCTTATATATTTAAAGGAATTCTTATTAAATAATAAAAATCTTTTAAATTATACTTTCTAAGATCTAACTAAGAAGATTTTATAAAAATAAGATTTATAATTTAATAGAATAATAATAAAATTTATCTTAAATTAAATTTAAAATCTATAAATATATATAAGATTTTGCTTAAAAGATAATTATTATAATAACAAAAATATTACTAATTAAGATATAAATTTCTTTTTTTAAGATTGATATAGATATTTTTTATATAAAAAATAAATAAATTTATTATAATAAAGAGATTCTATTAATATAATAACATATAAATTATTTTATTTTTTTACTAAATTCTTAGTCTTTAATATAGTTAATTATTTCCTAATAAATTAAATTATTTAGATATTTAAGGAAAAAGGCCTTTTTACTTTTATTTTATTTTTAGAAATTTTTAAAATAATTTCTATAAATCTAGCCTTTATTAATTATTATTCTTTTATTATTTATTTTTAATAGACTAGATTAAAAAGATTTTAAAGGAGTAATTACTTTATAATTATTAACTATATATATAAATATTCTTTATAATATACTAAAGATAAATAAGATAAAGTAAATCCTTAAAGATCTTTTTATATATTATTAAAAAAGATAATATATAAGACTAAGATCTTTATTTATATTAACTAAGTAAAAAAGGTTTAGAATATCTAAAGATATAATATTTTTTATTTATTATTAATAAAATAATAATCTATATAAATTTTTTTTCTAAATTAAGATATATTTAATAATATTAATTATAAATATATTATATTTATTTTAATTAATTAAAAACTCTTATTTTTTATATAATAATCTCTTATCTTATTAATTAGTTTTATATATTATATCTATTTATAGAATATTTAGATAAATTTAAAGAAATTTAAGACTAATCTTTAAAAGAAATATAATTCTAATTAGTTATTATTAGTTATTTAATTTATATTAAATAATCTAATTTAATAAGCTTTTAATTATACTACTTCTCTTTCTCTTATTCTATATTTACCTAATTACTTTATTAATTTAAGTGTATATATATTATTCGACCATAAAAAATCGATTTCTTAGTCTATCTCGAGATCTATACCTTATAAAGCCTTATAGATACGTTTAAAATTTATCTAACTCTACGCGCTATTAATTAATACCGGGTTCGGCCCGTCCCGACCGTAATAGCGTTAGTAGCGAGCCTAATTAGTATTCCGCTACCCTAAAACCGAGTGTTCTAAGGTATAAATTCTACGCTAAGACCCCTTAATTTAGGAAAACGCGGATAATAATAATAGAAGAGACGCGACTAGATTGAGAGTATAGACGATATTATAAAGACTATTTAGTTAGTTTTAGACTATATCGAGATTAATAACTATAAAATCGATAGATTCGTACGCGGATTTATTAAAAATATTAAGAAATATATATAGAAGGCCTAGAAGGGCGACGTCGAGGGAATAAGTAAGATACTCGGAGCCTTAAAAATAATCTATAAATAACTTAATAGCCTTAAGAAGACTATCTTATTAGTAATTACTATTATAACTATCTAATTGGCCGATTCTATTACTTTCTAGTATACTCTATATTTAACTATATAGTAAAAGAAGGTCTCTAGTACGCCCGCGCTAGTTAACCGCTTTAAGAGGACGATCTCGCTTAGTATTAGTAAGATAGAACTTTAGGAAGATTATTAGATAATTACTAAGATCGCTAATTAGAGGAACCACGAGCGATTTTATTATAGGGATATAAAAGAGAAGGATATTATTTAGTAGATTAATAAGAGGATAGCGGCGATTATCCTTAAGACCTTATTATCGGTATTAGTAGTAGTAAGCGTAGCTATTACTAGGAAACTACTATCGAGTAATATAGCCTTTATTATATATATAGCGGCCTTAGCCGAGATACTTTATATATACGCTTCTAGTTAGATAAGCTTATATAGTCCTAGAGCGATTATATAGGTATCTATCTAGGGGGTAGTCGTTTATAGGGTCCCTATTAATATAATTAATATAAAGCTATTAGCCCTATTAATCTAGAAGAAGATCGGTTAGTTATCTAATAAGCTAATCTCTTTAAATCCTATATAGTCTATCGAAGACCGACCGGCTAAGATTTATTATATTTTCTAGCTAGTAAAGCCTACTAGATTAAAAAGGATAGGATCGGTTATTTTAGAATGTACTAGCCTAATAGCCGCGAATTATATAATCTAGATAGACGTTTCATAGATATATTAGTCTCTTGAGTCCGTAAAGTATATATAAAAGAGACGGTCGAAATTCTATTATAAATACTAAAAGCCTAGGGATATCTATTCTTACTATCTCGAATAATAGTATATATATAGATACTATAGCGGGAAATACCTAACCTAAGAGTACCCTATTAGTAGTAACTATTACTAAGTAAAGTACGCGAATTATACTTATAGTTACCGCGCGTTATTAAGAGATTACCCGATTTACTAAAAAGAAGCTAAGCTAGTAAAAGAAGCTATTTTAATAGCTCTATCTTTTTACTAAGAGCTACTATACTATCGCTAACTATACTAATAACTGACTATCGGCTAGGCCGGCTAGACTAACTAAGCTAACTAGGCTAATTAGGCTATTTAGTAACTATATCTTTATTAAACGCTTACTTTTTATAAATAGATAAATATAAGCTAGCTATAGTAATAGCTATCTACCTATATCTAGCGCCGGTCGGCTATCTTTTCTTAATAGAGAACTACCGCCCTTTATTACTAGTAGCTTAATTATTAGTAAGATAGCCTTAAGGCCTCTAACTAGATATTATCTCTTTTAATAATACTAAAACTATCGAAATTCCGAAAGAAGATAAAAGACGGGAGGATAGTAATAATAACGATTAATAGGAAGGTTATTAATAGACTAATAGGGTCTAGTAATACTAACTAGCCTACTAGCTAGCCTACCGTAGTTATTACTAGATAGCCTTAGTTATATTTAATACTATTATCCTAGAGATCTCTTCTATTACTTTTATTATTAATAGCTATCGAAATTAACCCTTTTAATAGCTAGAAGAAGTAGCGTCTAGAGGACTAAGGCTAGAAAGAGTAAGATAAGACGGCTATAGCCGACGCTAGGCTAATATATCGCTAGTTAATTAAATAATTAACTAAAATATCTTTAATAAATTTATATAGCTATTATAGTCGGATATCTTTATCTCTCTCTAAGAACTTAAATTACCGGCTATATAGCCGGCTACGTCGCCGGCCGTATAGCTAATAATTACTATCTAGTGCCTCCCTCTTATATAGTCTAATTATATAAGAAATCTAACTACCTCTAAGATAGATAGTAAGTCTTTATTATCGCTATTAATAGAAATAGATAAGGACTACTAAGAAAGCTCTCCTAATAAAGTCCAAAATCTACCGCGCCGTCGATAAAATCTTTTATTATTATTTAATATAATACTACGCGATTATAAGATACTATAGCTATATTTCTAAAAGAGAGAGAGATAAGAGAAGTAAAAGTTATCGCGATCTAGGAACTATAAAAGAATATCCTTCTTAATATAATATATAATCTAGTATCGGCTACCTATTAGCTCCTATTTCTCTATATTAAGAATAAATAGTAGCGTATAGCACTTTTTATATCCTAGGAGCTTAATCTATTAATATAGACATATATAGTTATTTCTTTAGATTATAAGATCCTTAAGCTACGGGGAAATCTTAATAAAGGATAGACCGACCTATTTATTTATAATATATATAATAACTTATAACGCGATAATAAAACTATTAGGCTAATCCCTAGTAAGATTACTAGACGGCTATTTAGCGAATATCTAGTTCTTAGTAATTTTAATATATATTATATAAGTTAGAGGGGTAATAGTATATAGCTATATAATAGAGATAGTAATATAATTCGACCGAAAAAGGATAAGAAAGATATAGTCACGGGAGTTATTAAAGGAGTCTATTTTATATATTTTATAAGGAAATAAGTCTAAATAAGTAATAAGCCGGTCGTGACTAGTAGTAATTAGGTGCCTAAGGTACCCGTATAATATAATTAGGTCCGTACGGGACCTATAGGATTATATCCTCCCCTATCTAGCCGAAAAATCGCCCTAATTTCTAAATAGCGGAGCTAACTAGCTATAGATATATATATTTACCTAGTAGGATCGCGTCCGTAGGTTAGCTAGATTATAAATAGCCGTAAGGGAGAGAAAGGATTAATTAATTACGCCGAGGAGGTTTTAAACCTATATATATACGGCTTTTAGCCCGATTAGGATAATTTATATAGGAAGTTCCGAATAATCTTAATAAAGCCCTAAAGCGGAAACTTCTATTAAGCCCTTTAGACTCCTATTAAATATAAAAGTAACCTCTTAGCCGCCTTTCCTATTATCTCTCCTTTATATCTCCTTACTACTTACTACTAGACCCCTTTATTAGGCTCTAGCGCTTTTCTATCTCTTTTCGCTTATAATAGCCTCCTATTACTTATAAGAATCTTAATTCTATCTTTCCTTAGCCTATAGATAAGTATCCTATATTCTTTTAGATAAAATTAGTTAAGATTTAATAGATTAACTATACTAAAGCTTCTTAGTAATTAATAATAAGCTTTTCGTCCTTTCGTCCGCTAATATAGACTAAAACGTCCGTAGTTTCGTATAGGTATTCCTTTCTAGCCCTCTTACTTCCTCTAACTCTACTAAAGTTAACCTAGATACCTTCGATAATCCCTTACTAGACTAGTTTATTACTAAGAGGGACTATAAGCTAGTTACTCTCTCCCTATAGATTAATATAGACTAGCGTAGATAAAAGACTAAGGATTATAAAGCCCCCGGCTAACTATAAGCTACTTAGATATAATATATTAGTCTTATTACTCCTAATAGCGAGATATATAGGCTCTATAGTAGAGGTTTTAGTCCCTTTATAAACTACTATATCCTAGTAATAGATAGAGAGTCTTAGTTCTAGGGTATTTATATTAATTATTACTTTAATATAGGTAGTAAAGGCTATTCTTTCTATAAGTTCTATCTCTTTAGCCCCTTCTAGACGTATCTACTAATTATCTTATAGGATCTAATACCGAGTTACTATCTAAATAGGTCCGTTCGGTACTAAAGTTCTAAAATCCTAGCTATCCGCTCCTATATAAACCCTCTAAGGCTATTAATCCCTATTTAGATAAGTACTAAGCTATTAGTACTTCCCTAAGCTCTCTTACCGCCGCCGCTTCCGGCTATTTATCTAAGTAGACCTATCTAGTTAAGAAACGTACCGAGAAGGAGAAGGAGGAAGAGAAGGAAGAAGCTATCGGCCTTACTAATATCTTAATCTTTAACGTTAACGCTCCTATTAGTCCCTACGCTAATAATTAGTACTCTTTATCCTTAGATAATAAGCGATTTAGTAAGAAGAAGATCGATTAGGATCTTATATATAAGGCCCTTTAGGTCCTACTAGAGACTACCGCTTATATTATAGCCGATTATTAGTGTTATGATATTTCGATGAGACTATTCACACACTAATATTAGGGCCTTAGGCATACGTGGACCGAGGGTTCTACCAAGGCGGTAGCCATCCGGCGGTCAGTCGGTGGCCCCTCGGCCGCGATATGCGACAGCCACGCTGCATACAGGCCACGCCCATAGTATGTGCCATGCGTTGGCTATACGGTGGCCTTTCGCTATGGTTTCCCCCTTACTTCGTGTTTGATTCCTATTTACACAAAAGATGATATATTTAAATTGATACTTGAGGAGTGGGATTCAAGCTCCTTAAGAAACAGTCTTTGTCTCAATCTGACTTGGTGCTTTTCTCTCCTACCTAGTTGATAGGCCATCTACCCTATAAAGTAGATACTTCCTTAACAATTAGTCGCTCGATATATACGCCTAGAATAATAGTAAACTACTAAAGAAGGAGGAGGAGAATAAGGATAAGAATAATCCCTTTTATAGTAAGTACTAGTAGATCTTATACGTTTCCTTCTATTTATAGATATAAGGCCTTAGTAGAAGCTCAATTTACTCGTTTCCTTTTATTATATAGAATAAACTACTTTTTAAACTATTTTCTTCTTAATAGCTTACTTTATAGACTTCCTTATAGTCTATAAGCTTCCTAAGGGGACTATAACGGCTAATAGCTTATTAAATAGTATATTTTTATAGACGTTAGTGTCCTAAGGCCTATTTATACTTTATTAAAGAACGTTTTCTTTAGCTAGATCCTATTTATCTTAACTAGGATTCTCTTAAGAGCTTTCGGACTAGCTTATAATTAAATCCTTTATACTCTTATTAGCGGTTATATCCTTTTATCTTCTTTGAGCCCGATTCTTCGCGAATCTCTTAATAATAATATAGTTAGCGATTATATCCTTCCCTATTAGCTCGTAGTATATACTATTATACCTAAAGTTAGCCTATTCTTCTTAAGTAAACGTAGATAACTATAAGTAATTAGGGATATTAGCCTTATTCTTAAGGATCTTATAGACCTCTTTAGGTCTTTAGAGATAAAGCCCTATCCGCCGAAAGGCGGCTTTCGCGGCCGAAGATATTTATAGCTTAGTTAGATTAGCGATCTTTACTTCTAATAGCTAGGACTTATTAATAAGACTCCTAAGTATATAGTTAAACGGCTCCTCGAGAGTATATATATTAAGTAAATAGGATAATAAGACCCGATAGGGCCTAAACTACTTACTCTCGAACTTCTTCCTATTTTCGTTACGAACTAATATTTAATCTCTATCTACGAAGCTCGATTTTATAACTTTATTATTATAAATTAGCTTCGTACGAAATACCCTCGCGAGTAAGAGCTTATTTACTTTTATATAAATATTAGTAACGTTAGCGAGCTTCTTAGTCCTTTCCCTAAATAGAAGGATTTTCGCGGATAGATTATCTTTAGGGAGGTATAATTAGATTCTATATATAAGATAAAATAGACTATAGCCTATAATAATATACTTATAGAGCCGCGCGGCTATAAGTATCTGTTGGGAATGGGAGGTAGGTTTTCTTTA
Source organism: Penicillium brasilianum (assembly GCA_001048715.1). Lineage (NCBI taxonomy): Eukaryota > Fungi > Ascomycota > Eurotiomycetes > Eurotiales > Aspergillaceae > Penicillium > Penicillium brasilianum. The sequence goes on along the minus strand of CDHK01000003.1, from coordinate 813,041 downwards.
GAAGTGGTGTTTCCCGATAGAAAGGGTCTTCGGCAGAAAATAGGTGGAAAGGTCTAATACATACATATAACAAAGAGGTATGCAAAAGATAGGATTGAAGAGAGACGGTTCATGAGAAGGCACGTAGTTAGCTTGATTGATAAAGAAGAAGGGTTATGTTAAGTATGCTCGAGAGTAGTTCTTATGTTATAAAGAGATATCCAACTTTTTTCAATTTAGTTAGAAAACATAGTGATACTTATATCGCGGGGTACACGGCAGAATGATAAATAAAATAGAAGGAACATCCTTAGAGTGTTAAGTAGTCTCCTGCCTAGGTAGGCCATTGTATGTAAGTGTATGTAATTGTATGTAAGATCGTTAAGGATCAATCTGATCGATCTCGTCGTCCGACGAGGAGGTCAAGTCATCTAATGAGGGGTAAGAAAAGTGGGTCCTTGGTCGCATCTCGACCGTATAAAGGGAAAGCCCCGCATTTGCCATTTAGATGCATTTTAATTTAGCATGCATCTACCATACATGCTGACAGTATCTATATAAGATATAAGTCCTACGCCTAAGTAGGCTTATCTATAAGGTATTTTATAAGTATTTAGCCTAATAATCTATTTAAATTCTCTACCTTCCTATTTATATAGGGATAGTAAGATATAGTTATATAGTATTTAGTCTTTATAAGGTCTAAATAAAAGTAAATAATCTTAGTAAGAAGGTTCGGGCTATTATCGGATAGTAATTCTATTAGGGCCCTATAATTAGTAAAGATCTAGTTATATAGAAAATAGCCTAACTCTTTCTTAGTAGCTTCTTAAAGAGCTTTTGTAACTAGCTATCTAGTAATATAATCTATCGCGGTAACTATTTACCTATTACTATTAGGGGTCTTTAGTAATAGTCTAATTAGATTAATTCCCTATCGCTAGAATGGGCGGATATTAGCTATAACTATATATTAGGCCGGTTATAAGTAAGCAGGGTAATAAGCGAATAGGAAGTAAGGTAGATACTTATCGGATATAGCTATATAATATAGCTATATAGTATAATAAAGATCTACTAGTAAATAGTAGTGGATAGTAGTGGATAGTAGTGGATAGTAGTGGATAGTAGTGGATAGTAGTGGATAGTAGTGGATAGTAGTGGATAGTAGTGGAAAGTAGTGGATAGTAGTGGATAGTAGTGGATAGTAGTGGATAGTAGTGGATAGTAGTGGTGAGAGGTGATCAAGATTATTTTCAGATGATTATTAGAAAATATTTTGACAGAGGATCGAGGGGGTATATATCCCTAGACTTTCAGTGGTAATAGGTGGCAATAATAGTAAGTGATGATATCACTATAGAATCGTATAGACCTATATAATATAATAGACTACCAGCCTATGATATCATATGATTCTATTAGATTGATTCTATTCTATAGATCTTCTTCTATCTATATCTTATATCCCCCCTTAATCTATATATGGCTAGTATATAGATTAATAGAAGATATAGATAGATAGATAGATTTAGCTAGTTAGCTATCTTAGTTGATTCATTAATATTAACTAGATTAGCTAGATTGACTAGCTTTTCGAATGCCCCTCTATTGACGTTTTTAGTCAATATATCTGGCAGTTAGCTCTTCGTGTTAATATAAGTCAATTTAACCTTTTTATCTTATATAGCCTCTCTTATATAGTGATATTAGATCTCTATATGTTTAGACCTTTTATAGAATTCAGGGTTTTGCCCTAGTCTAATAGCTAATTCATTATCAACTAATATAGTAGGGATATCTAGCCGATAGCCTAGATCTAGTTAATCGTTTAGATAGTTGAATATATTAGCTAGATAGATAGCTTCTGATACAGCTTCTTTCATAGCCAAATATTCAGCTTCACAGCTGCTTATAGCAACTGATTTTTACAGTTATGAATTCCATAAGATAGGATTATTAATCCCTAGGTCGCTAGATAGGCTAAATAGGTAGCTAGTAGTAGATCTTCTACTATCTAGGTCTCCTACCCAATCGGCATCTGAATAGCCTTTTAGATATAGGCTATTACCTAGGCATCTATATAGTAGGCCTAGGTTAGGTCTATATAGTAGATATCTCTATATCTTTTATAATGCATTAATATACTGTTAGCTAGGATTAGCTATATATCGTGCACAATAATTAATAGGAAAGGTGATATCTAGCCTAGTCTTTAGGCTAGTATATAGTAGTGAGCTAATTTGCTATTAATATAGATTAATTATCTTATTATTAGCTTTATCAGGATTCTTACAGAATCTCACACCTAGTTCTCCTAGCAATTTCAATGGCTGATATTCATATATATTGAATTTTTTCAGCAATTTATATATATAGTCTTTTTAATCTATATATATCGTTTTAGCTAGATAGTCTATATATATATTATTACCTAGAAAGGTGGATATATTACCTAGTTCTTCTAGTTTAATATATATATTAAACTTCTTAGCTATATCTATTATATAGTCTCTATCTTAATAAATAATCAATATATTATCAATATAGACTACTAATATAGCTTTAGAGGGCTTATTAATATATACTCCTTCGTTATAAGGTAGTATATCGAAACCTAATCCTTTAGCTATCTTTCTAAAGAATTGATTCTATAGCCTAGGCGATTACTTTTGGCCATATAGTGCCTTCTTTAGATAGTAACACTTATTGATATAGCTAGGGCTATCATATAGACCCTTAGGTAAGATAGTATAGATATCAGTATCGATATCAGCGTACACGAAGGCGTTTTTGACATTATATTATATAATAGGCCATCCTTTATTAACGGCTATAATCAATATCATATACCAGGTTTCTGTTCTGGCAGTAGTAGAGAAGGTCTCTAGGAAATCTATAGCTTCTTCGAAGCTATTAGGTTCCGATAGAACCGATGTAGATAGTATATAATCTATCTGTTAATTATATAGATTTATCAGCTGATTTAATATAGTAGTTTAATCAATACTATATATATAGGCTTTATCTATATTATATAGATAGTCCTTATTAGATATATCTTTAGATAGATCTTTAGATAGATCTTTAGATAGATCTTTAGATAGATCTTTAGATAGATCTTTAGATAGATCTTTAGATAGATCTTTAGATAGATAGGCCCTACCTTTTTGAATTAGTATTTTAATTTCAATCTTATGTTTTAGGTATGCCTCAATCTCTTCTTAAGATTTCATTGTATAATCCAATTCAATAGGGCTAGGACTAGGACTAGGGCTTTCTAGCCGTATAGATCCTTTTTGATACATATCTAGGAATTTTCCTTCTAGAATTACTACATCTCTAGTCTATATAGCCTTTCTTAGCTTTATATTATATAGCTTATAGTGTTAATAATCACTATAGCCTATTAATATAGCTAGATTCTTCCGCGGAGCTAGTTTAGCTAGGCGTCTATTAGTATAGTAGTAGGCTATAGATCCCTATACTTTTATATAGCTAATACTAGGCTTTTGCCCTTTATAGATTTTATATAGTGTTTTGAAATTAATAGATCTATATAGGGTCCTATTATATAGATAGGTAGCTACTAGAAGCGCTTCTCCCTATAGGTTTTGATTAGCCTTTATATTAATTAATAAGCTTCTTAGCTTATTAAGTAGTGTTAGATTGATTCGCTCTATTAGGTTATTAGGCTCTTTAGTATATATAGGAGTATTTCTATAGATAATATTATATCTCTCTATATATAGAGCGAATTGATTATTAATATATTCTTTACTATTATTAGTAAAGATCTCTTTTATAGAGGTATTCGTCTAGTTTTCTAATAGATTCTTATATACTTTCAATATATTAAGCGCGTAGCCTTTTAATCTTATTAGTTTAACCGATAGATATCTAGATTTCTTATCTAGAAAGGTTATATAGTATTAGTAGCTATCGTAGGTCTTAGGGCTAATAGGCCCGCCTAGATCGCTATGTATTCTCTCGCTAACTTAATAGTTAGCTATATTAATAGATCTTTTATTAATAGATCTATTATATTTAGATAGTAGGTATATCTCACAGATATCCTCTATATATCTAGATATATCTTCTTTAGATATATCTAGGCCTATCTACTTAAAGATTTTTAGCAGAGGATTTAGGCCTATATAAGCTAATCTTTCATACTATAGCTTTATATTAGCTAGTTAGCTAGTTTTCTCTCTAATCCTTTAGGGTAGAGTATATCAAATTTAGTCTTATATAGACCATTCTGCTTATTAGTAGTTAATATAGTAATCCTATTAAATATAGGTACTATAGGTTAATCAGTAGGCTTATATATATCTATATTACTAGATATATCTCTAGTATATAGATAGGCCTTATCCCTATAAAAGGTTAATACTATATCCTTTAGCCTATTAGTACTAAGGATATTAATACCTAGTTTAGGTATATATAGTACATTACGAAGTATATATATATAGTTAGTATTAGTTCTAACTATTATAATACCTTCGTATCTTATAGGGATAGTTATTGCTTTTCCCTATATAATAGATTTGTTAGAAGGCCAATAGCTATAAAAGTATTCTAATTTAGTTATAGCTAATATAGTAGCTATAGTATCCACTATAAATTCAATATTAGATAGGATAGATCCTTTATGAATTAACTTAGTCAGATCTTTTATATCAATCTACTTATCAATCTAATAGTTATTAAATATACTATATATTTAATTAGTGGGTTAATCTACTAGCTGTTTAGCCAACTAGGTAGTATTTACCTTAGGTGATTTCATTTCAATATCAATATCAAAATTATCGAAATCAAGAGGGTTTTTCTGGTAATCTTAGCTTTCTAGCATAAGATAGTCATTATTAAATTAGCTATCTTCGCTAATCTAGCTAGTTTAGCCAGTTGATTCTACCTGGCTAGATTGGCTAGATCCTAGCTAGCTAGATTGGCCAATTTCATTAGGTTGGTAGATAGTGGCTATTATAGCCTTTCCGATTTAGGATACTTCCTATCTAGATCTCGCTTAGCCTACCGATTAGTTATCTTCGGCTACCAGTTTAATGGTCTTTTTTCAGGATATAGATACCAGCAATTAACTATATTATATATAGTAACTAGGTAATGGCCGCAGAAGTGCCTATTATAAGGTCTCTTCTTATAGATCTTCCTAGGCGATTAGCTATTAGATAGCTAGTAATTAGATATCTTCTACCTAGGTGGCTACCTAGATAGGTGACTAGGCCTATTAGGCCTAGATCTTTTCCGATGAAGATTTATATAGATATCTTCATGATTCTCTAGGTGGCCCCTAGCCTCATTAATTAGGCTAGTAAAGAGTGTATTAATAGTATAGCTCTTTAGATCTCTTCTTAACGATTGTGTGATTGTTTAGATAAAAGATCTATATCCTTTATCTAAACTATTAAGGACCTAGGCTATAATAACCTATTGTGGTAATTTAATACCTTTAGAAGATAGGTCTTCTACTAAGAATTTAACCTTATTTAGGTACTCTTCTATAGTAGAGAATTCTAATAAGCTAGTATTAAATAGCTCTTTTAAAGTAAGGTATTCAGTGGTGAATCCCCTAGGATTATATAGCTTCTCTAGGGTCATCCATGCTTTATAAGCAATATCTTCATCTTTAATATATAGTAGTGGGCCTTTACTGTAGTATAGCCTTATATTAGCCACTACCTAACGATTACTATCGTCTTTAGTAGATTTACTTAATAAAATAGTATCTAATATACCATATTTAGTAAATAGTGCTTTGATTTTCAATGCCCACTCTATATAATTCTTGGTTCCCTAAAGGGGTTCTATATATATCTTCCCTATATCTTATATATCTATATCTTACACCTTTACTAAACTCTCGATAGATTTTATTACGGGACTCCCGCTAGTATTCTATTAGGGTAAAGAGGTAGATTCAATCCTTATAATTATTAATAGATTCAATCCTTATAATTATTAATAGATTTATAAAATAATTACTATTCTTCGCCGTATCGACTACGATTACCGCTATAGAACTTTCTAAATTATTCTATAACTCTATAGAGTTACGTTTTAGACTATCCGAAGGTATTATCTCCGATTAAGGGCCGGTCTTTACTAATAAATTCTAGTTAAGTCTTTATTATATATCTAAAGTATACCTTAGACTTTCGATTATATTTTATCTATAAACCGATAGCTAAACGAAGCGGATTAACTAAACCCTTAAATACTATCTTCGATATTTTATTAGCGAAAACTAAATAGTATAGCTAAACCTACTTATATTAGTAGAATATATTTATAATAATATAGTTAACTTAATAATAAAATTCTCCTCTTTCTAAGCTTTAATAGGCTATTTACTTAGCTTCTAATACCGATCTAAGGACGAATTAGCCTTAGGAGAGATCCTAGTAATATCTATATAAATTAAAAAGCTTAAAGTACTCTAAGAGAGATTATAGGAGAACTAGCGAAAAGCTAATAAATTAATAACGAAATATTATAATAAAGATTACTAATTAATATAGTTTAAGAAAGATAATCTTATAGGGTTATTAACTAAGAACCTAAGATTAAAAAGAAATAAAAAGCTAGCTCCTCGCTTTATCGGATCCTTCCGAATCCTATAGGCTATTAGTAAATAAACTTATCGCCCAAGCTTACCCTAGTAATATAATTAAATCTATAATATCTTTTATATATTTCTTCTCGAACTATAATAGAAACTAAATAGGACTAACTACGAATTCCTACTAATACTTAATCTTAAGAATAATAATAAATATAAGATAGAGATTCGCGAAGATAGAACTATTAATAGCGAAACTTACTTTTTAATAAAATAGAAGGATTAGCCCTCTAAATATAATTAATAAGTCTCTTAGGAAGGTATAAGTAATATTATAGAAGCTATATAGTCTTACTAAAAGAGAAAGAAGAGGAAAACCGGATTAATTCTAAAGGATAAATAGCGAAAGGGTACTAAAATAACGACTAAAATAAGATAATCCCTTTACTATAAAGCGCCTTAAGGATAAGTCCTTACTAAGTATTACTTAATATACTATAATAGGAACCGTTATTAAATACTCTTTAGAACTTTATATCTAATATAATAACTTTCTCCGCTAAGATACGCTAGTAGTTCTTAGTTAGAGGACTAAGTAAGAAGGACCGGGCGAGAAGGAAGAGATAAGGAAAGAAAGAAAGAAAGAAAGAGAGAAATTTATTTAATTTAAAGGACTACTATTAAAATCCCGCCGAAGTAGCGGCGAAATAAAAGGCGATCCTCTATAAAAGGATAACTTAAGGATAGGTCTAGCTAAGTTCCGCTAAGAAAGTACCCTAATATAGATAGAACCCTAAAGGAATAAGGAAATAGTAAAGAAATCTAGTAGAATCTATATTAAAAGAGAAATAGTACCTAGATCTTAGTCTCTATAAAGATAGGGAAGTCCTCTATTATAAGGATAGCTATCTTATCTTTATCTATAGAGATATTATTATTATTATCGGAGTCTAGGTTATCCTAAGCCTTACGAATCACTCTTAAAACCTTATCGAAAAAGACCTATTTCGCTAAGGTCTAAGTAATATATCCTTTGTCTCTAAGATAAAGACGAAGAAGCCGCTTAGTAAAACGGTCCGCTTTCTACTCTAGGGTATTAAAGGGACTAAGGGTAGGGATAGTAAGAAGGATAATATAGTAGCCGAAGAGAAACGCGTTATAGTTAGCTTAGGTTAATTACTAAAATACTAATTAATATATATAGGAATAAAAGTAGAGGAAGTATATCTTAATTTAGGTCTTACTCCCGATTAGCGAATATTCCTTATAATAAGCCTACTTCGAAATATTAAAAGCTTAATATAGGTCCTATATTAATCTAGCGATAGTTAGATAAACTTCCGTAGGATATAGCTAGTCTATAAAGCTTCCGGGATCGCTTAGGTCTATCTATCCTATCTAAAATATTTTATACGCCTATAAAAGGATAATAGCTAGGTCGTAGCTATCTCCTAATATAGTAGTTATAACTTATAGCCGTTAGTTTTATTCTCTTAAAGAAGATTTAGCGAAACCTACTAGAAAGTATAAAATATTATAGGCGGAATACTATTAATATATTACGAAGGCTTTAGCGTTACGGACGTATTTAATCTAAATAGGCTAGTCGTTATTAACGTATTTTACTAGCGAGCGGGCTATACTACTAAGCGGGCTACCTACCCTTATTAGAAATTTTTAAAATCGATTAATTTAACTAACGCCTATTATAGTTACGGGAGTTATAAGAGGAGTATCTTATATATTTTATAAGGAAATAGGTCTAAATAAGTAATAAGCCGGTCGTAGCCGGTAGTAATCGGGTGCCTAAGGTACCTATATAACGTAATTAGGTCTATATAGGACCCGTAGGATTATATCCTCCCCTATCTAGCCGAAAATCGCCCCGATTTCTAACTAGCGGAGCTAACTAGCTATAGATATATATATTTACCTAGTAGGGTCGCGTCTATAGGTTAGTTAGGTTATAAATAGTCGGGAGGGAGAGAAAGGATTAATTAATCGCGCCGAGGGGGTATTAAACCTATATATATACGACCTTTAACTTAATTAGGATAGTTTATATAGAAAGTTCTGAATAACCTTAATAAAGCCCTAAAGCGGAAACTTCTATTAGGCCCTTTAGGCTCCTATTAAATATAAAAGTAACCTTCTAGCCGCCCTTCTTCTCTCCTTTATATCTCCCTATTACTCGCTACTAGACCCCTTTATTAGGCTCCGGCGCTTTTCTATCTCTTTTCGCTCGCGATAGCCTACTACTACTTATAAGAACCTTAATTCTATCTTTCTTTAGCCTATAGGTAAGTATCCCCGCGTTTTTTTAGATAAAATCGGTTAGGATTTAATAGATTAACTATACTAACGCTTCTTAGTAGCCGATAATAAGCTTTTTATCCTTTCGTCCGCTAATATAGACTAAAACGTCCGTAGTTTCGTATAGATATTCCTCTCTAGCCCTTTTACTCCCTCTAGCTCTAGTAAAGTTAATCTAGATATCTCCGGTAATCCCTTACTAAACTAATTTATCACTAAGAGAGACCGTAAGTTAGCTACTCTCTCCCTATAAATTAATATAGATTAACGTAGGTAGAAGGCTAAGGATTATAAAGCCCCTAGTTAACTATAAGCTACTTAGATATAGCGTATCGGTCTTACTACTCCCGATAGTAAGGTATACGTACCTTATAGTAAGGATTTCGGCTCCTTTATAAGCTACCGTATCCTAGTAGTAGATAGGGAGCCTTAGTTTTAGGATACTTACGCTAACTATTACTTTAATATAGGTAGTAAAGACTATTCCTTCCGTAAGTTCTATCCCTTTAGCCCTTTCTAGATATATCTACTAACTATTTTATAAGGTCTAATACTAAGTTATTACCTAAATAGGTCCGTTCGGTACTAGAGTTCTAAAATCCTAGCTATCCACTTCTATATAAGCCCTCTAAGGCCGTTAACCCTTATTTAGTTAAGCGCTAAGTTACTAGTACTCCCCTAAGCTCTCCTACTACTACCGCTTCTAACTACTTATCTAAACGTACCCGGCTAGCTAAGAAAAGTACTAAGGAGGAGAAGAAGAAGAAGAAGAAGAAGGAAGCCGTCGGCCTTACTAATATCCCGATCCCTAACGCTAATACTCTTATTAGTCCCTATACTAATAATTAATATACTTCGCCACTAGATAATAAGCGATTTAGTAAGAAGAAGACCGACTAAGACCTTATACGTAAGGCCCTTTAGATCCTACTAGAGACTACTACTTATACTATAGCCGATTACTAGTTACTTTATATATACGCCTAGGATAATAATAAGCTACCGGAGAAGAAAGAGGAGGAAGAGGATAAGGATAACCCCTTCTATAGTAAGTACTAGTAGATCTTATATATTTCCTCCTATTTATAAATATAAGGCCCTAGTAGAAGCTTAATTTACTTATTCCCTTCTACTATATAGAATAAACTACTTTTTAGATTACTTCTTTCTTAGTAGCTCGCTTTATAGACTTCCTTATAGTCTATAGGCTTCTTAAAGGGACTATAACGGCTAATAGCCCGTTAAATAGTATATTTTTATAGGCGTAGCGTCCCGAGGCCTATTTATACTCTATTAAAGAACGTCTTCTTTAGCTAGATCTTATTAATCTTAACTAAGATCCTCCTAAGAGCTTTCGGACTAGCTTATAGCCGAATCCCCTACGCTCTTATTAGCGGTTATATTCTTTTACCTTTCCCTAGCCCGATTCTTCGCGAATCTCTTAATAATAATACGGTTAGCGATTATATCCTTCTTTACTAGCTTATAGCGTATACCGTTACGTCTAAAATCGGCCTATTCTTCTCGAGTAAACGTAGATAACTCTAAGTAATTAGGGATATTAGCCTTATCTTCGAGGACCTTACGGACCTCTTTAGATCTTTAGAAGTAAAGCCTTATCCGCCGGAGGACGGTTTTCGCGGCCGAAGACGTTTATAGCTCTATTAGATTAGCGATCTTTACTTTTAATAGCCGGGACCCGTTAATAAGACTCCTAAGTACGCGGCTAGATAGCTCCTCGAGAACGTATATACTAAGTAGATAGGACGATAGGACTTAATAGGGCCTAAACTACTTACTCTCGAACTTTTTCCTACTTTTATTACGAATTAGTACCTAATCTCCCTCCGCGAAGCTCGATTTCGTAACTTTACTATTACGAATATATTTTATACGGATCGCCCTCGCGAGTAAGAGCTTATTCGCTTTCGTATAAGCGTTAGCGATATTTACGAGCTTCTCGGTCCTCTCCCTAAATAGAAGGATTTTCGCGGATAGATCGTCTCGGGAGGTATAGTTAGATTCTATATATAAGGTAAAATAGACTATAGCCCGTAATAGCGTACTTATAGAGCCGCGCGGCTATAAATATCTATATAAGGTATAAGTCCTACGCCTAAGTAGGCTTATCTATAAGGTATTTCGTAAGTATTCGGCCTAAAAGTCTATTTAAATTCTCTACCTTCCCGTTCGTATAGGGGTAGTAAGATATAGTTATACGGTATTTAGTCTTTATAAGGTCTAGATAGAAGTAAACGGCCCTAGTAAGAAGATTCGGGCCGTTATCGGATAGTAATTCTATCGGAGCCCTATAATTAGTAAAGATCTAGTTATATAGGAAATAGCCTAGCTCTTCCTTAGTAGCTTCTTAGAGAGCTTTCGCGACTAGCTATTTAGTAGTATAGTTAATTACGGTAACTATCTACCTATTACTATTAGGAGTCTTAGGTAATAATCTAATTAGATTAATTCCCTACCGCTAAAAAGGGCGGATATCGGCTATAACTATATATTAGGCTAGTTCCCTCTTAAGGTTTATCCGAGATCCTTATAAGACCTAATAGTTTAGATATAATTATATATAATCCTCTACGTCTTACCTTATCTACGGCTATTACGCTCGCGGACGGAGTATACCTATAAGGCCTAGATAGCCTAAGTAACTAAATTCCTTATATAGGCGGTTTATAAGGTCTCTACGGAAGATCGACTCTAAATATAGGATATAGTCTATCTTCGTAAGCGAAGATAAGCGTCCGCTCTCCTAGATAGGCGCTATCTTCCCGAATACTTAGGTTCGGTATAAATCGCGTAATAGCTTTTACTATAAGAGGGTCCTCCGGTAGTTCGTTCGACTCTAGAAACTAGCGGATTACGGATAACTATATATCTTTAGGGACTTTTATAACTATATAGGCCTTAGCTTAAGTAAGCGCGAGCGAAAGATCCTATATCGGTCGGGATTTCGATATATTTATAGGCCTATCCTCTATAAAGTCGGGCCTATAGCTTAATATATTAAGGACTACTATATCTAATCCCTTCCGATACTAAATATATAGGTTATATTCCTAAAACTCTACTACCTAGTGAGCTAATCGTTTACTATAGGTCTTAGTAAAGGTTAGGTACTATAGACTTACGTAATCGGTAATAACTATTATCTATATATTATTCTTAATATAGCGGTCCTATAGTTATAAAGCTTCCTTAATAGCTAGGAGTTCCTTATTCTAGATAGGATAATTTAATTTAGGTCCCGTAAGCTTTCGACTATTATAGGTAATAAGGTATAACCTTCTATCCGCTCCTAATTAGAGTAGGATAAGCCCGATCGCCTATTCTAATATATCTATCTTAATCACGAAGGATTTTAATAGATCTAGCTACGCTATTACTAGGACCTCTATAAGCCTTTACTTAAGAGTTAAAAATATACTCTTATACGCCGTCGTCTACCTAATAAGGCGGAACTTCTTTATATAAAGTTCCTCGTTAGTCTCTTTAAATAGTTCGTATAATAGGGCGTAGATTTAGGCGAAAATACGGATAAACCGCCGGCAGTAAATAGTAAGACTAATAAAATATCGTAATTTATAAATATTCTATGGTTTCGGCTATATTCGGATAACTTTAACCTTTATCGGTAGTAGCCGAATACGCTTATTCCTAATAATATAACTATAGAACTCTAATTCGCTCGCGGTAATAATATTTTTACCTAGTTAAGTAATTAATTAGTTCCGTTAGAGCGTCGATAGTATCTATTCTAGGTATTTATAGTAATCCTCTATAGAATCGGAATAGATAAGGATATCGTCGAGGTAGACTACTATAAATCTTCCTAAATAAGGCCTTAAGATCTTATTTATAACCGTTTAGAAGGTTATAGATATATTATAAAAGCTAAAGGGTATCGCGAGCTATTTATATTTACCCTAAATTATATTAAATATAGTCTTCTCGATCGATTTCTAGTCTATATAGATCTACTAATACCTAGAAGCGAGGTTAATCTTCGTTAGGACCTTTATATATCTAACCTAGTCTAATAGCTCCTAGATTCGTCGGAACGGGTATCTATTCTTAACCGTAAGCTTATTTAGGGCCTAATAGTTAATATATATTCGCTATATCCCGTTCGCTTTCTTTATAAAGATAACCGGAAACCCTTAGACGCTCGTAGATAGTCGAATAAGGCCCTTTTTTAGAAGTATCTTAACGTATTCTATCTACTTCTGGAGTTTCTTATCTAATATTAGGTATAAATTAACGTTAACGAGGGGCGTACTATCTATATCGATCTTATAGACGAATATATATTTAAATAGTAATACTTCTAGTAGCGGATCCTTAAAGATATAGGGGAATTACTCGAGGATCCGATAGATCTTCTAATCCTTATAGTCCGATAGTACGTCTTTACTCCTTTCCTTAATCTCTCGTAGGACGAAGAGGGCTCCTTCGGTTCCCCTTTTTTATATTATCCTATTAACCTACTATACGCTTATTAGATTAAGGCCTCCTTAGGTCCTATTATATCCGGAAGTCCTAGGTAAAGGTTCGATTTAGTATATCCTAGAATAATTATATAGCTTTATAACTAACGTAATCTAATCGATCTAAGGATTATATAACCTAAGGAAGTCTCGGCCGAGTATAAACTTATAGTCCGGAAGCTCTAGAACCTATATATTTATATACCCTCGCTAGGAACTAAGAGTAATTAGGATATAAACGGACGCGCTTATAAGTAGCTATTCCCTATCTAGTATCCTTATATATAAAGATTCGATATAGCGCCTTATTATATTCCCGCTAAGCTACTTAATAATCACTAGGGATATAAAGATATAGGACGTTCTATAATCTAGAAGAGTATAGATAGAGACGCTTTTTCTTAGGAGCCCTAAGATAGCTCTATAAAATAGGAGGAAGTCTCCGATTTTATTTAAGGAGGTATCCTTTTAGACGTATTTATCCCCTTCTAGATCTAGCCGATCCTTAATCGGTAACTTATAGACTTTTAAAGCTTCTTAGAGGTAGCTAATAAGTACTTCGATATTATTTAGTCCCTCTTATTTCTTAACGGCTTCGATTACTCCTTATTAGGTTTCCTCTCTTTCCTTAGTATAAGATAGTCTTATTTAACGTATCCTCTTTTTTTATAGTTAAAGTATTTAATTCCTTTACTAGACGCCTATTTAGCCGGTATTATAGATAGATCTATCGTATCGCTACTATCTATAGCCTACCGGGCGTAGTAGCCTATAAGAGTCGCGCCCTTTTTATAGCTCTTAAAGTAGTTAATAATCTTATAGAGATTCGTAGGCGGGTTCCGTTCCTTAGTCTATCGGCGTTAGAGATATATTTAGGTACTATCTCGTAGGAATTTAATAAAGATTAAGTTAGGAATCGCCTATTTATATTCAATCGCGGCCTACCGGAGCTAGATCGCGTACTCTATAAAGGGCTATTTCGTGTCACGGGCTAGTACCCGATATAGGTCACGTGTATCACGAGACCTTAGTATATTAACGTGGAGAACGCGCGGAACGAACTTCCCCTCCTTAAGCTTTTTGTAAATAGTATATTAGCCTAGTTAGATTAAATTAAGTCTTACTTTAGCCCTTCACATATAAAAAGCTTCCTTCTACACCTAGAAGTATTATTAGTTATTAGAAAAGCCCTAGGAAAGCGACCTAGGCACTTATTAGAAACACCCCTAAATCCTAAGCGATTTAGTGACGAATATATATTAGAACGGAATCCTCGTATATAAAACTCTTAGCGCTCGAGACGTATTAGAAAGCCCTAGAAGATCTTAATTCCTAGGTATATTAGAATATTAGACGAAAAGCGACCGAAGTATTACCGGCACGCTATATAACCCCTAGTAGCTATATAGCACTAGGAATCGACGAGCCCTCCTAGGTAGGCGCAGACGCTATTATAGTAGTTAGCATAGACCTAGGCTATATAGAACGAAGAACGGGAGCGGCACTACTAATAGGAAGCTACTTAAGAAGAACGGATACGTCGCCTCGAAGTAATACTAGAGCGCTAAGCCTCACTAGCACTAACGATAACCGCGACGAACGAAGGATAGGCGATACCGGCGCGATCGGCTACCGAATCGGTGCCGATTCCCCTACGAACAGAGATTATTTACCGACCGAAGCCCCGTCTCCTAGACCCAAAGTTATTTGGAGGAAGTACGAGCGATTAGCTAACCTAGCGAATCTCGATTAAGAATAAGCTTAGCGTAGATAGCGAAGCTATTAGTTCTCCCTAGGACTAATTTATATATGTCTTCTCTAGACTAGAGAAGCTTATATAGAAGAACACCGGAACCTTTATGAAATTCCGCCGAGACACTAGCGAACTATAGGCCTTACTCGACTACCTCGAGAATATCTACGGAGACCCGAATATTAAAGCACGCGTAGCTAGGTAACTCTACTAGATTCGGTAACCGGAAGATATAAGCTTTTCTAGGTTCCTACTACGGCTAGAAAAGGAATTCGCCGATATAGACGCTCTTAATTAGCCTAATAAGGCTAAGCGGTAGATTCTTCTTAGCGTACTTAATAAGATAATAACGAATTCTTTAATAAATCGGGGTATCCCCGCTACCTTTTCGGAGCTGATTTCTCGGCTTCACGAGATTAGCTCCGATATAGATACCCTTAATATCACGAGAACGGAACGAGTACGTAAGCTATATACGCCTAGATAGAATAACGACGAAATAGATTAGACGCCTACTATATCGGTAAACCGAACCGAAACCTATATAAAATACCACCGATCTAGGACTAGAGCGCCGAGATAGGCTTAATAGATTAGCTAAGACGTACTAGAGTAGCGGCGGGCCGATAGGAAGTACCTATAATATAGAAAGGTCGGCTACTTTATCGGGACGTACGTACTACTACTAATATAACGGCTAAGTAGTGTACGAATTACGTCCGCTTCGAGTAAGAAAGGAAAGGAGCGTACGGTTAAAGTAAAGAAATTAAAGCCTATAAGCGACCGAGATTTAGTTATAATAGCCTCTAACGACGAAGATATAACTACTAAGGATAGATCGGGAAAAGAGTAGCTCTTATTCTTAGCCGTAAGTAGGAGCGAAAGGGGGTCGAAAAGCTACTAGAACGTAAGACACTACCGTTTATAGTCGATGCTAGAGTAAATAGAATCTAATTTATATAAACTCTTATCGATAGCGGTTACCGCTATTATATAATAGTAAACGAGTCCTTAGTCTAGTTACTCGACCTCCCGCGTATTAAGATATAGCCACGAATCCTCGACGGAGTCGTACCGAATTAGTATAGAATCACCTACGCTACCTACTTCGACCTCGATATCTACGGCTACTAATAGGGCCGTATATTCGCCTATATTATCGGACTATAAAGCGATAGTATAATACTCGGAGACCTATAGTTACACGACGTAAACGGGTAATATTTAGTAAGAAAAGGATACCTAGATATTTTCGTAAAGTCTAGAGAGCGGACGAGGTATTAGAATCGTATAAATCGTACTATTAGGCCTATTAGGGTAAAGACACTATATATTACCTAGGTAGAGGCACTATCTATCCGGTAACTTATATAGAGCGTATCGGATATAAATCGCTTATAAATCGGTAAAGTTTCGCTAGACGACATCGAGAGAGTACTCCGTCCTAAGAAGTATATCGACCTAAAGGATAAGCTACTAAAATACTACTAGCGATAATTAGCGGCTTTTAGCTAGTAGCTTACTAACTAGCTACTACTATACCGGCTAGGGGTCGATTATAAGATCCCTTTAAAACGTAACTAAAACGGTGTCGAAGAGCCACTACTATATAGTCCTCTTTACGGTATAAATAAGGAAGAACTTCTTTACCTATAAAAAACGTTAACGGACCTACTCGGGAAGAATTTTATACGCGTAAGCTAATCGCCCGTAGCGGTACCGATCTTACTAGTTAGAAAGCTAGGCGGTAGCGTACGATTCTACGTCGATTATCGAGGGTTAAATAAACGAATAGTAAAGGACCGCTACCCTCTACTATTAATTCGAGAGATATTACGGAATATAGGCTAAGCCTATTAGTTTACGAAGCTTAATATTATCGCGGCCTTCTATAAGATTCGTATTTACCCCGGAGAAGAATAGAAGATAATATTTCGGATACGATACGGGCTTTACGAGTAGAACGTAACTCCCTTTAGACTAACCGGCGTATTAGTAACGTTCTAGAGGTATATTAATTAGATACTACGGAAGTATCTTAACGACTTTGTATTAGTATATATCGACGATATAATAATCTATACTAACGGAACGCTCGCGGACTACCGCCGAAAAGTCGGCGACGTACTATAGAAGCTAATAGATACTAGTCTATAATATAATATTACGAAGTCGGAGTTCGAATAGGACTTAGTGAAATACCTTAGTTTTATCGTCGAAGTAGGAAAAGGGATCTACGTCGATCTAAAGAAGGTAGAGGCTATTAGAGTATAGGAGAGACCGAAGTCTATACGGGACGTACGAAGCTTTATTAGGTTCGCGAACTTCTATCGGCTATTTATACCTCGATTCGCCGATCTTTCGGCACCGTTAACACGGCTAATAAAGAAAGACGCTATATTTAAATAGGACGACGATTATTAATAGGCCTTTACGGAACTAAAGGAACTCTTTATAAATACACCGATCCTAGCTTATTTCGAGGAGGATCGTTAAATAGTCGTGGAAACTAACGCCTCTAGCTAGGCTACTAGAGTAGTCCTATTATAATATAGGCTTAATAGGTAACTTCGGCTATACGCCTACCTATCCTAGAAGCTATCCCTAGTAGAATCGAACTACGAGATCCACGATAAGGAGCTTCTAGCGATTATACGGGCCCTACGCGAATAGAGACCGGAACTAAAGATAGTGCCCCGATTCACTATCGTAACGGACTATAAAAACCTCCGCTACTTCGGTAAAGTATAATACCTAAATAAGCGATAAATACGCTAGATAGATCTCCTAATAGAATTCGATTTTAATCTCCGCTATCGCCTAGGTAAGCTTATAGTAAGGCTAGATACGCTATTACGACGGAGCTAAGATATACTATAGAGTATTACCGACGAAAGGCTATCGAACCGCTTCTAAGTCCTACTTAAAAGGGTTAAGATTAAGATAGGACGACTAGACCCTTAACTAATAGACGATTAACCTACTAGAGAGATCGACTTTAAGAGAAATATCCTACTCTTTAAAGAAGAGGAGCTCTAGGTAGAATAGAGAAGGGCTAGGGCGTCCGATCTAATCTACTAACGAATCTCCTACGCCTTATTAATAGGAGAGCGCCGAATCGCCGCCGAAACGAATATTAAGATAAGTCTATTAGAGTGCTACTTAGATAAACGAGGTATACTATATTTTAGGTAGCGGGTTTAGATTCTAGAGAGCGAGGTTCTACGTATAGGAATTATATAGAAAGTTCACGATTTATATATTATAGCGTATCCTAGGCGAGACGCTACTTATTCGATACTATCTCGACGGTTCTTCTAGCTAGGAGCGGCGAAAGACGTACGACGCTTTCTACGTAATTATTTAATCTACGGACGGAGCTTAGTATAATAAGACACGAAGTATAGTCTACTAAAGCTACTACCCTTCGGTACTATAGGAGTAACGAATTATATAGTTATAACTAACCGGTTAACGAAGAGTGTGGTCCTAATCGGAATAAAGAACACGACGGCAGAGGATATAGCGGAAGTGTTCCTTATATACTTCTATATATATTATAGGGTGCCACTAGCGATTATAAGCGACCGCGGCCCCTAATTCGTAAGTTCTTTCTAGGAAAAGATATACGAAAGGCTATCGATTTAACGCCGATTATCCACTACTTTCCACCCTTAGACCGACGGTATAATAGAGCGTGCTAATTAGGAGATCGAACGAATTCTACGTATATTTACTACGTACGTATAGGATAACTAGAAGGATCTACTACTAATAGTCGCCGTATTAATTAATAATCGTAATACCGCTTTAACTAGAATCTCGCTATTCTTCTTTATATATAGCTACTACGTTAACCCGATTAGTATTAACGAAGTAGGGTAGCTAGAAGACGCCCTAACCCTACTACGAAAAGTAGGCGAAACGTTCGTGAATCGCCTACGAGAAGCTACCGATTAGGCCTAGGCCGCTATCGCTTCGGTATAAGCCCTTTAAGAAGAGTAAGCGAACCGACGTCGATAGGCTACGCCTATCTATAAAAAAGATAACTAGGTTTAGCTAAACCTTCGGAACGTACGTACGTAACGACCGTTAAAGAAGTTAGATTAGCTATATACTCGATACCGAGTAGTAGACGTTCCGTCACCCTTTACCGTCCGACTTAATATACCTACTAGTATATACCTAGTGTTCTATATTAAGTTAGTTCGCCTAGTAGTAACGGACCTATTCCTATCTTAGCTAGTGGACGATTCGTAGCTACTACCACTACTAGTTAACGGAGAGGAGGAATACGATATAAAGTAAATCCTAGCCGTACGGCGGAGGAAGATTAGGCGAGGATATCGTGACGAAGCGTTAGTGAAATAGAGAGGATAGGCAGAATAGACGTAGTAAACACTAGACTTAGTGTAGGATTGTAGCGCCTTAAACGCCTTTAAAGATTAGTACGGCCCCGTTTCGGGTGTGATTCGCTAGTAAATCGACACCGAAACCTACGTCGTCGCGCCCCTAGCGAGCTTAAGACTAGGAGGGGGGTATTGTCACGGGCTAGTGCCCGATATAGGTCACGTATATCACGAGACCTTAGTATATTGACGTGGAGAACGCGTGGAACGAACTTCCCCTCCTTAAGCTTTTTATAAATAGCATATTAGCCTAGTTAGATTGAATTAAGTCTTGCTTTAGCCCTTTATATTTCGGGCCCTATTAGAGTATTTTAAACCGATTCTATCTCTTTATAGCGCTTAGGTATTCCGAAAACTCGCGGTTAATCTAATCTTTATAGCCCTATTATATTATTATTACCGTCTTATAGCTATTTATAGCCTAACGTTTATAGCTATATTAGTCTTTTAAGGCCGCTCTAGTTAGGGCGTTACTAATATATATAAACTTCTCTTATTCGGTTAACTTAGTAGAGGAGAATTCGGCTACTCTCTAGAAGTAACGCTCGTAATCGTAGAGATACTCGCGTATAGCGTCTCTTTAGATTCTCCTATTATAATCTCGAATCTTACTAATCGTCTTTAGTAAGGCCCGTTTCTTATCTAACTTAGCCCTCCTATTTATAGCTAGGATTAATTTAGCTATAGCCGGCGCTATAGTAGCCCTCGCGTTTACCTCCGTGATTTAGAGAAGTCGTATAGTCTCTCGAATAAGGCGGATAGTCGCTTCCTTATCCTACGCACTTTATTAGAGATATAGATATTACTAGCCTATATCGTACGGTAATAGGAGTAGCGCTATAGTTATTAGCGAGTCCGATAGGTCGGAGGTATAAGGGTTCGGGTCCTATTAATCGGGACCTTAAGTGTTTAGATCTTACGGCTTAGGGATATAACCTTAGTAGGTCCGCTTATTAGTTAGTATATACGGAAATTAATCTATTTCGTCGGGGAAGGTTCGGGTTTAATATAATACTATTTACTAGTAAGGTTAAGAAGTAGTCTATATAGTCGATTACTTCTTAGGTTTTTACTTCTTACTTAATTTCGGCCCTAACTAATAGCCGTATATAAGTAGAAGGATACTCTATAGGAGGGATTAGTCGCGATTAGCTCGCTTAGGTCCTTTTAGGGAGAAACCCGTACTATAGTGAGTTTTTAGGGTTACTATAATATTATTTATAGCTTTCTCCCTTTATTTTAGACGCGTTTACTCGTAATAAGGCCTCTTTAGCCGTATAATCCCCTCTATTAACCGAGAGTTTTAGATCTTCTTAGGGAGAGAGCTCTTATATCTATTTAAGAGTAACCTCCCCCCTAGACGGCCGCGAAGGGTCGTCCGTTTTAAGGGTTTACTACTATATATATTCACAGGAGTTATAAAAGGAGTATCTTATATATTTTATAAGAAAATAGGTCTAAATAAGTAATAAGCCGGTCGTAGCCGGTAGTAATTAGGTGCCTAAGGTACCCGTATAACGTAATTAGGTCCGTACGGGACCTATAGGATCATACTATTAATTTAACTAAATATAGCGGTTTTTATATATATTAATCCTATAGCTAATCTCTTTATACCTACTATACCTAGGCGGGGCCCTAGTAGGTAGTTTAATTACCTAATTAGGTAATTCGCCCTACCTATACGATCCTACCCTATTAGCTTCTACTAGCTAATATAGCTATTTAGCTAGTCTTTAGCCCTCTTTAATAGTTAGACCTTCTTCGTAGGGTATATACCTAGTTAACTGCTAGCGTTTCTAGCGCTTCTTCTCGTTAGCTACGCGTAGATTAGCGTTCTCCTAGCTAAGTAGAGTAGCGCTATATATAACCGTCGCGTACCCTTTTACTAGCTAAGTTAGTAGGAGGGTAGGCGTTTAGGACCGCTAGTTAATTAGATCTTTAAGTATTAAAGATTACTTATATAGCTAGGCGATAGTTTTAGGCGTTTTTAGTATAAATTAGCTAGATCTATTACTTAGCTTTCTACTTAGTTTTATAGGCGTTCGTAGAGAGATATTTATCCTTAAAAGGACCCTTTCTATATCGATTAGCACTAAATCACTAGCTACGAAGCTATTTTAAATAGTTAATAGCTTTTAGAAGGCCTCTAGCCGCGCGCGTTAGTAGTTATCTAAGAAATCGAGCTTATTAATATAGTTATATCCTCGGCGGGTAAGATCGCTTATAAAGCGGCCGTATACGCGTTTAACCACTATAAAATAGCTAATATCTAGTAGCTAGAGTAGATATAATATATACGAAGGTATATAAAGAGGTATTATATCGTTTTCTCCGTAGATTCGGTCGAATTAGGGCGTAAGGTAGCTACTATAGCTATTAAGAATTAATAGCCGAAATTAACCGCGTACGCGCGAATTCGTCGATAGGATAAAGAGCTTTTATAGCTAATATAGGCTAATCTTATCACTAGTCTAGCTATTAGTAGAGACCTCGATTCGCTAGTCTTTTAGTAGTTTATTAAACTAACTAATAATAGTAACCTTAGCTTTAAAAATCACGTATAGCGGAAGCGAATAGCTATTAGCGCTAATTACCTTAATCGTAGTAACCTATTCGCGATTTCCTAGTTAAAGAAGGCGACGGCCGTTACTATATATTTCTATCCGCGTAATAACCTTCTATGTAGATATAAGGCCTATTATAAATCCTATCTTATTAAAGTTATAGATATCCTCTAGTTATATACCGTTCTTATCGATAGTGCGTTATACGGTAGAAAACCACTCTCGTAGTAGTTTAGGGTCTTTATTTAGTGCGCGTTAGTAGTTATACCGTTTTAATAATCGTATACGAAGCTTAGGGCGATAGTCGATGAATTTTAATAACTAATAAATACTAACGGTAGGCGGAGGGTGGCTCCTATAGCTACCGCGCGCGCTTAGTAGAATATTAGCTATTTCGCGTATAGTAGCCTTCCTAGACGCTATTCCACGCTTATCTATAGAGATAATCTATTAAATAAGCGAATCCTCTTCTAATTTAGTAAGCTTACGCCTATTCAGGTATATATTAACGCGTAATAGCCGGCTATTAGCGCGCGCTTATAGAGTAGAGCGAGGTATAGCGTATAGCTTTACCGCCGCGCGAAGAGAATTAATACGGCTATTTTCTAAATTAGAAAGGGCTAATAGGATCTTACCCTCTTAATTAGCTAGTTTCTGCGCGTTTACAGAGCGAATTAGTAGCATAGTAGGCTATTAAAGTTAGTGTGTTAGTAGGAAGACGCGATTTTCGATAGGGTGGCCCGCTCGCTAGTGAAATACGTTAACGTATTTCCTGGCCGATCGGGCCACCCGGCCGATCGGGCCACCCTATCTAAAACCGCGTATTTCTAGCTACCTACTAATTTTAACCACCTACCATACCACTAATTCGACCTAGATCTCGGCAGAAATTAGCTAGCCAAGAGGGCAAGATCCTATTAGCCCTATCTGATTTACAAGAAGGCCGTATTAGCTCTATTCGCGCGGTAGCTAAGCTATACGATCTACCTCGTACTATACTCTAACACCGCGCTAGCGGCTAGGCCTCACGCGTTAATACGCGCCTATCTAGTTATAAATTGACCTAATTAGAAGAGGATTCGCTTTGCCAATGGATTATCTCTATAGATTCACGTAGAGTAGCGCCTAGGTAAGCTACTATACGAGAGATAGCTAATATCCTACTAGCTTCACGCGGTAGCCACCCTCCGCCTACTTTTAGTAAGAACTGGCTAAAAAACCTTTATTAAACGGCGCGAAGAGCTTCGCTCGCGATACTCGAGGAAATACGACTATAAACGCGCATTAAATAAAGACCTAAAAGCCCTACGAGCCTGGTTCGCGACCGTATAACGTATAGTTAATAAGAACGGGATTTAACCGGAGGATATATATAACTTTGATAAGATAGGATTTGCAATTGGCCTTATTTCTACGTAGAAGGTTATTACGCGGGCAGAAATCTACGGTCGGCCACGTCTTTTATAATTAGGAAATCGCGAATAGGTTACTACGATTAAGGTAATTAGCGCTAATAGCTATTCGCTTCCGCTATACGTGATTTTCAAAGCTAAGGTTGCTATCGCTAGTTAGTTTAATAACCTACTAAAAGATTAGCGAATCGAGGTCTCTACGAATAGCTAGACTACCGATAAGATTAGCCTACGTTAGCTATAAAAGCTCTTTATCCTATTAACGAATTCGCGTATACGCGGCCGATTTCGGCTGCTAATCCTTAATAGTTATGATAGCTATCTTACACCTTAATTCGACCGAATCTGCGCAGAAAACGACATTATACCTCTTTATATGCCTCCGTATACGTCGTATCTATTATAGCTATTAGATGTTGATTGTTTTGTAGTGGTTAAAAGGGTATACGGTCGCTTCGTAAGCGATCTTATCCGTTAAGGATATAACTATATCGATAAAATCGATTTCTTAATAGACTACTAATACGCGCGGCTAGAGGCCTTCTAAAAGCCATTAACTATTTAAAATAGCTTCGTAGCTACTAGTCTAGTATTAATCGACGTAGAAAGGGTCCTTTTAAAGCTGAATATCTCTCTACGAACGCTAATACTACTAGGTAGCCGGCTAAGCACTAGTTCTAGCTAATTTACACTAAAAACGCCTAGAACCATCGTTTAGCTTAATAAGTAATCTTTAATGCTTAAGGATCTACTAAATCAGCGGTTAAATAGCCCTCCTAGCCTAGTAGGGGCTATATTAAATCGGATTATTAAGGGCTATAGCGAAGCGCTTCATTAAACTATATTACTAGCGTAGGAGGTCTCTAATCTACGTATAGCGAATACGAGGATCGTTAAGAAACGCTAGCGATTAACTAGGTAGATACCCTACGAAGAGAGCCTATCTATTAAAGAAGGCCTATAGCTAGTTAAGTAGCTAAATCAGCTAGTAGAAGGTGATAGGGTAGGATCGTATAAGTAGGGCGAATTACCTAATTAGGCAATTTAACCACCTACTAGGGCCCCGCCTAGTATAGTAGGTATAGGGAGATTAGCTATAAGATTAATATATGTAAAAATCGCTATATTTAGTTAAATTAATAGGTGTTAGTAGAGATATCTGATTTTGAAATTTTCTAATAGGGGTAGGTGGCCCGATCGGCCGGGTGGCCCGATCGGCTAGGAAATACGTTAGTAGGGTCCTACTTAGTAAGCGCGGTCCGAAGATAGTAACGTAATTCCCGTATAACCGGGTCACCCGGTTAAGCGGGTCACCCTATCGAAAATCGCGTCTTCCTACCTACCTACTAACTTTAACTACCTACTATATCACTAATTCGCTCTGAATCCTCGCAGAAATTAGCTAGTTAAGAGGGTAAGATCCTATTAGCCCTTTCCGATTTAAAAGATAGCCGCGTTAAATCTCTTCGCGCGGTAGCGAAGCTATACGAAATACCCTTCTCTACACTATAAGCACGCGCCGATAGCCGAATTACACGCGTTAATAAGCGCCTAAATCGCTTTAAATTAACTTAATTAGAAGAGGATTCGCTTATCTATTAGATTATCTCTATAGATACACGTGGAGTAGCGCCTAGGCCGGCTACTATAGGAGAGATAGCTAATATCCTACTAGCTATACGCGGTAGCTAACCTCCGCCTACCGTTAGTAAGAACTAGCTATTAAAATTTATTAAACGTCGCGATAAGCTTCGAATACGCTACTTAGTACGATACGACTATTAACGCGTATTAAATAAAGACCTAAAAGCCTTACGAGCCTAGTTTACGACCGTATAAAGCGTGATTAACGAGAACGGGATATAAGCGGAGGATATCTATAACTTTAATAAGATAGGCTTTATAATAGGCCTTATATCCTCGTAGAAGGTAGTTACGCGAGCTAAATTCTACGGTCGGAGATGTCTCCTATAGCTAGGAAATCGCGAATAGGTTACTATAATTAAATTAATCTACGTAGATAGCTATTCGTTACCGCTATGTATTATCTTTAAGGGTAAGGTTTACTAATCTAGCTAGTTTAATAATCTACCGAAAGATTAGCGATTTAAAGTCTCCGATAACGGTTAGACTACCGATAAGATTAGCCTACGCTAGTTATAAAAGCTCTTTATCCTATTAATAAATTCGCGCGTACGAGGTAGATTTCGCTTACTAATCCTTAATAGCTATAGTAGCTACCTTACACCCTAATTCGACCGAATCTACGTAGAAAACGATATAATACCTCTTTATATACCTACGTATTTATCGTATCTATTATAACTACTAGATATTAGCTACTTTATAGTAATTAAGAGGGCGTACGGCCGATTCGTTAGCGATCTTACGCATACGGGATATAACTATATCGATAAGTGCGATTTCTTAGAAAACTACTAATACGCGCGGCTAGAAGCCTTCTAAAAGCTATCTATTATTTAGAATAGCTTCGTAGCTAGTGGCCTAGTACTAGTCGATATAGAAAGAGTGCTTTCGAAGCTTAATATCTCTCTACGAATACCTATACTACTAAGTAGCCGGCTAAGTAGTAGATCTAGTTAATTTATACTAGAAACGCCTCGAACTATTATTTAGCTATATAAGTAAGCTTCGATACTTAAAGATCTATTAAAGTAGCGGTTAAATAGCCCTCCGAGCCTATTAAAAACTATATTAGATCGGATTATTAAGGGCTATAGCGAAGCGCTATATAACACTATATTACTTACGTAGGAGAACGCGAAACTACGTATAGCGAACGAGAGGATCGTTAAGAAACGCAATCGGTCGAATAGGAAGATACCCTATAAAGAGGGTTTAACCGTCGAAGAGGGCCTTTAGCTAGCTAGATAGCTAGATTTACTAGAAGAAGCACCTAGAGTAGAATCGTATACGTAGGGCGAACTACCTAGTTAGGCGGATAGGCCGGTAACTAGGGCTCCGCCTAGGTGTAGCGGTTATAGGGAGATTAGCTATAGGATTAATATATATAAAAATCGCTATATTTAGTTAAATTAATAGGTATTAGTTAAGATAATTAATTCTTAAATTTGCTAATAGGGGTAGGTGACCCGCTTAACCGGGTGACCCGGTCATACGGGAATTACGTTATATATACTAAAGAATCCCTATAATAATAGGATTCTCTAAGAGAGGCTAGAGCCCGCGAGTTCGTAGCGGTATCGTAAGGTTTTTAGTAAGATATAGATAGGGTTTCGAGGGCGAAAAGGCGCGTTAATATAAAGGAAGCTAACGAGCGAGAGAGGTAGAAGAAGGAGAGGATAAGAAGTAAGGAGGAGAAGGAGCGTTACTAACGTTAATAAAGGAAGCGTACTATCTTTATTTACTCGCCTATATATTTACTACGTTTACTATATTTATTTCTATTTTAACTAATACGTTCCCTTTTATGCGTTTATTTATTTTCTATATATCGATTTCTCTCGAGGGCGAGAGAGTCCTTAGAGGAGGGATAATTATTATAATATTTCGATAAGACTATTTATATATTAATATTAGGGCCTTAGATATACGTAGACCGAGGGTTCTACTAAGGCGGTAGCTTTCCGGCGGTTAGTCGGTGGCCCCTCGGCCGCGATACACGATAGCCACGCTATATATAGGCTACGCCTACGGAGGTCTATCCTAAAAGAAATGAGCAGCGTATTAACCACCCCCTTTCTATAATACTATTTTGATCTATTTTCTATCTTATAAATCTACCTAATTACCCTCTTCCTTCTTCTCTCTACCCTCTCTATATTCGTTTCCTCCTTTAAGCGCTATAATCTGCTTAATATACTAAGGAATACGTTTAATCTAATACTGAATCTTGTCCTACGGTAGATCTTTCTAAGCTACTTACTAAGTAGTAAATGCTTCCTGCCGCGTCTTCGGTGCACCCTTACGTATAGTTCTTCGCTTCATCTAAGGCTATATAGGCTTAATCGTATTAAGATCTAGCGAATTAGGGCACTAGAGTAATCTTTGCACCTTCGCTACGTTAAAAACACGCTATTAAATATAATGATTATGCGCTAGCGCTTTATCTTCTTGAATAAGCGTTGCCGGTCGTTGAATAGCATATTCTTACGTAAAAGGAAGAAGTTTTAGTAGTAGAATAAGATACTAATATCGATACCAATCGATTCTACCTTTCTTTCCACGACCTAGTTTACTAGTTCTCGAGGTAAACTTCTAAGTAGGCTTTCTACCACTAGGATTTTGACGTATATTAAGACGGCGTATACCCGTCTTAATCTCCTATAAAGTACGTAGAGTAGGCTTAATTTCGTTATTTAAGCGCTTAACTTCCTTCTCTACATCACGCTTTTCCTTAGTAGTTTCAGGAAGCTAATAGTAATAGGGTCCTTTCTTATTATAAGAAAAGCATCCCCAAAATATAAATTCAGAAGCTCCTTTCTAGCGTTCGCGAATATAAGATCGAAGAAAACGCTTATCTTTAGTTCGCTAGATACGATAACTACCACGTCGGTGTAAAAGAATCACTGACGTTTCGTCAGAGAAGATAACGTTTTTCTAATCTTCTATAGTCTAGTGCTTATGCGTAAGACACTAAGCTAGACGTTCAGCACGTATCTTCTTCGTCAATCTAGGCTTCGTGGTTGGCTTCGTCTTCCGAAAGCCGGTATTCTTTAGTATACGATGAATCGTTGTACTAGAGATGTTGATGCCTAGCTTGCTAAGATCGCTAGCTAGATCAGCGTAGGTCTTCTCTCGGCCATATCGATCTAATCGCACCTTCGATAGGATAAGATCAATTGTAGTAGGACCTTACTTGGTAGGCCTACTAGAGCGAGGTTTATCCTTAACATACTGGTTATCAACTATCGTACGATGTGGATCAAATCCTCGCTTGATTGCTTCTGCATAGATTCGATTGACTAAGGGAACAGATAGATCTATTAGGGCAGCAATCTTAGCAGAAGATTTAGGAGTATAGGCTTTTAAAGCAACTACCGTTACGCGCCTAGCGATTGTGGATTGCTTTACCATCTTGCTGTTGATAGTAGTAGAAGAAGATGATAATAAAGCAGCAGAAAAGGTGGGGGGATCTGTGCGTATTCGCTTGGTAAGAAACTAGTGGTAAAATAGGATTGGTCAATGCGCTGCTCATTTCTTTTGGGATGGACCTCCGTATAGTATATACTATATATTAGCTATATAGTAGCCTTTCGCTATAATTTCCCCCTTACTTTGTGTTTAATTCCTATTTACATAAAGGATAATATATTTAAATAGATACTTAAGGAAGTAGGATTTATCTTCCTTAAGAAACAGTCTTTATCTTAATCTAACTTAGTGCTTTCCTCTCCTACCTAGTTAATAGGCTATCTACCCTATAAAGTAGTATACTCCTTAATAACTACCTATTACCACTAAAAATCTAGGGATAAATACCCCCTCGATCCTCTATTAAAATAATTCTAACGATCATCTGAAAATAATCTTAATTACCTCTCACTACTACTATCTACTACTATCCACTAGTAGATCTTTATTATACTATATAGCTATACTATATAGCTATATCTAATAAGTATCTACCTATCTACCTTACTTCCTATTCGCTTATCACCCTACTTACTCATACCCTTCCTAGATAGTAGGATCCTATAACTAAGAGGAAGCTACTACCTAGTCCCCTTTCGTCTTATGTGGATTAATACCCGGTACACTAGGATCTGTCACTATATTACTTAATGGTAGTTTCCTAATAATGATTATATTTACTATTATTAATACTAATAATAAGACTTCAAGGATAATTACTACTATCCTTTTATTAATCTACCAAATAATATCCTTTTTATTTATATCTTAGCGGTATAATTACTTATAAGTCCCTTAATAAGCGATCTTAATAATTATCTAATAGTCCTCCTATAATTTAATCTTATTAATCCTAGATAAAGATATATAGAATTAGTTAGATATAAATATAGGTATACTAAAAGCGCCTTTTTACTATATAGCTAGATATAAGATTCGCTAAAAAGCGATTAAATTAGTTAATTATATAACTATAATAATAGTAGCTAATAAGATAGTCTCTTTAAGACTATCTAGTTATTTTATAAGAGTTTCGAGGGCTATAAGTACCTTACCTATACTATTAGTATCGCCTTTCTAGGCTTTTAGTATAAATTTCCTTATATTACTAATAAATCTATATATAAATCTATTAACCTTATAGTTATTACTCTTAATATATTTAAGGACTAACTTAGCTACCTCTATAATATTATCTATAGTCTTAATTTAGTTACGTTTTAATTTATTATTCTATTAGTTATATCCCTATTTATTATATTCCTACTATTATTATTATCTATATTCCCCTAAATTAAGGGGTCTTAGTATAGAATTTATATCTTAGAACCCTTGATCCTAGGGTAGTAGGATACTATTTAGGCTCGCTATAGACGCTATACGGTTACTCTAGGTTGAAACTAGTATTAATCGATAGCGCCTAAAGTTAGATAATTTTTAAACTTATCCGTAAGGCTTTATAAGCCCTAGATCTTAAGATAGACTAAGAAATCGATTTCGCTAAGAGATAGTTATTTTCTAAGAGGACTGATAATCTTATCTTATTAGCTCTATTTCTAGTAATAAAATTAATTATATATAGATCTCTATGAGTAGTTTTTGATAGGTTAATAGGAATATATACTAGTAGATTCGAGTATTCCCGTAAATATCATTAAGTATATAGAGGAAATAGACCTCTATCAAAGAAAGATATATAGCTAGTGGAAGTGAATAATGAATTAAATTAGATGCCTTATGTTTTAGTATTTTACCCTTATTCTTTTTTATTCGATTCCCGCAAAAGAAATAACTATTTTGTATTAAGTAGAACGCTAGCTACACTACATTCCGATATAATTAGTAAGTGATCTAAAATCCTTCTATGACTACTTCCTAAGCAGCCGAAAAGCCTGCTTTGGCTAAATGCCATTCCTACCCGGAGCCAAAATTCCTTTACTATCGACCGCATCTTTCGTAGCCGCGACCATAGCCTTTTGCCAAAAATGACCCTTACTTATCTTAGTGCCGCGGGAGATAATCTGATCTATGAGAACAGGATGAGTTCGAAAATCCTCCTATCGGTAGGCGATAGAGTCCTTTAGTAGGGTTCGAATGAGGTTTTGCCACTTTCTTCGGGACCTAGAATTTAATATGGATATTGTAGATTAATCGGTCGTGTGCGAGCACAAATTCACTCATGAGGTTGTAGCCTGCTTTTAATGTTCGTTTGTGGGATGTTAGATGCATCATACGCGCTGTTCCCGTGTTTACTCGGGACGTCCAGCTACACATCATATGAGCGCTAAGTGATTCACCTAACACTAGATCTAATCCATCGATCGATGCAGAGAATCGGGTGAACTTCGTTCCTTGATGTAACCCCGGAAACTGACCGGGGAGTCTGATTTCGAGAGATGAAAGTTGGTTCCTTCGACTGATCTGAAAGATGCTTTGATAGCTTCTTAGTATATGTATCGCAAAGGTTCCAGCTGGTTGATGACGCCGTATAGATTCCAGTAATCTAACTAAAGCTCTTGTGCGAGTGAAGATAGTGTGGAGTGGGTTGGAGTGAATGCCGGCTGGAGTAGTGATTCTTTTGGTAAGTTATTTACGAGGCTCTACTTAAGCGTCCAATCCTAGTCAAACTTAAGTCAGCCTTTTTCACCCAACTCCATCAATATGCAACCTTTTAGTAATCCACGCACCTCATAAGAGCATAAGACTCCGGTTTGTAAAATATCACCTTATAGCAAGATGACCTCTAAACCACAAGCTCTCGCCTTACTACCTTTACCTTACTAAAGAGCCTAATCCACGATCAGCTCATTCGACAAACTAGGCCAGTCAATCCAAGATCGGTCATCAAGTCCACGCTTCGTAATCTCGCGTGCCAGAGCAGCGTATGAGACACCCGGTTCCACGACGGCATATAGCCGTTCTTCATTCACCTTAAGAATATTATTTATATATTTCGCAAGATTCAAGCCTACGCTTCCCGGAACCTATAGAATGGCTAGTCGATAATCATGTTCGCTACTAGAACAGAACGGCCATAAGGGTATCCGACCGCGATTTAACAGGCGATGCAGTCCCCTGACGTCCTCGACGTTACGGTGGGAGACCACTGCGGAAAGAAATAAGTTCGCGCGAGGAGGGATACAGAGAATATCCAGGGCTTTCGAAATATTTCGGCATATAGTGTCATTCGAGGTAACAATGTGGACATTTTCAGCGCCTGTAATGTCCTCCGCATCTGCAACGTAACTCACAAATGACCTGCTGCTTATATCTCGCGGGAACATATGAGGAGTTCCCGGATTAGAGGGAAGACGGGTCACTATAAGTGTAGTGGTACTCCTCGTTGTTGCACTGCTGGCTGCAGAACTGCTTTTGGCACTGGATGACCTTGACGAAGTAAATCCTTGTGATTTCAGATGATTCTTCAATTTCTCCGCTCGATTCATGTATTCGCCTAATTTTGAGCGGATCATTTCCTTTGACCGGGTGTTCTTTTCCCATCTCAAAGATAGCATGAAGAGCTCTAGGGAGCTGTAGTAGAGCTGATATGCTTTCTCGTAATCGCCATCGTGGTCGTGTTTGATGGCTTTCTTGACTATATCGATAGCCCTGCCGAGAAAATCCGTGTTGCTGGAGTGAGGAGCAGTAGCATTTGTCGCACTTTGTTCATCAGTTCTGATCACAGGAGTAGCATCGCCAGACGTGCTATTCTCTGCGAGATCTTTTGCGGCTAGTGGGATCCAGTCGCGGATGTTTCTGAATTGATCTTCGATTAAAGGATCTCCTCGTATGCTGCTGCCATTGATGGTAGATCTCTCTCCTTTAATTACCGTACTAACACTGGAATAAAGAGATTTCGCCGCCTGGGCCATGCTTTGAAGACTAGCAATAACCCTATCGTTCTCTACAGTCCTAGGAGAAGTGATCGATGTGTCGGGCCTCGTTAGATTCGCTCTCAGCGTATCTAATCTTTTGGTGATCGCATTGATCATGATCCCAGTTTGATTAGAGATGTGTCCACTTTCTGCGTAGATGTGGTATCTTGGATTTGGAGACACAAAGTGATCATCTGTAATTCACTTTGCATTGCTAGCTGGTGCGAGTAGATACGCTGGCGATATTTAGTAATATTGTCCGAGGATAAAGTCAGCTTGAGGGCCTTGACAGGTTTGCGTAGAAAGCCATGGCCAAAGGAGCTTTGTCTTGTTCGCTTTGGTGAACGATCTCTCCAACTTTGCCACCGTTTCCCTCCCGCTACTGACATTTTCGCTAATACTTGACCATAGGTTGGCGTCTGTTCCAGAGTACGTGACAAGATTATCATGGGTCTTCTTCCACGTGTTTTCAATTCCCTCTAAAACACTAGATAGACCGAGGAGCTCTTGGCGGGGACCTGAAAGATCATCATCCACATTTTGGATACTGCTAGTAAGGTCGAGAATTGTCGTCGCAACCTCGGGAGAGGCATTTACTATGATCAGTTTCCTTCAGGATCGGAGGGTAAACCTTGCAGACTGACCCGAACACAAAGTATCGCGAGACTTCCCGATGCAGTCGCGATTGAGAGGGGATCCATGTTGTGTTCCGTATTAGTCCATTGAGGTAGCTAGGTTCACAAGATATTAAGAGTCAATAGATTTGCTTTCGCAGCCAAACTACAAAGGCTGAATTCGCGTAAATGAGGGGGCAGAAATGCCAAGGAGGCTCCCATCAAAATACGAGAAGCAATCCAACCAGAGGTTTAACTTGACTCCATTCTAGGTAACAGAGCAATGGAATGACTGAGAAATAATTGTCTGCACCTCCCCCACCACATTTACGCTTTGGACCACCATTTTATTCTACTGTACTATGTCTTCTGGTGCGATGGGAGGCTTGTGCCGACGAGCTGGGCTGCCAGGCTTGAGATTGAGATGGCACCATCCACGGTGGGTGATTATGGTGGTAGGATAGAGGAAAGATTGATTCATTAGAAATTGGAGCAGAAACCCCTTCTGGAACGTTCGGGCCAGTGACTTCCTTGAGAGCGGGGGTGCAACATCAATCGAATCGAAGCCTCTGCTGGTCGCCCCTAGACTATCTCAAGGCCAGGTTAAGGGCAGAACGATTGGTCTAGTTCTAGGAGAGAACTTCACAACAGCTTTGTGATGTTAGGATAACTACCAACAGAGCTTCTGCTCTAGATTTCTTAATATCTCGACGTGGCTGCGATACAAAGTCTATGTCTCGTGTGTTGCATAATTCTCTAGTATTCCAGGAAGCGCTCTTTCAATCAAGCTAGATCGGTGGCCAACCACTATTGTGGCGAGCTATATCCCACAGAAATCTGAACATTGCCGCAAAGATAATAGCTCGTAGCAAGCTAGATATCAACGCCGTATACCGTAGGCGGATAACGTTAGATGTGGCGGTCTAACGATACGATAAACCTACCATCGACCTTTTGCTACTATAGCTGATAATCCGGCTTTTGGCATTCATATGCTTTCTTTAGCAGCAAAAAATGGCGACCTTAGGTTAGTAGAACGCTTACTCCTCTTTCCAACTATTAACATTAATTACTAGGACTTTCGGGGAATAACACCGGCTATACACGCACTTATCTCTAGCGAATTCTTTATTCTATAGCTTCTACTCTCTGATAAGCGGATATATGAAACGTCACCGATAGGTATAGCCAAAATTTACTACACTTAGCTACACTAAGAGCCGACACTATATCGATCTAGATTTTGGTGCGCTATATACGTGTGGATGTCAATGGCCGCAATTTAGAGCGTCAAACTCCACTTCACTTGGCAGTAAGCCAAGCCCCTGATAATAAGTCCGGTATAGTAGCTCGTTTGTTATTAAACTCTGCCTGAGTTGATATTAACGCGAGGGATACTCACGATCGTACCCCTCTTTAGCCCGCAGTCAAGAGCTACCAGAGATAATGTAGTGGACATCATTCTGCAGAGGCTAAATGTAGACTTCTCCGGTCATCGGGACTTGGCGGCTCTATTGATACCTATAATCCAAAAAGAGTGCGAAAGCACTATGTAAGGTATGGCAAAAGTCGGCCGGGGAGCCTGCTTCACAACCGCTTAAGGTTAGCCTTGCACTATGTCGGAAGAAGATCAGACAATACACCAGGCCCTAATGAGCGCTTCTGGCTCTTATGATGGCGTAGGCTTCGACGGCGAAGACATGGTTAGGATGCCAAAAGATGACTCTTGTGTTGACGTGAGCCGACCAGAGAACGAAGGAGTCGAACGGGTTAACCTCACGTGCCAGAAGTCTGTTATAACTACATTAGCCCAATAGCTAGGGTGGGTAGGGTTGTTATTTTGGATATGTATCAGTACCTACAGCAGTCTACCATTTTTAATACGTATTGCGTTATCACCATAGAATACGGAGGTAGCCACATCTAATTAAAGACCAAGGCATGCATGGCATCTGGATTGGAACTACACCTGCTCTGCAAGCTTGGGCATGAAGAGCTTTGTGTTCTCGTAAACAAGAAATGTGACCCAGGTACTCGGCAGCACTCGAAGCAAATTCGGGCCGAGTCCCTTGTAGAACCCTGCAATACCTTCTTTTGCCCAAATCTGACCAATCGCATCCAGAACCCCACGGTATAAGATATGGGCTTCGTAGGTCTGTAGTCGTGATCTGATGACTTGATAGGGGTAAGTCACACACCCGGCAAAAACCTTGGACAGACCGGAGAGAACCAGGAAATCCAGGTTTCCAAGGGTTTTTTTCACCGTGGCATCAGGCTGCCCCATTAAGGATTCTCTATGTAGCGCCTGGGAACGGAAGACCTTCAGCCTTTCGTAGGCCATAAATTGGAAAGCGCCGTGGCTGACACCGAATAATGAGGGAATCAGTCCACGGTAAAAGCCACGCATGCCTTCAGTGCGGTAAATTTGCCTCACACCAGACATGAATGAAGGGTAAGCCCCTGGGGATTGGGCACCACTTGCGAGCATCCGGGTTTTTATGACCCAGATAGGGTTCGTAAGAATGGATGTCAAGGCTCCTAAAATAATCTGGTCAGAGATCGGATGTTAGGTAATTGCTGCCAATAGATACGGACCTGCTGCGCTAGAGGCAAGAAAATAATCAGCAGATGTGAGCATCCATTCTTCCTGTCCTCGGTAAATGCGGATGGCGTCCTTGAGACTTCCATAGCAGAGAAAATACAGAGCCCAGCTCGTTGAGTTTCCAATCAAATTAGGAGCTAGACCACGATAGAAGGCACGGAGACCGCCCTCGTGCGTGGAAATTTCCCGGATGATCCGTAAAGAGCTGCCAAGACGGGAGGGGGATGATCGGTCGACTAAGGAGGTCAAATTAGTTCAATCAAGGCATCTGGATTTTGGAACCGGAAACAGAGTCAGGAGGCGCTAGACGAGAGTCTTCATATCTCCATCGTACCTTGAAGGCGGGTCTTCACTAGGTCAAGCGGGTGTACACAGAGTGTCGAGGCGACCCCTGCTGTGAATCCAGCTACGGTCTCCACAACGGATGAAGACAACCCATCCTTGCTAGTCATGAACCCTGGGCTAGAATTTGAAGAGAGAGTGGTGAATGTTAAAATGTGATGGTCGCTGCTGGGTTGAAGTATCTTTGGCAGTTTACGGGTGACTGTAAAATAATATAATTCCAGTCGATATCGGAGAACCGTGGCAGAATGCCGTCATCTTTGTTATCGGGGAGTCACGGGTCACAAATCACAAATTACAGACGAGGACATGTATGATTCTACGCTCTGCCCATTATACAAAGGATCATGGTGACCATGCTGTTATAGCAAGGAGAGAGAGATTGCAAGTCTCTTTGAGTAGTGGCCCATCTACGGCAAGGGATTGCAACCCGAAATCAATTAACATCCAATTTTCCATTTAAAAATACATATCATAGACTGAAGGGTGGATTGTACAGCTCGCCCCCCGACCCTATATCAAGCCACCGAGGTATGATCCAAACGCTGCCAAGAAAAGGGAATATTGGGCTTCGTCGTAGGGCGAGCCAATCGTGAGAGAAGGGGCCAATTGGCTGGACTGCGGCGGATCCCTCAATGTTGCCGGCTAATGGTCATTCTGGTGCCAGTTGAATGCGCTAAAGCGCCACGCTTATGCCAGAGGAGAGAAAAGCCTGATCACGCAAGTTAGATGAAGCTGCCGGGAGACGGGAAACTTGCGACCTACTTGAAAAGAGACGGCTTGGGCTCGCTGTAGGAGTAACCTGTTCATTGCGCATTAATCACCCGATCCATTATCCGCGGAGAATCACTGGTTCCAACATACCAAGGTAGATGATCAGAGGCAAGTAACCGCTATCAGATCCGAAAGTGTCAGCTCGGTGGTATATGAAAAGGGTGTCGAAGAGGTGGCGGCAGGCTGATGATGCGGGCAGGCAGGGGCCGCTCACTAGTGGATCGCAACGCGAGAAATATCGATGACCTTGGAAACGCGCTCCTGTAGAGAGACAGAGAATACCAAATTAGTGCTCATGTAATGATTACCGCGTGGATATCGCAATGGAAGTTTACCTTGGTCTCTTCGGAGAATTGAACCATGATGGATAGTAGTCGGGAAAGGACTCGAGTGTGTAAAAAAGAGGAGGAGCGTTCGAGAGACGAAAAGAGGAGTTGTGAGCACTAGGTGTGAAGATCCTCGACAAAAGATTGGGATTCCGTAGATGGGAGTGGGTGGAAAGCGGAGGTTCAGAAATGCGGGAGCTGCGAGAAGTTGGCTCAAAAGTTTTCGGAGGTCGGGAAATCCAAATGACCACCGATCACTGCCGTGCTTCCATCCGCCAAACCTCCCTTTCAACCAACCCAACCCGTTCTCTACTCTACTACCCCTGGCGGCCTTTTTTTTCCAACTCGAGGAATTAGAACTCGATTACTCTCTTTTCTCGCTTTCGCATTTGTTCGTTCTGAAATCAGAATTCGCCTCTCGCCGCAACTGGCATCCTCGCCGATATGTCTGGCGCGAGACACTGGTAAGAACATCTATCCTACCAACCCATATGCCCTTCCGTCGAAGTATCCCTCGTATTGACAGCGGAAATTCAGGGAGCAAGACAAAGAGGCCACGGTCTACATCGGCAACTTGGATGAGCGGGCATCCGATAGCTTGGTATGGGAGCTCATGTTGCAAGCTGGGCGCATCGTGAACGTCCATCTCCCCAAAGACCGAGTCACGCAGTCACACCAAGGATATGGTTTCGTGGAGTATATCAGTG
The DNA here is from genome assembly GCA_001048715.1 of Penicillium brasilianum. Taxonomy (NCBI): domain Eukaryota; kingdom Fungi; phylum Ascomycota; class Eurotiomycetes; order Eurotiales; family Aspergillaceae; genus Penicillium; species Penicillium brasilianum. The sequence continues at coordinate 775,165 of CDHK01000003.1, read as the reverse complement.
AAGAAGATGCCGAGTATGCCTCGAGGATTATGAACGGTATTCGCCTCTATGGAAAGCCGATTCGGGTGAATAAGGCCTCTGCAGATAAGCAAAAATCCGTGGAAATCGGCGCAGAGCTCTTTGTCGGAAATCTTGACCCCATGGTCTCGGAACAAGTTCTCTACGACACATTCAGCCGGTTTGGCAGCTTAATTAATCTTCCCAAGGTCAGTGCCCCTTGTGTCTGGACTATGAGGAATAGAGTCGGAATAAGAGCTAATTTAAATCTAGATTGCTCGAGATGACAACAATCTGCCCAAGGGTTATGGATTCGTCTCCTTTGCCGATTTCGAGTCCTCCGACGCAGCCATTACCAATATGAATGGCCAATACCTCATGAATAAGCAAGTTTCCGTCCAATATGCCTACAAAAAGGACGGCAAGGGAGAGAGACATGGTGATGAGGCCGAGAGAACGCTGGCCGCGCAGGCTCGGAAACACAATGTTCGCCCACCCACACAGCAGGTTCCACCTGCTCAGTTCCCGGGAGGTGGCACTGGTCCTGCTGCTACACCTACCGCTGTACCAAATGGTGATGCTTCGCGTCCTGTGAGCACCGGTCCGCAGACCCCCGACCTCGGTATGGGTAGGGGCCCCATGCCAATCCCCATGAACTATCAGAACGTACCCCCTCCTCAGCAGGGCCGACCGGGGCCTCCTCCTCCCCCTTCGGCACTCACCACTCCCCCGCCGGGTCTCCCAGCTCGTCCCCCGCCATCTCAGGCCGGTTACGGCGGCCCCCAGACCTATCTTCCACCAGGATTTAATAGTGCAAGCCAGCAAGCTCCCTATCCTCCACAAGGTGCGGCCGCACCGCCAGGATTCGGTCCTCCTGGCTTTGCACCTCCAACGGGACCCCCTGCGGCCCCGGGAGCACCTCCCTCGTTACCTCCCGGATTTCAGCAACCGGGTTACGGAACTGGTCGTTGAGAACGCATCAGCAACATTTGGAATGCAACCCATGGCCGTATATCAGATTGGTAATTTTGCCGTGACGGACGCTTGTACATGCTACGATCTAAATTCAACACGGAAGCTGCTGCCTCAAAATCTCAGCGGATCGCTTATACACAGCATGCCTCAACTAAGATGGTGACGACTAGGCTGACCACGCGTTGGAGTCCGGATCACATTGAGTGAGATCTATGGGATTACATGACTCTCGAGCTTCCAGCGGATTCCTCCGCCATGAACAGACATGGGGAAGAGGCGTCCTTGACGCTAGCCGATGCTCTAGCTAATCCCCTCGCGAGGCTCCTCTTTGACCAATTGAATGAGATATGATAGGAAGACATTTATGGAGGTACTTTGAAAAAGTAGACTAATGTAATGATTGAGATGAAAGAAGTGCGAGTAGCACGGTAGACGTGATGTGTGCTGTCATCATGGTTTGGCTGGAGAAGCACACGGTAGAGGTGCAAAAGAAGGACTTTCCAAAGGCCAAGGGTAGCCGACGAAGGAGAATGGAGAGAGATTTGAAGAGGGACTAGATACGAAAGAAACTATGTTGCTTGGGCGTGGGATCATGAGAACGAGACAAATTTGGGGTCCCGGGGCCGACCATCAGGGCCAATGTTATTCCTTGCGAATCGTTGTTCGGTATAGATTCGGCGGGCCTCATCAAAGTTGACCTTTCGGGCTCTCATGATCTTTTGAATCTCTCGTTTCGCGGCTTGATCCAATCCAGCCCGGGTGTCCCCGTCTGCAACATTAGCCGTGATGTCGAATTGCGAGGAACTCAAGCCGGCCTCCAAGTCGCCCGTGAAGCTAGATGGAAGGCGCTGGTAGAGGTAGTCAGGGACTGGCAGTAGATGAATCCATCTTGATCGCGTGAGGTAAAGCGCTGAAAAACGTCTGGTCAGCCTTCATTCATGGTAGATCCGACGGACCCCATAATGGGGAGGGATTCGCGACATACCCGTGCCCGCAATGATGACGGATATTATAAGAGAGTAGAACAGGAAATAGGTCATGATGAACGTAAAGAGTTCAAAGAGAGATAGAGCTTGAGGGCAGGCCGATCGAGAGGCTTCCCGAAGCCAGGCGTTGCAAAGATGGCAACAATGAAGAGTTGAGGCGGAAGCCACCACGAAGGGAGTTCGTCATCCGCGATGCCCGAACTGGCCGAATAAGGAAGGTCTTGATGCCTGAGGAAATGGGCGGATGAGACCATCAGGGTGGTAAGGCGGTAAGGCATCAAAATTGGAATTCAGCTCCGATTAGATAAGGATCATCAATCAGGCACCAAGGCATCGATATGCGGGCACTATTCCCAAAGTAGCCTGCTTAGCGAGGCGCTGAGTCGAGAATTCCATCACACAAGACGTCTCCGACCACTGCTCAAAGGAGATTCACGATCTTATTCCACCGAATCAAGCATACCCGTCAACATGTCCGTCCAGCGCCCCAACGTCTCCAACGACCTGATCTGGCTGATCACCCGTACGTCTTCAATTTTTACCCGCCTAGTCGAATTTTGGTTTTTGCCCGTGGCTGACAAGCTGTGGCATTATAGGTAACCAGAATGCTTATCTGGTTCGCCGCAACACCGGCGGTGGCTCCCAGTTCTCCCGCGACCCCCTGAACCTGGTCAACAAGCACTCCTTCAAGGTATGATGGTGCAATTGAAATCCGTCGATCCAAGATTCTCCGCTTCGGAATCCCACGGGCAAAACGATCGAGTGACGCGAAAGCTAACTGAGGGGTCTTTTTGTGATAGTACTCCGGTTTCGCCAACAACAAGGTATCTCCAATTTCTCTCCATTACGCTCTATCGCCTACATTCTTGAATACACACTTCCCGAACCGGGACTCGACCAAGATCCCAGCTCACCATTTCTTCGAATCTCTTCTAGGCCGTCGGTGTCCAGTCCGCTGAGAACGGTGGTGTCACCGTCACCGCCAAGAAGCCCGGCAGCCCCCAGCAGCCCGCCCAGAACCAGGTTACCGTTACCTACGGCCCCAAGACCGCCACCCGCAAGTAAGATGGCCTCGCATCCCTCACTCCCGCGCTTAGCTCGTGAACCATTACGTTTTTCTACCCTACGTCACTGCGATATTGCGCATGGATCGGAGATTCGGTTTCACACTCGAGTTTCGGGAGACAGAATAGACGAGACGAGCATACTGACCCGAGTGTTTTTGTGATATAGGATCTACAAGGGTGTCGCCAGCAAGACCGCCCAGCACGGCTACCGCGCCGATGTCCGCGAGGAGGCCGTTGCCCGTGTGAGCGCCGTCCGCCGCTCCCAGCTGCCCAAGAAGGAGACCCCCGCCTCCAAGCCCCGTGGTGCTCAGGCCCGCAAGGCCGAGACCTCTGAGTAAATTATATTCTCACGGACGGAAAAGGGGAAAGGGAAGTCAAAACGATGGGAGCGAACGCGTATCGGAATGGGGAAAAAACGGTGCGCGCGCCGGTGCTGGAAAACACATGATGGAGAAACCTGTCCATGTAATCTAGCAAATTTTTACCTTTTTGTCGTCGGGGGGTTTGAATTGCCCGTCCCCGGTGGTTTAAAGAAAATAAGAATATTCAACCATAAAAGAACAAAAAACCTCGACCATCTCTCGAAAGGGCAGAAGAAGACGAAGAACCACGCGCGGTCCATGAGTCCGAGATCGCGGAAAAAGGATCATCAGCTTTGGTGCGGGTGTAGTAGGGAGTCAACTCTGGCAGCCGATTTGTCGGGCCGAATGGAAGCTCATCCTCGGGTGCTGGATGGTGAGCTCCTTCGCCGTGATCTGGACTAGTCATCCGAATTGGAGGGAACCAAGACCGGGGATTGGGTGGATATCATGCAGTGTCAGAGGGTCAGAGGTGGGGAGAGAAACGAGACCATCAGGACGGTCCCACTGACTCCTATTGTCCTGGAATGAGGTCGTTGACCGTGGAGATTGACGACCCTTTGGGAGGGATCCCGCCTTTTCCCGAGGGCGAATGGAAACCTGGCCCCAAAGGTTTCCGACAATCACGGGCATGATGAGACAATAGCCGAGACTCTGTTAAGAACGGTTGCCGCGACCGTAAAGAACATGAAAGGGCTGGGAGAGAATGGCCGGGAGATGGACCGGGAATTCTGGCCTTGCTAGGATGGACGGTAGACTGGTGCAGAGACAACGGTCATCCGGGCTGGATTGCGATATACGACGTATAGAGTTTACAGTACGTGATATACGGGGTTTTGCATAAGCGATACAGTACAGTAGATGCACTGCTGGGTATGTCGAGAACGGGGAGAATACGGGGATATACTGTAGTATAGGAGGAGATGAGTCGAGAGCTATAATAGAAGACACTACATTCAAGAACGGCAGCTTGATGGGGTCAACGAATAGGACTCGGGAAATTATGTGTATTTGGAACCTAGAACCGTAAGGACAGAGTCGTCCGCGTTGTGTACCTCCGGACCATCAGATTGACTACGACGGAGACTTGCAGACCGGGCAGCCCAATTCAGTAAAAACGCGAGAGCCGCTAGCTTGAGTATTGTTGAGAGACTTTGGATTGGTAATTGCCCCATGATGAGGTTTGCCAGAAAATAGAATATAGGAACTTTAGATAGTGAGTATGAAAAGTAAAGTATTCAATGGTAGATACAGTAGGTAGATACGAAGGTACTCAATACATGACTATATGAAGATTATACCGAGTGGCATAGGGAGGATATGGTCAGAGGAAAGAGATACAAGGATGGATCATGGTGTACAGTCTCTACTGAGCATCATTTAGTCTCGATATTGTTGATTGGAAACAAACTTCACGTTCCATGTAGTTCTGGACTGTATTTTCGTCATCGGAGCTTTCGTTTTTAGCTTGTGAAGGAACCGATGGCAACTCCGGGGTTGATTGAGGGGCAACCGCCCCTCCTCCTCCTCGTCCGGAACGAGCCAAATAAATACCCCGATCCCCTCCTTCCCTCTCTCCTCCTCCCCCGTCCCATCAACTCCCCTTCTCTCCAGCTCCCTTCTTCATTCTTCCATACACCATCTCTCATCATGGTCAAGGCTGGTATGTCATCCTCATGTCCACCCTGCTCCCAGCTCGCTTCTCGACCCCCATTGAACTAATCTTAATTGCGCGTAGTTGTTCTCGGTGCCTCTGGCGGCATTGGCCAGGTGAGCTCTTCCTCAACGGGCACGGATCAATGTCGCAACTTATCTGCTAACCACCATGCGTCTCTTTCTTACAGCCTCTCTCTCTCCTGCTCAAGGCCTCCCCTCTGGTTGACGAGCTCGCCCTCTACGATGTCGTCAACACTCCCGGTGTCGCGGCTGACCTGTCCCACATCTCTTCCGTTGCCGTACGTGACAAAGCCCTGTTCTAGGGACTCCTCTCTATACTTCCGCGACAAAACGGCGTCTTGCCGAGAAAAGTTGTCATCGCTGACCAATGAGCTAGAAAATCACCGGCTACCTCCCCAAGGATGATGGCCTGAAGCACGCCCTCACTGGCGCTGACATCGTCGTTATCCCCGCTGGCATTCCCCGTTCGTACCCTCTCTCACTCTTCTCAACCCTGGCGGGGGGTGTAGGATACTAACAGTCTCGATTCTAGGTAAGCCCGGCATGACCCGTGACGACCTCTTCAAGATCAATGCCGGCATTGTCCGTGACCTGGTCAAGGGTATCGCCGAGTTCTCCCCCAAGGCCTTCATCCTGGTCATCTCCAACCCCGTCAACTCTACCGTCCCCATTGCCGCCGAGGTCCTCAAGGCCGCCGGTGTCTTCAACCCCCAGCGCCTCTTCGGTGTCACCACTCTGGATGTCGTTCGTGCCGAGACCTTCACCCAGGAGTTCTCCGGTCTGTCCGACCCCTCCAAGGCTACCGTCCCCGTCATCGGTGGTCACTCCGGCGAGACCATCGTTCCCTTGTTCAGCAAGGTCTCCCCCGACTTCAAGATCCCCGCTGACCGCTATGATGCTCTTGTCAACCGTACGTGCTTCCGCCTCTCTTTTCCATGACCTCTTCCGTTTGTCTGATTGCAGCTGCTGACTTTTCCCACAGGCGTTCAGTTCGGTGGTGATGAGGTTGTCAAGGCCAAGGACGGTGCCGGTTCCGCCACTCTGTCCATGGCTTTCGCCGGTTTCCGGTATAGTCCAGCCCTGTTCTGCATTTGCAAGTTTTACCACTAACATCTCCCAGTTTCGCCGAGGCTGTGATCAAGGCCGCGAAGGGCGAGAAGGGCATTGTCGAGCCCACCTACGTCTACCTGCCCGGTGTTCCCGGTGGTGAGGAGATCGTCAAGGCCACTGGCGTTGAGTTCTTCTCCACTCCCGTTGAGCTTGGCGTAAGTTGATTCCAATGCTTCGTGTCATTGATTATGATGTCGGGAAAACACTGCTAACACGTTTTATATAGCCCAACGGTGCCGAGAAGGCCACCAACATCCTCGGTGGTGTCACCGAGCAGGAGAAGGCCCTCCTCGAGGCTTGCATCAAGGGCCTCAAGACCAACATCGAGAAGGGTGTTGAGTTTGTCAAGAACCCCCCACCAAAGTAGGATTCTCTTTCCCCCGTGACCTCTCTCCTCAATCCGTTCCAGAGTCGTTTCTGCCCATTATATTCCCATATTCGGGCTATTTGATCATTCCCCATACCACATTTTCTCTTCGCCGATAGGCCCCCGCCCCAAACATTATTTTTGGCCTCGGAAATTGCAGGAGCCTCGCTAATTCTGATTTTCAAAGATAGGCTTTAAGTGCGCGGGAATGAGATTACGAACGACCAGCGGAGACGAATGAAAGATTTCTCAGTCGAGCGACACGGTATTCCACAGATAATGAAAGCCATGCGCAATAAAGAATTAAGATTATCCATTTCAAGCCTTGATCCTCGTAAGATTTCCCTCCATAGAGTTCTTTTCTGCGTACCCCACGGCCGAAGAGGCTCTCCAGCGTGATGGAGCGGGTGTCCTGGACCTGAGCGGGACTCTTGTCGGGTCCTGCCGGCAGGAGAGCCCAGCTTTTGACAAGTATCGTAAAGTTGCCGATGGAGCGATGCAAGTCCGCGACGTCGTGGTCCAGGCCTGCCTAGACATTACGTGATTCCCGGGTACTCTGGCGCTGGCTCCAGCCCCGGCTTTCCTAGTTCCATTTCCAATGCGAGTTCAAGGCCGAGCCGGCACCGTCTTGATTTGAAACGTTGCCCCTGGAAGCTCGGATGTCTCCGCCTGTACGGTTGTATTGATGCCCAGGTTGGCGAGAGCACCCCGGATGATACCGCAAGGAAACCACAGGTACTATTATCACCATGCGTTAGCTTTCCCGCAAGTCGCAGCCACATGAAATGGGGAAGAGGGAGAGTCCTTACTGCTTGCGCCATCGTTACGGCTTCCGCACGCACAGCCATACTCATTCTGGCAAAGGGCCGGAATGCGCTATCCGTCAACACGTAGACTCCCTATCCAGCTTCGATTTAGCAATCGCGATCACCGTTGTAAAAAGACCACGGGACGAGTTTGCTTTTGCGGTGTAACGGGGGGGAGGTCATGGAACATACTCGGTGGTTTGTTTTCAAATTATCAATCTGTTTCCTGAAAAGTACCGTCCACAGGTCTTTGCAGAGAAACTTGATCACATCGAGGTTATCGGTAAATCGGGGGCGATCTCGGGAGAATCTAGATCAATTGGTGTGCTGTTAGTCCAGGCTCTCCGGTATCCCGCAACCAATATAACCACCAAGCCGACCTTAAAAAAATTGACGGACGACTCGGGCTCCTCTTCCTTCAGGGGGTCTGGTGTTCTCGAGCAAGTCTGAAAGATGGCGCGCGCGGGGGGTAATTGGATTCACACACCTCTCCGCAAGACCCTGTCCCACCCGGTAGCCCAGGGACTCCAGACGAAAATATGTAGACTCTCGAACCTCTTCATCTTCAGGGTTATCTTGTGTAGCTAGGTCTTTAGCGAGACGTTCGGCCATGGGCACCAGCTCGATGAGTAGGAAGTCGAAGCATGAGGAGCTCAGGGCGCGGGCGTTTGGATCGGAGATGGATAATGAGGCTGAAGCGTCGAAGGACATTGTGGGCTGGAGGGAGATAATTCAATCGAAGGCCGTGAAGGAGGCGAGGAGGCCGAGGGTGACGTGGAAAGAAAGTGCGTCGTTGGTTGTCTCGATGGGTGTCAATTGGAGGGGAGGGACGCGGGAAGTGGTTTAATGTGGTAAGCCAGCGGAATTGGAGAAGAGCTCGGCTTTCCCCACTTTGTACTGTTGACACTTGCATGGACAGATCAACAAGGGTACAGTAAAGAATCACTAAAGACTGTAGAGAACAATGCATGGATACTCCGGATACCAGTCAATTACGTCAATCAGGCTACTCAACCCGAAAAAAGCAGACGGTGTTTCAATAAAGCAGCTCACACATCCATCGTTACTAACAATAGATTGGAGCTGGTCAATTTCCAGATATAGATGCTTTTATTGCTGGCATCGCACAGCCACATCTGCCTAAGAAAACCCGCTCGCAAGTCCCAAGAAGACCAGGGATACGCCCAAAACACCACGGCCAGATGCAATTGTGAGAGACATAAGAATGGGGGGGGGGGGGGGGGGGGAATCGACGAAGATAAGGAAATATGGAAAAGAAGAAGCCCAGCTCCCAAAAGAGTCAGGAGCTCGGAACCAAAGAATACGTGAATTTGGTGAACCAAGATCCTACGACGATGCCCCCTAATACGAAGGAGGTGGATAAGCTCGATCATTCAGAGGGCTGTTGGCCACTGGCGTGTGAGAATCATGCGGTGCTATCCCGCGTACACCAAAATTCAAGGCTGGACGCTTCACAGGAGGAGCGGGCGATTCATCATCGTCGTCATCACTGCCAGTGAGGTCGATGACCTGAGCTGCGGGGCGTTTCTTACTTGATAAGCGAGCCGCTGAGGAGGGAGTTGACGCTTCTCGGGACTTGGACTGTGCCGGAGTTCGCTCCAGCAAGATGTTTGCCGACATCGATTCTTGTTTCATAAAGGGATTGCCCGGCTCACTGATTTCAATCAGATCGTCGTCATCATCATCGTCGCTGGTGGGAGTTCGCTCGCCGAGGTTCACTGCATTTGCATCGCTAGGTGCAGTCCACGTGCCGTCCGGTTCCACAACCACTGAATCCACATCTCGTGAGGTGGATCCAAGAATGTCATCAACATATCTGTCACAGCTACAGTCAATGTGCAAGTTCAAAGAACATAAGGGCAGAGGTCACTCAAACTTACTGGTCTACCTGCAACGACTCAAAGCTCGTGGACTTTGAGCACACGGGACAGGTCCAGGTGGGAGCCTGCTTCTGCAGTTCCAGAAAAGAGGACGCATCAAAGCACTGGTTGTGGGTGCAGACCACTGAGCGACAAGGAACTTGTATTCTGAGCGTTGAGAGCGGGCACTTTAGTGACATGATACTTGATGTCGCAACTATATCGGTATCCTCTGCGCGATTTTTCACTATAGCAGGCATGCGTCAGAAGGGCGAGTCCCTCGTATAGAAAAGCTTGCTGTTCTTACTTTCACGGATCACCTGTTCCTTTGAGATGATCTTGCGGGATTTGAGTTGCGATACAAGTTCTTCAACGGGGTGTTGTCGGACAAGGTTGGCAATCACGAAGAATTTCTGGGCCGAGGCATCAGTAACGTTCAGTTTCATGAGAGGGCCTCGAGCAGAATTGAACATCAAAGGGGGGAGCTTACTTTGGTTGTTAATGCATAAGTCATCACAATGTTATTAGGATAATTTGCCTTTTTGCGTATATGGGCTGTGACATCTGCGGGCTGGGTGGTGCCTGGTCTATTCTTCAGGCCCCGGAGATTGGCTTTGACTTCATCCAGATTGGCCTTGAGCTCTACTTGATGGGGGAACGCAATATCTGACTTGGTATATTGCTTGAGGCCGGAGTCGGCCGCACAGTAGATCATCACCCGAAGGTTAGGGTCGGTCTGCAGATCCGATGCCGTGGATGCACTCAGCAAGACCTTAAGCTCAATGCTATCCCTCGTCTGTTCACGGACTAGTATATGTTAGACGAACTGATGCGATTTCACTCTAGGGTAGGGTGTGTAAGCTCAAGAGTATACCTTTACATTCCATCACCGAAGTGAGTGGAGATATGATCGTGAAGAAGGGGCTTTCTTTGAAAGCTAGGCGACCTGCTGGAAACCGATCAGTGATTGCCGGTGATGTATGTGTTGTGGAGCTGTTCGGTTTCCCACCATGTGAGCTGGGCTGGGGAGCCATGGCGCCCAAAGAAGAAGGTCGAGATTGCGACGGTGTAGGCTGAATCGTAGGTGGAGGTGGAAGTTGATAGCTGGGCGAAGAAGACTGGAAAGCCGAAGCTCCGGGGATTGCGACCTGATAGATGAGTCGCTTGAGGGCATCGTAACGGGCTCCATTGCCTTCGGAATTGGCAAGGCGCTCGAGATCTATTGTAGCCAGATTCGTCAGCTAGCTGTCACAAGTAATGTAGCCCCAAATTCAAAACTGAAGGGTTTCTATAAGAGACCAAAAGGTAGGCCACATATAGATCGAGACATCAACCCAGGGAAAGCAAAGAGAAAATCCAGGCGAACAGGAGGAGATAACGAACAGTCAATGATGCGCAACTGTAGCGACGCCTTGACACCCGATACCGCGAGTCCCTCATTGCGCAGAAGTTCCTTCAATTGTGGATTTGTGAGAGTCTTGATGCGAGCCACGAGATGTGGAATCTCTGATAGCTGGCCGGAGGATGCCATTGGGGTCGACGAAGTGCGAGTGGTGACTGGCGGCTGTGATTCAAAGAGCCTCGAATGGGCATCGCTCAGGCAGAGTGTAATGCCGCTAAGCGAGATGTTGCGGACGAACGCATATACATCGCTGGATCGCGACGCAGATTTATAAGGGCAACAGGACGTCAGCCTCGTGGAAACGAGTCCGAGGGTGAAGTTGGCTTGTTCGGCGGTGGTTGTCCGTTCCCCGAAGGCGCCTTGTTGCGGATGACATAAGACGCCCGCCTATCGCGATAAAAAAAAAAGTTTCGAGCCGACGACCTGGGCGCATTCCCCTCTCTTCAAAACACCACTCGACTCTTTTTTCAAGGCAGACCTCGTTTCAGTGGTCATACAAGCGATCTTATCAAAATGGCGAAAAGTGTCCGCGCGAGCGTTTCCAAGCGCAACAGAGCCGCCCTCCGCAAGAAGGTGTTCGGCCCCATTGTCGATGCCCGCACTGAGCGTCTGTCTGCAAAGCTGCAAGAACTCGCCTCTCAGCCCAAGCCCGAGGCTCCCGAGAAGGCGACTATGGACATAGAGACTGATGAGACTGGTATGTGTGCGCAGAATGACCTTTTTTAAGTCTAGTGAACGTATCTAATCTTTTCTTCCTACAGCCGATCAAAATGAAGATGCTGGTAAGGCTACTGCTGCCGACGAGGGTAAGTCGAGCCCCTATAATGCCTCTCGTCACTGCTATACTTGTGCCATGGATAGCGATCTAACTGTTACACAGCCATGGATATCGACAACAAGTCCTCCAAGACCCGATCCTCAAAGTCCGGGCGGATCCAGAAGCAGCATCGCAATCGCCGGACCCGTCCCTCCATCGTCTTCCAGAAGCCCGGATCCAACAACAAGAAGGGTGGCCCGAAGAAGAAATAAAAAAGTCAGAGACGATGATATTTGACGATACAGTGCGGTGGGATGAGGGGATGCAAGTCTATCCGCGGCGTTGGGAGTCCCTTGGGCATATATGTTTCTTAATTGATTACGACCTTGGTCAATTGCATCTGTAGATACGCTACGATCCCTTTCCGACAACACACTAGAAGAGATTGTAAAAAATATAGCGGTTCCATTGAAGGCAGATGCAAATAGTCATAGATCCACCACGATGATTAACCAAAGCGATTGTAGACTGCGGGTGAAGGCGGTGTGGTCGCGTATCGCCAACTCGACAACAACTAGGAGACTTTAGATCGCGACTCATCCGATGCAGACTCTCTTTTACAGATCAAGTCTTGTTCGTTGGGGGTAGGCATAATGGGTTTCTTCAAATCCAGCTGGACTACTCTGCTGGCCAATGTCTTGATTCCTGTGGGCATCCTCACCTTTTCATCCGGGTTCTTCCCCTACAAACCACTCCTGCCGGGCCTTGCGACATTCGACGAGGTTGATCAGGATGCCTCGTCTGCAGTCTTTGATAAAGTCGTCTTTATGGTGGTAGATGCATTGCGCAGGTATGGCCTGTATTGGCACGATTCTGGAATTTGAAATTATTAATTAACCCATAATGCAGTGACTTTGTTTACTCCAATGAGTCTGGATTCTTGTTCACTCAAAGGTCTGAAAGCTCTCACAAATGACGCTTGATGATATCCAAATATGGATTAAGGAATCGGGTCAAAAATTTTCTAAGAAGACGAAAGCTGACTTCATTTATAGTCTGATTCGATCGGGTGTGGCATTGCCCTTTACTGCCCATGCAAGCTCCCCGACTGTTACCATGCCTCGATTGAAGGCCATGACCACCGGCTCCGTGCCGTCATTCCTAGATGTGATCCTCAACATCGCCGAGTCAGACACGTCCTCGACTCTTGCGTTCCAGGACACCTGGTTGGCCCAATTGAAAGCCCGCGGAGATCAACTCGTCATGTACGGGGATGATACGTGGCTTAAACTCTTCCCTGGCATGTTTGGTCGAGCCGATGGGACCACGAGTTTTTTTGTATCGGTAAGTGACCTTATTCAGGGCAATACCCAGATCAAAGAGAAACAGTAACTAAAGATGTTCCCTCTAGGACTTTGTGGAAGTGGACCAGAATGTAACCCGTCATGTTCCTACCGAGCTTGCGCAAAGTGACTGGTCGGCCATGATCATGCATTACTTGGGGTTGGATCATATTGGCCACAAAGCAGGACCAAGAAGGTAATTGTCGATTCATGCTCTGCGATGTCAATTTTAATCGACTTTTGTTGATATTCTTTTACAGCTCGTACATGATACCGAAACAGCAAGAGATGGACGCGATAGTCAACGAAATTTACACCGCAATCGAGCAGCAGCCACATCTCCAGTCTACCCTGTTCGTATTATGCGGTGACCACGGCATGAATGATGCTGGGAACCATGGCGGTGCATCGGCCGGCGAGACATCCCCAGCCCTGCTATTTATATCGCCCAAATTCGAGGCTTTGGGGGTCCGTCGAGAGAGTCCCATCCAGGCTTTTGATGAGCTACAGTACTATCGCACGGTCGAACAAGCAGATATTACGCCAACCTTGGCAGGACTTCTTGGATTGCCGATTCCTCTCAACAGCCTGGGCGTCTTTATTCCAGAGTTTCTGGACATGTGGGATTCCAGTAAGTAATTCCTGCTTCTCGGGGAAGAGGTGTTCTGCAACCACGCAAGTGCCTCAACTGACTCGTCAATAGGATCCCAGCAACTTCAAATGCTATCTCGTAATGCACGTCAGCTCTTGAATACCGTCCAGGCTACATTCCCCGGCTTTGAATTCGACGGAGAGGCTATTGCAGGGGGCTGCGCGACTGGAGCAGACTCTGGAATTGAAGGTGCTCAGTGCGCATGGTCTCAAGTCCTTCAGCTTTCCTCTGGTGACATTTCGAATGAGGAGACTTCCTCCGCTCTGGAATCAGCGCTGCTACGGTTCTCACGGATTGCGCAAGACGTGATGAGCAGCACCGCTAGCAACTACAATATTTCTAGGCTTTGCCTCGGATTGGTGATCACTGCCGTTGCCGCACTTCTCGTCTTCCCCAGCACCTATTATGAGTGTGCACAGTCGAGGTACACGGGTGTTTTCATAGCCTTCATGATCGTGGGATATGGAAGTATGATGTTCGCGAGCAGTTATGTGGAGGAGGAGCAACAGTTCTGGTATTGGATTTGCTCCGGATGGGTATTCTATCTGCACATTCGCTCGCAATCGCCGAGGACAGAATCTGCCCCAACCACCACAGGACTTTCTCTTCGCGGTAGCAAGTTGGCCGCTGTTGGACTCGCTGTGGCCCAAAGAGTTCTTCGGCGCTGGAATCAGACGGGCCAAAAATTCGCAGCGGAACCGGACATCGCGCGCACTTTCTTTCCAGCTCACCCAGCCGTCTTCTGGGGTCTCTTCATTCTCACATATGCAGATGCGGGCTATCATCTTCTGCAAAGCCTTCCATCTGCTGCTGTGCTAAAGCTTGGAGGCGTGGCATTGACAGTCTTGGCCTTCATGTTCAAGCTGAACTTCGTAGCGAATGACTCTCCTGAGCTTTTGGTGGACTCCTTCTTATCGAAGACCGCAGAGAACTGGCCGGAGAGTCTGTCACTGGTTCTGCAGGCAAGGCTCATTTTTGGAGGGCTCGTAGGTTGTGCAGTTCTCGCAATTGGGACTCGACATCGTCCGGGTACAAAGCGTGGTAAGCAGTCACCCACCCCGTGCAAATATCCTCATTTGAATCTAGAAAGAGAATACTGACGCATACCAATAGTCTCCAATATTCTCCTCCACGAGGCCCTTCATTTGTTCCTGATGACCCAATCTCGAGCCACCAATATTCCCCTATTCCTCGTTTTCCGCGTCGCTGCCCTGATGCTATCCTCGATGAGACTCACGGGCATCGAAGTGACCATCACAACGTTGATTCTCCAGTACACCACCTTCTTTGCATTCGGAGGCTCGAACGCAATCTCCTCCGTCGACCTTTCGAGTGCCTACAACGGTGTCGGCAGCTATAGCGTGGTGATGGTGGGCATTTTGACATTCGTCAGTAACTGGGTAGGCCCAATCTGGTGGGTATCAGCAGGCCATCTGCTTCGACCCCGAGATGACTCAGAGGATCACAATGCGGCCTCGCTGCTGACTTTCCACGTCGCCACCTCACTCATGTCCGTCATGGCAGCGTGTACTGCCTTGCGGACGCATCTGTTCATCTGGACAGTATTTTCGCCTAAATTCTTGTACTCGATGGCGTGGGCGACCGCCAACCATCTTGGACTGAATCTGCTGGGAGGTGCCGGTCTCTCTGCTCTTCGGTCTCGGAAATGAGACATTCCGTCACTAGCGCAATAGAAACTTCATCTCTCATACATGCTGAGTTTGACCCGTAGATACGAGGAGGGCGAGAACTGTGCCACAGATTCTAGAATAAACCACTGAATAGATCGTCGATGGCGTTCTTCTTTCGCTTAACCTTCTTCGACTTTTTAACGGTAGAGGGTTTTGCATCGGTTGGCTGCTTTGACTTCTTCCCGTGCACTTGAGGTTCTTGTTCCAATGACAGTGCTACGCCAATATCAGCGCGACTCACGCGTTCTCCGCGATCCTCGGTGGGCGGAGCCGACTGAGTCTTCTTCTTGACCTGCGGTCGTTGCCGCGTCTCCTCTTCGAATTTGGTCCCCGTTGCCTTGGCAAAGCGAGAAAGAGTCGCCAACAGCACGATTCCCAGTGTGGAAAACTGGTTTTCGGCGACGACAGTAGAGAATGCCCTGTTGCGATCGTCAGTCAGATTCTGCATGTACATCTGTAGCTGGTCTCGAGAATCCTTCCAGCACAAGATCAAGTAAAATACCTACAAGTAACACTTCGGAATTAGATGTTTAGACAGATACTGCTTGTAAGCAGCCGAAATCGCGACACTGCCGTTTTGCGATTCCAGGTCAGCGGCCATGCGCTTCAGTCGGGCCAGCCACTTCCACCATTTGGCCCGCTGGTGCTGGTTCTTGTTGCGATGGGAGATTAAATGCAGCACGGCATGCACTGCCCGGATCTCCTGCGTGTCCATGTAGCTAGCGCGATGGGGGCGAAGTTGCGCAATGTTGAGCAGAGAAAATGGGGAGATCCACAAATTTGCGGGTGGTTCTGCGGCAAGGTTGCCAAGTCCGCCGTTGCCAAGGCGTGAGCGCGGGGCGGGTGATCTGGAAACCATGAGCGATACCGAATACTTACAAAGGTCAGAACTATAAAAATGGAGATAGATACAAACCACAGCCAGATATCCAAGCAGGTCAGGCAAGGCCAGATCAAGGCATAAGCGACCCGGCCAAAAATACGAAAGAAAGAACTAAATGCCACATAAATGAACTTCGAGAAAGAAGGATCCGGGTCACAGCCAGTTCATCTCAACAGGAAATCACAGCAACCGAAGCCGCCGAAAATCCCCCAGAGTTCAACTAAGATTGAACCGGTCCCAGATCGTAGATTCATCGAAAAACTAAAAATAAGACAAACTAAAAACCAGAAACCAGAAACCAGAAACCGCATGCCGCAGCAGCAAAGAATTCCACAAACCACACTCCGACAAATTTTGTATCCCTCAGCCACGGGTATGTCGAGCCCGGGCCTTGGGCAAGTTCCGCCGCTCAGTTGGCCTGGTCATCCTCCGCCGGGGCCGCTTGACGGGTTGCAGGGGTTCGGGGGGCACCTCTGCGAGTGGCTTGGGGGCTTTCGCCCTAGTGCAGACCTGTGAAGAGTGATCAGTTACCAACTCACCAAGTCAGGTTAGATGTAAGGTTGACTGACCAGCTTCTGTCTGGCTGCGATGAACACCCGCTGCTAGGGTGTAGAAATTGTTGACCTGGGGGAACACGGCCTCCTCACCGGTCTTGGGTCCCTGGGTGTGGAACAGCTAGACAAGAGGTCAGTATCAATATGGTCAAGGGCAGGAAAGAATCGTTACTTTTGGCCGCCGGTCCGGCAAGTTGAGCATTACCGGGCTGTTCCGGAATCGCTCAACCAGGGTGTCGAATCCCTGGACATCTATTTGAGAAGGATCGTGTCAGTGATCAGATGGTAGGATCAATGATGAAACAAAGAACACTTACCGGCATAGGTGAATTCGGCAATTCTTCCAGTGAATTGCTCGAAACCGGGCCAGATACGCCCCACGCGGGCGCGAACGAACTAGAATAGAGTCAGTATAAATCGAGTTTGTCGAGAATATCCAAGTGGAATACTAACCACCGCCAGGTCGGCAGGCTGAGAGGAAAGTCAGTGAGTGATATTAATGGCAGAATGGGAAAGAATCATCACTTACTGTCTTGAAGTTGATGAACGCGTATCCCACGCTATTGAAGATAGTTAGTAGATAATCCCAGGGCTCTCGCCCTTTTCAAAAAACTTACTTCACGTTTGCTCCGAAGTCTAGTGGAAGATGAAAGCAAATTAGAGAAATATCGTGAGAGGTGAGATGCAACAGAGGTGACTTACTGATTCGGAGGTACAGGTAGTTGTAGCGCCCAGCGCTACTCAGGTCCAGGATGGCCTTGAGCTCCCTCTATTGAAATTGTTAGACACTGTTCAACTTGAAGGAATAGATAAAGAACCATCACTCACCCAGACCATCCCGTGTGGGATGTTTCGGCACATGACCTATATCGAATAAAATGAATCAGCTTTCCATCATTCTCATATGATCTTTGAAACCCTATTGTACTTACGGCCGTTCGGACGTCATGGCCGGACAAGATCTCGTCCATCGAGATCACGTTGTTGCCAGGGCGGTGGCCAGGGGCCCTTGGTGCACGCTGGCCGGTTTCCCTCGCCATCACGGTCTGTTCGGAGTCAGTGCGAGCTCTAGTCGAGGTCGCGAAGTGAGTGCCATCCGCATAGGGCATTACTTCAATTTTGAGTCCCTAAGATAGTATAATTAGCATTTTTGTTCATAAAAAGTGAGGGAAAACGGTGAAACAGAAACAAAGAAGCGAAAAAAAAGAATGAAATGAAATCGATCCATCTTCCTTTGTACTTACATCAAGTCGAACTCCATTGAGTGCCTTAATAGCGTTGTATGCCGACCGGACCATGTGATATCGAACCTCAAGCTGGTAGAATCGAGCCACCCCAGTATCATCGATGACGTGGGAAGTCACATTGCGAATAGAACGAATGGGTCCAACCATTGCAAGGAATTGCCTAGCATATTGCTCTGCGCTTGAAGAAACGACCTCCGTGTGGGGGCCGCAGTACAGAGTAGCAAATACCGTGTCACCAAGATCCTGGGGCATAGGGAAGGCGAATCTGGTCTGTTGGTCGAATTGCTGCTTTGACAAGGACCGAATTTCCCACTCTGGGAAATTGCTAAACAATGCGACAGCTTGTGTTGCTTCCTCAGCATCGTCAAATCCGATGTGAATTTGACCCTTGGTGTTCAATTCCGTGAGGAAAGGGCCGATAGTCGAAGTGAACAGCTAGTCTCGTAATTAGTATTCATCAATCATCGGGAAACCATCAGAAAATACATACCTCGAAGGCTGCCAGCACGGTCCAACTTTCGACATCAGTATCAATTCCTCTGACCAAATAGTGACGAGTGGGGTTTTCGATTTCCTTTGGTGGGCGAGACACGTGCCGCTCAACCCGAGCCTGAGGGGCAGCCCCTCCACGGAATCGGCCAGGGCGAGAAGGGCGGATGTCACCAGGGCGGTTAGGGCCAATGCCACCAGGACGGTTAGGGCCAATGTCACCAGGGCGGTTTGAGCGAGTGTCACCAAGATCGGGTGGAGCCAAGTTACGAACAGTATGGCCGGGCTGGGGGTAGGCCGGACCAGGACGATCGAAGCTGGCAATCTGATGGATGTCCATAGTATGGTGTCCATGAGGTAGTGTAGTAGACGATGCCTGGTACTGAACAGGGGAATCGCGAGTAGCATAAAGATTTTGGAGTACACCAGGAGGAAGGGTTAGAACACGGCGAGTGGAGTCGGGGCGATTGGGGGTCGGGGTCCATATAGCGTCCGTACCACGAGTTCGTCGAGGCCATACACCATGAGTTGATTGGGACTCCGAGGGGGCATCAAAGGTAGCGTGAGAGCTCGCAATTCCAGGCGGAGGAAGTACTGGACCAAAATGAGCGGTTCCAGAACGATCGATGCGGGTAGTATGCGGAGTTCTCATACCCTGAACTTCATAGGGCCCGGCATTTGAAGATGTCGAATACCACGAATGGGGATCACGAGCTGGGTAAGGACCCGGAAGTTCGAATTGACGTGAGACCAGACCGCGATGAGAGTAACTAGGACCGTCGTAGTTGGTTGACTGCCGAATGTTCGTAGCCGGAGCCCCATGAAGCGATGCACCAGAAAGTGCCTGAGAGCTCGAAGGATGATCATCAAGAGGTTCCAGGCTGGGTGCATAAGGATTCGGATGTCCATGGAGACGGGAGATTGGACCAGGATCAGGATGGGCGTGAGCAAAAGGATCGAAGCCGGTGGTCTGCAGAGTGTTCCTACCCTGAGATCCGTATTGCAGTGCACCAGAAGGTGTTTGAGAGCTCGAAGGATGATCATCGCGAGGTCCCAGGCTGGATACATAAGGATTTGGAAGTCCAGGTGGAGGGAAATACAGACTAAGGCGACTGCGAACTGGCGGAATGCCGATGCTCTGAGGCCCCAAGGCTTGATCGACAACGTAAGGATTCTCGCTGTCTGGAAGATGAAGGCATCCCAATGGGTGACTAGTAAATTTGATTAGCTCTGTCAACGCAAAGCACAATACAAAGAACAAAACAAAGAGACATTGTAATAGCAGAAACATTTTCTTGAATGTGACCCGCACGTATTGATCAAGGAGATTCCTTGATAAGTCTCGGCACATCGGGCAGATATGTTCAAATATCATAACATGTCTTGCGAAATCGGATGGATGAAACAAAGTAACTTACGGAGGACCCCGAGGAGGCAATGGAGCAGTCACCCAGTCAGGAAGTTGGACACTCGACACGGTTGCGCGGAAATTACGAGCCTTCCAACCGTCAAAGTCAAGATGCTGCAGAGGGTCAGAGGGGCTCCCAACAGGAGCCTCGTGCTCGACAATCGCTGGACGAGTTTCAGAGTGCTGGGGCTCCAGAGAGGCGGCAGGGCTTCCAGCAGTAGTAGGAAGATGGACATTCTCCGGAGGCATTGAAGAACCCTGAGGTCCTAAGCCCGAGATTGGAGGAAACCCTCCAGGGTGATTGTCACTCATAATGAACTTGATGCGTCAAATCAAGAGTGGGTATCCTGAATCAAGTCGTTAAATGATGGAACATGGATGACGTTCCAATGTCCAGGCCAAGGCCAATGAGTGCAAATGATGAAAACTTACGAGGAGTAAATGGATTTTACTACAGTGGAGTAAGTTGTGAGACTGTAGTGTAGGGAGACGACTGTTTCAGGATGAAGGGTAGCTCAGTGCAGCAACCCCGTTGAACTTGAAGGAGACAGGGATAGGAAACGAGCAAGGGAAAAGGTGAGAAGGGAGAAGTCGTGGAGAGGAAAAAGAAAGCGAGATCGAGGGGAAACAGGAGGTATTTAAGTCGAATCTCACAATAGCTCGATTGATCGCCTTGTGGAAGCGGGTCCTCTAGCCCCAACCGCTCGACTCGATTGGGATATTGAGGTCGTTACCTTGGATTTTCGTTTGCCGCGGGTCTCATACCAGAATGGCTACGCCTCATTGGACGGTTTGACGCGCAAAAAGAAAGGCGGAAGAACGATGCGATGCTCGGGACTATAGACTGCTCAAGACTGTCGTTGTGGTCGAGCACTATTGCGATTTAGGAGCTCCTTCGGATGTTGTCTGAAGCTCTGTATTTTTCCGTTGTTATAGCGATGACCTTATTTCACAGCCCGCTGAATCGTGGAGCATACGCTAGGAGACCCTCTCACTGATAGATGTATGCAGGATCTTATGTAGATCCGTGCTAATCTTTCAAGGCTCTTGCGGAATTGGCATTATATTTTTCCTATTATTGTCAGGATGGACTTTGTGCCAGGAGAAATGGAAAAGACCCAGTGGGTGGAATCACCATTCACCGGAGGTGTTGCAACATTACCTGCTCGCCTCTTTGTCTTGCTTTTTTTCCTTCTTCTCATCCACTACTCTCTCCCCGGGCAGAGCGCCTTGCCATACGAATATCAACAACTTTCGACTTAGGGCTGGATTTTTATAGTTCGGTTTTATATGGTCCGTGCCCACGCTAGACCGAAAGAGGAGAAATGGTCGATTCACTTGGGGTCGGCGATAACGATAAGAGACGTCAGTCGTTTTTGTTTTGACTCCGCGCGGCCAAGGCCATAGTGGCATCAAATTCGAAAAGAAAATGGCTCTGCCGAATGGAACGAGTGTCTTGAACCAAGTAAGCTGTGTCTTCCAGACGATGAGGGGCTCTGCTTACTGTCTGGTGCTTTAGATTGTTATTTCGCCTTCGGACACGGACTACCTTGACCAGCTCATTCCCTCTATCCGGGAGTACAGCGTCGGCAACCGAACTCCGCAGCTGCTCCAGTCCCTATCACGCTTTGCAAGTGACAAAGAGGCGGAGATTGAGGGTATCTGTAACACAAATCACCAGGATTTCGTCTCCTCGGTCAACTCCCTCCTCCGGATTCGTGAAGGCACCGTCACCCTCACTGCCGAGATTCTCGATCTCAACCAGTCGATACAAACGAGTACGGAGCGTCTTGCGGAACAAAAGAAGGCATTAGTGGAGTCTCGAAGTCATCGACAGAATATTGACGAAACATCGCGTGCCATTCAAGATTGTCTCGAGGTTCTGCGGTTGGCGAACCAGGTCCACGACCTGCTAGCCAAGAAGAATCACTATGCAGCATTGCGGGCGCTGGAGGAGTTACAAAATGTGCATCTCAAGGGTGTCACGCAGTATAAGATCGCGGAAATGATTCAACGCTCGGTGCCTGCGACTCAGCGGGCCATTGCGGAAGCTGTCATGTCGGACCTGAATACGTGGCTGTATCGCATCCGAGAAATGTCACCCTTTCTCGGGGAGTTAGCCTTATTCCACACGGATCAACGCAAGTCAAGACTGAAGCAGCGCGCGGAGAAGATGCCTTACCTTGAAAATTTCAACCTAAACTCTGCTATTGAGCTTGTGGCTGATGAAGATGAAGAGTACGATCTATTACAGAACGAAGATCTCCAGGTACCGTTTGCACCTTTGTTCGAGTGCCTGCACATTCACCAGTCCTTGGGGCAGATGGACAAGTTCAGGATCGAATACGCCAATACACGGCGTCGACAAAAAGATCTGTTGCTTCCTGCGACCGTCACGCTCGTAGATGAGGATGGTGCCAGTCTGCATAATATGCTGGAAGAAATGGCGGGCTTTGCGATTGTTGAGCGAGCAACGATGAAACGAGTGCCGGATTTGAGATCCTCCGTTGAGGTAGGTGGTGGCCTCTCGCGAGATTCATTGTTCAATCGCTCGAATCTAGCCATGATGGGCTTGCTGACGTGTGGTAGATTGACGAACTATGGGACTCATCGTGTCAGGCCGCGGTTGGTGTGATTTCGAAGGCGCTGCACGAAGTAGACAATGCGGAGAGCATTTTGAAGACAAAGAATCTGATTGCACTGTTCATGCAGACAATGAACGTAAGCGGGTCCTTTCCCCCCTCGACTTGATTCAGGCAGCGAGGCTGACACGCCCCATCAAATAACCAAACAGACGTGGGGCTTTTCCGTCAGAGTCTTTGACGATTTCTTATTGAAATTATTTGAAAAGTATGCGGAGCTACTCAAGAGGCGGTTTAGCGATGACTTCCAAGAGGTACGATGCCCTCCGAACAGACGGCAAAACCGTTCCAAAATCTAACGCACCTAGATCGTGTCCACGGATGACTACATGCCTATGCCAATTCAGACCCCAGAGGAGTATGACAAGGTGCTCAACGTGAGCTGGTACAGTCCTGAAAAGCCACGCGATGAACAAGTGTACGGTCTCCCCGGACTCACAGCCGCGTGATCTACAACAAGCTAACTCACGGATCAGTTTCCCATGCATCCTGCCATTCTCAAGGATGTATCCATTGTGTTGCATCGACATTCGGAACTTTTTGAACCAGTTTTACTTCTTTGCAAATGACGACTTTTCTCATCCGAACGTGATTGATGAGACATTAAAGGAGGTGAGCGGCTACCATCCAGCAAGACAACATCTTGGACACGCGTTGCTAATCACGTATTTAAGGCGCTGGATGACCTTCTCTCGCGAAAAGTTTGTGATACTTTGGTGGAGCGTCTTTCCTCGCAGTATCTCGGACAGATTGTCCAGATTCTGATCAACCTGGAACACTTTGAACTGGCCTGTCACGAACTGGAACTTCTCCTGGCGGCTGCGAGGTCACAAAACTCGACCGGTGCCTCGATCGCGCTCAGAGCCACCGAGAAATTCAGAAGCAACAAAAAGGCCGCCGAGAAGCGAATTTTCGAGGTGGTCAACTCCAAGATTGACGATCTCATTGAAACGGCAGAATATGAATGGATGGCGCCTAACCCTCCCAGTGAACCCAGCAACTACATGCAGACTTTGACACGATTTCTGTCCAACATTATGAACTCCACCTTACTCGGGTTACCAACCGAAATCAAAGAGCTAATCTACTTTGACGCGCTCAGTCATGCTGCAAATATGATCTTGGTAAGCGCCCCACCCCCCGTTCATTGCACCTGTTCTACCAACTACCAGTTTGATTGACTCTCTTCCCCAGGCTCAACCTCTGGCACCCGATGTCAAAACAATCAATCCTAACGGTGTTGCCGCACTGGCCAAGGATGTCGAGTACCTTACACAGTTCGTGGACAGTCTGAACGTGCCTATCCTGCGTGAGAACCTTGATGAGCTACAACAAACGGTGCAGCTGATGCAAGCGGAGAATGCGGATGAATTTTACGATATTTCGACGCGTAATAAGAAGTATGGACGTGTTGATGCCATGCAGGGGCCTAGCCTGCTTGAGAAGTATGATTCTTTCCCGATCGAATTTCCTGGATTGTTCGCTGACCCCCGTCTTCTAGGTTGACTCGAACAGTCCAAGTACCAACCAAGGTGGACAAATTCGTGAATCTATCATCACGGTTCAAGAAATCCTCATAGTTCGGCAAGCACGCTTTAGCGTGTTGGGAGAGTTCTACTTTGCGGGCCGAGACAATTAACTTGGCACTGGGAGGATCGTCAGGCCTAGCTTTCCCAGAATTTAGTCAAGTTTGAAGCAACCTCTATATAATCGTGTCCGATTAGAAGATAGATATAATGAACAAGATCAACTCCAGTTGCGATTCCAGAAGGGAAACACGTCTTCTTTCCCGCTTCCGACCGGAGGGATTTAAATTCGCCCTCATCTGCCAGAAACTAGAAGAGAGAAAAAAACAAATTGTCCAAGAAAACAAAGCCGACGAAACATGAACAAGCACAGACAACCAAAAAGGCCAGTATTCGCCGAAAAAGACACACGCATAACTATTGAGTCAAGATATTGAATAACCAAATGCGCCCAATTTTAGTGGCTCACTGAACAATGTTAGTCTTTCACTTCAGTCGAGAAGGGGTCGGCCGGAGGGTGATACGAACCTGTTGAGGGGGCATGTGAGGGTAGGCATACATCCCTTCGAACATCTGAGGCTGTGGCTGGCCGTATGCAGCCGTCGGGTCCTGCTGAACCGCACCAGGGTACATGGCCTGTTGTTGGCGGTACTCCTGCTCTTGCGCCATACCATGCTGACCCAGAGAACCGTAGTCGGCCGGGCCCATGTGTGGCTGGACACCATGTTGGGCAGGAGGCATCTGGCCCGGAGCTGCAGTCGGACCAGGGGCCGTGGCGCCAGCCTGGCTAGAGCGCTTCGCGTGCGAGGTGGCCTCCTCACGGGGAACGATGTCAATCAAAAAGTCGAACATGTCCGACTTGGAGAGAGCAGCGGCGATGTCGGATCGCTGGAGAGTACGCCGCTTGTTATCTTCGGCGTGGATCCAGGCCCGCATGGTCAATTCGGTGATGAAGATGTCACAGCCCTTGGCAAACAAGATGGGGGCCTCGGCGGAAATCATCTTGACCTCCGGGTCGGCCTTCATCACCTTCTTGATTCGAGCAAGAGGCAACTGGTGGATCTTGTAGTCGTGATTGTCTGTCTCCAGATGGTTGATGACATGTTGCCAGTAGGTCGTCAAGATATCGCGAGCTGTGCCCTGCAGACCTTGATTCACCTGAACGGGGGTGTCAGTGATGGCGATGCTGACCAGAGAACTCGAGCGAGCGACTCACATTGGCCCAGGTTCCGGTATACAGCTCGGCGACTGGAGCATAACCTTGTGCAGAAAGCTATTTCAAATTCAATATCCAGTCAGCTTCGGGTTTCCCACGGTCTTGTTTCGATCGATTGTCGGAGGGCTTGGATTGGGGGTCGGGCTGAATTAGATCATACCGCTGCGCTAGCACCTGAAGGAAGTGTCAGTATAGAACAAGAGACAAACGCGACAGTGATAATAGCCGTTCCGCATGCTCTCATAGGAAATACACCCCAACCCGATGCTATGCGATCGCCGCCTTATCTCTCTGGGAGGGGAATCAAGTACCGTAGTGTCCACCATTCCTAATGTCGTAAACAGGCTGTTGCTGCTGCTGTCTGCCTTGCTGCTGGCCACTTCCTTGGGGCGCCTGCTCCATGATGATTCAAATGCGTTGCGCGCAAGAGGACGTTGGGCTGAATCGTAGTCGGGCAGGTCTCGGGGAGAGCTGCTTGGTGTGCTCCGAGGATGCGACGCGACGGACGTCGGATGGCGTGCCACGGAAGTAACAGAGTATATAGAAATTGACGGAAGATCTCGAATGCGATCGCGCAGACGGTAAAGACTCAACTATAGTTTAGCGCGTTTCCTAGGTGCTATTGTCGAAAGCGCGTCGGGACGATTTCGTGGAGGAGGTGGTGCTCTTTCAGCTGTCTGACGTTCGGACAAGCCCCCGCTCCCGAAGCTGCGCCGTGTCGGCCCAAGTTCGAGAACTAAATAGAGGCTGCAGGTACTGTACGATTAACTACACTTTTGACTAGACATTTTGCTCATAGCGGAGGCAACCATGAAAATCGCAAGCTTCTAGTCCCCAATTGACCAATCTACAGTGATAATTAGGCCATTTCTGTTACCCAGCTAGGAGTAATGATACAAGTACCGATACTTGAACTCAGGTGTATTTTTCTATGTGTACAAAGTACCCGCGACTTACCCGTCACATGATCTCGGCCTTCCCGAAAGAGATTTCTCGTAAAAGTTTCTCCGTGCCGACGGAGCATCAACAGAAAAAAAAAATTCATATAAAGCCCACTCACGTCCAGGTATTCTTCATTCTCTGAGACCTTCCACCCTGACTTGCAGGGATGGGTGATTCAACTACTATGGGGTCCAGTGGCCCACTTCAAGAGGAGGTGGAGCTCACTGATGACCAGATTCAACAACTGTTGCTTGAAGCAGAGAACCGACTGCGTGGTTCGGACAGCCAGATCACCCCGGTCGACGATGCCGCTTCCATTCGGTATGCTGTTACCGCTAGCTATCTTTGCCTGGAGCAACTGGCTTATACCTCTCTAGAATTCCCAAATTGTCTACAAGCTCTACTTTGACGCCCTACATGCGTCCGGGTGCTGAGGAAATTGCTACCGTTGACTCGGCTCAGCTCATCGATCCCAAGCAAAAGAAGCTGTCCAACTCTCTTCGGTCTGTTGCAACGAAAACTGCTGCCAAGAAGGTTAGTCTATCACCATCTCTATTATTGTTCTTTCTTCCGTCTTTGCTATGAGGAAAATTATCCCAACGCCTAAGCGCTTGATGCGGCGTCCTCAGTCCGTCTTGGGCTGTGCTGCACTAGTGAGAGCCTTCATTTTCATAGTTACTCTGAGCATCTACACAATCATCACTTTGATTTTTAGAAACGACGATGTTTCGAACTTGATTCGCTGACTGGTCGACTCTACAGGACAAGGCTACCGCCGGACCCGATTGGTTCAACCTCCCCAAGACCGAATTGACCCCAGAGCTCAAGAGAGATCTACAGCTCATTCGGATGCGTTCGGTGCTTGACTCTAAGAGGCATTACAAGAAAGAGAATGGCAAGGCCAAGATCCCCGAGTTTTCGCAGGTCGGCACCATCATCCAGGGTCCCACCGAGTTCTTCAGTGGTCGTATCGCCAAGAAGGACCGCAAGAAGAACTTTGTCGAGGAGGTTTTGGCGCTGGAGCGGGAGAACAAACGTTTCGAGTCCAAATACCGCGACATCCAAGCCTCCAAGACCAGTGGAAAGAAGGCTTTCTACAAGAGCGTGCAAGCCAAGAGGAATCGGAAGATGAAATGAGATTAGAACGACCACTGTACCGGCCGTTTCAGTATATTCATGGTCTGTTGGAGTCTATTCTACAAAGACTATACATACCTGGCGGCATCCATGTTGGCTCTGGAGGACAATCCCATCTATGCCTGCCCGAAGACGCTCACAAGACTTTGCAATACCAATTTCTGCAATTGTCAGTCGTTGATTCGCTGGTACTGGTGAGGACAATGTATCTCACCTGCATGTCCAATGCCGCGTTGCGGCCAGCCTCCAGGACTTCCTCGTGTCCAGCCTTCCCCTCTTCGATGATGGCGTTGAGCTCACCAGCGTCCTTTCCCTGGAGCAATTGCTCATCGCCACGAGGGACGGGTGCCAGCACTGCATTGTTGGTAACCAGGCTAAAGGCCAACACGCGAAGCCCACAGTGCCTCGCCACCACGATCTCTGGCACGGTCGACATGCCCACTACATCGGCACCGAGCATCCGCAGCATGCGGCTCTCCGCTCTCGTCTCATAGCTTTGCCTGGTCAGAATTATGGCAGTAGATGAATGCACAGTAAGTGGGAGAAACTTACGTGGGACCTCCAACGAAGGCATACACTCCTTCGTGCAGCTTCCTCGTGCTTTGGGCAGGGATGACTTGCTTCCACGCTTGGTGTACCTGACGACGAAGGTCCAGGTCATATGCGTCGGACAGGGGTGGGAAACGGACTCCAAATTCGTCCTCGTTGGGTCCTCGGAGGGGATGAACTCCCGCTAAACCGGCGAGGAAGATGTGCTAGAAGCCATCATTAGTCACTCAGTCCAGATAGAAAGGGGTTGATAGGGGTCTTGCATCATTCAGCATGACAATATCGCCCACGCAATAGTCAGAATTCAGGCCACCGGCCGCATTCGTCACTATCCATCATTATTCTTAGTAGTTTGTTCCCGTAAAACCTTCTTGGCACCTTTCGCGTGGACATACACACGACGGTATCAACTCCGAGCTGCTTGAAGACTCGGATGGGGAAGGTGACCTGGTCCATAGAATGGCCCTCGTAGTAGCTATTCATCTCCAAATTAACCACCGTCTCTCCCGATACTCAGAAGCATCACTTACTGGGCACGGCCAACCATCAAGACAGCGGGAATCTTCCGGCCCAATAGACCGAATACCAACTTCCCAGCATGTCCCGCAACTGCACCAGTCAGCCAATCTCATTCTCTATCCATTCTCCATGGACCATATTCCATGGCCTCGAGAAATACTCACCTGTCGGACGAGGGAAATGGGGAATAGACGCATAATCATATTCCGCTCGACCTTCAGCATGGACCGTATCGGCCAGTCCTCCCAGCCCGGAGCCACATACAATGGCAACTTTTGGCGATTGCAGCTCCTCTGGCAGGCTACTCCTCAGGAAAGCCACGGCCTCGTTGGCTCGGTCGAATGCAGAGATATCTGCTTGAGTCATAATTTCCGATTTTCTGGTCACTGATATGTCTATGGAAAGAGAAGAAAATGTGAACGTGAGGGAGAGGTGGGGTGGGCTCTCACGATGCTGCGGAGTTGGTGTGGCGGTCTTATTGGCCCGTTCTTGGAGCCCCGATGCTACCCTTTTGCTGGTTAGGAATCGACGAAATATGTGATTCTTGACATTGAATCCTGTAGTATATAGTATTGATTGAGTTGTATTTTCCTTAGAACGATCAAATGTTTTTACTCTCATCTATTCGATCATTGGCGGCCTGATCATAGTCAAGAAGTGGTAGGGTTGTAGTAGTAGTATGTATCCATAACTACGTGACCCTTGCAATGCCATTATATTCCAGTAGACACAATAAATAGTCCCCTTTAATCCATCTCTTCGAGCCTGCACATACAATAACCCCAGAAAACCACATAAATAAAAAGCCCCGAGCCCTGGATGATGCTCGTCGTAGCCGTGGGTGCACTCGAGGACGCCCCAATGGTCGACTCTCAAGGCGGTCAGTCCGCATCACCTTCAACTCCGAAAAAAAACCCGCACCAAACAGACTGCAACCACCAACGACCATGTTTTCTAGCACAACACGCTCCTTGATTGGGGCTAGCAAGCGCTTGCGGGTAGGTAGAGCGCTTGGACTTGAATATATCTCGCTGAACTCAAGCTAATGGACTTGGAATCAGGTGCCTATGCCCATTCGCTCACTATCAACTCCGAGCCAGCCCAATGCGCCATCCACCGAGAAGGCGACTACACCTTCCCAGACCGAGCCCAAGCCGACTCCCACACCTGTCGCGTAAGAGGCCGTGAATCCAGAGAAGATTACTCGTGCCAGGAGTAGATTGGCTGACGGAATTGGCTTCATAACACAGTCCCACGAACACTGAGCAACCCTCCGAACTGCCCGTGAAGGAATGGTCAGTCAATCGCATCGTCCTCATCATTACAGAATCGAAGAGTCCCCAGCTCACACAAATCCCAGGTCCGAGCGGTTAGAAGCTTTCGGTGAACACGCCCGACTTCCCCGAAGCGTCCAGGCCCTCTATCTGCGTCCCCTGCGGAGGAAGGCGGAGCACGGCCTCCCCGTATGCGACCTTCAACTGCGATCCTACAGCGTGCAGAACCTGGAGTTCTTCGCCGACTTTGCCATCCGTGCCGCCTACTACCTGAACCTCCCCGTCTCCGGCCCCGTGCCCCTCCCCCGTATCACCGAACGCTGGACCGTGACTCGCAGTAACTTCGTACACAAGAAGAGCAAGGAAAACTTTGAGCGGATCACGCTCCGTCGTCTGATCCAGATCAAGGATGGTAACCCGCAGGCGGTCCAGGCATGGCTGGCTTTCCTTCGGAAACACGCCTTCCACGGAGTCGGCATGAAGGCCAACGTATGGGAGAATGAGAGCCTGGGTATGATCTTTCTTAAAATCGCAACTTATGTCAGAATTGCACGACTAACACAGAGAAATAGATGCCGCCAAGGCACTGGATGCCTCACTCCCCGAGATTCAAAAGACCGTGGGCCCACACCTCGCACAGTTCGGACAACGACAGGACAACTCCATCAAGGAGACTATCTTCGATGCGTTGGACAGCGACCGATTTGCCGAGCGCAAGAACCTGTAAATCGGATAGGAGATTTTGGATTGTTGCTCGAGCTTTGCATAATTCGTGTGTGTGCTTATTTGGGAAACACCCGGGCGTCATGTAGTTTTATATCGTCATTATCTTTGGCCTTTTGTGGCTCTGGCCAGGCCCATCTGTACTCTACTTTGATTATAGCCGTCTCTCATTGAAGAACTGGAGTCTGCCTTTTTTGATGCATGTCTACCAAAAAATGGCCTGCGAGGTGCTACCTACGCCGGCACAGTCTACTGTAAAGAGCTAGATCAAAAAGTGTCTCGTGAGCACTACGCAGTTGACCATTTATCGACCGTTGCTAGGTCCAAGGAGATAATCACGTGACAATTGGATTGTTTTGCGGCGCGGAGGCCCGGAAATTCACGAAGAACTGTACTCGACCCAATCGTCGCATTTTGCTTTGCGACGCATACATAGATTTACCGGCGATGCGTGCCACAATTTTCAACCCGGCAAGCGCATCCCGGAGATTGGTGGGTGGGCACTCTAGCTGCGTTCGCCCGAGCACCTCAATCCGGCCATCCTTGTATCGATCAAATAGCACGAGCACCAACGAACCGCCAGCTCAAGATCCCGTCATCTTCTCTGGTATTCAGCCGACCGGAGTGCCACACTTGGGTAACTACCTAGGTGCTCTGCGGGAATGGGTGAAGCTACAGGATGAAGCGAAGCCAGGAACGAAGCTGTTATTTTCCATCGTGGATCTCCACGCATTGACAGTTCCGCAAGATGCGGCGCAGTTGAGGAAATGGAGGAGAGAGGCTTTTGCTACACTACTTGCTGTGGGGTTGGACCCCAGTCGGTCTACTGTTTTCTATCAGTCTGAGGTATGTGGTTGCTGGAGTATTTGTCTGATGGGACTTGAGAGCGAAGAGAGCTGAGACTGAATGCATGGAGTTGGCTTCTGACGAGATATGAAATAGGTCCCGGCACATGCTGAATTGATGTGGATTCTGAGTACGGTTGCTTCAATGGGGTATCTATCGCGAATGACTCAGTGGAAGGTTAGTACCCTGCCTCATTGGAGTATCTGGGGAGCCAGAGATATTGGGAGTGACCGCTGACCGACTCCATGCAGAGCAAACTCCAGCTGCCAGAGGATACAACTTTGGAGCAAGCAGACGCTCGAGCACAGTTGAGGCTTGGTCTTTTCTCTTACCCTGTGCTTCAAGCCGCCGATATCCTTGTCCATAGGTGCGAGCATCCGTCTATATTTCGAGCCTGAGAGCGTCACTGACCACATATTCTCACAGGGCAACACATGTCCCCGTTGGCGAGGACCAGAGGCAGCACTTGGAGTTCTCCAGATACACAGCCAACAGCTTCAATCACCTCTACGGGCCAATCTTCCCCATCCCAGAGGCCCACATATGTAAGTCATCCTCCCGATGAAACAATAGTTCTCATCTAACGCATACCAGCCCCTGCCAAGCGAGTGATGTCCCTCAAAGAGCCAACATCCAAAATGTCCAAATCCCACGCGGACGAAAAATCCCGCATTATCCTCACCGACTCACCCTCCGTCATCCAAAAGAAGATCAAAGTTGCCCTCACCGACTCCCTATCCAACATTACGTACGACCCAGTCCAACGACCCGGCGTCTCGAACTTGATCGAGATTTTGAGCCATTTCGAAGGACAGTCATGCCAAGAAATTGCCGCCGGATTCGAGGGCGCAAGCCTGCGCGCATTGAAAGAGCACGTGGCCAGCCGGATCACGCATCATCTGACGGAGATTCGGGAGCGGTATGTCTCTATCATGGACGACAAGACTGGGTACC
Organism: Penicillium brasilianum; assembly: GCA_001048715.1. Taxonomy (NCBI): domain Eukaryota; kingdom Fungi; phylum Ascomycota; class Eurotiomycetes; order Eurotiales; family Aspergillaceae; genus Penicillium; species Penicillium brasilianum. The sequence continues at coordinate 743,187 of CDHK01000003.1, read as the reverse complement.
TGGACTCGATTGCGCAACAGGGAGCGGCAGCGGCGCAAGCCAATGCCAGAGTGACTATGCGGAAGGTTCGAGATGCGATTGGGTTGTAAATTGAAGACGTTTACATGATATGATCGGTGTGGACAAACCTTGTACTAACATTTACTTCTTGGGGGGTGGTCTGCGTGGAAGCGTTGTGTCTCAAAGCAACCGTGACAGAGCCCCGTGTATTATATGATCGAATATTAAAGTCCAAATATGGTAGGAAATTCGCATCTTCAATAAGTCCCTTTGAGGTAGGAAACTGGGAGTACCTCATGGTACGAAGATATGCCTCAAGTAGTAATAATGGGCAGAGCTTTCGGGTGTTCCGGAAGGCATGATTTCGGGTCTAATGCTCGTTGTCTCGGTGTTTCGGGAATGAGAGGAAACCACCGGATCTACTACTCCGTACACAGTAATGGTGTCGTTCTTCATACCCGCTTCGTAGACCCTGAGTCTTGGAATAGTGGGGAGACTAGTGGCCCATCCCAGCCACTCGAGTTACGGTGTTGACTAGCTTACTATAATGAATACCGATAACTAGTACATATCATAGTGAACGTCCACAGTACACCATACCGGAAGAGCTGGAATATCCAAATCTACGTTAGTGAGACATATTTAGTGCATTTGCCACGAGAGACTATCTCACCTAGGCCTTCCATGATCGATGACCCATCGGAGTTTAGGTAGATCCCCATGATCGGCCGATCGCAAGGTTTGGTTATGTAGCCGCCTGGTCCAGTGGCTGTACGGATATTGCCGCCGTGGCTATGCACCAAAGATGACCCTGGAACTAGATCTAAAGAATTATTGACAGCAGGCAGCAGTAAATCTACAAGGGTCAGACTAATCGTGGAGACTGTATGGGACTGTATTCAAGATGATCATCAATGATGTATGGGTATGATGCACATTTGGGAGCCACACACTCCGCACAGATACTCCATAGTGATATAACTGTCTAACGTATGCCAAGTCGAATATGCACTCGTCAGCGCCCTATGCACCGTCATTAAATGTGTTCGTAGTGTCAGTCCGCCGTTATCTCCGATGAGTTTTTCTTCGTTGAAAGTAAATCTTGCAAAATCCTTCGTATTCGCCAAAAATATAGTTCGAGGATCGGCAGGACCAACTCAAAAAGTCCGACACACGTGGTGACGACGAGACACTGAAGTCTAATAGGGAACTTTACAACCACGACATACTCATTTTTGATATCCCTGAACCGCAACAGAGTCCCAATTAAGCAAGCAGAATCAAAATCTTGGCTTTGCTGGGTCACGCGGCTAAGCCGGAAGCGGGCTGGTGGCAGTGGAGCGTCATCTATCCGCGTCATCAGCGCTCCTCCGACCCAACCACGTACGTTGCATACGTACGCCAAATCAAATTTGCATTGCCCCAGGCCTTTCAACTCCCGTTCGGGATTGATTCAGGGTGATGAGGGTGGAGAGAGGTGCGAGTACGAGGGGCAGTTGAACTGTAGAGGACAAGCCTATACTCTGCACAATTTGCACTCTATACCGTGCTAACACTTCAACTCCCTTTTATTGGGGGGACCAGACATCAAGTTGGTGACGACAGCTTCGACGTTGTGGGGCCGTCTTCTCCCCCCAGCGCCTTACCCGGAGCAACTTGCACGACGTCTCCACGGTCGTTTTACACAGCGCTTACGAGAAGAAAAAGAGAAAAAGTCAATGGTCCACTCGTGGGCCGCTGACTGGCCGAGGAACAAATGATGAACCTGTCAATCTTCCCGGCTGGCCCGCGGTGCGCCAAAGCCGCCCAGTGAAGGCCTCGCAAACCAAATTAGTGCTGGCTGGGGGGAGTGCATACGACATCCATCGCCTCTCCGGCACGGCCGCCGCATAGATGTCTTCATACTATTAGACCCCCATTGTCCCCGTCCTTTTTCTCTTCCTTGCCCATAGCTTCACACCTTGCCGTCCTATCCTACTCGGAGGTATACTCACCATTTCGACTTTACTCAAAACTCCCGACGGCGTCACGGCATTCTCCACACGATTCCGAGCTTCCATTTCTAGCGCATTCCTCGGGAACCTGCAGCGGTGAAGATCGTGCCGATCAGACGAAAGTGAAAGGCGGCATCCCGATCCCATACATTCCAATCGGGGAGCTCGGCGGATTATCGGTGGACGGCGAACAAGCATGAAGAATTCCTGGGTTTGGTTGGTGACCCTCGCCGTACCGGCGCTAGGGAAGCTGAATCTCGTTCAGCGGGATGTTCCATCGGTGGTCGACATGAGTATTCAGCGGAAAGACGTATCGGATCCCGTGGCTCGAGACCAAATACGACGATCAAAGCGGAGTACAACGGTTTCCCAGGCTCTAGACAATGAGGTAAGTCTACTACTTGTTTAATTATCGCCGATATATCTACTCTCGTCATTGTCTTGACTAGCACCTAACAGTAAAACATAGGAAACTCTATACTTCTCCAACATCACATTGGGAACACCAGAACAAAGCTTGCGCTTGGTTCTAGACACTGGTAGCAGTGATCTCTGGGTAAATGCACCTAATTCGACCCTTTGTGAAAGGAAGACCAACCCTTGCAACGACTCCGGCACCTACGACTCCAGCTCGTCCTCGACCTACACATTTGTGAGCTCGGACTTTAACATCACCTATGCGGATGGCTCTGGTGCGGCGGGTGACTATGTCAGCGACACCCTTACAATTGGCTCGGCGACATTGAAGGATTTCCAGTTTGGCATTGGCTTCACGTCAAGCTCTTCAGGTATGTGACAACCAGCAATTGGCCTTTTTCCCTTCGTGATATCACAATGACGGGCAGCTAATACCACGGTGATTACAGAGGGTGTTTTGGGAATCGGATATCCATCAAACGAAGTTCAAGTTGGCGTGGATGGGGAAAGTGCCTACGCCAATCTCCCCAAGGCAATGGTCAATAAAGGACTCATCAAGTCTAGCGCCTACAGTCTATGGTTGAACGATCTGGATGCAAGCACCGGCTCGATCTTGTTTGGTGGGGTGAACACTAAGAAGTTCCACGGCACTCTGGAGACTCTCCCCATCCAAAAGGTCGGAGGCGGCTACTCCGAGTTCATCATCGCCCTGACTGACGTGACTCTCACCAACTCGTCCGGCACCACCAACTACTCGTCCAGCGCACTGCCCGCCGCGGTTTTGCTCGACTCGGGCAGCTCATTGACTTATCTGCCAGACCAGATTGTGGCCGGTATCTTCAATGATCTGGAAGTCACCTACGATTCCTCTAGTGGGGTTGGATATCTGCCCTGCTCCCAAAGCTCGAATAACGTCAACGTCTCCTATACCTTCTCGTCGCCCACCATCAACGTAGCCATGAGCGAGCTCCTCCTGGACGTTGGCGACTACTTCTTCAACGACGGCGAGCGCGCCTGCGCCTTTGGCATCGTCCCCGCTGGTGACAGCATGGCCGTCCTTGGCGACACATTCCTGCGCAGCGCCTACGTTGTGTACGACTTGGCCAACAACGAGATCTCCCTCGCGAACACGAATTTCAACTCGACGGAGAACAATGTTCTTGAAATCACGACCGGTTCGGATTCGGTTCCCAGCGCTACAGCCGTCGCTAATCCCGTGACGACCGTGGCTGCTGTAGGCTCCGGAGCGCGCATTGGTGGCCCCAATGGAGGCACCGGTATCTTCTCATCCGCGACGTCGACGAAGAATGCCGCCATGCCCCGGCAAACGAGCATGTCGAAGCAGCTGGCTCTCGGTCTGGCCGGTGCCGGAGCTTTGTTGGCCTTCTGAAGAGTGGGAGTCGGCCTGGGCATAGACACGGTTCTATATTTCTTTGCCATTTAGACATTTTTCGTTGCATGTTTTTGCGCTGTGTTGGAGTCTAGGGATACCTGGTCTTGTTATTGTCTTTACTCATGAGTACATATTTGTCCTTTATTTAACGTGATACGAATTTCAACGATTGTCAATATTTCGCACAATTTCACTCAAATCTCTCCAAATGTCATGTCGGTTGATGGTATAATTAAACTGTAAGGTTGTGCTGTGTCGATCATGCGGAACGGAGCCTCTCCTTCAACTCAACGAACTGGCGGGTTAATGCTTGGCATCATCAACCAACCTCCACGCGAGTCTACACCTCGCAAGATGCCGCGAATCCCTACCTCACTTCTTCTCAGGGCCTATAGAGAGCACCCCCTTCTGCCCCTCCTCCTGAAGGAATGTCGAACACTAGACACAGCCCGTAATGAACTTCGATGGCTCCGAGAACGCGCTCTTCGGGACGCTCCGCAAAACTCCCTAACGAGAACGCGACTAGGATGGCGGACACGTCTACGAACGATGTGCCACAAGCGCTCCCAGGGGGTTCCATTGCAATACATCCTAGGTGACCAACCATTCGGAGAGCTAGAAATCCTCTGTCGAAGGGGGGTTTTAATTCCAAGGTGTGAATCGCAGAAATCAGCCTATCAACATTTTGGAATTGGCACAGCCAAGCTAATACACGGTCCAGATCTGATACGGAGTCATATACATACGAAGCAGCCAGATTAATCCGTCAAATGGCGCTGGAAACGGACAAAGATAGTCCGTCACCATCCAGCAAGACGAGACCGCTTCGGATTCTCGATCTCTGCACGGGAACGGGTTGCATAGCGCTACTCTTGCATGCACTCCTCGCGTCGCATTTTGAGAAGATCCAAATCATGGGTCTTGACCTCAGTCCTATAGCGTTGGATCTTGCCCACAGAAATCTGGAGCATAATATCAGCCTGGGTGCTTTGGCCAGCCGTGCGCGTGAAGACACTCGATTCCATCGCGCGGACGTGTTGAGCTCCCACAGCAGCGCCAGTCCCAGCGCTACCCCCGGCATCAGTGCTAGCAATATCCCAACCGTGGAAGACCTTCTATCCAAATACATTACTCGCCCTATTTCCAAATCTCAACCTCAACCCGCGCACGAGACGTCTCGCCTACCCAAAATCGACCTCCTAATCTCCAATCCTCCGTATATCTCATCCACCGATTTCCACAACGGCACGACTGCGCGAAGCGTACGGCTCTTCGAGCCCAGGCTAGCACTTGTTCCACCCACGGATGCGCATACCAATACCAATGCCATCGGCAAGCTAGGCGATAAGCCCGAGGATATATTCTACCGCCGAATCCTGGGGCTATCGCTGGCCGTAGAAGCTAGCATTACGGTTTTGGAATGCGGTGACAGGATGCAGGCTGAGAGGGTTGTTGGGATGTTTTGGGGTATGAGTGGGTCGCGCGAGAGACGGTGTGAGGGAGAGGGTGGTGGAGATGGGTTTACGGCAGAGGTTTGGCCTGATACGGAGGAGGATTGTTTGGCTAATGGGTTTCATGGGCGGGATGGGTCGAGGTGTGTTATTATTCGGAGGGTGAGGGGCGGGATTGATACTATCTAGAAGGGATATCTGATTTACAGTAGGATCAGGAGTGTTAGTAGTGTTGTGTCTTCCTTATAAATTCATGAAATCTCGGCATGAAACTGATTTTCCTTCAGATTATGGGTAGAAGGCTAGAACACTACCGTAGCTCCTGGAAACCCGATAGTGAGCGATATCGATACTGAACACCAGCACAAGCTCAGCTGCCATCATACGTAGGTACATTGAATCCTGACAAACAAGCATATGCACATCATAACCTGGTCGACATTACATACATTTCGCCAATGACCGAGCACTACATCATCCATCTCCCAATACTTGCTAGACACGCCCCACGAGACGTACTCGGGTAAGGCAGGCTCAAGTCACAAAAGACCTCGTGCATCAGCTACGGTCCAGCTGAATGCCAATACTGGGCTGCAAGGTCTGCAAGGTCTGCTTACTCTATCACACAACAAAGAGTATCACACACAGAGCGAATCCACCGAGTCCGCCACCTGACAAGTGATAATAGCATGGGGGGACGATTACACGGGAATTGATGGAGAAGGTGGGGGTTGTGTGACCGCGTGGTGTCGATCATTGAGCATTTGTGTGATCAAGTGGTGGTCGAGGTAAAATGTATGATCAATGAGGAGCTTGGATATTGTTTCATCCAGCCAGCCATGAGTTGGATGTACGGGAGATCGACGCATCGGGATGTATATTGTGTGCTCGGTGCAGCTGCATATTAACTTGCACCAGAGTATGAATAGGTTTCAAATCAAATCTCGAAGATTAAAATACATGCAATGTAGATAAGGAAATAGGGAATAATAAACTTTCAATCGTTACAATGCATTCTGGTCGCCAGAGTCAAGATCAAGTATGTACAGACAATGCGGCTGACCGCGGACCACCTGGCCGGGCCCTTTTTGTAGGGAAAATGTATTAAAACAGAGTATGGGGATGTGCACGGCGCATGATTAATGGTAGTGTTCTAACAGGAAAGAGGGTGGGAAAATGGCTGGGCACTGATCGGGATCACCGAGACAGCAAAACGTTCAAGGGAGTCCCCAAGGACGGTCCTCGAGAATCAGAGACCACGCTCGACTCGTGGCATGTGCAGGTCACTGCGCTCTAAAATATAAAAAGAAGAGGTCAAAGACAAAAAGAGGACTTCTCCCTCATAGGTTCTTCTTCGACTGAGTGGAAGCAGAGTAGGTGCGGTCGTCATCACCCTCGACATCCTTGAGAATAGTCTCCATCTCCTTGGACTGGCGCGACCACTCCTTCTCACTCATCTTAGTCTCACGACGGAACAGCTCCTCATTGGGCTTGCGATAGCTACCACCCAGACGGTCCCACAGGGTAGTGAACTGGCCGTAGTTGTAGTTGAAGTAAAGGTGGTGCATGGTGTGGCAAGCGGCACCGTTGACGATGGGGCTGTTCGCGACGTATTCTCCATCATGAATGAAGACGGTCCACAAGTTGATGAAACCGAAGAGGAAGACGTAGGCGACCTTCTGCAGCGGGAAGATAAAGGGGAAAACGTGGTAGGGCACACTCTGGGACCAACCGTCGAGAGGGTGGAAGGCGTGCGACGCGAAAGGAGAAGGCATGATCCACTTGTGATGAGGCTTGTGGAGAGTGCGGTAGACGCGCGGGTGGTGCAGGCCTCGGTGAATCCAGTAGATGAAGAAATCGGTGAAGAAGATGAAGATGGGGAATTGAAGGATGCTGTAGTAGGGGAAAGGCTCCTCGGCAACGGTATCGTAGAGCTTGGCATAGCCCCGGACCTCGAGAACGAAGAAGGGTGCGGTCAGGAGGGCCATTGGGGGCATGGCGGACATGGCCTGCTTGATTTCCAAGGGAATTTGGCCCTTGAGGAATTTAGGGTGGTTGAAGGTGGTTTTGTCCCAGATGAAGATGTACGAGGCGGTTGCGACGATGAAGTATACGAGAAGACCGAAGATCCTAGATTAATCGACATGTCGATAGTCAGTTTCTGACAGATTCGCGCGCATAGTTTCTCCCCCCTCTGAACAAGCACTGAGGGGTGGCGAGGGGGGGAAGGAGGGCGTGGCATTGAGCGCATACCATGTGATGAGGAAAAAGCTAGTGAATTGGCGGTAGATATTATTCCGAGGCCAGGCACTGAGATAGGCATATTTGGAAGGCTCCAGATGAATGAATTGTGTTGCCGGCTCATAGATGAAGGGCTCCGCGGCGCCAAAGAGGGACAGCGTGCTGTTGGCCGCATTGACAAAGGCCGGGAGGCCGACGGAGGAGGAGATGGAGGTCGGGAGAAGGCTCGAGTAGAGGCGATCACCAATAAAGGTGTCCCAGAGTTCCAGGATAATATCCATGATGGGCGTGAGAGAGGGAGGAGAGGTGTGTTGGAGAGGGAGAGAAAAGAGGTGGAAGGGGGGAGGGGACCACAATCGGGAAATCAAGAGATTATTTGGGGCGGCGAATAATAAATTCTGCCCGCATCACACCAGCGCGGAACGGAGCCAGCCGTTATGCTGGCTTTCTTAATCAGCCGGTTTCAATTGGGATTGGACAGGGGAAGAATGGATCATTTCTACAGAAGTATCATGTATCATGCAATCTAGATAAATAAAGTCTATCATGATCCAGGGAGCATATAACTATTGAATGGCGTGGTGTGCGCTCATGCCATTTTCTACATACTTCGTACGGAGGACTCCAAAGTACGCCGCAGGATGGAGGATGTTTAAACACCGGCAGGCTTGGCCTGATCGGGTTAGTCAGGGGTTAGTTGCCTGAGAAAAAAGGTGCATAGTAATACCTCAGGCATAAAGGCATCAAGGCAGTCAGGCCGCCGGTCCAGGCCGTATGCGGCGATATCGCCGACCCACACGGGCCTCCCGTAGAAGTACAGTACAAGTACAAGTCGTCCGAGAGTACAGTACTACTTCGTAGATTAAAGACCTTTACTAGATATCTTGATAGGTACAAAGAAATAGTATAAGTGAAAGACTGCATACCTTGGTTCTTATAAGATTATCCTGAAAGACTTTGCATGAAAACCCTCGCTTGATTATATCTATATACCTTTCTTCTTATGTATCTACTCTCTAACCTTAGCCTGTTTGCAAACGGGTCCTTTTTCCTCTATTTGTAGGTCTATCCGTAGTATCCTTCATTCTCACTCCTCTACCTATTAATCCCTGTGCCTCCGACCGGTCCCATATATTCCTCCCCCCCTTTTTTTCCACTTTTCCCTCCACTCGGAACTACTCCGTCTACTCCGTGGGTGTCATACGTCCCTTTACATTGCGCTTCTCGGCTCTTTGGCTCGCTTCTCGCGCCAACGCTAGCCGCCCCGTTCCCATCTCCACCCCCCAAACTCAACTCAACCTTCCCGCTGCCAGCCTCTTTCTCCTCCTCCTCCACCCCCCTCTTCCCTCGTCCGACCTTTTGCCTCATCCAATTTCCGTCCTTTTCCCACCCCATCCACCAAATTTGATCCAGCCAAGCTTTCGTCGCTTTATTCGACCCGCTCCATTACTATCATCGGGCTAGCTGCCTGGTGTCATCCACCAAGCAGCAATCGCGCCTTCTAGCGATCGCAGTGTCAGTTAATTGAACCCTCATCCAAGCTCTGATTCCTCGTCGCGAGCTGTCGCTGATTCCAACCGCCCATCTCAGAGATCGTTCGTATAGCAACCTCGTTTCTTTAACTTGATTACCGTCTTCCGATTCCCCGTCAACCTCCAGCCATGTACAACACTCACCGCGGGATGGTGCCCGCCCCCAACTCCCGCCTGACGGAGTTGCTGGACCAACTGCGCCAGGAGTTCGAGAGCCAGTCTCGGAGCACCGGTGAATATGAACACCAGTGTATGTTTTCCAACATCTTCCCCCCCTCGCATTGAACGCCCGCTCAGCTTCCTCTTTTACGCTTATCTTTTGGCTTCTCTCCTGTTCATCGGTTTCAAAAAGTGTCGCTCAGTCCATCAATGGCTGAAGCGCGCTTCTTCTCTCTCATGGGTCGCGAAAACTCGCTGAAACGTTTTCTAACTGACAGATCACGCAGTAACCGGACAGCTCCAGGAGATGGAGATGATCCGCCAGAAGGTATACCAGCTGGAGCAGACTCAGATCAAAATGAAGGCAGAGTGCGTTTGTTCCTCTCCCTATGGATCTAGATTTCCATCTAGGATCATTCCTTTCCCCCGATCCACTCCGTTTTGCGCCTCCCCCTCGGCCTATGCGCAAAATGAAAGAAAAAAAAAGGGCCATGGTCGGAAGGGGAGGGCCTACCTGACGTTGATCATGAAATCCCTCTTGCGACTAACAATCTCCATTCGCGCTCTATAGCTACGAGGCTGAAATCCGAATGTTGCGACATGAACTCGAGCAGCGCGGCGTGCAACCGGTCACTTCGCATATCGCGCCCGCGCAGCACACCGGTCCTCAGGCGCAACCACCTTCATTGGGCCACGGCCCCAGCAACTTGTTTGGTGGTATCATGACCAACCAAGGAGGTAGTGGTCCCGGTCTTGCCCCTCCCCCCTCCCAGGATCAGCAGCCATCCCAGCATACCCTTCAACAGCCTGCCTCGGCCGCCCAGCCTGGTGCGCCGCAGCCCCCGCAGAGCTTCCCTGGAGGATATCAGCCTGGCGCTGCTGTGAACGGTATGTTTGCATAAGTGGAGATGTGTTGTCAGGGTTGGCTAACGTCTTTGACCCCCGTGGGTCGCAACTTTTTACACAGGCTACGGACCTCCCCCTCCTCCAACTGCATCCCCTGGCCCCGGTAAGAGTCGTCGCACTGCCCCGGGTCCGGCCACCCCTCAGCAGACTCAGATCGCCTACCCGGATCCTCGCGCCTCGCCTCAGATCCCTCGCCCTACTCCCCCTAATCAGTCCCTCGTGCGCGCCGATCGCCCCGGTAACATGCTTGCCAATTGGGACCCGGCGGACCTTCCCGCGTCGCAAAAGCGCGAGGGTTCCGATTGGTATGCCGTGTTCAACCCGGAGGTTCAGCGCGTGCTGGACGTTGATCTGGTCCACCATCTTAACCACGACAGCGTGGTTTGCTGTGTTCGGTTCAGCCGTGACGGCAAGTACCTGGCGACGGGCTGCAACCGCTCAGCACAGATCTTCGATGTGACCACTGGTCAGAATGTGGCCACCCTGCAGGATGAGAATGTTGACAAGGATGGTGACCTTTACATCCGCAGTGTTTGTTTCAGTCCGGATGGCAAGTACTTGGCCACCGGTGCGGAGGACAAGCAGATTCGGGTAAGCAATCTTCGGATTCCGAAGCCCCGTTGAGCTCCAAAGCCAATGTTCTGTTGAAATTGGTGAACGAGAGGCTCCAAAAACAGTAATATTGATGAACTGACACAATTTTCGCAATGGTTCTATAGGTCTGGGATATTGCTGCGCGTACCATCAAGCACATCTTCAGCGGCCACGAGCAGGATATCTACTCCCTGGACTTTGCTGGCAACGGTCGCTACATTGCCTCGGGCAGTGGCGACAAGACTGTCCGTCTCTGGGACATCCTGGATGGCAAGCTCGTCTACACCCTGAGCATTGAGGACGGCGTCACCACCGTGGCCATGTCCCCCGATGGTCACTACGTGGCAGCCGGTTCGCTGGACAAGAGTGTGCGCGTGTGGGATACCACCACTGGCTACCTGGTGGAGCGTCTGGAGAACCCTGACGGCCACAAGGACAGCGTGTACTCGGTTGCCTTTGCGCCCAACGGTCGCGACCTGGTCAGCGGTAGTCTGGACAAGACTATCAAGTTGTGGGAGCTTACCGTCCCGCGGGGCATGCACCCTCACAGCGGCGTCAAGGGCGGCAAGTGTATTCGCACCTTCGAGGGCCACAAGGTACGTTCCTCATTATCCCGATGGAACTCGATATGTTCATTACTTTCTGCCCTTCCCCTCCCACCATCTTGGGACTCATGCCACCCATAATTTCCCCCGCCGTGTGGTCGCGCCACACGGCAACCACCAGGGATCCACTGTTTGGACAATTTACTGGATACTGACTACTGCGTGCGCTATAGGACTTTGTGCTTAGCGTGTGCCTGACGCCCGATGGCCAGTGGGTCATGAGTGGCTCGAAGGACCGTGGGGTCCAATTTTGGGATCCCGTCACTGGAAATGCGCAGATGATGCTGCAGGGCCACAAGAACTCTGGTGAGTCTATCGTCCGATAGTCTGGGATTTAGCCGGATCGATAGTGTGCTGTCATAGCTGCCACTTGGGGGCTTATCACACTATCTTATCACTTCTCGCATCCTGGCTGTTTGGCGACTGTCTAGTGATGTCGTGCTCGTCGATCATTGTTTCTAATTCTCCTTGATAGTCATCTCGGTGGCCCCCGCCCCGACCGGTAACCTCTTCGCGACTGGCAGTGGAGACATGCGTGCACGGATCTGGAGGTAAGCAATGGCTATTCTGATCAACACCTTTGCCCCCATTCTCTCTTCCTCTCTCCCCCTCTCCACTTTTCTTTTCGTCCGTCCCCCTTTCGCCTATCCCAGACTGTCGGGTCTTCGATCGTCGCTTGGATTTATGGACGGTCTAGTCCGATTCAGCTACTCCAGCATGTCTTTTTTGTGCTACTCGCGATCGATCATTTGTCGTTGCTCTGGTGTTATTTTCTCTAGCTCAGCCTACTGACCCTTGTTCTCAGATACTCGACGTACACAGGACGGTAAAAGGAATCGGCTCAACCACGGCGCAATATGACTTTACTTGCTTGGATTCCTGCGTAGCCAGGTTGGGGCTTGAATTTGACGGTGTCTTTATGTTATCCCTGTTACAAACCTCTTGTCGTTCTTCTGATATCTTTTTTTTTGGATCAAATATCTGGTGCTTTGTCCTTGAATAATGCACATGCACAGTGTTCGTTCTTTCGGAGTAGACTAGTAATTGGCCAAGAGTCAAACCGTAGGCTACTTGGGGCCTGGCGCAGGACCTGGCCTGTCACCACATCATCACATCATCTCCACGGGGTTCTTCCAATTCCAACCAATAAACCCGGTCGAACCCAAAATATCCTCTACATCTTAACCAGCCAATTCCTCAGCAACCCAATCTAATGACTCCACCTCGGAAAGGCCCATCAGGGTTAACCAGCAAGGACCTGGCCAGCCGGGGTGCATGACCAAGTGACCACGCCCACTCTAGGAAAGTTGCACAAGAATGGCGCCAAGGCGTCAGAAAAAGGGCGAGAAAGAAAGAGGGGGGGCGGCAAATCAAACCAGAGCGTTCGATACGGTGCGCTCCATTGTACGAAGTACGGTTGTGAACGCAGTTGCTAGTTTCGAGTCACTCACTAGCTTAGTGGCTACGTCCTGGGCCAGTGCTCTTCGCAGGTATGATTCTGCGTACTACGAGACCCGTCCTGTAAGCTTGACAGGCCAGAAAAAAACAAATAATAACGATAAACAAGAAATAAACAAGCCCACTTATACCGACAGACTGGGACAGGGGACCCAGCTAGATATGCCTCACCCGTTTGAATCGCCACAGAGCCGCGCGACTGGTGGTGGACCACTGGAAGGGTGTGGATGGTGGGAACGGGTAGAGGCCAACGGAGACGATCTGTCCAGTCGTTGAGCCGACCCTGGATGGCGATCAGTGATCCGCGGAGTTGGGGAGGAGGTTTCAGGAAGATGGATATGGGAGCGGAGAACGTTCTAGTACATTTGCTGGGTTTGGTTATCTGGATGATTTAGTATACTGTATATCGTCTGGGTAGATGACTGTGCTATATAGAAGTTGGTTATTATAGGTGTAGGGTATTCGAGATTCATACATATGTGGGTTCGCAATCCCTGACACTCAAAGACATGAATATGTAGGTTTGTTAAATAGTGTAGAAATTGACTACGTAGAGGTTACCAGTAGGTACAGTACCTCCTGCAATATCGACTGCGAACCAGCGAACTACGCCTACAGTACTTTGCACGGAGTGACTAGATCGGGTGAATTGCTACCTAATCACAGCCACCTACTGTAATTAGCTGCCCCCCTCTCGAGGCAAGCTAGTCTTGCCATGCTTGAGCAAGTGAGTTGCTGGACTCGCCTCGTCACGTCAACGGGACGGTACCGACAGCTTGGGAGCGCTACTGTACTTGGGGCAAGATTTAGCGGCTGCCTGGTTATGTCGGGAAATAGAATTGAAAGTCTTGGAAGTGTCAAGGAGTTGTCTGGACTCTGGAATGACTAGCCGTGAATCACTGACCACATACGGTACCGTCCAGTGTACGGAGGTACCTTTTACCATATACCGTATAGGGTGGCTGTGTTCAGGATGTGGTTCTGGAGTCCGTGGGAGATCTGCTTAAGCTAGACAAGACAAGCAAAAAAAGCGTAAAGGGTTGTTTGGACTAACTGCTTCTGGAGCTAGAGCTGGAGCTGGAGCTAGCCAGAGCTGCCATTTAACTAGGATTATCCGAATAAACTACTCCGTACTATCTACCCTGTCAAAGTTTGTTGGTCATTCAAGTTGTAGGCGTAACTCAGTACCAAACTACAAGCTCGTAGTTGTGTACGGAGTACCTTTTGCCAAATTCTTTTTGCCCCCTGTTACAGTATACAGAATCTCGTACTGGGTACGAAGTACGTAAATGGGTACTGTATCCATCCCATCAGGCAGCTGGTCTGGCTATAGACCTGACCATCTATTACCTACCTAGACCAGGATGCTCCACTCGCCGATCGGGCTCTACGCACGCCCTCTTTCTCCCTCTCTTTTTCGCTGAGACCCGCCCTAATTCTGGCAAGATTGCGTGAGGAACAAACTACTTCCCCCCTAAGCCAGTCTTCCCTGTAGCTCCCCCCGATCTCCTCTCCCTGCAGGAACCAGCAAGAGCCGGACGCCTTCCCCTGATGCATCAGTATATGCCGTAGTTTGTAGACATGCAGTGCAGGATCGGGTCAATACCGTTGAAAATAAATACAAATCTTGCCGAAGACGTGCCCTGTCACTTTTTTTTCGGGGAGATTATGCGGTATGTAATAAGTCTTACGGGCAGAGACTACCATATACCCGTAGTTTTCTGCAAGTTAAAGGGGATGGTGTTGACCCAGGACCCCGTCATCCATGGACTTATCATCTCCTATCTCTAGTCCCGAGGAGAAGGAGAATCATGGACATGGAAGGGGGGCACTGTCCCTGGAAAATCTGTCTAGAACCTAGGCCACTGGTGCACCCGGGTGCCCGGTTGCCACCATGGTCACTCCTCTACGCACAGAGCAACCAGCGACCAGGTGAACCAAGTGTGAAACCAGCTAAGAGAAGGGGAAAGCAGTCGCTAGGTCAGACCCAGCGAGTGGTATGTATCTCCGAGGTCCCTCCTGGGGCACCGTCCTAGGCCGAGCCAGAATCCGAGGAGATCGCCCGAGCAGATCTGGGCCAGGAGCGAATCTGGGAAGCGGAAACCGATCGGGAGGGTCAGCAAAAGGAATTTTCCAGGGCCATGGGCGGCTAACCAGGATATTTCGGAGTCTCCAGCCTCCCTCAGTTCCTGACTGGAGTAATCACGCTGAGGCGGGGATCGGACGCTATTGGCGACTATCGGGCGGGCGCAGCCGGACGAGAGTCCAATCAGGAGAAGTGAATAACGGGGTACACACCTAGGCCCTCCCTCTACTGGAGACTGGAGTCTCCCGGGCTTGTTCCGGGTGGTGGAGGTGGAGGGCTTTTGTGGTTTTTTTTTTTTTTTTTTTTTTTTTTTGAAGAAAGTACGTAGTTGACCAGTGAGATGTGGAAGGAAACGAACCACCCTGGTCGAGACCCCTTTAGGGGAAGAGAGAGGGGGGAAATCGGGGATATGGGGGTAGACTGGGCTTGGCAGAGTGCACTATGGACGAATTAGGATCCAGACGAAGGGATCTTAGTCTCTCCTCTAATCCACAAAGAGAGAGAGGCTGACTGGAGAAACTGGGTTGACCTGTCGACTTCTGTCGCAGATCCCCGTCCACATTGAAAGCCCGAAGGCCCGGCCCGCCCTCGAGGGCAATGCAGTGAAGGGTGATTGCTTTTTTTTTTCTGCTTTCCTTTCATCTATTGTGTTTGTACAGAGGTTAATAGTATGAGTTTAACAGAAGGACCGAAGGGGTAGAAGGAAAGAAGGGAAAAGAAGGAAAAGGAAAAGAAAGTATAGCGGGGAGAGGAGACATACGAGACGCAGTGCTACTGTACATCGAACCTATACGAATCATCCTCCTGTACTGTACATCATAACTAACGTCAATAACAAGACCACGAGAGACAAAGAGCGAGTGTGTGGAAACTTGAAAAAGGTCCAGGTGGGCCAAAATGTCGCTGAGAGCCTGTCAGTGGTGGATGGTTGACAGTCACGCCCCCAAGTCCTCGATCTAGTTTAGCAGGTTCTCCGTTATTTATTTATTATGATTTTACCTACCTAACTAACCCCATTTAGTCCACTGAATTAGCTAAAATCCTCGCCAGTCGCGGCTGCGATTGAATTCGACTGGGGGGGGGGGGCCACACCGAGATTCTCGAGGACTCTCTGCAGTACTAACTCTTCCCCCCGTTCCCGACCATTGGGTTCTTCGAATCAGAGGATTGGAACTGCTAATCGAAAAGGATTGGGCATGATAATAGAAATTGACAATACTTCGGTGTTCCTATCATGATCTCTCTGATTTATGCGGGAACAGTTCTCGTGATACAGCAGGATCTTCCTGTCCGAAATGATGCGTTCGGCCAGTGGAGTACCTCAATTGGGGGGGGGGGTTTCTTTTGTTCGGGCCACCTTATGTTGATACTCTTATAACATGATTATAATAATTATGACTACAGTATTATTATGACTATTAGTATTCTAATATTCTAATATTCTTCTGGTTTCCTATTCTTGTCATCTTCATATACGCTGCAAATCACATCCATGATCCTAGTCGTGAATAGGCCGGTTAGGGAAACCCAGTCACAACCGCTGGCTATTAATCACTGCTGATCATTGTCGTGTCTATCGAACATTCTCATTTTATATTCGATTTACTTATTTTTTTTTTTTTTTTTTTTTGAATTATACTATTTTCTTTCTTTTCCTTTTTTTCCCCGGTGAGATCCCCACTGCACGTCGAGGGCGCTCGAACTACTCCCCTTTCCGGGCGAACGTCACTCTGGATCAGAGGAAATACATATCCTTTTTTTTTCTTCTTCTCGACAACTGGAGTCCACCGGGTGCCTCTCAACCATTCTACCGGGACCCATTCACCCAAGCTTGGACTTTCTCGAGTTTGACTACATTTTTGACGGCGGACGACGCGGGTGATCACCACTAGTTTCCTCGGACTTCCTTTAGGCTTATGCTGGCTGATCCCATCGGATTCTGGGTCCTTTTTTCTTCAGCCCACCTGCAGCCCGTGGGAATAGTCGTGGAAAATTGCGCCTCTGAAATTTACTGGTTCGCTCGTTTCCTGTCTATCAAAAAAGTCTGCCTCGTTCCGTGGGTGATCCTATATAGATCGATCGGTGACCCTGCTCCCGACTCGACTGGTTGCATCTTGGCTCTGTGAGACAAACAGCCTCCACCCGCTTGATATATCTTCTGATATATCCCTCCTGGTGACACAATCTGTGAACATTTGAAGCCCATCAAGGTATTCCATTAGATTCATTGTTGAGTGTACCCAGGACCATCACTGTCGTGCATTTTCCCCCAGTCGGTTTGTCTGTTTCTATACTTCGGGGCCTCTCTCCCTGGACTTTCTTCTTCAGAAAAATCCCAAATCGACCCAAAACAAAGAATCGAGACTCTTCGGGTTTATCCCAGCAGACAGGCGCGGGACAAAAAAGCAAAACAAAAAGAAACCGACGACCCCAACATAAGCCCTACCGAGTACGTGGCTCGGGGCTGTCAGGCTGCCAGTCAGGGTTTCACCTTCAGGGCATCCCAACGAACCCTTCTCTAGCTACAACCACCCCCCTGACCTGATCTCTTCTCTTTGTCACTCTACTTGTCCTCATCATCATGGAGACTGCCGAACCGGTTGCCTACGAGTTCCCCGGCCACGGCGTGGGCTCGTTCCCGCACCGTCGCGCCATGGATTCGCCTCTATATCCTTACTATTCTCACCCGACTTCGACTCCGTACACGCTGCCTTACCAACCAACTCCAACGACGGCTGCGTACAGCTTTAGCTCGGGGGTATTGAGTCAACCCTCGCATCCATATCAGTATTTCGTGGCCAGTCAACCATCACTGGGTTCGCCGGTGCGCCTGTCATCGGACAATCACCAGACTGCGCACCATCACCATCAGGCCCATCATCACCAGCAGCAACATCAGTCCCAACAGCATCATTCACAGCACCAGCAGCACCAACCTCAACCACCACCACCACTGCAATCACTTCCCGAAATTCGTCCCGCCAAGAATGCTATCAACCCAGTGACCACCCGGACCAATGACTACGGCCCGGCAAGCAATCAAGTCCCAGCAACAGGAACCGACCCATCGAAGAAGTCTGGCGCAGAAGCCAACTTCTCCACTGAAGTCGACGTCCTCATGAAAGCCATCCAGGCCAAGCCTGGATCCCCAACTTCCCCGGTCCCCATGCAGCAGTCCCTGCCTCCACTACAGCAACTAGCACCACCGGGATATCCAAGTTACGCGGGGTATTCGATGTCGCCGCCACGCAGCCTGCTCACTAATGAGGGACAGTTGTCTCGGTCTGGCAAGAAGCGCAAGTATACTTGCATGTTGCCGAACTGTGGGAAGAGCTTTGCGCAGAAGACGCACTTGGACATTCATAATCGGGCGCACTCGGGGGAGAAGCCTTTTGTAAGTTTCTGGATCAACCGCGGCAACCCTTGACCCTTCAAAGAGAGAAATAAGACGCAGCGTAAACCCAGAAAGGGAAGAAAGAATTATTCGCTAATGAACGTACAGATCTGCAAGGAGCCTTCATGCGGGCAGCGGTTCTCCCAGTTAGGAAACCTCAAGGTAAGCATGTGCAGTGACACTTTCCATGCAAGACCACGATACACCAATTATCGTCGTCCACTTGACCTTGAACTTGGAGTAGAATCAAGTGTACTGACGCATACTCTGATGCAGACCCATCAAAGACGACACACGGGCGAAAAGCCATTCAAATGCGACATCTGCCATAAGCGCTTCGCGCAACGGGGCAACGTTCGCGCCCATCAAATCACCCACCTCCAAGCAAAACCATTTACCTGTCTACTCGATTCCTGCGGAAAGAAGTTCACGCAACTGGGTAACCTCAAGGTGCTTAAAGCCTCTCCCCTCTCCCATCATGTGCCCGCTCCTGCTCCTGCTCCTCCAAAACGCAATGAAAACTGACATACAATCTACCACCAGTCCCACCAAAACAAATTCCACTCCACGACCCTCCGCAATTTGACTCTCCGCTTCGCCCAAATGGGAGACGCAGGCCCCATGAACCCCGCAGACCGCGAGCTATGGGAGTATTTCGCCGAGTTATACAAGAACAGCAACAAGGGTATCAAGGGCCGGGGTAAAGATCGGCGGATCTCGACGACGAATGTCCACGGTCACAACCACGGTCACGGCCATGATCACAACCTAGGTCATCACCGTGGAGGTGCAGGAAGAATGTCCTCTGTGGAATCTGAGGAGGATAGACGTGGGTATGAAGATGGAATGGGGATGTATGCAAGTGCGAGCGCGAGTCCGAACGGGTGTTCGAGTAGTGAGGGGGAAGAAGGAGGGTATTACATTGAAAGGAGGGGGTTATGATGACCTTGTGGGATGGGTTTGGATTGAAGTTATAACGATGGGCTATGGATGGAGTATTTTTCATTTCGAGATTTGGGATCTAATATCTTGGGGGTTTGTTTTCGGGTTCCTTCTTATCACAGTCACATCGTGTATATGATGTTATGAGGGGCCTTTGTTTATTTAGATCTCTGCATTTTGCATTATTTTTGTTTTCATTCTGGGGTTTACTTTGCTCTTGACTGCTTTGTGATTTTGTGATATCCATTTCCTTTTATGTTGGGGATTTATATACTATATCTTCTTTTGTCTTCTCTTCTCTGTTTCATTTTGTATTCTACTTAACCGGCCTGGGAAACTAAAAGTGGCTCTCTTTGTATATAAGATGCTCATACGAACCAAAACTGGGGAAAGTTCTTGCTCATTTAAAGAGAGATGGGGCAGGTTTGACTGGACCAGAGTTCGCATTTAATTAGACATGTCTAGGGTCAGACCAGCCGTGAATTTGATCAAGATTTCAAGGAATCGGTTTATCTCGTCATTACATCCTGATTTAAAGCCTATTATAATACGCAGTTAATCCTTAATGCGCCCTGAACCCTAAAATAGCGTCGGATTTAATCTTACGGATTCCCTAATGAGATATGGTTATGACAACCTTCCCCACACAGTTTCCAGAATAGAGGCAATCAAAAGCCTCAGGAGACTTCTCGAAAGGAAATCTTTTTCCAATGATAGATTTCAACGGAACCTTCTTTTGCTCCAAGAACCGACAGAGATTCTCTTGATCTAATTTTGAACCAACTTGAATCGCCCTAGAAAAAGTTCAGTCTCCACAATTGCAAAGGTAAAAGAGACTTCTATTAGAGGAACCTTACCTGAGGGTTCCAACCTTCAAGAATAGCTGGCCCAAGGATTTGACGAGATCGTCAAATCGTAGCCCACCCAGAAAACCAATCCAAGATATAGTACCACGAGTGGTCATTGAGGTCACACTTTTCGGAATACTTGTGCCTCCGCCTTTCTCGAGCACAACGTCAACACCCTTTCCGGAGGTTAGTCGAAGGACTTCATTCTCCCAATCAGGTATATCGCTGTAATTGATAGTAATAGCGCCATGTGGGCCGAGGGCAGCAATATCCTGTAACATCTTATCGGAAGATGACGTGATAATTGGACGAATTCCAGCGGCTAGAGAGAGAAGCAGTGCGAACATACTCACGCCTCCGGTCCCTATGTTAACATGGAATTAGCACGTCTCGAAGATGATTTCGATTAGTTTGTTAGTGTCTGGGCGCACCTAGCATCAATGCAGATCTTTTATGGCCTTGATCATTCATTTCCAAGGAATTCCAGGCTGTGGTCCCAGCGCATGTTATGCAAGCGGCCTTTAGAAATTATCAATCCATGAAATTAGCCCGCAGTCCGTAGGGGAAAAACGGAACAGAAATGAAAAATAATACAATTCGGGTATAGATGGATGAGTAGTGAGATGAAAAGGGAAGATATTTAACTTACTTCTTGCCAGGAAAGATGCGCTGGAATCTGAACAAGGACGCTCTCGTCAAAAACTGCGTATTGACGGAGGACCCCGTCCACATTTCCACCCAGCTGAGCAACCTTGCCTTCAGAGTCCGGCTCCTCGACGTACTTCAAATCAAATATAGGTGAAACACGGTCACCAAGTGAAACCCGAGTCACTGCGGACCCAATATCCACCACTTCTCCAGCACAGTCGGATGCAGGGACTCCTTGGTTCTTCACAGGTACCGGATATTTGCCATGCAACATACCAACATCTCTATAATTCAAAGATACAGCATGCACTCGAATCAAGACTTCCGTTGGTTGAAGCGAAGGGATGGAAGGACCCGCAATTATGGCACGGCGATTGCGGTCTGCTGACGGTGGGCCTCTCTATTCACGCAATACGCCGCCGCTTTTGAATCACCCCAACGGCCTGGCGATGCTCGTCCGATCGCATTCCAGATTGTCCGAGACTAGGGCCTTATGGGTAAACTTGCAGACAAGGTCATCCTCGTCAGTGGCGCATTCTCCGATCTGGTGTCCTCTAATCTCCGTCACACTTCAAACACCCCTGATCATTTGCCCCTGCTTCGCAGAAAGGTAGAGCAAGACATCGAGCATGTTGAGGAGTGGTTTGCCTGAAGGGTTGACTTATGGCTTCCCTTGTAACAGACTATTTTTTTACAGATCCATACCGAATACGAATTTAGTTAGAGCACGTAAGACCGCCAGTGTTGCAGAATGTGATAATGGGGCGAGGAATACTCAATGGATACCGGTGCTGTTGCATAAAATCAAAGTCATCGAGGTTAAAAACGTGGATGTGGTGAGCAGAGTCTTCATCTAACAAATGAGCTGATAACAGATTACGATATATCGGAAAATTGGATTTGATAGCAGTGACTTTTATGGGACTGAAGATTGAGCTTGAGGTTAGAACTCAAAAGGATACACAAATTACTTCACGAAGACCCCCAAAAATAACGCGTATTTCATCTTTGTAGTCCTTATAACACTAGCAGGCTTCACGGGGCACACGCCCTTACAATTGCTCAGACATAAATCCACCACATTCTTCACGGCCAGCTCAACATACTCAGCCCATCATAAAAGTCCATATGAGCTGCATTTGGAACGATAAGCTTCTTTGTGGCACCTCCAATCTGCTTATCGAGCTTTTCTGTATGCCACAGAGAACCTGCATTTTTGCTGGCAATCAGCAGAGTTGGCTGGGTTAGATAGAGCTCAGCGAACTGAAAGGCGTCGAAATAAAGCACAAGTGGGAAGCTGCGGAGCAGCATCTTGTTCGCTGCACGGGGATACTGGGCTCTTGGTGTGAGATAATAGTCGGATGCCTCCTTCATATCGAAGGGGGTCTTGTCGTCCGTCTGAGGCGGCACATAGGGGGCTGCCACAGGCTCGGCACCCTTATTCTCAGCGGAAATCTGCTTAGCAGCCATGTCAAAGGCAGCCGCCTTCGTTTTAGGATCCTCGTCGGCGTCCCAGCCCAGACGTGCGGAATCGCCGATATTGACCATGCTGATAGTGGCGATGGCCCTTAGGCGGTGGTCTGACTTGGCGCCGGCAACAGAGTAACCATCTCCCGCGCAAATGCCGATGATAGCAATCTTCTCTGGATCAACAAAGTCTTGTTTCTCCAGATAGTCAACCACGCTGTAGACGTCACTGACGCGGGCCGAAGGGTCTTCGAGGAAATGAGGCTCGCCGCCGCTCTCGCCTTAATGAGACGCATCATAGGCCACGGTCACAAAACCATGATCGGAGAGATTTTTTGGCGTAAAGGCTTGCTGTTTGCTCTTTGACACCGCCACCGGGGTGGACAATGACCAGAGCAGGGTTGTTAGCGGCAGCCTTGGTAGGCTTGTACAAAAGGCCAGCTAATTGAATAGGCCCTTTCTTGATGGAGATGGAGGACACGATTGAAATATGTGTGAATGTACTTCGGAAGAAAGTGATGATAGGAGAAAAGACTCGGGATAATCGGTGAACATAAAATGCTCCAAAGGCAGCTGCGCCGACGCGGTGTATATATTTGATTTTGCGGGGCTGATGGACACTCTACCCAATCCCGAGCTTCGTCGGCCGACCCGAAAAGCTTCGGGTCCGACTGATTAAGGACATAGACACTTTTTCTCTAATCTGCATGATATATAATCCGGGGTACCCAAACAAGAGGTCAAATACCCAAACATCGAGCTACCACATTTCTTTATCATGTCCGAAGCCATTAAAACCGTCAGCATCCCAACCATTGCTTGGGAGACTGCCGCTGATATTCACTTCCCCCCAAAATTCGACAAAAACAAAAAATACCCTGCCGTCGTGTCGGCTCACCCAATTGGCTCTTGCAAGGAGCAGACATCTGGCAACGTCTATGGAAAAGCAATAGCAGAGGCAGGCTTCGTAGTTATCGTTTTCGATGGCTCTTTCCAAGGCGCCTCGGGAGGTCAGCCTCGCTTCATTGAGGACCCCGAATTCCGTGTCTCCGACTTTCGGTTTGTCGTCGACTATGTCCAGACACTCACCTATGTCGAACCCGAGCGTATTGGGGTGCTCGGCATCTGCGGCGGCGGTGGCTATGCCATCGACGCGGCTATGACGGAATACCGCTTTAAGTGTTGCGTCGGTATCACGCCCGTGAACTTTGGCCGCCTTTCTCGCGAAGCCTTTGGCTTTCGACCCTGCTACGTCTCTCGAGAATATTGCTAAGCAGCGCACTCTTGAGGCGCAGGGTGGAGACCGCCTTGTGATCAATCTCCTTCCACCCACTCTCGAAGACGCGAAAAAATCCACTACGAATATCGACGTTATTGAGGCAACGGAGTACTACAAGACTAGCCGCGGCCAGGCGCCTAACGGTTGCACGAGCGGTCTTTATTCCTTCAACAGCGCTGCTCTCGCGTGGGATGCTTTCAATCATGCCGAGGTCCTTATGACCAAGCCGCTTCTGGCTGTGGTCGGTGACAAACCAGGCGGCTTCGGCGCTTATCGTGATACTCAGGAGATTCATGGACGCGCAGGTTCCAAAGAGAAGCGTATCGTCGTTCTACCCGGAATATCGCACTATATGCTGTACGACAAGCCCGAGGCGGTCAATCCGGCGCTCGATGAGGTTCTCCCCTTCTTCAAGAAACATCTGGGAGAGGCCAGGTGAATTCACAATCACTATATTTCAGCATTAATTCAAAAAAGTGAATTATCATGGAACAATAGTATGTGAAAACTTCTATCATCTCAAATTTTATTCCTCTAGGGAGCATGGGAGCATGGGAGCATGCGTGATAGTGCCAATTAAATAATCGTCAACCAATTGACTTAACTCGGTCTATTTATCCTGCACGTTTAAATGCAAATAATGTATGAGTATCTAGTAGAAAAGGAACAAGTTATAACAAATTCGCACCGTACCAGATAACACGCCCTTTTGTCTATTACGTCTTGTGGGTTGACGAATCTTAACCTCATCAGCTGAAGATGTATACAATGAAATAAAATCGAAGCAAAATTTTTGTCCTCATGTCTAGAATGGAAAAATTCGAGAGCTGCAGGTGGTTCAGTCAAATTCAATAGTCTGCCCATTTTTAGTATCAAGCAAGGATGCTTCTCTTCTGTGAGCCGATACAACCCTCCTAATTGAGCTTCGAAACAACCTCACCTCTAATTGAGCTCTATTCACGCAGGATTCTATAAGGGCTTTGTTCATCCTTAGTTAAAATTCTTCCAGAAGGTCGTGCGCAGTGTGGGTGGCGTTTAGTACGCGCTCACGGTTCGATAACAGGTTTTTTAATAGGCCTCTGAAGGCCCTAGCAGGACTTGCCCAACCTTCTTTGAGGCGCGCAACATCGTAATATCGACTTGATAGCTTCTCGGTCGGTGCTAAGATGTAGTGCCGGTGTTTAGATTGAATCTGCCGTTATCTAGAAGTTGCTAAGTGGTCTAGTTCATGAGATATCTCAAATTTTCAATTCGGCGCTTGAGTTGTTTTTTTCTTAGAGGTTTTTACATACTATACCCTTATCACTAGAAGAGAATCAGATCCTATTTAAGCAAGCCAATAATAAGACCTATTAATCTAGTGGTATGATAGCTATTGGGCATTTAAAAGTAATAAGCTACGAAGATACTGTTGAGACGCAAAAGAGACGTAACATAACCGTGGCGAAACAAAGTCCTGCGCTGGAAAAGAGGTCAAAAGCCAGGGACAAGCTGCTTATGAAGCCGGAGGAGAAGCGCAAGGTTGAGCAGGAGATTGTGGAACATACTAAGTGTTTATTGTTCAGTTTTAGAATATATTTGTTGACTCATTCAGGATGTTAGAATTCACCGAGTAACAGTTTCCAAGTACGGATGTGAAGTAAAGTTTCCTGCTGGTGTGTGCAGGCGCCTAGGCAATTCGGTCGAGAAATAGCCCGTTCGTCTATGCAAAAGGGAAAGCTGAAGCTCAAGCATTGCAAGATGTCACACCGGACAGGGTCTGGAGTATCCTGGAATTCCATATTGGGTGAATTTGCTGGGCAAAGCTACCCTTGGGGAAGAAGAATGGCAGTATGCCTTTCCGCAGGCAAATAGGCTGCTTGGTGTCGTGCCACGGACCCACCCCAATCACATCAACCCAATTTTCTACCACTATATGGTCTACCAGACTGCACTGAGTCCCTTGGGATAGAGTAAGAATGAGATGGATTAGAGCATCGTTGTTAAAGACTACAGAATGGGGCCGCCGTTAAGGGCGTCTCATAGCTCAGGCGTTTTGGCGTGTTGCGACGTCAGTAACCGGAAGGAACTTCTCCGCCATACAGGCAGCAATTTGGAACTATATCTCCTAGTAAAACCTCAGGCCTGGTGATAAAATACGACATATTCAGCTCGAAATATGAGAATTGCGATCGAATCTTAACTTTTGGGTTTTCAGCCACACTTGGGAACGCCAATTTTTTAGATATCGCAAGGTGGCAGGTCTGGAAGAGGATCTATTGTTCAATTAGTACAATAAAGAGAAGCTTGAGCAGCGTGGCAACACCAATATAATACTATGGATTCTAGAGCCAAATCTCATAAAAGAAACTTACCGTTGCATTTGATTGGAGGCCCTTCCAGACTTTGGACCCAGTCACCACTTTGAAGCTTGTACCAGTTTCTATTACCATGTCAACAAATTCCTCTTTGAAACCCCTTCACATGCAAACCTGATTTACTGCAAAGTGTAGTATAAGACACAGATAGGGGTAACTCACATGCCATCAATATCCACTTTGCAGACCAATTTCACGGCCTGGCCTTTGTTTTTTCTACCCGAGGGCCTAAGGCCCGCACAGGGTACGTTCCAGGTGGCTCTTCTAGTGTTGAGCTGGCATCTTTTACCCTCAGTCAGCTCTTGCTTGTTGTCCAGATCTAGATCTAGACGATCAGGAAAGTCAACATCTGGCTCTGCGGATGTGGCGGCTGTCATCGCCAGAGGTAGAATGATAGCGAGGACGATCAAAGGGGACTTCATTTTCAAAAAGGCTTGAGGTAGTAGCGTGTAATTAGAGTGCGGCGTGTTACAATGAACATCGGCTGCGGAAACTTTGCGCCAGCTGGGTGTTGCTACAAGTCGGCATTATATAGAGCAAAATTCCAGAGAATCCACGCTGAAATATACACTAGTCACCATCTGCCCAAAGAGCTCATTATGAGTCTATTAGAGTCTAGACGATATATTCTGTCGGTATCTTTTGGGCATAGCCCTTAGGATAATGAGCGACTCTTACAATCTCAATCGTATGCCGCCGAATAGCCTTCTAAAAACTAGATATGATATCAGTCGCTCACTTGACGACTTCCTAGTACCAAAGGAACCTTCTGTTTGGTTAAGCCAAGTCTGTTCAAGCTTTTCGTAGCCTTTCACATGCCAAAAGTCTATCGAACCGTCGGTGCAAGGCAAGTGGGATTCTGCAAAGTCTTCATATTTGTACCAGTATGAAAATACGGGAATCTTGACCAGCGGAAATGCTTCTTCAAACTCTATTTCATGCCTGGGCGCAAACATCATGCCAACCCTTGCCAAGAAAGCTCCGCCAGGTGCCATTAAAATGTCTGAAAATTGACATTCGGGAGCGAGGCCAGATTTAAAACCAAAAAGCTGGAGGGAAATAGGATATTATTTTCTGGAATGATCTAGGCCCCTGTTTTGAAGGATGGCTTTCGTCTTGGTCAACCGTGACCTGATTACCGCTTTCCCATGATGGCCCCCTCCCGCACGCGACTTTGGGAAACCGTTGTGACGCTTCCACATAGCCCCGCACTGCCTGCAGTCTCATCCTAGAAGGCTCCTTGCTACTCATCAATGAGCTTTCTTTCCAAAGCCTTTGAAAGTGGAACCTGTCATCGTTCCTAAGCCTGCTGTCTTATCGGACGGGGTATTCGGATGGACAGAAGTCACATTCTGGTCAGGGTGGCAGCTGCTGAGATATTGGCACATTGTGTTCGGCCGATGCGAAAGCTCCGACGCAACCCTTCCGCGTCAGCATCCTCGTTATCTCCGGATATCTTCGTGAATCCGTGCGTGGTATATTAGTAACGCGTACGTCCCCGCTTGTGAGTAATTTCAGTATATGTGTACTAGGCGGATAGACGAAATGTCCATTCTTCAGAGATATTTGACCCAGGCACCGCACGCTGTCGCGGCCCTACCCTGATAGGACGGGCGCCGTTTGCGGACAACGACCGGAGGTTGGCGAGGGAAGACCCATGTAGCCCAATGAACATTTACCTTGTTCCATTCATGGAGGTCTTGGCATTGAAACAATGCAGATTCTCAGAGTGCCTAGATGCTAATGGGCCAAATTCTACCTCGACTCCTGCGAGCGATCATGTCTCTTGATATGATGCGTTTCAGGGATATTTTCAATGGCATCAGGTGGCACAAAGTATTTGGAACTTCTAGATTTCGGCATAGCAATTAGCGTTTTTCAATTTCGTCAAGATAGTGTGTTATCACTTAACAGCTCGCTAGAACAGATATCTTGGAAATTAGACAGAAGAGACCCTGGTTCTTGAGAATCGAAATTGCAATTGACATATATATGCTCACTGCTATGTTTAAGAAAAGCCGGTTCTTCTATTGCTCTGGTCGTCTCATCTAAGTTCCCCTCATAAGATATCAGCTTCCAAACATCTTTCCCACCCCGTCCCACCACTATAACCGATAACATAGTCTCCTCGGCACCGGCAAAGCCAAATATGAAGCCCGATTACGAGGTCAGGCTCTTACTCAACCCAACCGCGGTCCTAAGCCCTAAGAATGAGCTGATGGGTACCGTCCTGTCCACCTTCGGGATACCCTTGACTGCCACCATGCCCCCAACTGTCACCAAGCTCAATGTCCAGTTCATCGACACGCGCTGTAAGGAAATATATACAGCCGGCTGGAGCGTTCGTATTCGCAAAGAAGAAGGCGACGACAAATTCGAGTTAACATATAAGAAGCGGTATGCCATAACTGGCGGTGACATTGACGCCGCTCTTACTAGAGCTAATAACGATGGTTTCAACGCCGCTACCGCAAAATACGACGCGCAAGTCGAATGGGGATACGAGGAGCAGACACTTTCTATCAGCCGTAAGAAAAAAGCGGCTTCTGGGAATAGCGGAACGGACTTACCAGGGACAATCGACTCACGGGAAATGCTAATTGATGAAGCGCCGGATGAGTTCGACAACTTTAAATTCAACGAATGGGGCACCAAGGCAATAGAGGTATCGCGCATCTTTGGTCCGGTCCTCTTCAGTCGATTTACTGGCTCGTGGAAAGGGATGCCGTTATATATCGAGATCTGGCCCCTCTTGAACTCCGAAGGTACAGGAATCGAGTATATCGTCGAGGCTTCCTTCAAGACTAAAGATCGTGCGACAGCTTCGACTGAGCAGAAAGAATTAGCCGCCTTGTTGGAGAGTAGTGGTTGGTTTCTTGCAAAGGACTCTTTGAAGACGGCGCTTATTATGGAGCGCTACTCACGTGGAATGTGTTGAAGTGGAGCGTTACATTCCCTTATGTTTTGTTCAGTAGTCTGGATTTTGTGGTAACTTGGCTGGTAACACCGGGTACCAGAGACATATGGTCGCAGGGGATTTCAACCTCCCCCAGCGAGGATTCTACATTGATTTAATCAACCATAATTTCCACTTGACGTATACGTATGCTAAGAAATACTGCATACACTTGCTCTGATTGGATATTTTTTGGATCCACAAGTGGTTCTTGATTCTGTTTCCGTAAAGAACTCTTAAAGAAGCCATAAATTATTGGTTGTACATTCAATATGATAGCCACAATATACATGTCACCAAACATATGCCCGAACTGACACATAAGTGGTCTTTGGACGGAAACTGCACTTGGTATGAGGGTTGACAAGCTGGTTATTAATGGAAGGATATATTCGTTGTCCCGAGGGGAGAGATCGATCGATGTCAAAAATCAGAGGCCGTTGCTAACCCGGGCGCAGACTCAAAGCACAATTTGAGTTCGCGCCGAAGTCTTCATATAGGCTATCCTTATTTCAGATAGGTTCTCCTTCTTTTTCTTTTCCTTTTTTTTGGAAAAAAAAGTAGATTAAGGATAAAGAACATGCATGACACTTCGACCGTTTGGACTAGGCCTCTTACAGCTTGGTCGTGCGGGATTTACTTAAGGGCAGACGCGTCATTGTGAAATATTCTAATGAAATGAGGTCTTGCGGACATCTTCAGTCAATGCGTTATTCCCATGGGTTTCATTGTTCCCGAGCGGCCTAAAATAAGGTCACGTCCTTGACTCACGTTTTCAGGTAGCCAGACGCGAGACACTCGGTTCGTTTCAAGGGTTGCCACAACCTGTGACTTCTCTGGCCTTTTTAGCTTTCGATCAATCTGGCCTTTTTTCAATACAGTAGCGAATTGTCTTGTCTTTATCTGACTACTTATGGTATAGATTTCCCGGAGATACTCGGTTAGTAAAACATCTAGGCAAATTAAACTGAAACGCTTTGCTTGTCTGAATTTCTTAAATTTGAATAGAGGATCTATACATAGAGTTCTATCAAAAAGAGATGTGAATTAGAAGCAGTTAGATATAGCTCTACGTCATTTTAAATAGCAGGGATTGATATGAGGTGAGATAAATCTAGATCGTTTGACATCTACGTTGAAGGCAAGTACAGTCTATGCGTTTTCGGTAATAATTTGAAAAAAAGATCCCCTAAATGCAGTAAAGAGAGGAAGGTAACTAGAAGCGGAAGGAACGTCAATCCACAACCTGCCGATGTTCCCCACCTGTTCCTTAACTATATGTCGACCGCAGACCTTTTCTTGTAGTTACCCGCGGAAGCCTCAGCAGTATTTGTTCCTTCTTATTGACCTGAATGGTAGTCATATGCATCTATCATGTGAACGTAATCCATCTCTACTAATCTGCATTTTTAGTGCTATAAAGATCGTTCTGGGAATCATTTCAATGATCCCATCTAATCGTAGAAAGACGACCACGACGATGGTTTTTTTTTTTTTTTTTTTTTTTTGCATAATTAGAAACCGGTTGCAAGACGTCTTATCATATGATGCAGCTAAACACGGACAATTCAAGGCCTATCGCTGGATTTATCTGGAGGCTTGCAGGGAGGAAGTGGGGCAGAGGGCCCAACCTAGATTGTTATGGAAGCTTGGCGGTACCTTTGAACCATTTGTCACCGGTACGGTTCTGGTCTCGGCCCTCGGGAGCTTTTGATTCCAAATTAAATGAACTGGACTGTGAACCTTAAACTTAATTCGAATATACGACTGGGAGGATGTCGTGACCTGTGCCAAAAGTCAAATTGAACCGAGATATTGGCATTTCCAACCTAAAATCCATCCATCCCATAATATCCTGCACAGGATTGTTTAGATATTACAAGATTTGAGGCCTATCGCGGTCAAATACCAGCCTCATTACTTGGAGAATTTTATTCCAGTCCAGTATATACGTCATGGAAATAACTTACCAAGGTATGCAGTGGTCGATCCACGTTACAGAGGAAAATTTAGTCTACAGAAATGCATTCGTTTGCTGAGCACTAAGCAAAATACAGAGTTACAATTCTAAACGTACCATGCGATGCATCTCTAAGTGGCAAATTTCACTTACTAGATTGTTAGATAACAAGTTGAATATTTTTAAGGTTACGCTGTCTATAAATACTCCCCAAGTGATCCTTCAACTACCTTTTCTCCTGGTCACTATCACACTTATTGTATCTCACACCACCTACGATATCTATAAGCCGACTACACATGATTGCTATCTACAGTTTCTTATCAATCGTACCAAGATAATAGGTCCCATAATGAGTACTCAACAGAACATCGTGCCAGGGCAATGGATCGTCAGTGTCAAGCCCTACATGACCCCCGAATTGCTGCAAAACGAGCATCTCTCCGCACTAGAGGACATGACGGTCGATCCTAGTACCCCATTCAAGATGGAAGTCCTCCAGAAGTTTGACCTTCCCGAATTAAAAGGTTACTCAGCTAAGTTCAATGATGCAACTAAAACTGAGCTGGAGAAGATGTCTCATGTGAGCGAACAAGCCACCGATTGATTTTCTAACCTTTAGCTTTACTAGTAAATGTTGCTTACCCCGTCCCCACCTTTCAGGTCCTTGATATTGAGCCAGAGCAGCTGTATGACCACTGCGCCGTTCAGGCTGACGCCCCATGGGGGCTGGGCCGTATCTCAACACGTGCTAGACTCGGCCCTCCCCCCTTCCGCTACCAGTACAGGGAGGATGCGGCTGGCGCCAATACATTCGTGTATGTCATAGATACTGGCATAAACGACCAGCACGTAGAATTCGAGAGGCGGGCCAGTAAGGGACGCAAGTTCGTATCTGACGCTCCGTCAAGCGACGAGGATATTCATGGCCATGGCACTCATTGCGCAGGTACAATTGCCAGCCGGGCATACGGCGTTGCCAAGAAGGCAAACGTCATAGGCGTCAAGGTATTCAGCGACGTAACAGGATATGCGCAGACCAGCGACATCATCAGCGCCCTTGACTGGGTAGTTAGTGATGTCAATGAGCGCGGCATCAACGGTCACGCTGTGATTAACATGAGTCTCGGAGGCGGGTCAAGTGTGGCTCTGGATAATGCTGTTGCGTCTGCTGTCCGTCACGGGGCTGTGGTCTGCGTTGCTGCTGGCAATGAAGGTCTGGTAAGTTGAAGGTAAATGGCAAGGATGATTTATCACTGACCTGACCGTAGGATGCTCAGCAGGGGTCCCCTGCTCGTGAGCCGCTCGCCATAACTGTCGGCGCAACAGATGTTGGAGATACACTTCCGCGTTGGTCCGGCTATGGAAAGAGTATGTTAATGATTTTCCAGAAGTCAATTTTACCTTTGAGTCTATTTGCTAATGGGTGATATAGTCGTTGATATTCTTGCTCCTGGTGTCGATGTTCTGTCCTGCTGGGTAGGTAGCCAAACAGCAACCAAGCGTATCAGTGGGACATCTATGGGTAAATATATAGCCAGTCTTGAAAACAGTCTTTATTTGCTAACTAATTTTATGAGCCACACCTCACGTGTCGGGTGTGGCCAGCTGCCTCCTCAGCGATGCTTCTTGGACTGAGCGAAATCCATCCGAGATAATGCCCAAGATCCTTATTCTCGCTGACAAGAACAAGGTCAACGGGATTACTCCCCCCAGGGAGAGGACAATTGACGCGTTGCTGCAAAATAGCACTGGTCCTACTGATTAGTTGGTTGAGAAGCCTGTGTTAAGGTATCTCTGATTTCAGAACAAACTTTACTGGTGGATTCAATTTCTTATCTGGAAGTTATTACTTGTGACGCGATTACTTTCTGTACGCTCTATCTTGTCTTTCTCTGTTAGCTCAGAGCATCAGTTGAAGAAAAGTGTCGTTCCGTTCCCGCACCAAATAGTATGGATTAATTGCGGTGCCACCGTTGAATAGGCTGTCTTGTTCGTAAAAAAAGAGACCATAGGCAACCGTAGATTCTAATTAAGCAATCAATCTGATGATATTAACCAGAGCTTTCGCAATCAGTCGCGGCAAAGCTGGGGGGGAGTCTAAACAAGAAATCAGATATGCATTGCTCTTGCTGCTCTCAGTCAATATTCAATAAGTGGATTGGGAGTGATGGTGTTCGAATATGTAGGTACTAGGTGGGCATTTCATGTTCCCGGGACTAGGGTTACCCCCGGAATGTGCTGATACTCGGTGGTTGTAACACCAAGATTGTAAAAATAGCCAATATACTCCGTACCAAAGAAAACACAAACAATGTAGGTCCCTGCGTACCAATCGCTTGCTAGTGGGAGATACCCATTCCAATCCATGCGCTGATAAGATCGTTCGGCACATTTCTTTGGTTGCTCGATCAATCGAGCGCGCCAAACATCAAATTTGGAACGTTATCGCCAAACATCAACGTTGAAATATAAGGAAAGCTGACACTACCAGTAACGCACACAGCAAGGCGTGATATGAACTCATCACTATCATACCTTTGAATGGGAATATCGACTGGTAGGCGATCATCGAGAGCTGCATTTTTGGAAGTAAATTCAATTCCCTGCGCATCCATTCTGGCCCAAAAGGTTTGGTACCATTCTGAACATAGTTTTCCACGAATACTGCGCTGTGCCTGATGTAACATTCTCTCGTGATCTCGTAAAGAGATTGGCCACCGTGCACCGTGGCTAAGCAGAAGTTCGACCCAGGTGATGGGACGCTCTAATGCACAGGAAATTAAGGCACCAGGAGGTATGGCCGCTTTGTGCTCCAGAAGAAGACTCAGGATCGATAGAAGTTTGCCATCATCAATAGCCGGGTGGTACAGGACTTGGATCAAATTTTCAACGGTGTTACGCGACTGGGAAGCTCCCCCACGGCGCACTCTCACCTCTGGCCAGAATTTGTCGAGACTAAGAGAAGAGAGTGTCCACAACTCATTGGGGTCACATCCCAGCTCGAGAACATTCTTCACCATGCGTGGTCGATCATCCCTTTCATTGGACAGGCGAGCGCCAAGTGCTGCTATTGGTAGGAGCTTGTGGGGAACCGCTTTCGCATCTTTTTTTAAATTCTCCATTTCACCCGAGGAGAAGCCCTCGAGCCTGTTGTGCAGATTTCCAATAACTGCCACATACAGGGCAGTCGCAAAAGAATTTTCTTGTCTTATTTCCTCTTTATATGGAAATGTCTCTGTCAACCAAAACTGGGCATTTTCTTGGCTCCACCATAGGTGCGCAGGAAGATAGCCGCGTTCGGACTTGCCCTTGTCGATTTCAGTATCAACCAGAGCGGCGTATCGCATAAAGTCGTCCCGTATTGCCAGAACTTCGGGAAAAAGTGATTTAATCTTCTGACAGAACAACAGAATGTGGGCGTTTCCCGTCATGGCTAAAAGTTGGTCCACTCGATCAACCTTTGAATCAAGCACTGCTTCTATCGCGTGTCTCCGGCCTTCGGCGTAGTTCAACCCAGTGAATTCCGTTAAAAGGTGGTCACGGACTGTTTGATGAATGAACTGGACAATTGTCTCCCCAGGCTTAGAGCGTGAGGTCGGGGCTTTGGGAGATGACGTATCTTGCGGTACCTGCTCTGCCACAGAGGATACGCATTCAAGTAGACCTCCTGTTCGGCTAGTGAGCCAAGCTGAAAGGCTTTTCAATGGCATATTCTCTTCGTGTCTTTCATAAATGGCAGAGACGGCGATGGCTCTGAAAACCCTGATAGGTATAGGCGACAAAGCACATAAGGCAACTCTTAGCATAATGTGCGCTTCTAAGACATACTTTGGCTCAATTTTCTGCAAGGTGCGTGCGTACAATTCGCCAAGCTCCTGGGGCATGCTGTGAATAATCTCCTCGAGGGCAAAAAACGGGGTTCCGTTAGCAATGCCTGCGCTAATCTCATCAACGACGATGCGAACCCAGATAAAAACGCCCAAAGCCTTTTCGATAATGCTTTTGACAAGTGACTGGACATGACCATCCGTCCCAGTATCCATGGATGAGTTTGGAAGATCTTCTGCAAATAAAACATTTCCGGGAATTTTTCCGGCAGTCTGCAGCAACTCCTTGGTGTAATTTTCAATATCTGCTTGGGTGTGATCATGAATGGCAAACTGGGGACACTCTACCAGGCGATTCTTGAATAGAGGCCAAGGTCGGCTTGCCAAACAGACTTTGATGCGAACTTTGTGACTCGATTTCACACCGTTACTAGGGCTTCTGGTGACATCTGCGAGAAGGGATAGGAGGCGCTCATTGTCTCCAACATGTTCGTCTAGAGCGTCTATGAACAAGCACGTTTGAAGCGGCATAGATGTCGATACGGAATCAGCAGGATTGAAGAATTTTCGAAAGCAGATCTCCAGAAGAGACTCATCCCAGCTAGGGGTGCGGACTCTTTGCTCCTTCACAAGGCCTCTGTACTCTGCTTGAATGCTCTGGAAAAGGTGTGGGTAAGTGCGCAATAACTGAAAAACTAATTCTTGGAGCATCCCACGCAGGCTCTTCTGAATGTCGGAGCCGCGGTCGTGGAAAAAGAACGCAATGCATGTCCATTGAATGAAAGGGTCCGAATTTTGTTGAAGATAACTGCGCGTGCGTGGATCCTGCATCGCGAAG
This sequence comes from Penicillium brasilianum, assembly GCA_001048715.1. NCBI lineage: Eukaryota > Fungi > Ascomycota > Eurotiomycetes > Eurotiales > Aspergillaceae > Penicillium > Penicillium brasilianum. The sequence continues at coordinate 707,832 of CDHK01000003.1, read as the reverse complement.
CGCATTAATGTGGATTTCCCAGAACCTGGCTTGCCCGATATCCAAAAAATAGGGGTTTCACGGCTGTCTGTCTGCAGCCAATGTCGAAATTGTACAGTCTCAGGTTCATACAGCCATTCGAATGTATGGTCATGTCTAACCTTTACCTGCTCGATTCTCATCCTAGCCGCTTGGTTATCCAGGCTGGAGAGGCAGTCTAGGTATTGATTAGCTCAGGGTGTCCAATGAATAGGCGGTATACATCAGGAAGCCAGAAAAGATATTGATCTACCTTGATAATCTTCAGAAGCGTCGACTGTATAGTGATCCATTTAGCTAATTTGGTTCCGTGGGATAGGAAGGCCATCATACCAACAGAAGATAGCTCAATCTCTCTAACCCATCGCTTGAGAAGTCCAGTTACCCTCTTAAAACCTGGCTCGGATTCTGAGGCAAATTTGGCCATCTCGCTGTGGTTCTCTGCAATGGTACGAGTCTCTTCTTCGACATACCCAATAGTAGCCGAATCAGGAGGAACGATAAGCATGCCTATCAGTCCCAACTTTCGTACTTCCTTCTCTTCGACGAAGGAGCATATTCGAAGGTCTTTTCTCTTCTTCAGAGTTTTATAGAAGCTGTCCGAAATACGTTCCAGGGACTCTGAATTCCTTTCTAGCGCGCGAATCAATTTTGTATTGGCACGCTGACCACCCAAGATTTCTGTGAGACGAAAGGCCCATCGACCCATCGATGCGCTTTTGGAGCCTCTATGGGGTGTCCCTAGAAAGCAGATGCCACAGGTTGCCGGTAGAATATCCTTGGATCGCTTTGTAACAGCCTCCGCGGATTTGTTGAGTGCGTCTTTTACGACTAGTCCTCCGAGGCTATGCGCTACAAAGATGAAAGGCCCCAGGCCTTCCACGCTGTCTCGTAGATCGGCAAGATCATTCAGGAGGTTCAAGCCGTGCCAGTGTAAGCTGTTCTGCCCAGCCGAGGACATGAATTTCTCAATATCGGCATCATAACCCCAGCTATAGATTGAAATATTTGAGATCAGCCTTGGAAGTAGATCCTTTGGCCAAAAGACCGCAGATGGCGGCCGTCCCTTAGTCCATGTTTTCTGTGGATGCCCAAAGAGTCCATGAACAAATATGAGAGTGGCCGCCGGTGTACAATCTTTGGGTATATGGACTTCATTTAGCCCGGTTCGGAACTCCATACTCTCCTGCAACTCCAGCCGCAGGAGCGAGGATGCGGGCCGTTCTGCTGTTTCCTATGTAGTCATATGTGGTGGCGGGGGGGAAGTCAATGCCAGAAGGTGAGGAGAAGAACTCAGGGGCCAAAAGTGGGGGAAAGCACGGGCCTACTCTCCTATTCCCCCAAAAAAGGCGGTGAATATGGCAATGCACAGCCTCCTGTCTTCAGCGATGCTGACACATATTTCTAGGAGTCGTCTGAGCGGCGAATGTTATGGTACACATACTACCCGTGGCAAATGACCATCCAGCCGCTACCGTTTTTGGTGGCAGTGCGGCCAGAAAAGATAGTCGCAGTGTGTACTGCTCAACGAAGTCTCGAGAATGACTGTAAAGCACGCGGTTGGGTAACTATTGGAAGACGTTGTGATTGATAGAAACTGTTGTACCGAGCGGGAGCTAACCCCGGACCGATGGCGGACCCACCCGCGGGAGGGCCCGAACCAAATACTCAACGAGGGGCAGCGCTTTTCACACTCGAGAACATCGAACCGTCGATTGTGCCTCGCGAAGAAAGATTCCCTCGCCGTGCCGTGAAAATGAAGTCAGCACTGTTGCAGGCTCGAATTCCGAGTTTGCAAGCACCGAAGACAGCAATGGGCGGGTGACGACTTGGGAGTTGCGGCAGCTCATCACCATGGTCGAGTCCACTAAGGGGGAGCTCCTGGAAGTCAGACACGACAAGAATGTCCTCCAGGATCAGGGCAAAAAGCCCTATGATGAAGTCGAGGCTCCGTGAGAACGAGTCGAAACCCTCACACAGGCTACTAGACCTCGACATGGTCCAGTTCCGTTTCCATGGTTCTAGAACCGGACCACTAAAAGAATCGTTAAGAGGTATAAAAGTAGATTCAACACGATTCATAAGCTGAATATTCCCTTCAGTAAAGATCTTGTCGGACGCAGGTGGATATAGGTGGAGGAAGTTTTGTATTAGGAATACCATGTATAGCTAAGGAAATTCGACGGATTTACTAGGCGATTGGCGCAACGGAAACAAAATGGGAAAATACAAAGAGATAAGTCGCACGATATAACGAGGCAGATCATGACATCTTGACGACATTTGGTTTATGGGCTCGCCACTTTAGTATTGGTTGAATACTTGAGACGCTTCACTATTGTTCACGTTGTTTCTCTGCCCTTGTTACAGTCCTGTATCTTGACCGATCGATCCTAGTATCTCAATATTTTACGGTGGTTTCCTATGCTTTCACTCAGTAATGTTGAACGCAATTATCGAACTACCTTTATTAGTCTTTAGGCAATTGCTGTTCAGTCTAACCAATGGTCATGCGTGGAGGAAAAGGCTAACGGAGACATCATGGCACACCAGTCTCACGTACAAAGTGCTAGTTGTAGGAATGGAATGCATCATTATAATACGTTATGCGATGGCACAATACCGAGATTCACTTCTTTTGATGCTTAATGGGCGGAGAATCCTATGAAGTACTCCCTGCGTCACAATGAATTGAAGTACAAATCCTATGAAGTACTCCATTCTGTCCGCAGAATATTCTGTTCTCCCTTCCTGCTAAGGCTCCTACTAAGACTCGTCGATTCATCCCTTCTACCTCACAGAATTTACCCTGACCATCAAGCACCACGCCAGAATTATCGACATTTGTGAGAACGTCTGGATTCTCAGGAATTAACTACGTACTTTAGCCAAAGGCGATCTTGAAGTCACCCTCGCCGTTCATTTAGCTAATCCTGGGTTAGAACTCAATAGATCTGCCAGTGCTATAGAACACTCCTTCAGCCTAATTAAGGTGAAATAACGAAGCTCCATCTAAGCCCAGGTAAAAGAGGGTTCGTGCGGTGGTCGCGACACGGAGAGTGAGTCTCACGCGCTCTCACCCGGCTTGTCATCTTGTCTATTGCGCACTCACCCCACTCACCCCTAGTAGGGTGACGCTTATTGTAATTCATTATATTCAAATTCTTTTAATCGGTAAGTACTTAACTCAATTCGTCAATATATCTAGCACATACGACCATAGGGTGTGGAGAACAGGGCTTCCCGTCCGCTCAGCCGTACTTAAGCCACATATAGTATGCGGTTAATTCTAAAAGCGCCTTAAGCTTTAAAATAGCGTCCGATTTTATCCTAGGGTGAGTGTGGGTGATTTAGGTGAGAAGTCTGGAGACTAGGGTGATAGAGGTAAGAACGGGGTGAGAGCGGGTGAGAATTCTCACCTAGGATCACCTATATACCCTCTTTAACTTAAGACTAGCCTATAAATATAAGTACTAGGTAGCTTTCTGGCCTTTTGTTCTTATTTCTCAGACTTCAGCCATTTTAAAGAAGATACTCCTTAAAGACTTCCAAAAGGAACTTAAGGAAAGAACTACACGTACTGCGTCACGTGGCTTTACCCTTAGGTATTGAAACAAACGAGAATAAGAAAACAACACTATCTAGCTTAGATAGCTCGCTCTAGCTACTCTTAAGAAGTATAATAACACAGAAAAGAATTAGGCATTATAAGTATATGTTGGAAATGAGATGGTTGGTTTCTCGGCTGAGAAAAGGTTCTTCTGCAGAAGAAAGGTCTTATGCATATACACAAAGAAAAGGCCTGCAGAAGATGAGATTGAAGAGAGAAGGTTCATGAGAAGGCACGTAGTCAGCTTAATTAACAAAGAAGAAGAGTTATGTCAAGTATGCTCGAGAGCAGTTCTCATGTCATGAAGAGATGTCAAACTTGATTCAATTTGGTTAGAAAACATGGTAGTACTTATATCGCGGGGTACACGGCAGAATGACAAATAAAATAGAAGGAACATCCTTGGAGTGTTAAGTAGTCTCCTGCCTAGGTAGGCGATTGTATGTATGTGTATGTGAGATCGTTGAAGATCTATCTGATAGATCTCGTCGTCCGACGACGAGGTTGAGTCATCCAATGAGGGGTAAGAAAAGTGGGTCCATCACATCTTGACCGCACAAAGCTATATGTTCGCATATGCAATTTAGATGCATTAACCACACATGCTGACACACCCCCTCAGCTCTTGGTGAGTATCGAAGTGAAAGAAATAAAGATCGAAAGTAAAAGCTGACAGAAAGAACAGAAAGGGTAGGAGAATAGGCCTAACATGATGGGGATAGCTCCATGCCTAACTGTTTAATAAAGGTGACATGCTTATCAGCTAGCAGACGTTCGTTAAACCGTCAGCTAGCATGTCAGTTGTCTTTACCCATTCAATGAGTAGGCGTTTAGCCCGAACTTCTTGCCGAATCCACAATTGGTTGATATCCACATAACGAAGTTTAGTCTAGAATACTGATTTCTCACGCTTTAGTAGGTCAACGATTTGTTTATTATCGCAACTCAGTGTCTCGGTTTGGTCTGTTTTGAATTGGATGAAGGAGAAAAGGCGCTTAATCCAGTATAGCTATTTAGCCGCGTAGCTAATAGCTAACAATTCAGCTTCCGTGGTGGATGTTGTGATAGTCTTCTATTTGCGAGATTTCCACTCGATTAGGCCACTAAATAGGCAGAAGATAAAGCCTTTAGAGCTTTTCCGATCATGGTTATCGGCAAAACTCGCGTCTGATGCGGCTGTGAGGATCTGGCTACTTAATTGGCTGCCACCAAAATAGATAGCTAGCTTTGCCGCCACGCGAATAGATTGGATATTGCCCTTTTCTAGGTCAGAAATGGCTAGTAGGATCTTGCCCTCTTGGTTGGCTACTTTCTGCCGAGATATAGGTCGAATTAGTGGTATGGTAGGTGGTTGAAGTTAGTAGGTAGCTAGAAATACGCGATTCTCGATGGGGTGACCCGATCGGCCAGGTGACCCGATCGGCTAGGAAATATGTTATATTCCTAAATGACATCATCACTACAATCACTAAAAACTCGTCTAATAACTAGCGAGAATTTAGAAATTTTCTCTCTCTGTGTTTTAAGTGAGTCTTCAAAATGGAATCCGGCCTGGATCTCATGGCATTTAGTACCAGATATACCCGAGAGACGAAACGTGCAGATATTCGGGAGTCAGCTCATTGGAGTCGAACTCTCATATCAATCGCCGTTACATTTGTGGCGATGGCGACAATTTCATTCCTTCTCCGACTTTGGAGCCGACAAAAGACAAAATGGAAGCTGGCCCTTGAGGATGTCTTGATGGGCGTGGGTTTAGTTTTCTCGTATCTGCTCAGTGCATGCGTTATCATTGGTAACTTCACCCTCGGTTCGCTTTAGTAACAGGATTCTCGATCTGTTGACTCTTCGACTATGATAAGCCGCCTGCAATGGCGTAGGCTATAACATCTGGGCATTACCACGACAAACTCAGGGACGAGTTGGACTTGTACGGCTCCGTTTCTCTAAGAAGGTTAGACACGCAATCGCTAAAGCCTTCATTAGGTATTCTGGCTTGGCCAAAAGTTTTGGGTTCTATCCCATGTCTTCGTCAAACTATCAATCATATTACTGATACGTCGACTGTTGTATATTGCTGGAAATTGGCAGAAGGTGACTTCTGGTCTAATACTTTTCACAATAGCATGGGGCATCACAACTATTGTTGGTAACGCCTTGCAATGCTTGCCCCCTCGCTATTTCTGGGAGAGAAATATCGACGGCCATTGCCCAGATAACCAAGAGGCTTTTGCGATTACAATGGGCTCCATGGCCCTAGCAGAGGATGTATTTCTTCTGGTCATACCCATAATGGTGGTGTGGCAGTTGAAATTGGTGCGTACAGAGAAGATTCGAATCACAATCCTGTTCATGTTTGGAGGCGTGTACGTTCTGTCAATCATGGAAGTCTCACTATACTTGGCTAATGTGTAATAGAGTTTGCATCTTCGGTATCCTGCGCGTCATCGAGTTAATTCACTATCAGGCGGAAAATTTGACGGGTAGGTCATGTACAACTCTTAAAGTGTATGACTGCTAATGAGTGCCATAGCCAGCGGTGCTTTCGAGGTTACTTGGGCGGTTATTGAGATCAACCTAGGTATCGTGTGTGGGTGTGTGGTCTTGATGAGGCCGTTATTACACTCCTTTGTTACCTTTCTCAAACGATATTTGAGTCGTGGTAAGGAGCCTTTGAATTCAGATTGTTGAAAATCTGGAATAAATTGTCTCCCTACGGAGGAAGGAATATGCCTGATGGCAGCCTGAAGGGTGCACAGATCGAAATAAGAGAGGAGTAACACATCAAGCTCCTAGCATCAAGACGCGCAACTTGGGAATGGGAATTGCTTTTAAAGCAATGGAAGTGGCTTTCCTGCATACATAGATATCCCAGTCAGCTCTGTTGGTCCGTAGTATCGATTATTCTCCGCTCGTAGTGACGCTTCGTTCACATAAATTCCTGATTGATGCACGCTTTTGACACAACGAAACTGCGAAGGCCAGTTGCCGCCGTACAGCGAGATCTAAGAATCCCTTTGAGGGGCACAAGGAAATATTAATTCCATCGTCGTAGGTCAGTTTGGTAAATATTATCGTCCCTCGTCAGGATTTTGATCAGAATTTCAATATTGTGTTCCTTTGACCATTTCCAATTAGCCATCTGTTCGAGAAGAATTAGCATAGCAGTAATTCCTTTTGGCACGCTTCCCATAATGCCAAAGGCTTCGAGCCAGTGAAGATATTCCTACCGTAGAAACCTATCCACATCTTCAGACATTCGAACCTAATCAATCACTCGACCGTATAAAGCATCCAGTCCACGAGGGAACTCCTTAAGCTTTTTAAGGACATGCCTCCGCGATGTCCTGTTAAGATTTTGACAAACTAGAGCGACACGGTAAACAGCGTCGCGAAGTTCATCTTTATACTTTTTTACACCCTAAATGCAAGGGGTCGGTATACCCAGCACGTGACCCTAAGGATATACTCCTGGCGTGACTCCAAGGAGTAGGCGCGGGAGTATACGGCGACTCTGGGAGCTACCCCCTGGGGTAGGCTCAGGAGGAGGAAGGACTGGATATATAAGGACACTCTTTTACCATCATGTATTTAGTTCTTCGCGATCAATTACTCAGTTTACTAGGACTCTATTATCCATTGAGACCAACTGGAAACCCTCAAAAGTCACGTTTTGGTTTACCATCCTGGCATCCCCTATTGATGTTGCGTATAATATTTCGCCGCGCTTCGCAACAAATAAAATCCTAGGTGAACTTAGCTACTATAGCATACCTAAGCTTAAGTATCTAGGATGAGGACGTCCCGGAGTAACTAAGATCCACATCCACTCTTCCACCACCATGTAGAATTTGTCCGCGAGGCGACAATAGCCGATGCTGTTAGCAATCTTCGCTCGGTTTCCCGCTTACTTGAGTTTTACCAGATCGTCCGGTTTCCAAGTCTGGTCGAAGAACTCCAAGCCAGAACCGTAAAGACGAAGGGCGGCCAGAAAGTTACGGCCGTGAACTGTCTGTATCCAGTTGGTGTCCGCTGCCTCTGCAGGTTGGCTCGGTCCAAAATACAGATCTACCGATCCATCGTCGTTGGTCTTCACCTTGCTCATCCCGTTGATTGAGGGCATAAGCTGCTTAGCTGCCGTCATCGTCCCGTCAGTGATGTTGTACGCCGTGACTGCCCAGAACAGAGCTGCAGGGGGATGCGGTGGGAGGTGAAGCTTGTAAGACATTGAGCCGTCGAGAAATTCGCCGTCGGCGTCACGCGTCGCAAAGGGATATTTCGAACCCGCATCGATGGTGCGCATCACCATTGCCGGAGACGAAGAATACGCGACCTGGAAATAGGACGCTCTTTGGACGACGTCGAGGTAGCTGTCCTGCATCCATTCCGCCGTGGCGCCAGCCCAGGTGTTCTGATATTGGCGATCCTTGAAATAGAATTCGCGCCTATCTGGTCGTCCGAGTTGGCGGCCCGCCAGAATCATTTTCGGTGCAGTCTCGACGGCTCTTTGCAGAGCTGCATTCTGCTTATCGTTTGGTTCGAACGGGGAGCCTTTGATAATGCCCACCGAGGCCATAATGCCGCGCGTAACAGGATCGATGGAATCCACTGGCTCATAGTCGACAAAAGCCTTGAGTTTCGTCCAATAAGAGCTGTCTGTTGGGTACATCATGTTTACTTGTTTCCCGCTGCCGTTCGGAAATTCCATCGGCTTCACGTCCTTTTCAGGCGCCCATAGCGGATAGATGCGGGTCTGCTCGGCATTTGCGACAGCTGGAGCCGGCTCGGGTCCATTATCGCCCTGGGGCATGATGGTACGGAAGAACAGGAACACGTTGTTTGTGGATGACTGGAAAGCAAAGTAACCTTTCGGTACTCCTTGCTCGTAGTCTGGTGGTAGAAGCAGGTAGAGCCCGCCTTTCGCGCCGTCCGGGCCGATCGCCCCCACATCGGTGATCGTACGCTGGTAGAAGTCCGTGAACATGCCGATAACATTTGGCGGCGCAGCCACGACGAGAGGGCCGTCCTTCTTCAGATCAAGGTAGCTCATGGAGTAGATGACATCAGCATTAGGCGTAGGAACCCAGGCGCGACTATCCATGCGATCTTTCCAGATCGGAAGGATATTATACCCGCTTCCGAACGCATCTTCCGACCCATCGCGAAGGCCAATGGTATTAAGGATAGGAATTGTCAGGACGTAGGTCTGTACGGCATTTTGATAGTAGAACTCGTCACGAAGCGATTCTGCCTCCTGCTGCGGCATCCAATTGCTATTGTTGATCTGCTCCATCAGTGGCGAAATTGACCCCATCATATTATGCATGGATCGAGGAAGCACTTGGGGTCAAAGACACTTAGGAAAACTTAGGGTCAGGTAGTAATAAGGAGGAGACGGAAGAGATGGAAGAACTGACGATTTCGAATAAGCATTCTAGCAAGATATGCTTTCGCCTGAAGAGCTCATCAGGGAATCTTGTAGCCGGTCGCAGGGCAAACAAATCACGGAAAGGTCAAGATGGCTCATGGATGAAAGCGGAATAAAGGGCTGAATGCGCTCTCCGTAACGAGACTATCCAATCATGTGCCGTAAAGTTGCTTAAGATACGTCAGAGGCAGAAGCGGAACAGGGCTTTCTGCTTAAGTTAGATTAGGGGTGGCAACGGGCAAAGTATTGTTTGTTGTATGTTTTTTTTGTTTTTAATTATTTTTTGAAAACGTCGTGGTTGGCCTTGCCGCTTCACTCTTTTAGCCTCTTCACCGGAACGCCCTGAATAACCCTGAAGCGCTGACGGGGCTCTTCCGCTTAACTTTGCCTCCCTCCTAACCTCCTTCCTGTCCTTGTCCTAGCCCCTATTTGCTTTGTTGTGCTGGCCTGAATTGCTCCTGATTAAAGCTGATCACGGAAAATAGATTTACCGTGGCCATTATAGCCGTCTAGTCTGATCTTGGCTATGCCTTCTTTAAAGACGCAGTGAAGATTCTGACCGAAGAAGAGGCGCATAAACAAATGACTCGCTCTGATAGAAATAACCACGGTTACAGAGCTCTCGCGTGGCGGCCGAACGCATTGTGTATTTCATCACTTAAAATTGGGTGAACTTACGACCTTTTTTATTCTTCCGGACGGACCACAACTTTGAAGGACCTGAAACTCTATGTGGACTATTATTTAACATTCTGGCAAGACTTGACGGGGCGGCAAGAGACAGAATGCTTTTATTAAACGGTCTCGCAGGACCTGTTCCCAGTGTAGCCGCGGTATGTGGAGACCAGAAGGAAGATTAATATTCCGCATTATTTTCAGATTTCTAGCTGGCTGGCCCCCAAATTGCCAGATATGGGCTGCCTTTAAATTCAAGACCATTGCGATTCCTATTGGTGCACAACGTGCCCACTTTACTAGATATTCCGACTGATCAACTATACTACGTGATACGAACAAGGGTCCCGTAGGCTGCGAGATCCCGCGAGGTCCTTCCGAGCAGCTCTCTCATATATGGTTCGTACTAGGCCCTAGAGCCCGCCCCATTACCTAGAAGCGAAGCTGATGTGGGGCTTCATTTCACTTTTACTGGCAACTCGTCACTTCATTGGTGGTGTGTCACTGGATGTGAAGTAGCGCCGAATGTCCCTTAGCATTATCTTGACTCACACGGAAATCATGACTTCCTCCGCCTTGCCTGAAACCCTTGCTTGACCTGTGTGGTATACCAATCAATCCGACATGGTGTGCTTGCTGCGATGGGCTCTCTGCGGGGGATTCGTTATATCCCTTGTAGACGCAATCTTTGCAGCCCGCCCTCAGGCCATCGGCATTGATTTCGGGCCCGAGATGATGTGCGTGTCGAGAATCGCTTTGATGAAGAAACCCCCAACCCCCTCCACCCCTTAGTGTGACTATTGACCAGAATCCTAGAACTGTCGCACATGCGTATAGCAGTGATAATGTGACGTTGCCAGCCTGTATCAAACCTGAACTAGACGATCCCTTCAGCATCTATCTATTCCGGCTGCGACTAGAAAAATGGAGCGACGGCACGCTCGACGCGCTATATGGCCGGAAGAACGAAGGGACCTCCGGCATTTCCAATGCTGTGGTAATGCTGTTTGCAAGGCTCGTATCGTCCTTGACTTGTAGCCATGACACAGCGAACCTGTCTTGGGTACGGCAGTGCGTCTGCAGTGCTTGGCACAGCATCACGGCTCGGCTTCGCAGCGCCAAGAGGTTGGAACTAGGGGAGTTCACGTTGAATGATGTGAAGGATGCGTTTGTCGATATCCTCACGCGGTTGCAAGAAGAGGCACGCACCAAGCACAACATTGATATGCAATCGGCCGTCATCGCCCTCCCGGACTTTTTCAACCAAACCCTGGTGGATTTGTTCCTCGAAGCGAGCCGGAAGGTTGGCATCACGCCTTTGCTGGAGCCCGTGAGCCGGATGATCGTATCAACATATAGCAGCAATGGGACTCCACGAGAGGCGGACGGGAAATATCTCATTATGGACCTAGGACAATATTATCTGGACCTACGCAGTCTCAATGCGAGTCCCAGGCCAATGGCCCGAAATGGGCGCCTCCCCATGGACCCCTGGGGAAGTGCCAGTCTCGATCGGGATATAACTCGCTCGGCCGTTGAACGATCGGAAACCCTACAGACCTGGCTTTCGCTCGGTGGATCCAGGGCCGCGTTGCAGGAAGAAGTCCGGAAGGCGCGGGTGCTGATACGAGATAACTTTGATCGCGAATTGCTGGGGACCGAGGACCACCAGGACCATCACCATAAAGAGTACCCTCTGCAGCTGAAGGACCCCGACGCCACCGCTGTGCTGTCATGGGTTGATGTTGAAGCAGTAGAGATGAGATATATTCAAAGCATCGCGCAGAATATTCATAACTATCTAGTTGCCGCGAGTACGTTGCCAGTGGGCCATCTGGGTAAAACTTCTAGCTGACATTTGTGTAGACAATCCTACCGGAGATATTCGGGATGACATGATCCCTACCAAAATTGATAAAGCGTTTATTTTGACGAGTGGGCTTGACGGAGAATTAATCAAGCAGAGCCTTGAACATGCTCTTGGTGATGTTGAGATTATAGGAGGACGGCTACGAGACTGGTACCTGGCCGCAGAGGGCGCTGCTCAAGTTGGTTTATTATACCAGCAGGCATGGGACCAGAGGCAGCGGCTATTAAGGGAAAAAGACGAGTTATAGTACTATATGGAGTTGTTCTAGTGACGAAACTTAATTCATCCATCTGTCAAGGACAATTCGGAATTGGTTCGTCAGGTAATGACACATATCCCAATCCACAAAATCCACCCGACCCTGGCAGTAAGGCTCTAAGCACGACAGAGGGCCCAGGGTTGCTGACAACACCTCCGGGCAGAGTAAAGGTGACTCAAACTATCTTGAAGGGTACATTCAAAATCAAGGCGGTGACCTACAATGCCGCGAACGTCGCAGCTACCGGGGCTTTCAACCTCAGCAGCTCATCAACTTCGAATTCTGACACCGACGCTTCGGCAACGGACAGTTCAAGCAGCACGGGCACCACAAAGCCAGATTCCGCCTCGACTCGGAACATGTCTGGCATAATGATATTTTCACTGGCTCTCATGATCATGCTCATGATGTAAAGGGCGGTGAGATTGGGGGAAAATATCAGTCCAAGATGCTTTAAATGCTCTCCCACTAATCAGATCTTGCACCTGCATAATAGCGGTAATTCTATAACAAGCCTCACAGGACGCACCAACAGGACGCACCAATAAAGCACTACCACACTCTCATGTAATTAACCACGTCATACCAGGACATCCTACTATGCTTAGCTACAATATAAAATCAGATAAGGAGGCAGACAGACCATGTAGTTATAACCATGTAATGAGTACCGTAATTGACTTCCAGACTGTAGGCTCAATGGCCAGTTTCCTTATCAATACTGTGATTTGTACTAACCAAGCCCTTCGGTAATCTTCGGGGTCGCGCAGGAACGCAGTTATGCCAAAAATGGATTCTAACGGAAATAGTCACTAGCATGGTTTTGACGTGCAAGGTTATGGTCCCTCATCACTTTTTCAATTATTCTTGTATGTCTTTCCCCTCGTCATCACCTTATCTTCACATTTTATTGCCTGATATATTACTGTCCATATCACCAGTAACTCATGCTATCTGAAATGGCGCTGCCTCAAATACCCAGTGAAATAATACTGGATGTGGCAAAGTGTCTAGAATATGAGAGTGATATAAATGCTTTTGCCAGAGTGAATATCCGTCTCTACAACATTGTCAACTGCTACCTCTATAAGTATAATGTGGATCACCAGGGTAGTTCAGCACTTTCGTGGGCTGCAGTGCATGGACAACAGGCAACAGCCAGGAAATCGCTAGCAGAAGGAGCCAATGTCCAGGTTCAATGTCAGTCTGAGACCAATCTGACACCATTGCCGTTGGCAGCCTGGAATGGCCATGACGCAGTGATCCAGCTACTCCTTGCAACAGAGGGTATTGAGCCAGACTTCAGAAACCCTAACGGAGTGACTCCTCTAGCGTTTGCAGCATGGAACGGTCATGAGGCAGTGGTCAAACTACTCCTTGCGACCAGAGTCGAACCAGACAGCAAAACCTCTAGTGGAGATACTCCGCTACTATTGGCCGTATGGAACGGGCATGAGGCAGTGGCTAAGCTACTGCTCGTAGTAGACGGTGTTGACCCAGAGTCCAGAACCTCTAGGGGTGAGACTCCACTTCTATTAGCAGCATCGAATGGTCATGAGGCACTGGTCAAGCTACTCCTTGCAACAGATGGCGTCAACCCCAATGCTCAAACTCCTTCTGGAGACACTCCGCTGATACTAGCAGTGTAGAAGGGTCACGAGACAGTGGTCAAGCTTCTATTAGCAATGGAGGGTATCAATCTAAACGCCGAAAACTCTTCCGGGGGAACACCACTCTCATGGGCAGCCCGCCATGGACATGAGGAGGTGGTTAAGCTCCTCCTCGCGACAAACGGCGTTGACCTCAATACAAGGAATTCCGACGGCCGAACACCGCTCTCGTTAGCTGCAGAGAATGGGTATGAAACTGTGGTCAATTTGCTACTTGCGATGGAAGGTGTCGACACAGAGTTAGAGGACCTTTGCGGAGAAACGCCACTGCCATGGGCGACCAAACATGGGCATACAAGGGTTATTGAGAAGCTGCTCATCTCAGCTGATATAACAGGATGAATGTTAGTTAACTAACGTTATTCCCTCCCGTCCCGATCACCCAACCCTATTAAGAAGATTCAAAACTAATTATGTCCATCAAAATGCACTATGATTACTACTGCTGACAATTTTTACATCGATTTGGCTTATGACCAAGCTCCCAACACCCAATACACCTAGGTCTGGGCCTAGTACGTGGTGGAGTTGCCTAAATAGGCAATTCGCCCTGCTCATGCGATCCTACCCCATCACCTTCTGCTAGCTGATTTAGCTGTTCAGCTAGCTGTAGGCCGGGACATATGCCTAGCTGACCGACCGCGTTTCTCAACAGTCCTCTCGTTCTCCATACGTAGATTCGAGACCCCCTGCGCTAGTAATGCAGTGTTGTGTAGCGCTTCGCATGCTTCTGGACCAGAGCTTGATCCTTCAAACATCTGAAAGGTTTCGGATGAGCAATTGGAAAAAATACTGTGTGAATAATTATCCTACGCATACTTGCTATTAATTATTTCACATTCGATATTCAACAGTGTCGGAGTTGGGTGTCTTTAAGAACAGCCCCAGACAATACCCAGCTGAGTAATCAACCCATCAGTGTGCTCGCCGTAGAAGCCCTTCATGGACCAAATAGCTCTACCGGGCTTTGGTGCAGACTCTACCAGTGTAGAGTAATCACTCGAGGTCTTGTCCTCCTCGTTGCTCAAGAAGCGCACAGTTGCCACATCGAGCGGCCATCCAGGGAGCTGGCCGAGGTTATTTGCAGCAAGGATGAGTTCAACAGAGTCGATGAACGATGTTTGGGATTTCTCTTGTTTGTCACCGGTAGTTTTTGCGGCGACAAGCTTCGCCGTCACGATTTGTGAATCCACGTCACAGACCCAAGAAGCCTCCTCGTCTTTCTTGGGATAAGCGCCGTAGATCAGGCTCTTGCCGTTGGTGTAGAACACCTTCAGCCCACTGAGCCCGCTCTTTCCTTGCTCAGTGGTGGCAGTGGCGAAGCCAAGCTTTGCGATTGTGTAAGTGCTATCTATGTCGCTGAGAGCGTTGAAGATTTGACTTTTCTCAGAGCGGATGCCAGTGTGCACAAAGTGGCCCAACATGTATTTGCTCTTGTTCTTCAGACTGACCATGTGGCCCAGTAGATCCTTCTGCATAGCTTGGCTCATTCCGAGCAGGTTCCTGCATAGTGGTGGTGAAAGAGGCGAGTTTGGAACGGGGACGAAGCTGTCTTTACCCCATACAATGCCCAGACTGATCAAACGCTTCTTGTGAGCGAAACCAAAGAAGCCGCGCAAGCTCCATAGCTGGTCGTCATGACGGACATAGCGGATTGTCTGGAGGCTTGCCGCATCCGCTTCATTTCCGGTAAAGGTGTTCAGAGTGTTACAGGTACTTGTCCCAAGGCTAATTGCGGCAATGTACTTGTCACCAGATTCGTCGACGCCAGTCTTGATTTCAATTTCGACAACCACCTCCGAGCCATCGTGTTTGAGGTCGAGCTTATGGCTGGGTGCTACCTTCTCGTTGCATTCTCCGAAGCTGATCTTATCTCTGCTATAAGTCATCTGGATACCCTGCACAACATTGTCTGGTGCCCAAACGGCAATTGCCGTGGGGCGGAAGGTCGGGTCCAGTCTTTCCAGTGCATTGAACATGTCGGCATTTTCGTGAACTTGCTCAACCGCTCCAGCAGTGCCGTGCATGCGATAATCCTCTGCTTTAGCCGCGCACTTCCTGATGGAAGCTTGCAAGCGGTGATCCTGCTTGTCAATGGAGGCATTCAACTTATAGACGGGAAGGGCGGTGCTGGTGTCATGAGCAGGGGGGCTGTAACCCAGGATGATCGTCGCGCTGGGGTCTCTAACGCCGTAAATAGCATTCTCCGCAGATTGAGAACGAACAACCTAGATTACGAGGAAACTATGGTCAGATGGATTGCAAATGGACCACATTCGGCGGGCAGAGTTCTTACCGGAATGAGCTGCTTGAAGACCAATGGGTTCAGGAAGTATTCATCGCGGGTTGCGTCACTTGCAACCGAGGGATCCTCAGCCACGGCATCAACTTCATTGACGATCTTGGCCATTTCCATGCGGCACACCTTGCGAGCTTGAATCAGACCAGCAAATGATGCTGGGAAAACCGGGATTGACTTTTCAGCTTCCGATTCTTTTGGATCATTAGGAGATGCAGAAGCATCCGTCTCTTGGGTTGCGAGTGCAAGAGACGCGTTCGTGCTGCCTTTAAGAAGTTTCTGCGCCTTTCTTTTCGAAGAAAGCATTGGGGTCTTGACCTTGGCCAGTTCATAGACATCCTGAGACGGCTGAGCCATATCAATGGTGGCGCGGTTGTTCTCCAGCTCGTAAGATGCAAAGGAAATCTGCTTCCAGAGCGCCTTGTAGTCCATATAGTTATCAAGCAAGGAACCCGTGTAGACGCCCGCATTCTCATAGTCAAGAGGCGAGAAGCCGTGGACCTGCAGATGGAAACTCTCAAGGGCAGTGTATTTGGTCAAAATCGCGTAGGTTCGCTGAGGTGTGATGGCAACCAAATCAGGGAACGCCGCGGCGGCTTTCTTCAAGCTGGCAATGCTCCAATCCTCGGTGGGGTCCTTGATACGGCCACCTCCAGACCAGTTGACGGCAATGGTTGTCTCCGTGTCCGAGCTGATTTTATTCTTGGTCTGTTCGAACGATCCTTTGACGGCACCAGAGATACCAGGCGTGGTAAGCTCTGCTTCAAGAGAGGCCTTGATTTCGAAGACTTTGGACTTGTCGGCAATCTTCATTGAAATGATGGCATTCAGCTCACCACCCGATTCCCAACCGGAGATAAAAGAGTCCTGTACCCCGAGACCAGAAGGTCAGTGATGCTCCACCAGCATTTCAACAACTTCACAGGCGAACTCACTCCGTAAACCTCGTTGAACTTTTCAGTCGGGATGTGAGGGATTTTATTGAAAATGCAGTAATTGCCCGGTTCAACGACCTGGTTGGTCACTTTGACCTGCAGGTGGAAGTTGATGTCACTGGACTTGAACTTGTCACTGTCCACGTAGGAACCGTTGGCCTTGCCACCGATTGTAGCGGTCTTGATTGAGAGGGAACCGGAGATGTTCATGGCATCTTAAATCCCGAAAAGTTTCGTTAGCCCCTCCCACGTCAGGAAATCTCTTGTATTCGCGATGGCGACTGACCGGTCACATCACTCAGCTTGTCCACAAAACGTGAAGAGTATGTCACGATTTGAGGCTTGACCCAAGGAGGCACGGTCATCCCCGTCCCCGACTTGGGGTCCTGCTTGGGCCCGCTCAATGCCTCCCTTCGTGCCTTCCCAATGATATCAACATCGGTTCCGGGTGTACTGACGGCTGGGGCATCTTCAATCTGCTTGCTTTCCGGTGCAGCGCTGTCAGTGCCGGCCCCAGAGCTGGTAGGAGTACTGCTGGCAGAGCTTGTAGGAGTACTACTGCTGATCGGGCTGGCTTGAATCTCCGCAGCAGCTTTCCTCCTCAGTGCGTCGGATTGCTCTAGGGTAGGATCTGGAAGCACGGCTTGATCAAGACAGGTTTGCTGAGTATAGGAGTTGAAGCCTTGGCCCAGGCGCATGGAATTGTTGTATGGAGCCAACAGCTGCGCCATGGTGTCTGATAGAGAATATCACCTGCGAGGGCAATATCTGCTGGGTAATGGGTTCTGTCCAGAAGCGACCGACTCTGGGTCCTCACGGTGTCTTATGAGTTGCGAGCAAGCCAGGCTAGCTGAAGACTGTGCTCACGGCATCTCTCCACGAGGTGACTGCAGCCGATGCCCACAGCTCACTAGATGCGTACAAAAAGACGAGCGATTTCGCGACGATTCGCCCTAGTCAGAAACTCATTATCTTGCTCCCCCTGACTTGAACCGTCATGATCAACGACCCCACACTCCCAAGCCTGCAAGCCCAGACTGAAGCGGGGGTTGCGGTGGCACTGCCCTGGAGTCGCGAAGAAAAGTCATTGTTGACCGGGTTCGACTCGACCAAGATGAGAGACTATCCAGACGGGCCATGGATACCGACGGTGTCGCCCTTCAGCGCCCAGTCCATCGTCACGGCCACCATGGTTCCAGACCCCAGTGGGGGCGTCGGCGTTTACCGTGAAGGATTCTCCACTCGTTCGGAGTCTTCACATGAGCACCTGAGCGCCTCGCTGGGCATTACGGTCGGGTATTCCTTCCTGAATGCCAACGTGACTGGGGAATACGACAGCACGGTGGACAAGACCAGCAATGTAAGAAGTGCACCTGCAAGCGCTCGGGATGTCTCACTCCTACTACTCCTATTTCGTGTGCCATTCCCGAGACAGGTTTCCCAGCGAGGCTGACAGGTGGCGTTTAGGGCATTCAATCTTCACGCAACGCCTCCTTCCGGTTGGGTCGCGTGGCTCTCGACCGCCCCCCGGAGTTTTCCCGGGAAGCCGTCAGCATCTTGACGCAAGTTGATGGAGAATCCAGCTTCCGAGAGCGATATGGAGATTACTACGTGTATGGCTACGAGCTCGGCGCCGACGCAGGGGCCTGCATTTCTGCGGAGAGCTCGACCTATGACTCTGAGGAGACCCTTAAGATCACCGTCACCGTCAAGGTCTTATTTGCGTCCGTCTCCGCGTCTCACACGGAATCCTCCCAGAAGCACGAATCCTCGGCAAAGTTCACCTTCTCGGGATTCAGTACTCTCCACGGCGAGGTCGAGAGCTCTCCCGGGACCTCTGGCCCACCCTCAGTGGCGGATCTTCAAGCTCTCCAGAACCAGGCGAGCGCCCACATGGCCCGCGTCGCTCGGCTTGACCAAGAGCTGCAGGAACGCATGACTAGTCTCGGACTGACCGGGGGGGCCAAATTACCCTGGCATCTGTGTGGAGAGATTTGTCGCGCGGGTGTGGTCGTGCAGCTTCTGTTAGCTCCGTTCAGGACCCTGGTGGAGTACCAAGCCATCCGTGCGAAGCGAGATGCCGGCGCCATTACCGCGCCCGTGGCCATGGTTGATGTTCGGACCCTCCCGCTTTCCAACAAAATCAGGCGCAGCTGAACAAAAGTGTGGGGTTGAGGGAGTGTGGAGCAGGAGCAGGAGATCACTTGGGATCTATTTGCCGACCGCTACCAAAGCCCAATTTTCGATAACTTTAGCTCGTTCTGAGCACGATTCTCATGCTCGCTGTCATGTCCGTTACAATAGTAGAAAACGTTTAACTAGGACAGAAATGCGCCATCTAGATCCCCCGGGTTGATACCCGTTCTCTTCTGCTAAGTTCAGTCCTTGAAGACTATCTGCCACCATGTCGGATTTTTTGAACATCCCCACGTCTTCTCAATGGGTGACGTTCCCTACAACCTCGGGCGACAAGATATCAATCAACTGGGAGGATAATCTCCACAGTTATGTCAACACCTACTATGTGGCCAAGTGCTACTTTGGTATTCTAGACCCACCAGAGGGGTCCGTCGCGAACACCAAACTACAAGTCCCAACCCCCATCTATGTCAAGGATAATACGAAGCTCACCGTGCTGGGTAAGTACATTGATAATGCGATCCCCTTCAAATGTTGCAGGCTGCTTGCTTATCGCTGAAATCATGTATAGGTGAAACGAAAATTTACATCGCCGCCGAGTTCATTGAGGAAGAATACGCCGACAGTCCATCCGACTTAGGCCATTTCCACCTCAGAGACATTGCTCGGAGCGCTGTAGGTGACAAAAAGTCATCATGGGTCACCATGAAATTGAACGGAGCCTTTTGCTACGGTCAAAATGGGAAGGGAAGCAAACTGCGGAGATACATTGTCTATCATCCATCCGTTGGACCTGGCATTCGCCGGCCGAACATCTATCAGGTAGGAGACCCCTTTATTGAGAGATGGGAATACTCCGATAATCGAACTGATGAATATCTTCAATAGCATCGATTCACTGATACCGAGATGACCACTGCGATCAGTAATAGCCTCGAAGGGGCTACCGAGGACATGCCCGAGAAGTACAAGCTCTTGGGTGCCGCATTAAGCCAAATTATCAAAGTCGTCCACAAGAAAGGCAAGGCTGCGCTGGGTGATGCTCTCTGGGTATTCCTGGATGATGACCGGCTCTCGAAGGTTTATAAACCTAATCCGGTGCCCCAATTCCCGTGGGCGGAAGCAGATCTACGGAAACACCTGGCGCAGATCCAAAAATTGGAGTTTGGTGGTGTTGGAAAGGAGGCCAGAGATTCTCGGCTAGAACATCTACTCGCCCCTCCTGGCAATGAGGCCCCGTTTGTCCCGTCCCTTCCTTCTGTCCAGCAAGAAGAACCACCGGCAGAGAAGACGGAAAGCCCGCGGCATGTGCCGAGGAAACCTGCTGCGGTACCGGAGCCGGAAGGATATGATCTTATTGTGATGGAAGTCCTCGACATACTCTCCGAACTGGAGCAAGAGCAGGAGCAAGAGCAAAGAGAAATGGCAACTAGCCCTCGACGGACTTTTACCCGAGGAGGCCGACGGTTGACTTCTCCCGCCCAGGACTCACAAAACATCCAGGGCAACAGAGATCTGGTGCTCGGTAATATCAAAAATGGACACCAGGCAAGCACCAGTCCACTTGACATCTTCAAGCAGAAAGAAGATGCCGAGAAGGAAAATTTGACAGGGGCCAATGCAGGGACCGGTCGTCCTTCCTCGAAGCACACGAAGGTCGTCCTCCCTAGTGAGCATGGGCACACAAAGAACACATAGGTGGCTCAATATTTTGGGCAAGCGTACTGGGCATCTCGCCCGAGTGGAGTGTATCTCAAGGACTCTCGGTGCTTCTCGTAATTAGATTCAGTGTCTCCATTTAAATATAGTTTGAATGCAATTGTTGTCAGGTCAAATGAGCCTACACCTAGAGTCTTCCAACACCGCCAGAAAAAGCCAAACCAGTCCAATCCCGATTCACGTGACCTATTCCTTTCTATTTTTATTGTCGAGCTGGAAATGGAGTCTAGGCTTGTCTGGATCAAGGAAATGTGCTAGTGCGAACGGGCACGGAGACTAAGAACGGGCCCGGGGAAGTCAGCTGAATCCATTTTCGGTGGCGCCGTGACGAACTAGCTTCGCGCGAACGACAGGGTAGAAATATGCGAAGATAAAAGTGGCCACGGCTTCTGCTGGAATGGCCGACGGTCAGTGCAGCCGACCGGGGGAGCCTGTGGGCCATTCTCACGGACTTCCCTCTATAAATGGTATCCCCTCGTGCTTCCCTCGGACCTTCTCCACCACATTCCACAGTCATCACGACAAGCTCAAGAACAAGCACTTCCATCCATTCGTCTCAACCCCATCATGGTGGCCTCCAAACTCCAAAGCAACCGGCCTTGCCAGCAGTCTGCTTTCCCCAATGACTATACCAACAAAAGCACTCTTGACGAGGACCGCCGCAAGCAAGAGGCCATTGCCGCCGCCAAGTTACAAGAAACCCAGGCAGCCGAAGCTCTAGCCCTCAAGATGAACAATCTAGAGTTCCAGGTCAAAAGCCTTCAGGAAACGATCAACAATCTCCGGGAAACAAAGGCAGAAGCCGAGCGCGTGCGCGACGAGTGGATCACCAAATACAATACCACAAGTACAGCAGCAGACGAACGGATTCGGCAGCTTACGCAGGACCTGGAGGAGCAAAAGAAACAAACACTCAGCCAAATGATGGATATCAAGGAGCTGAAAAGCGAGAGAAGCAGTCTGGACCACCAAATCGTTTACGAACTTCCAAATGAGGACGTCCAGATCCTGCTCTTGGCATACGGCAATCAAATCTATTATGGTTCCGGGACCCCGGATCATCTGGGTGTGCTCCCTAAATACAAGAGCGCCGCCAGAGATGGAAATTCTTTCCACGTGCCCGGTTACTTGATCGATTTTGACTTTAGCGCGTATTTTCCCAACGGGGCTCGGAAGACCTTGACCATCATGTATCGGTATAATCGACCGGGAACAAATAGACGGATCCGGACTTTGATGGCTGAGACTAGCTGTGAAGTTAGGTTTGATCCTTGGGACTAGAGTGTGGTGTTATCACTGTGCTGTGGAAAATGTTTGACCTGCTAGATCAGACAATAATTTGGAAGCTTGAATCTCATCATCAAGATGATTGTACTGTACTAGAACCCTACGGATTCCATTGGGAATTCCCAATCAACACGCAGATTACTATTTTCAACTACATCACTACTGAAAAACATAATTTCCAGGTTTTCCAGGTTCCTACGCCAACATTGATAGCCAAAAGGATCAATTTCTATCACAATGCCCTGTGATCCAGAACATCTTCGACAAATCATCAATGTTGATAGTCCGGCCGCACCATATTTATTTACTATTATCAATATCTTGGTATTGCTAGCTGGTGACGGCGTTGAAGTTTGTTGCTTTCCAGGTCGATACTCATGCTGTTGATTATCGTGTTTTCTGTTCACGTTACACTAGGTTATCTCGAAACATTTCCATCCGGAATAGTTCTCTCTCCCTCTCTTTCTCTCTCTCTATCGTGATACTACAGCATGACCCATGACTCTACTTCAGAGATTGACTACGTTCATGTGCTGGAGTTATGCCTCATCACTATGATTCTCTGCTCTGACCTCGGCGTTGTCAAGGCGTGGTCGTCCCATGCGGCCTATACCCGCTCCAAACCCAATTCCCCTTCGAGGCCTATAGCATATGTAAACCATTATTTGACGTCCAATTACGTCAGACCAGGTACCCGGCAGATGTCAGCGTCTAAACGTTTGAGTTGGACAATGATTGAAGATATATCTATCTACTCACCATCAATCCCAGCTCTGATAAATGATCTTGCTTTGAGTGCAATTACCCATTCTCCAAACGAGATCGAAGCATGTTCTTTGTTGTAGATAAAGGTACGGGGTCAAAAAGGACCTGATTTGGATCGTCCGCTCAGACTGCTCCAACGATCGCTAACTCGCACTTCGACTTCTCGGCATGCAAGACCCCACATAGACAGGAACTGTAGAGATAGATCATCTTTCATCGATTCCCACACCCGATGCCAGAGCTGCTGGACCTCGTCGATCTTTCTTTCTGTATCATGCGATTGAAACTTGTCATTCAAAGCTATGGACTCGAGTCTAAGGCGTTGTAAGGT
Organism: Penicillium brasilianum; assembly: GCA_001048715.1. Lineage (NCBI taxonomy): Eukaryota > Fungi > Ascomycota > Eurotiomycetes > Eurotiales > Aspergillaceae > Penicillium > Penicillium brasilianum. The sequence continues at coordinate 684,827 of CDHK01000003.1, read as the reverse complement.
GGGTGCCGCGGCTCGCCATAAATCTCTGAGCTCATCGAGGGTCGATTCAATCACGAAAATGTGAAGCTCTCGAAGTTGCGCAAAGTGGACGCCACCCGCGAGCTTGTGGAAATACGGGAACCTTGAACCCTCGGGGTTGCTCCAATGAGATAAACAGAGGACTTTAATTTTCCGTGCAGATGCGACCACAAAGTCGAGGAAGGCCTCGCATGAAGGTGATTGCTGACTTTGCCCGCGAGGGCAAAGGTGTAGACTTTCAGCCTCTCTCATGAGTGGAAGTAAGGATCTGTATTGAGCCGAGGTCACCGTCATGCTTGATAATGACACTCCGCAGTGTACCTTTGCACAAGTATGGAGTTCTCGGATCATTCGACCGCTAGCAAGAATGGCTTTCAGTAATGCCGATAGCACCAGAGCCCCGGATATGCTGGTCTCCGGAATACCAGCCAGATTAAGGGTGGGTGGATCGAATCTGTCGGCTACTCAGTTGAGTCTTGAACTGGCGTAGACCCAGACATTCAGGAAAGATGGTCGGCCCTTTTATTCCGAGGATGGCTTCTGTACCTTCAGGTTGCAATTTGAACACATCCAAGTTTGCAATCTGTGATACGCTACTTTCAAGAACTTCTGGTAGGCACTTGAGAGCATCTTGATGGTCTGCTGCCACATTTTGGTACGCTTCATATCGACTTTCGAGCTCCGAGCCTCCCCCAAACGCCGATGTCGTGAACTGGGCGTTAGAAATGGGCGCCAAGTCTTCGAAGAGGATTGGTAATATTGAAAGCTCCCGAGCGCACTCCCGAAATGAAGCATGCGCGGCAATCTCTTGCAACTTGCGGAGACTGTCACTTGTAACAATCATCCAAAGTTTCCCAAAGCACTTTTCACCAAAGAACAATCGAGACTTCTGAGCCAATGCGTTGCAAGAGAGCCTGAGCGATGTTAGATCTCCGGCCTCGAGATAGCTGCAAATTCATCCTATCAACTCGATGGGGAGAATCGATAGGGCCAGTTTGTTGAATGGGCTAATTGGTAGAGAACCGAAGTGCGGGGGAAGGTGGCAGGGAGATCGGACCGGCAGTTCTCAGGAACAGGGTCTCAAGGCTCCCGAGCGTTTCAGGGACAAACTATAAATTGACGACCGTCGAGACTTGAGGTAAACATAGATTTACCAATATCCACATAAGCGGGTCCTATTTTGCGGCACGGCCCACCGTGGGGCAGCGTTCGCCCAGCAAACGGCTTCCGAGGCCACGCGTCACCGTATCTCCAGCAAAATCCAAGGGGCAGATTATTTTGTTTTGGATGGTGATACTTGGCAGAACGACGAAAGATGACTAGCCGTAAAGATACTACCGTGCCTGTTCCCTTCAAGTCTTGACCCATAGAGGCCATCGGGTTTTCTAATGTTTGAATTCGATATTGGTTGGCAGGCTCTGGAAAAAATCACTGGCGTGGCTAGATAGTCCTAAACAACACTAACAATATCCTTCGTCCTCACATCGTAGCTGACTATGAAAAGTCTATTCGAGACACTTTGATTTTATAATACGCTTCTAATCTATGTTTAGGGCTTCGCTAGACACTTCTAAGAGAATTCAGCAATATGGTAGGCCCGACTCGGAACTAGACCTTGCGTGATGTCGCCCGTAATGGATACCGTGAATTTTCAGTCACTGGAGTTTTACAGTTATACGCAACTATCATGAGGAGGTGATCGGAATGACTTGAGCATTATACGTTTTTACTGTGTATTACGAATAGTTTGTATAAACGGAGAACTCCTTTGGTGTCATTAGTATAATAGACAATGCATGGGGTGGCTAGTTGATCGAAGCTGATATATCTTTGAATGCGCGCCACAGTACGGAGCACTGCTAGAACCACGCACTACATGAAGTCATCTTGCCGGTTGGAATTCTGCCTCTTACCCAGTCAGCATGATTATATCTACCAGGAAATGGGTGGTCTATTAAAGACACAGCCTTGCCATCCCTTACCGCCCACCTCTGGAAACGGACGCGGTTTTGACCTGACCACTACTCTGGAGAAAACCCAAATCTTGTGAACACTCAGCTCACTGAGGATTAATTTATCCCAAAACATGGTGCCCAGTACGTCCTATATTTACCTCTGATTATAAGCTGGCGACTAACCTTCCGCAGCACCTCCTCGTGATCGCAGACCTATCGTCATTTCTGGACCGTCAGGCGTCGGTAAAGGAACACTGGTCCAGAAGCTTTTTGACGAACATCCCAACACGTTCGCATTCATCGTGTCTCACACGACACGCAAGCCCCGAGTTGGTGAAGTCGAAGGAAAAGATTACTTCTTCGTCACTCCCTCGACATTTAGCGATCTCATCTCCCAAGAGGCCTTTGTTGAACATGCAGTGTTCGGGGAGAACCATTATGGCACGAGCAAAAGGACGATTGCGGACCAAGTGGCCAAGGGGCTAGTTGTCGTGCTGGATATCGAAATGAACGGTGTCAAACAGATGAAGGCCGATTCGAGCATTGACGCACGCTATGTCTTCATCAAACCGCCATGTTTCGAGACTCTCGAGAGGCGTCTTCGAAGCCGCGGCACTGAGAAGGAGGAGGACATTAAAAAAAGACTAGCGCAAGCGAAGGCTGAAGTCGAGTATGCGGATACTCAAGGTGTTCATGACAAGATCATTGTCAATGACGATCTCGAGAAGGCATATAAAGAGCTCGAGGAGTTCATTTATGGATGATTTTCTCAGACCATTAATATTCGTCGTTCTCTCGTTGATACACGGAAAATCAAATGAATTATTCGAAGTGTACGTGAATTAACTCGCCAGAAAGGCTTAAACTCTCTGGAGAAAGAGGCCATTTTCCAACCTGAACGCGAATGTGAAAAGGTTGACAACCGTAGGCCTGCACGTCGCAGTAACAGGCACATGATGTACTATCTCTCTTCCGTAAGCATAATTCATCGAATTACAGCTTCTCCTGATAGGGTTCCAGGCTTTATTGACAGATTTGTACGAGGCTGATGGCAATAATTGACACGTTCGGCAAACATACGCCTTTTCACGCCGAATTGACGCGCATTTTCGAGGTATTCGGTTTCTTCAAGGCTTGGACAGCTGGACAGGCTTCTTTCATGAGATGTTCGGGTGATTTGATAGATTGTGGCATGATTTGTGGCGGGAGGAGTGGGCACGACCCATTGTACTTGTCTAAACAATTATTGTCGAAGTTAAATGAAGAGCTGTTTTTCATGTTTTCTTTTCGTTTTGACTAATGTTTCTGTTATTTCATTTGCGGCAGCACGCAAAGACTCGAGTTTTAGTTTCAGTTCGCTAGTGTACAGATCCAAGATAGACCGAAAGCCTAATTGGGAATCGCCCAGGGCGTTCATGGATCGGAGTGAAAAACAGGAAATGGGAAAAGAAGGATCATGCAGAACACAGAGATCGAAAGGAAGTAAAAAGAAAAGAACAGGAGAAAAACAAGGAAGACCCCGCAAGATCAGTGCTAAGTTCAGTGCTCGGAGATTCCTATTCGATCCAATCAGGAATAATTAAACCAGATCTGCATGATTTCATTGTCCATCAGCATCGGCAATGTCGATATCCCCGTCACCCGCGGTATCCGCGGGATCTTCACGAGTTGGAGCGTTGGTGCCAACCGGGGTGGCATGGATCAGCGCATCGGAAATGAAGGCATCCTCCACGGCAGCCTTTCTCCGGAAGACACGAAGCCAGCGGCGGCCCCATTGGCGGAGGATGGCGTCTTCGGGCATATCACCCGACCCATCACCACGCTCCATAAGTTCGTCGTTGCTACCGGCGGCGACGGAGACGATGGCATCCTCGATGAACTTGAAGAGGTTCTTCATTTCAACGCGTTCACGGGACAGAGTCTCGTCGAGAATGCTGAGTTGGGGCTCGTACAGGTTCTTTTGGGTGCGAGCAGCCACAATCTGGCGCATACGGTTGGTGACCTTGCCAACGGTGGCGGAGATCATCTCATAGATGTGGGGCTTGGAGAGAATTGAGCCAGCGGCAATGTGCTCGTGGAGGGCCCACTCCAGGACCGAAAGAGGGCTGATGATAGTGTAGTTGAGCAACTTGTCGACAATATTGATGGCAATGCCCGGCTGGTCAGCCCAGTACTCCATGACCGAGGTGATTATTTGCAAGCGGGCCTTCTCAGAGGCTGCGCCAACGGCGAGTAGGCGGTCCTTGTTACGCTCGATGCAGGACAGGACATGGGACAATGACTTGGAGCCCACAAAGCAGATGGACGTAACGAGGGCGTCCGTAGAAGGGACCTTGGGGTCTTCTACACCTAGGCTCTGCGCTTGCTCCTCGATGGAAGCAATGATGGGTTCGAGTTCATCGTCGTTTGCCTTTTTGCGGATAAGCTGCATGAGCTCTTGTCCCTCCTTGAAATAAGGGGTCGCTATTGTAGGTTGATGGTTAGTGGACTAGATAGAGTACAGCGGGGTGGGCATGATGACGATTATTTTCATGCGTACCTTCGGAGGAATATTTGAACTCGGGGGTGTCCTTCTCCTTGCTTTCTGTGATCAAATGCAAGTAAGGCTCGGGCAAAGTGCCCTTAATGCGCTGCGCGAAGCTCAGTCGAATTTCCTTGTCCAGTGCTCCATGAATGAATGCCATTCTAGGATGAATGGCGGGAAGCTCGAGATTCTCAACCCTAATTCTCAAACTGTTAGCTCTTGCCTGCGCCTGTCATCTCGCTACACTGCCGTATTCACTTACCACTCGCTCCACTTCCAGGTGAAACCAAAGTTGCTCAAGTGATGGGCAAACCAATCCAAGAACCGGCTGCTCAATTCCAGATCCATAGTCTCCAGGTTGTTGTACAAGAACCGAATGGCACGGCCCAAGCTTGGCGCAATTGCTGCAGGCGCGATCTTGCAGCACTCGGTCAAGACGGAGTGATAATAAACAAGTTTGTGTTCCGGAGTGGGCAGCTGGAACAGCTGTGAGAAGACGGCATCCACCGCGACATCCTCGGGCTTCCACGCCGTGTTATCACCAGCAATCTCACGCATACGGTCAAAGGGAGTAGCGCGCTTGACAAATGTATCACGGGTGTAATAACAATCCACATCGATCAGGTACTTAGCCGTAGCGACGCGGTTAAAGTCAAGGAGATTGAGGGTATCCACCAATGCGTCTCTCAGGAGCGAAGCAGTGATGTCGGAGATGGGAGGCACGGTGTCAATCTCCTGGTTGGCGTAGACCGAGAGGTAGACCTCCGGGAAGAGAGCCCGAGGGCCATATGGCACGGGGTTCGGGACAGTAATTTGCGGGAAAGCAACCTTGGTCACTACCTCGAACGGCTTTTGCTCGTCACCCTCTGATTCCCGCACATCCTTCCATGGCCGAGGCAGACACTTCAACTCCCAACCGTTGCTGGCTTCGCCCTGCAGCTGGCGCTGGAGGACACTGATCAAACTGGGACCTGCGGCGGATTCGTTCTCCTCGGGACTGAAGGTGTTGACCAAGTCGACCAGGGCGTGGGGAGTAGAAGCAATGATATCGGTCTTCTCGAGAAGTGCGGAGGCTTGAGATTCGAAGCCGGTGGCAGGGGACGACATCACGTAAGGAATAGTGAAGAGGATAATCTTGACGAGCTCCAAGCCGAGCAACTATACCCGCAAAAAATGGTTAGTATCGATCCATGATCTTCTAATTTCAAGAGGCTAGTAGACTTACGTCTTCCGAAGATGCGGTCTGCAGATCAACCGCACGGGCAAATAGCTCCTCCAAAAGTGTGAAGATGCCATCACCCTCGTAAAGAGGCTGTAGACAACCCAGGAAGCGAACGAGGAGCTTGACCTCGCGCCATGATCCCGAATCAATGTATTTCTGCAAAGCCGTGGCCGCTTTGTTCAAAAGTTCCGTTCCCAGCTCCGGCTTGTTGTTGTACACAAACAATGCCGTCGCAGCAACGAAGGGCATCTTCATTGGTTGTTCCAGGACTCTGTATCGCATACAATTGTCAGTAGGCGCATTGAGGTGGTGCTGGCGGGAGCCAAGGGCAAGGTGTCGTACAGGTCAAGGGAAATGTTGATCAAAGTGTCGCGCAGCTCCTCATCCTCGTAGTTTTCAGTCACAGTCTTTGCGATTCCAACGACATCATCCTCCACTCTCCGAGCAGCCTAAGGAACGAGTTTCAGCATCAGTGACAAGTTCCGAAACAGAGTAGCACAACAACGCGCCTGGAGCTTGTAAAGGAAGGCGACCCTACCGATTCCGCAATGGTCAGAAGCTGCCGGCGAACTTGAACAAACAGTGGCTCCTCATATCTCCGTCGCTGAGGGCGGCGATCAAAGTCCTCGTCATCTGCAAACGGTTCATGGTCAGCAGCGCGTAAAAAGAGACCTTCGGGAGGGTCGCTCACCTCGATAACGGCGCTTGCGCCCACCACCTCCGCCACCCCGGTAGCCATTGTTCCGGCGCTCATATTCGGCCATTGTGTATGGAGATTGAAGTGACAATGGGAATGACCAAGAGCTTGAGATTGGGAGGAGATTCGAAAAGGTTCAGCGGAGGAGAGCTTCCCCGAAGGACGACGACAGGTCGGAGGGGAGGATAATCCGGCCCGACCGCCCTGCATCAAACAAAAAGTAAATGCGGAATCCAACAGCTTATTGGGTCAATGAAGATGTTTGCAAATGCATGAATTAGATACTGATTTTGTATTTAAAAGTTATTTAAGATATACATTACCTGACCACACTCATGTTCACAAAGCATAATATTTGAGGTAATCCGTCCCAGCAGCTAAGTCTTCCAGCTATAGGAAGTTCTCCATATGAGCACGACCGGGCAAAACAATCGTATACCTCTATCTTCGACCGGCTAGTTGCTTTTGCTTCATAAGATACCTGAAATACACACTGCAACATATTTGGGCATGTCTTGGGGGTTGAATCACAATCTAGGCAGATGAAATCAGCCCTTAGTTGGTGAAATCGTCAGGAAGTGCCTAGCAGTTACTAACGAAATAACTCGTATAGAGACCGACCGCTTGATGGTACATCTACTTCTTGACCAACGGATCAAATTTTTAGGCATCTATTTGTCAGCTCTCCATTGTCTCGATTCAGAAAGTGGAAATGAATCATGAAGAGAGTTTCCATACGAATATCAGACTAAGGGAAGTGACCAAGTCATAGAGGTAATCAACACAGAATACTGTGATGAAGTGTACCTTGACGATGGAGAACCTCATCGATCAGAAGAAGTCGCCGGACGACCCATTCTTGGAGTCCTCAGCTACAAGAGAGAACCTAAATAAAGAAATAGTCCGAGTACAGGGCTCAATTAAGATTCCAGGCCTACTTCGCCGTGCGCGAGGCTAGCCGCATCTTCTCAGATGGGTTCTCTCGATGAAATACAGACCCTCATATCAAATCTCGAAGATGAGGAGGTTCTGAGCATCAAGCCCAAAACGCTTGTGCAGACTGCAGTCGTTAGTCTGCAGTCGTTTCTATGTGTACTCTACACTTGCAATGGTACAGGAGGATTGGTATCCTGGGTCTACGATCCTTGTTTGCCATGGAGGTCTTGGGAAAACACATCGCAAAGTTATTCGTCGAAGCGCAGCGATCGAAAATGTATGCGCAAATTGAGTTAGGTAAACAGCGGGCTGGCACAGATATACAAGGAGGTTTTTACCTTGGATGATGATTAGCTTATGATCAAATGGTTAGCCAAACATCAATAGAGATGGAGTCTCTTCATTTTTCATTCTACAAGTGCTCGCTATAAGAGCAAGGATCTACAAGCCAGGCGGGGCAGTTGATGATCACCCCGCTCGAATCGGAGTATAAAGTCCAGTTGGTCCAATAGAATATCACCAAAAGAAGCGCTTACGAAGACACGCAGCTTCACTATTCCAGTCAGATGCCTTCGAAGCATCACTTTGATACTCATTCTACTTGGCGTGGCTGCAGCCGTTTCCTGAAATGGTAAATGATGTACTCGTAGGCTTAGTCCGGTCAAAACATAAGTCACCAGGGTCTGTAGATCGCGATAAGTAAACACGAATGACGTAGCTTGATGATTCTTCCTCGTTGATACTAATGAACATTCGACCTCATTCAAGTCCTTCTTTCCTCTCTCTCACTAGGCTGTGAATCCAAGCAGCACGGAAGTTCGCTTTTCTCCTTCTCTTTTTCCCTTGATCAATTATTGTTTATTATGTCGGATTGCGGCGACCCAGTATCTTTCTCCGTTGATGTAAATCATGACAACGATAAGAATGTTCCGACCGCATCATTTCCACGCTCTAAGGAGCAGGACTTTATTGAGTCCTTCTCCCGAAGGCCGAGCTTCATGGATCATCTAGCGGACTCCCGAGAGTCACAGTTTCACGTACAGGACAGAACTGAGCTGGAGCGATACTTTGTATGTAGCCCCGGATCAGAATTATCGAGGATAAAATTTATATATAACATTCGACAACTTAGCATGGCCCCCGCAATATGACAAGACATTCGAAATGGCCGACTGTCATGAGAGTCCAAGGGAGTGTAATGCCTCAGATGATTTTACCGCTACTGCTTGTTGGGGGCTGGGCCACTCTGATTACCTGCATTTCTCATTTCAAACATAACCGTGAGTCTGATTTCTTTACCAACTTATCAAAAAAAGACCTGATTGGTTGATTAAGGATGTAGTTGGTATCAACAATATCCTTCTTACTGTCCTAGGTTTCGTGGTCGGGTTGTCATTGTCTTTTCGTGGCTCAACTGCGTACGAAAGGTATACTTCCCTACAAACTCACATCTTTGATTGCATCTAAAACTCCCTAGATGGGCGGATGGACGCAAGTACTGGGCAGGGCTCATTCAAACCTCGCGTAACTTGGCCCGCATCATCTGGGTGCACATTGACGAACGGGAAGGAGAGGAGAATAGCAAGGTGGACATTCTGAGAAAGATGTATATTCGGGGACCGGTCTGGAGTTGATTCGGACTTGCACTAACCACTAACCATCTCATTATAGATCAGCGATGAACCTCATTCTCGCCTTCGCCGTCTCATTGAAACACAAGCTCCGCTTTGAACCAGATGTCGCCTATGAGGATTTGGCCGGTCTCATCAGCCATTTAGATACATTTGCGCTAGACGCACACGATAATAGCGTTGTATCGCCGCACTCCAAAACGCCCTGGAAATCCATGGGAGAGTATCTGGGGTTCTCATTCGCCAAGTCTAACCCTCGCAAATTGGTCAAGAGATCCAAAAAACCCCTGGGACATCTCCCGTTTGAGATCCTCGTACATTTATCTGCCTACGTTGAGAGTTGCGTCAAGAATGGCACACTCTCATTGCCCTTATACCAGGGTCAAGTCAGTAAGTCGAAGAGAGTCGTGCGAATGGCAAGCTCCCAAAGTTCTCAACTGATCGCATAGTGACCCTGCTGTCCTCGCTAAACGAAATCTTGACCGGAACGGAGCGAGTCCTGGATACGCCTCTACCCGCAGCTTACAGTATCGCCATATCACAAATTTCTTGGGTTTACGTGATGCTCCTCCCCTTCCAGTTGTACAATTTCTTGCATTGGACTACAATTCCCGCATCTCTAGGTACGCCAATGCCGCGGTCAATTCTGAAACACAATGGAACATCCCTAACCTATCCGCCTCTATCTAGTGGCCGCATACATCATCATCGGCCTACTCTTCATCGGTAGTGAGATTGAAAATCCCTTCGGCGAAGACGTCAATGACCTACCACTCACAGCATACTGTCACCAAATTGCCAAAGAGCTTGATATCATCACTGCCACCCCACCTCCAAACGTGGAAGACTTTATGGGTCGCCCGGAAAATCTTGTTCTATTTCCCCTCAGTCAGGATGGGTATCCTACGTGGAAGGATAGGAGTAAGGCAGATATCCGTGCTGCCCTACGTGCGAAATTCGTTACCAATCCAGGTGCTGTGGATGGATCGAATGCCTCTACCACGGGAATGAGTTTCTCGACGCGGAAAACAATGGAGTCCGTGTGAGCTGTCCTATTCCATTCCTGTCCTTTATGGCTGAGAGGTTTGATGGTGTGAGATTTCAGATTAATTTGTGGGTGCGATTTGGGGGTTCTGAGTTTATTCTTGAGGTGAAGATAGTCTTTGACTACAAAACAAAACCAATCATATGCCTATGCAGTAAATCCAAACAACGGTGATTATGACTTTGTTCATTAGTCAAGTCGACCAAGCGAATAATTGTATTCGTCTATATACATTGCAATCATGAGAGTATGTTTGAGATGGCGTATATGCGAGTGGAGGTATCTTCACTAGCCACTGCAAGTTCAAAATGAGTCCTGCTATCCACATCAGCGGCTGGCACGGGCCGCCAGGATAATTGGGTGATTGTCTTCGACGGGGCAATAAGCCGATCGATAGCCACAACTTGCTGTGCCTCGAGGCTATCAATAGCAATTCTGTGAATCGAGACGGCACCAGTATCCTCTCCCGCAGCCAGAATGAAGTTGTTCTTATAAGGGGTGGGCAAGAATGCAACCGCCGACACCGCAGATGTCAAGGCGATGGTAGTCTTGCATACAAATGCTTCTTCGGTCCTTTGCCAGATCTTAACGGATTTGTCACGACCGGCTGTGGCGAAGATGCGTTCGGCGGTTGTTGGGGCCCATGCTGCACCCAGGATCATTCGAGAGTGGCCCTTGGGGTTTGTCGTCCAGCTGGTGAATGTGGTCGGATCTTGTTCATCTCGTGCGAAGACGGCCCATTGGCGGTCGCGGCCCACACTGAGGAGGAACTTGTCGTCATCGGAGAATGACAGGTCGGTGATTGTTAGGGAATGTGCTGTGAGAGATGGCTTGATCTCATGCCAGTCTGATGTATCATACAAACGGATCACTGCATGATCGACAGAGCTGGCCTTGCAAGCAGTAGCAATGAGCGAGCGGTCGTGACTCACGGCAACGGCGGAAATTTCATAGCCGTGACCGTAGAGCTTCTCGTGCTCAGGCCACAATGTATATCGAGATAATTGGTCTTCAAGTGGCGGGGAGTCGGTAAGCAAAGAGGTAGCAGGAGCAGATTGCGTCGCTCCATTGAAGTTCTCATTTTCTTCAACCGGGGCTTCGTCTCCTTGAGCCTTATTCGAAAGACCCAATACTGGAATCTCAGCGGTGTCCGGCATGTCACTCTCAATGACTTGTTGGAAGCCAGTCAGCTTCTCGAGAAGCTCTGCGATCTGCTTGGGCTCATTGAAAACCCGCAGAAGTTTTTCATCTGCACCGGATACAAACTGTGCAGGACCCAACGTGTCAATGCAATTCAGGTCATATCCGTGAATTTGAGGGCGAGAGAACTCATGCCATGAGCTCTTGTTATCTCGCAACCATTGAGCATGCAGACGTGTAGTTTGATCGGCGCTAGTGGAAAGTAGGTAGCCACCGCTGGGCTCCCATTGCGCACCATTCGCCGACCGCACATGGCCTGAGATGCCGAACTTCTGAGCCCAGAGATCTGCTTCCGAATCATACTGCCAGACTCTCCAGCTCCCAGTACGGCCGAGGCTTACCACCTGCTTTCCATCCGGCGACCAGAGACCGATCCAGAAGCCACCAGCACTACCAGTCGCGGTGGTCGAGCCCTTCTGAGTACTAATCTCTCCCATCCTTTCCCCTGACACCCAGACTCCGGATACTGGGTCTTGTTCCCAGATGGTGATGGTATTATCAGCTGATGCTGTCAGAAGTTGTGATCGCGCTGGATCGGGGTTCCATGCTGTGGTGTAGATCCAGTCTTCGTTGCCGAATAAAAGAGCCTCGAAAGTGATCGAGTACTTTGACCCAGCGGCTTCAAACTCGTGGGCCTTGTTGGAGAGAGTAGGCTCCATACCACCCAATAGAGGATCGTCTTCATCAACCGTGGAAGAGACCTCTGCTTCACCCTGACATAGTCGCCACAGGCGAATGTACTTGTCTTGACTAGCAGAGGCAAGCAAAAGATCATTGGTCTTGCCCTGCTTATCTTGCGTGAACGAGAGCGACCGAATCCAAGCTTCGTGGCCCGAAAGCACAGCCCGACGCTGGAATTTCGGCGCGTCAACAGACGATTCAGCAGAGAAGATCTGCACGCTCGTGGTAGTTCCGGCGACTGCCAGCACCAACGGCTTGCCATTGTCTCCCTCGAGTACCCGCAAAGCCAGCGTGAGCGGGAAGAATCGAGGTTTCATGGGAATTGTTTCCACCAATACACACTTAAGTTCATTTAGCGCACCAATTCTCCAAATCCGAACTGTTCCATCTGCAGCACCGCTTGCGACGATATCCGTTCCGTCGGCCACGGCAATCGCATTCACGCTTCCTTCATGGCCATGGAGGGAAGCTACTTGGTTGTAGTTGCGCGAGTCACACTCTTCTTGTTTCCATACTTTAATCGTACGATCGACTGAGCCGGTAAGGAGGAACTTCGTCCCTGAGGCGGGGCAGGTGTAAAATCTGACGACGCTAACTTTGTCGGAATGGCCCACGAGGAGAGCATACACACCCTTATGCGAGTCATCCTAAGAGAACCGTTAGCTCTGCAGCAAGCTTTCGAACTCAATGGACCATACCAAAGGATTCCACAGGGCGACATTGTTGTCCGCACCAAAGGCGAGCATGCCCGACTGGACATCCCAATCCGCGGCCCCAGGGTGTCGGTTTCCCCCCACACTGATATAGTCGGTTGTGACAGACGCCATGCTTGCAGAGTATAGTGCGAGCTCAGACGTCCCCGTCGTGTCGACGTTGGAGATTGCAGTGACGGAGAAAAGAGCTGTCGCAAAAGATAAATTGTGGAAGCGGTCTTATCGATAAGGACGATTCTGCCCCAGCCCCTCCCCACCGCCATCGTCAACTTCCACCTTTCCCCAGTCCAGTCAGGAGAGTTCATATCGGGGTTAAAGGCTCAATAACCCTAGAAAACCATCTTGATACTTCCTACAGTCATGTCTGATGCTGCCAAGGGGGCTGCTGGCCCAACCATCCCGATCACCATCGAGTTCACGTACCGTCCCTCGATTTTTCCGAACGATTGATTGAACAGCTTCTAACACGGATTCTATAGTGGCGGACTCGAGTTACTATTTGGCAATGAGCGGAAGCATAAAGTCTCATTACCTGCATCTATGGAAGACGGCAACCCGACCAACATCGCATACCTACTTCCATACCTGGTCGACAATCTCATGCAAGACCAACGGAAGGAGATGTTTATCATGGAGGACAATGTGTATGTGATATGAAGACCATTGACAAGGCCCAGGACTAAAGAGCTACAGGCGGCCCGGTATTCTCGTTCTCATCAATGACGCCGACTGGGAACTCGAAGGCGAGGAGAAATACGAACTCCAAGCAGGAGATACTATTGTGTTTGTCTCGACTCTACACGGAGGCTAGTGATAGTTGCGAGTGGTGCATACGTGGATAAAGATATAAGCAATTGAATTGCGGCTGGAAAAAATCGGGGGAATGATGACCCCACCATGTCAACAAGGAAGAACTCCTCCTTCCGGACTTTAAACAACGTCTTCGACGTGTTGCTGGGAGATTCGCTCGGGCTCGCGAGGAGTGCGAAGTCCACTTGGGGTCCTGAATCCACTTTGAGGAGTCCCAGCCCCATCCAATGGACTGCCCAAGCCTTGGATTGGAGAAACGAACCCGCTGGGAGGCACCGGAATTTTCAGATCTTCGGGCGAGGCGGGAATAATCGCTTCTGGCAGGTCAGGAATATGAATTCTGCGTGCTTCGTTTTGGTAGCTTTCGGGAATAATCTAGAATAATTCAGTTGGCATCCTTAACATTAAATATCAGGCAGCTTTCTAGTTGGTCGTACCTCAATGATCTCATCACGTGGGAATTCCAAGAATGGAATGTCGGCGGCGTTACAAGCCATCAGATAGCCGTACAAGACTCTCAGGACGCTTTCGTGGGCAATAATGAGCAGATCATTCTGCTCTCGCTCAAGTTCGAGAATGACGGGCTCGAGACGGACAGCGAGGTCATGGTAAGACTGTTCAAACGTCAGCCCTGGTTCAGTCATCAATACTTCTGGTCTTCCTTACTTCGGCTCGAGGGTACCGATGATGGTAAGGATCAAGCTCATGCTTTGCGACTTCGTCCGGCCACTCTGCACGGATGCGTCTCTCCGACATCTTTTCGCAGACACCGGGATTGAGTTGACTCATTTGAGAGCGTTGTTGGACCTTGTAACCTTTGTCGTAGAGGTATTTCGCAGTCTCTACGGTTCGACGGCGAGTAGACGTCCATACCTTCAGCGGTCGTAGTTCATAGCCCGCATCACCCCGGGCGATCATGTCCTGTTTCTCAGACTCTCGGTGAGCAAGCAGGCGGTCTGTCATTTTTCTGGCGTAATCGTCGCCCTGTTCGGATAGACCCAAATCGGACTTGTAGGATGCAACATCTGCCGATACACCGGCCTGTAATGAATGGTCAGTTTTGGTCAAACAATGCGAGCATGGCTGCAGTGAACACCTACCCGAACGAAGTAGGTCCGTCTCGATTTAATGTGGAGGTTCAGGAGGTAGAAAACGATGCGGTTGGAGAGATAGCCGAAGCTGCAGTTGTTGACGATAAGGCGCTCTCCAGCATTGATCATCTGCTAACAGGTAAGTATCTGATACCGAGGGAAGCCAGGTATGACAAACCTTGATATAGTTCAGGTCCTTCTCTTCCATGGTCTGGAATTGGGGAATGCGCGAGGAGATACGGGTCAAATAATGCTTGACTGCATCCTCAGGGCTCCATGAGACGTACTAGGAATAGGGTGAGTGGGGCAGTCCTCGCCATCTAGTTGTGCAGTACTCACATCAGGGGATGAAATCTTGACTCGGCGAACGTTCTCCTCGATGATCCGTTCATCATCGCACCAAGACTCAATGAAGAGTGTCTATGTAATCATGTAAGGTTCTGGCATTATATAAGTCCCACTGAGCCAACGAACCTCGATGTCATGCTTTGCAAACTCTTTGGCAAGTGAGCGCCGCCCCGAAGCCAGGGGGTTAACCGCATCATAGATTGCTATCTGGCCGTTCTCGTGACTCAAGAAGCGGTAGATGTCCTCGCGGCACTTTCGTACAATCTTCTGGCGAAGCAAGACCGATGATGCCGAGGCTATTTATTGCATTAATGGAGGCGACTCCTCGGCTATGTCTGTGGCACACTCACCATTGACAAAGAAATAGTCATCAGGCATGTCCTCGCCAAATGGGATCGTAGCCCGTCGATAATCACCGAGATGGAAAATTCTGGTTTTGACTCCAAGCCTGTTCAAATTGTCAACTTAATGCTTAACCCAAAGAAGCGGAACTTTCTAGCTTCCCGACAATGAGACATACCATCGCAAGTATCGCGCCAAGGCCACGGACATGTGTCTATGATGATTCAAGTTTATGAGTACATCGCATATACTGTCATAGCGCAAGCAGGTCAAACCTACGTCTTTCCTCTAGCGGGCAACCCCACCGTGATGATCACAATGCGACCCGAGTGGAAAAGCCGACCAGATTCCGTGCTATACAGCTGAGCTGGTGCCAGATCGGCCTTTTCCGGAAGATCGTGAATCGCATCAACGAAAATTGAAGATTTCCGCCGGAACTGCGGCGAGTTGGCCACGATCTCTGCCGTACTGATACTGACGTCAGTTTTGCTCCCAGGTAGAGAAGCTCTATACTTTCTGGCAGACTTGGTCCCAAAGGCAGGACGTCCAAGGAACCATATGTATTCTGCTTGCATGATTGAGATAGAATATCTCTATACAGCTATGCAACGAGTATCAAGCTAGGGAGATGGCTGACTTACAGTAGGGTGTCCATGATGGCGGGGCGGGCAAGGTCCTCTTGCTAAAATTGAAAAAAATCACTCAAGCAACTGCAAGCGATGCTACACTCTGGAGCAGCTGAGCAACAATTGCAAGAGAAAATCCAATCGCCTACGCCGGATGGCGAAATCTTCGATGAAAGGGAAGTTGGGGGGATGAAGGAAGAGCAGTAGTGGAAGGCGGCATGGGCGGTATACGCGATAACGTGTAGATATCGGGTGGATCCTCAGCTTAAAGTCCAGTCTGGATCTATACAGTTCGCCTCAAACTCACTAAGACGGTTGAAAAAACCTTTTCTCGATAATAACGGAGCTTCCAGCTCCTGTGTGTGATATTGACATCTTAGTTTCTCTCTTGAATCTCTTAGAATCTCAATATGCAGCGGATGGCTCCGTATAGGCGCGTCCGAGAATCTCCGGTGCGCTTACCTAAGGCCCGGCAGCCGGCAGCGACCAAAGACGCTACTCAACTGGCATTTTTCAAACCCGAAAGACTTCAGCTCCGCTTCCCTTCGAATACCTCAATACTCTCTGCCCGACTTCCCCGAGCGCATAATCAGATACAGCCCTTATTCCATCCTCTCCATCATCTGAGTCGTTCACTCGTCCCAGATATACCGGGCTGGTCTCTATCCTCCTTCCTTTTGACTCATTGTCCTTCTGCAACGAAAAAAACCCCCGTTGACCGGCATCGCGTGACGACATCTCTATAATCAACTCTCCCCTATCCTTCAAAATGGCCGACCTCACATCATCTCTGTCCATGCTCACGGACAATCCCGCGATGGCGATCGTGAACGATCTATACACCTCGTTCTCCGAGCGCCGGGCCCTGCTCAACCTGCCCAACCCCGGTACCGTGGACAACATCGCGCGCGAGGTGCAGAAGGAGGTTCTGCTGTCCAACTTCATGTTCACAGGCCTTCGGGCAGACCTGACCAAGGTCTTTGGCATGTCTCCTCTGTTCCGTGTGTCCCACGCCTTCTCAATGGGCTCGTCGGGCAACCTGCCTCCGTACGCTTTCTCTTCCATGTACGGCAGCCCCAAGGTAAGAACAAGCTCCATCTTTTACTCCGTCGTCATGCAAAAAGAGATACTATATTCTTTCCTGATTCGATATCTGATGAATCTCTCCTTTTATCTATAGGTCTTCATGCAAGGCAACCTCGGAAGTGACGGTACCCTCTCCGCCGTCTACAACTGGCGCTGGACCCCGGCCCTCGTCACCAAGACCAACGCCCAGATCATGCCCGGCGCCACCCAGGGTCTCATGCAGATTGACAACGACTACACTGGCAAGGACTTCTCTGCGTCTCTCAAGGCTTTCAACCCGTCTTTCCTCGAGGGCGGCCTTACCGGTATCTTCGTTGGTAGCTACCTCCAGTCTGTCACCCCCGGCCTGGCTCTTGGTTTCGAGGCTATCTGGCAGCGTCAGGGTCTGAACACCCGCCCCGAGACTGCTCTGTCCTACTGCGCCAAGTACAAGGGTGATGACTGGATTGGTACCGCTCAGCTGCAGGCCCAGGGCACCTTCGCCGCTACCTACTGGCGCAAGCTGTCCGAGCGTGTTGAGGCTGGTGTTGACATGAACCTCCAGTTCGCTCCCAACGCTGCTGCTCTGATGATGGGTGGTCCTAGCCGTGAGGGTACCACTGCCATTGGTGCCAAGTACGACTTCCGTGCTTCTTCCTTCCGCGCCCAGGTTGACAGCGCCGGCAAGGTCAGCTGTCTTTTGGAGAAGCGCATTGCCATGCCCATCTCTCTCACCTTTGCTGGTGAGATTGACCAGGCTAAGGTATGATAACTTTTTACTTCACTATCCTGTTATGATTTGATACTGACAAGTCTTTTTCCAATAGCAAACCGCCAAGGTCGGCCTCGCCGTCTCCCTCGAGATTGCCGGTGAGGAGCTCATAGAGCAGCAGGAGAAGGCCGATCCTAACATGGTTCCCCCTCCCTTCTAAGCTTCTTGAACCCTTCTCCCTCTTTCCGTCCGAGTTTCCCTCCTCAAAACCTCTCGAGGTCCAGATGCATTCATCCCTTCCAGCGTCTCTCGAGTTAACCACCCTTTCGACCTCTCTGTTTTAGTAGTTCTTTCCCCCTTTCCCCCCTTTCCCCCCAATGTCTGGATTGACATGGCATGTCAATTCCATCTCCTTCGGTATATCTCCACCTGAATCTGGGTTGCTGGAGTAGGCGGCATTTGTTTGGCGCCATGGAGAGTCCCGCATGACCTGTATAGATTCACATCGCTGTGTTTTTTCTCTCTGCCAATGGTTTCTTTTCTATTCCGTCTCTTTTTCCTTCTCCCTCTGATCTAGTCCTCTCTTCCTTTCTTCTCCCGTCTCCGCCAATATCTGATGCTCGCATTTCTCCGGCTTTTTGTCTTGGTCCGTGGTCTTGTGTGTCTTGTCTTCTTGCGTGACTGGTTGGGGATTTGGCTTTACGGCTGCCATCTATCCTTTTCATTTCGAGGCTTTGGTGTTTCTCGTGTGGTCTGTGGGATTGCAAGATTTTATCTGTGAGGATGGAGGTTGGAGGTGCATGGGTTGCGTCTGGAGAGATCTGGTCATGTTTCGCATCATAGACGGACCAGTGTAAAACAATCTTTGAATCTTAATTGCAGCGCTTTGCATGTTGTATGGCTTGTTTATTGCTGATTTTAGAAGTATCGTAGAGTAATCGGTCTGTATTCTGTTGAAATCCGAGTGATAAATTGTTCTCGGACTCAAGCTCGGCAAGCAAGTTTTGACCAATCTTTTGGATCCAAATCAGGAGCCACATATTGTATTAGACCTGCCTTTTAAGCGTTAATGGCCTGTACGAGGGGTTTTAACGATAGATTTCAGCCTAATTGATACAGTTCCATTCTAGGAGTCTCGTTATGCACTCAGTCTTCCCCTATGAAGTACCCTTTCCTTTATATATTGCCTAACCCACGCTACCAATGATCGATGTTCCATTGGAAGACCAGTCACACAGTTTAAGGCCTGTGAGGAAGGATGCCCTAGTATGGGATGATTATAGTGTTGCTGGACATCATCCAGGTCGAGAACAATTAGAGCAAACCGGTCTATTGTGGTTCACAACTGCACAGCCCAGCGTCACCCACCATTTCTAATCCCAATAACAATATATGCATAGATAGTATGCTTTAGCTCTGACTCGGCGTCTCGCCGAAATGGGATAGGTTATTAACATACACAGTAATCATAATGACTGTATGTATATGTTTTCCGGTTGGAAAACCTAAGAGTCCGTTCACATGTATATGGATGTGCAAGACGTTTAATAGTGTACGGGGCTGCATAGAACATGATTGTTGTTGTCCCTCTGGACTACAAGCGCTGGGTGTCAATATTGACTGCTTAAGCTCACCACATAACTATGCTCGGCTACTATAAGCATCCTTCTTGACCGGGAGATATTTTCACAGGCCTGTCAGATTCACGTAATATACAGCTCAGTCCCTATATCCACTTCCCCACGCCTCCTCCTCTTCCCCTCAATGCATCATCACCATCATCACACAAACCCCGAAGCCACCCCCGCGCACAACCACCCCAGTCCCCCCAAAATCACAGAGTCAATCTGATAGTCAGCCGGGGGCCACAGCTGCGGCCCTGACATCATCCTCATAGTCTGGCCCAGTCATTTTACCCGGGTTTGTCGACCTGCATTGGCGTCTTTGGGAGGAGGGGGGAGGCGCCGAAGCCGCTACTCCTAAAGTAGTGAAGTAACCCGTACAAAACCACTACTGTCAGTGTAAGTAGGGTTTAAGTCACGTATCTCCGAGGCTAGTGATCGGATTGATGGCAACGCGAGTCAGATACCGTTTAGTTTTGTGGGTTGGGACAAGATGAGTGTTTTATAGGAGGGGAGGGTGACGGTCATTAGGTTAGGACTTGGGACTGGATATATTAAATGTGTCTAGAAGGTATTCTGGACGGACCATGGACTGTGTATTTTGGACTGGGGGGTTTGGATAAACTCGATGATTTGAATTCCTACTTGTACCCCGGTGATGTATATCTCTCCCCCTCCTTCATCCCCCATAAACCCACGGCACGCCCCTCGTACAAGGTAAAGTGTAAATTATCATTGACGTCCGTCGAAAACTATCATCATTGAATTGCGGCCCGACCTGACTCGGTTATGAAATGCCATGGAGTGGGAGGGGTTCTGATTATTCGCATTACTTTCTGTAATGTTGTTGGTTAAAAAAGGGGAGTGGACTCGAACCGATTCGAAAATTCCAACTACTGTAAACTACTCCAGTCGAGTCCCCGCAGCGAACCGCAGTGCGGGCTCTGGTTGCTCGTTTCCTTGAAATTGATTGTGGGTAACGGTTCCACTCCCGAGTTGTCTTTTTTTGGTCCTGCCACTAGACTACCGTACTGGGGTCCTGGTTGGATTGGATTGGATTTGCAGACTACTGGCTGGGAGTCCGCTTCTTTCTGCCTTTGCGGAAATTAAGTACATATTTTACAGCATGGAAAGTAAAAATTCGTCTTTTTTTGTGAGTGTAGGCGCCCGTTTAACTGTGAAACACTCGTACACGCGCAATTTAAATCAGAGGGAGGGTTTTTACTTCAGGTTTGGACCCTGACAGCCGTAAAATGGATTATGGGGTTTGCATTGACTGGCTAGAAAAATACGAAGGAAGACTCGACTCGTTAATTAATTCTTAGAGTTTCGCTACTCGCTAGTCGGGCAGCTCTACTATATGTGCAACGACGACATGTACGAGGCATACGGCACGGCATAGCTTATTTACCACAATCTTAATTAGCGACAGCTCCAAACCTAACATACCAGCCATGCCCATAGACGCTCTGAACGAGGGGGCAACTTATTTGGATCGTCGCGAAAAACTGGCAGATCGCCGAACCTACCCTACAGTAGCGCCCAGGTCCAGCATGAACGACAGAACCACGAGCCGTGAACTTTACTGTAGATCATCGAGGACGGTTTCGAACACACCCAACAACGTACCAAAAAGGCAACAGGCAACCACAGTAGGATAAGAACTAACAAACTACATATACATATCGCAATTTTAATCCCAAGTATGGACAGAAGTATGATTGGAAGGGCCGAGTATACTTAGATTAATATTGGATCCCTCTAATCTCGGGCGGGACCTCAACCAATGAGCCTCGCGGAGATCAACGTTTCGCGTTCGCATTACTCGGAACATTCCTAAACGTCTCTCCGACGGTTAGTCTCAATTTCTCGCTACCGAGGGTCTCAATGGTATAGGTTGAACATTGGTCTGCACATGATCGGTTAGAGATTAGTTGTATGAGCAGATTGTTTGTGGCATGTTATGTAAGAACTGTGGTGCTCTCGGGGCTGGGGACGAATGTGCATATAACATGCAATAAATATGCTTCCTCCCGAGTACATTACTTGTGTTGTGGTTCATGGTGTGGAAACACCATTTTTCCAGGTACAGTAATGTGCATCCGCATAAAATCCTCGTTGTGAATTTTCTTCCTAGAGCATCCGAATACTGCCCAGTCCAACGAGATACTACAAGTTGCCACAGTATCTTTTGTTACTAGGTGGCTCACAATCCTAGACATCACCACGACAAAACAACCGCAAGGCTAATTTCGCCTACCTAACTCCACGTGTCTGCCACGGAGGTGCCGCATTTATTGCAGAGATGTCGTATGTATTCGACCACCCACCCTCTCGCCCTTGCGTCCAGTCAGGTCGCCATTCCCCTTTCCCGTCCCGTCTCAGTGCCTCCCGTCGAGGTCAAACACGCATGCCAATGCCAAATGCCATGCTGGGATCCATATGCGCATTCCCACCCTAGACGGGGGCGTTTTTTTTTTTTTCTTCCACCGGGACGGCGCGGTAGTCGTAGTCTCAAGATAACCAGGGACGGTGGTTCAGCTACAGTACTACATCGCTGTGGGTATCTACAGTAGTAAGTGCATCATCCGTACCTCTTGCATTCCTCATGCCAGTGGCCGGGCTCGGAGGAAGCCCACGGCTCGGTTAACTACGTCGTGTGCCCCGACTACCCTACTCTAGTTCCAGCCCGTTTGTGCCGAAGCCGCAGGGTCCATACCAGGCATGTACGGCGTCCTCCGTGCTTCTTCACGGTGGGTTGCGGGACTCGACTATGGGAAGGGGGGGGGGGTGTTGGATGGGTCGTGCTGTAAGGCAGAATATGGGCGAAGCGACACGATAGGTGATGGATGGTATGCGGTCCGGTCCACCCGTTACAAAAGGGTGTAGATGGAGATTTGACCCCGTATACAACCCGGGTTGGAAACTCGGATGCTTTGTATTGCGTGAGAGTCCACTGGTCAAACACCACGAGCCAGAGATGATCGATGGGGCTGAACCAGGCTGGGAAATGGAGCCTTCACCCCCCGTTCATCCTACTGGTGCCAGTTGCAGGGTTGGGCTCCAGCCCGAGAGACCCGGAACCATCCCCAGCTGACATAAGGGGCATGGCCAGTGAGTAACTATCCGTCGTAGGCCCATCGTTCGTTATTGAGCTGGATTGATATGGTGGAAGTGGCCTCCCTCGATTCTGATTGCCCGATCATCGTTCAGACTCGACAAATTCGCGCATCACCGTGGAGCTAGTCAGTCTTCGATCCAGTCACGGCATCGTCGACTCAGTGCCCCCGTCCATCTCAAGTGCAGTGCCGACGGGGCCGTGCGGGCCTACGTCACTATGGGGAGGGGTGACAGCTGCGTCGCATGACAAGCGTGCGAACTGTGGCGAGTCCCCTGGGTCTGGTGATGTCGATCTGCCAGGGCAAGAGCGTTCAAAGGGGACAAAGGGACGGGAGTCGAAGGGGGTGGGCAACTAAGGAGACATCTGTCGGTCCTCGTGGGAGGATGCATATAGTGCGTTTGGCAAGGATATAACTCGGTTATTAAGATGTCAACTACGGAGTATATGTGAGGGGGGGGGAGGAAAGACTGTAGAATTGTGGTGAGTACCTAAGAGTAGACACTGTAAACTCAAAAAGGACGTGAAATATCAAAGATGCCCTGCCTAACGACTGTTCGGGCCGTGATATTGGACTGTAGATTTCCATTTCTACCTAAAATCGACCCAAATCATCTGGATACCTAAGGCAGGCAAAACTGGTACAATCGAGAGAGTATGCCCGTACTCTGGGTTGCAAAGTCGGGAAAACAGGAATGGCCGGGTTAAAACGTCCAGTACGGTGTAATTACCGGTCAGCAGTGACCAGAAACGGGCGTACCGGTTTTGATTACGGGGTCATACGAGTTGGCCCCTGCTTCCGGGTCTTGGCTTGAGTACTCTGTGCCCCCCCATCCGCCCACTGGATACGGATTGTCCATATGGTTGATTCATCTTCAGTAGACGTTTCTGTCTAACTCACCAAGACTACTGAATATGTGCTATATACTCTCTTTATAGCATTCGCTATCTACTTTACAAATCACTGCCTAGACTGTACTTTACGTACTCCAAGGCACCCCGTCCGAACCTGTGCATTGACCAAAGCCGATTGCAGATGCAGCCTTGGCCCTAGCCCCGACCGCCCAGTAAGCGCCGACCGGGAGCTTCTCAACGTTAACCTTTTCAGCCAGGTGCAGTTGCCCATCTTTGCGCTTCTCATCCTCTTTTCACTTGAACCCTGAACCTAAAATACCTCGTAGTCAAAGGTTGAGGCCAGAGTCTAGGGAGTGGGGTATACTACGGAGCACTATTATACATCATACTATACAGTTCTAGGTTACCGGAGATGTAAGCTGGCCCTTTACTCAAATCAATTTTCAACGTCCCCCTCGTCCTGCTGCTGTTGAGTGGCCCTTGCCCCCCCCCCTCTTCCGTGCCCAGTCCCGCCCCCCGCCCCAGCAGGAGCCAGAATGGGACCCGCGACCCGCTGCATGTTATTGGAGGATCTCGAAAGCCCGTACTCGGGTGCGATCTGTGTGAGGGAGAGAGGTTGGCTGGATGTTGGATGGGGCACGGACAGTTCACCTTTCTTATGACAGATTGACAGGTTGATCACGTTTCTTCCAGGGGTAAAGAGGTGTGAGGAACAGGCCATGGTTGCATCCTAATTTATCTTCAGGTCTACCCCCTTTTTCTCTGAATCACCAGGTTGGGCGTTTAAAAACAATAGAACGGCACGAGAGTACTGTAATAATGGGGAATACGGGAGCTTCACTATGCGATTATGTAAGCGCTCACTAAGGCTTTGCCACTACTGGCGTTAGTGGTGGGCGTTAGCATGGTTTAGGGCTTAGCTTGGTTGTTTACTGGAGAGTCTTGTGATGAATCTGAGTTGAGATTGTATCTACCAGCTAGTAGCTTTTTAGCTCAAGCCATGGGAATACTGAATCAAGGTCTGGACTGAACTGGACTGGACGGTCGAGTGCTTCGAGGCCCCTCGGTACCGGCCAAGTATAGCTGTGAGTTTGCAGACTTTGATCGCTCGTGGTATGTTTTCTTCTGCCGGGGCCCGATATCCGACTCACCGTACTTCTTGGCTGGATGTACGTTAGCGAGGAAGTATATAATACATCCTGGTGAAGGCAATATATGTAGAGAGTTTCCACCTTGGGGTTGGTACCTCTTCTATATCCCGACCGAACAGAGTATACATTATAGAATACCGTCTTACGTGTTTCCCCCCCCCAAGTATACTAATGTGCTATCACTCTCGACGAGGGCTAGAACCCAGCGGTGACCGTAAGGACGGGACAGAGAACGCACGGCTGGAATCCCAATTACTCGGAGCTGGGCATCGGCAACGATCACTGCAGCTCACATGCCAAGGGCCATCCCTGTAGGCATCGATTTAGAAGTACGCGGAGTACATCCTTGAATAAAAGACTGGCGGCCACGACTACGGTATGGAAGCAGCCTCTCATGGTCTCCAATTGAGTCCACCGGAGAAGGGACTAGACCTCCCCAGGAGAGTCCCCAGGGAAGTCCCCAGGGGAAAGGGGAAACAGTGACGGGGATCGACATTCGGTGTTGGGCTGCCGGGTCCCGTTCGTGCCGTATCTCGCATGGCATGTGTGGCTCAAGCTTTGAAAGCGAGATCGGCCGCAGGAGAGGGAGACGAAAAGGGAGATTGGGCTAGTCAAGTACTGCATGAGGTACTACAGTACAGGGTACGGGACTGTGAACTAGTCTGTCCGTATATACAGTAGTCATCACATACGTAGGTGATTCCATCCAGTCGGCACGATAAAAGGTTATTGCTAAAGGAGTAAGGGGGGAGAAAAGATAAAAAAAGAAAATATAGATCTTACGGGAAATAGAGACCGTGCAGCCGAGAGCAAATGACGGGCTCGGGAAACTTCAACGCATACTTCCCGTACGGAGAACGGAGAATGAAATCTCCCCCCACTACAGCTTAAGCCGAAGGACTAGACCTCGAGTTAAATCTTGGCTAAGCTAAAGGTTGTTGAAAATTCAAAATTGGAATTGGTAGGAGACTAAAATAGTACTCTGTCAATGTGAATGGAGGGAGACTAGTCTATAAGCTTGTATGTACTCAGTACACACCTCGTACTCACTCCACATTCACCAAATTTATACTCTAGTTAGCTCCAGGAACAACTATATACTTTATGATTGAAGAACGTGGTCAATATATCAGATGTAGTATAAAACCAAATACTCGGGGGTTTTCCAGTCTAGTTAGTTTTTGTTTCCATCAGACTCAAGACTCCTGGAGCAATGGAACTCGGACGATGGGAAACTGTGGGACTATGGATCTATTTCCACGGGCCACTTCATGGCCCAAGCTTCTTCAAGTCAGCTGGACTCGATGACATCGTGGTCACGAGGCGGATCCAGCCAATCGTCGGGGTTCCTGCGAAAATCGCGGCTGGTCACCCGACCGCGGAACATCAGTGTCTCCGACTACTTTGGTCATTTGGATCATTGGAGAAAGGAGGGAGGGGAAAGTTGAGTATGACGGACTATATTTAGTTATTGTGATTATAGTGTCATCAATAGTACGCAGTAACCGGGAATACCATAGGTTGTAGCACAGGAAGTACAGTGGACATTTAGTGAAAAAGTCCAAAAAGGTAGCGAAGAACTCTCCTCAGATTCCAGGACGCCGGTATGTATTATTGTATCGTCGTGTGGGTAATTGCCCTCGTTCCGATGATATCATCCCAGTCTTGGATACCGCTCAGACAGTTGACGTATCCGTAATACAACAATTGCGGTATTATGTTTTCTATACCTGACCAGCCACCTAAGTGTACAGTACCAAAGCGCCATGATTATTGACAGTAGGAATCATAATCATGAGAGGCAAATAATCAAGCCATGATATTCCAGCTCTTTCAGCTTTGGGGCGGGGGAGATGGGGCAAAACTGATGAGAGATCAGATCTCCAGCCTGACTGTTCTTTCTGCAGGGCATGATCCAATTTCAAAGAGGGTCTATAAAGCCGGAATGGAACGCATAAGGGGAAGGCTAGATCTTTTTCATATTGCTTTTTTGTACTCCCTTTCTTCTGTGCATTTTGTCTGAAGCATAATCGGTCTTGAACTTGTAGTCGTTCGGCGCCCCCCCTCTTTTTTGCCCTCTTTTTGTTCTATACACCCTGTACACTGCCACGACCACTGCCACAATTCCCCGTCTAACCCTAGCACTTGGATCATTTTCCCAACCCCCCCCCTCCATCGTTCCTCAAGTTTTGCTTCAGCCCCCTCTGCTTTTTTCTTATCCTCTATCTATCCATCGTACTGCTTGGCTGGTAAGCTTTCGTACGAACGAAGAATTATTCCCTTGAGCCAGTGGTTCTTCGTACGTCACCCCGGTTTCTGACCCAATCTTTCTCTGCTCCATCTCCTCTCAATATTCCCAATATCATATTATACAGAGACATACCCGTCTCTTACCCAGTACCCGCTCAATACCCATCAATACACCACCCAAACCATCATCTTACCAATCTTACCAATCTTACCACCAACCGGACCTTACGAACTGACTCTCTTCCTCTTCTGACTAACCAAAACAGGTGACCTCTCTCTCCCTCTCTCTCTCCACCACACTTAACCTTCCCAGTCTAACCCGTCTTATTTCCTCCACGTCCTCTTCATTGGTCAAACATTATCCTGCTATTTGCCCACCTTTCTTCCCTCTTCATTCTTCCTGCTTTCTCTCCCTCTCTCTTTCGTGCATTCTTGGCGCTCGCCGTTTCTTCTCAACTCGCCCCGTTCGGACCTGCCGCCCACTCCTCCCACACCCCTCCCCCCTCCCCTCCGAAGCTACTCCACCACCGACCTACACCTCGCCCAAAACGGATTCTCTTTCTCTTCTACAATAGCACATCCCACACCCTCCCAGAGATGTCACAGAATCGACCTGGGTTGTTCCCCAGTTTGCGCATGGGTGGTAAGTCGTCTCGAATCGTCGTCAATTGCGCCTCGCTGGTCCGTGTTCACTGACGTCTCTTCCTCTTTTCCTGCGCAGAGGTCATCCGCGAAAAGGTCCAAGATGGCCTGACCGGCGAGCACAAGGAGATCTCCTACACCCAGTGCAAGATCGTCGGCAATGGATCCTTCGGTGTCGTGTTTCAGACCAAGATGGCCCCCAGCGGCGAGGACGCTGCCATCAAGAGAGTCTTGCAAGACAAGCGGTTCAAGGTAAGGCGGACGCTGGCGGACAATCCTCACTTGGTTGGAGAATCCTCCCCCTCGGGCTAATCGATTTGTCCGGTTGCTTTATAGAATCGTGAGCTTCAGATTATGCGGATCGTGCGCCATCCCAACATCGTTGAACTGAAGGCGTTCTACTACTCTAACGGCGACAGGGTACGTGTGTAATGCACTCACTTTCTCTCCTCCCTCTTTTCCGCCCAACTGGGCCTCTTTCTCTTCCCCCCTCTGGCTCCCTTTTCTCTTACCTTCACTTTCCCCGCCCGGCTGACCTGGCTGTATTGTCCCGTGACTGCAGAAAGATGAAGTCTACCTCAATCTTGTGCTCGAATACGTTCCCGAGACCGTGTACCGCGCATCGCGGTACTTCAATAAGTTGAAGACGACAATGCCCATGCTGGAGGTCAAGCTCTACATCTACCAACTCTTCCGGTCGCTGGCATACATTCACTCACAAGGTATCTGCCATCGTGACATTAAGCCCCAAAATCTGCTCCTGGATCCCAATACTGGTATCCTGAAGCTGTGCGATTTCGGATCCGCCAAGATTCTCATCGAAAACGAGCCCAATGTCTCCTACATCTGCTCTCGCTACTACCGAGCGCCAGAGTTGATCTTCGGTGCCACCAACTACACAACGAAGATTGGTACGTTGGCTTTCTATCTCTTGCCCCCTTTTCCTACTCTACTCCCTTTCACCGGCCCGGCGTGGCTAATATTCCCGCAGATGTTTGGTCGACTGGTTGTGTGATGGCTGAACTGATGCTGGGTCAACCGCTATTCCCCGGTGAATCTGGTATTGATCAGCTGGTGGAAATCATCAAGGTGCTCGGCACTCCGACTCGTGAGCAGATTCGCACCATGAACCCCAATTACATGGAGCACAAGTTCCCTCAAATCAAACCTCATCCCTTCAATAAGGTATGTACCCCGTCCTTCCTCCCTCTTTTCCGTCGGTCGCATGAACTGTTAGCGGGAGAAACCATGGATATCAATGCTGACCGATCGCAGGTTTTCCGCAAGGCACCCCCAGAGGCCATTGACCTCATCTCGGCGCTCTTGGAATACACTCCTACCCAACGGTTGTCCGCCATCGAAGCCATGTGCCATCCCTTCTTCGACGAACTGCGGGATCCGGCTACCCGGTTACCAGATTCGCGACACCACAACAACCCGCCCAAGGATATGCCCGCCCTCTTCAACTTCACACGACATGGTGAGTGCCATCAAGAATATTTTTTTTTCCTTTTTTGCTTGTCCATTTGCTTTTTTTATTTCTTATATTTGCGCATTCCTTTGTTTATCATTCCGGTTTTGGTGCGAGCTCGAAACTCATAATGATGCAGAACTCTCGATCGCCCCCGAGCTGAACGCCCAGATCGTTCCCCCTCACGCTCGTCCTGCTCTGGAAGCACAAGGTCTCGACATTAACAACTTCAAGCCTCTACCGAAAGAGGAGATGATGGCCCACCTCGACTGAGTCGATTGATACCACCTCCGCGAAGGGACACGTCTGTTTGTTAATGCGTTCCGCACCAGTGCGTGAGTATTCAATGGCCTGACCGATCCGACAAACCTATCATGTTTCGAGTGGGCTCTGACACAAGAGCAAGGAGGGGCCCCCAATTGCCTATTGCCAAGTCTGTACACCTTTTGGGACTTGGCGGGAGCAGCCCTGGTGAGGAACTGCAAGTCTTTGTCCAGTTGAGGAAGTGAACTTTTGGAAAGAATGTGGAAAGAAGAGGCAAATGAGTGAAAGTGACGGGAAGGGGCGACATGGAAATGAGGTTTCGACGAGGGAGGGACCTGGACGTGCAAACGCAGAATATGGAACATTTTTTGTTTCTTCTTCATGCCTTTCTCCTTCATGGCCAGAAAATTGGGCAAAAAGATCATTCGCATTTTTACAAATGGAGGGGTGTCGGTAACCGGGGGGGAGAGCCTGATGATTGTCACGTCAACGGTGGGGAGGTCCATGGACTTGGAGTTTTGATTTTGGAGGTGTCTGCGACATGCTCTTGGGAGGAAAAAGTGATACCCTTTCTGTGCAAGTCTGGCCCGTCGGGGATTTGAAGACTGCATAGCTCCGCCGGTCGAGGGAGAGGCAATGGGATTCTGTGGATCTGGATCTTGGATATTCGGGAGAGCTTTGTGGCTTATGGGGGCTGCCCTGCCCCGATGATGCGCTCTTTCTCCTGATATTCCCGGGACATACGAATGGGATGCATTCTGGACGCCCTTGAAGGCTTTTTATTCGATTTCGTCCCCTTCTTGTCTCCCCGGCCTATTTTTTTTTTTTTGTTTCCGTTTTATCCTCTCGATCTCGATCTTCAAATGTTTCCCGCGTTGGGGCTACCGCTGGCTTGGTTGGGCCTGTTCGGATTGGATCTGATATAACTTATATCTGATCTTTTGATATCCGGTATAGTCTCGATTCGAACATCGGTCTAACCTTTCCCTCGTTTCCCTTGTGAAACTGGAAATTGGAGATCATATTTCCCTTCCCCTTGCCCCCTTCGACCTGCAGCGCTAGAATCCTGTTCTTTTCTTCCCCCTTTGCGTCTCCCGATGTTGGCTTCTTTCTTTCTCTCTCTTTAGTCCCCTACTTTTTTACTCTACCTATTTCTCTTCCCTTTATTCATCTCCCGCGTCTCGATGTCTGTGTTGCAAATGTCATTTGTCCTGGTTTTTAGCGGGCTCGGCTAGTCCTTGGTTCCTTTCCCCGGTTCTTCCCTGGTTCGGAGTCTCCAATTTTCGAATGTCGACTTGCCTTAAACTTCTAAGTTTGAACTCGTATCGTGGTCCTCCTAATTCTCCACCCCTGCCTCACGGACGATGCTTTGTTCGTTTCAGGTTTGAAGCAGACGTTTCTGCTTGTTGATGTTTGGTTTCGGGTGCTGTCGTTGTAGATTGTGTACGGGGTAATGTAGTGCTGGATCGAGTTGGTGTCCGTGTAGATTGCAACGGCAACGTGTAGATGCCTGGGCTAATCTATACCTGCAAAGTTCGTGTGGAACTGTGTGTACTGCGGTGTTGATCTCCCTACCTACTTCATCACCCATGAGACATTTCTAGAGCCATCAACATATATTAGAAGAACGTGACCTTGACTTGAGGAAAACGTTTCCTGGGGAAAGATTCACAAGGTGGATGGTGTAAGATGCCTGACAAGTAGATATACGAGGATGAGTGTAGTATAAAGAGTCATAGAAAGGCGGGATGGACGAGCTCGATACGTATTGATGGAATCGGTACCGTTTGATATTTCTCTATTGGATTTCATGGAACTGAAACGCCTAGCTGTAGGTGTTTATGTTTATATACTCTGCTTTCTAGCACGGGGTATAAAGCCAAGTTGAGACTTGGTGCGGACTCGGTGTCCCGGTTATTCCACGGACTAAGGAGATTCCTGCTATTGCTAATTAACACGAAGATCTTCCATATCCTTGGAAGGAGCCTGCGTCTTGGAAAGGGTTTCAAGTTGAGGGACGAGTATCAAAGGTTACATCTGACGATCAATCAATCAGTCTACTCGAGTGAATGTATATTTGGAATCGTATAGCCAAACCTCATACATAACATTCGTGTGGGATGTACTCCATATATATGGATGCAAAAAAAACATGGTAAAATCAAGCAAAGCAGAAACCCTTCTATGAGTCATGGTTGAAAACTCCCAAATGTTGAATATAAGGCTCCGCTGGAAAAAATCCAAATGCCCACAAAACCCCGCCCATGCCCTGGTGGTTGAACCCGATGATTGTTGAAACGGCACACTTTCAACAACTCCTCACGCTCACCCAAGGAAAAAAAAAGGAAAGCTCAAAAAGAAGAGATGAAAAGAAATGGAAGATTATACTCGGTCAAGGACGAGACGAGTATGTTTTACTCACTCCTCTTCTCCAAACCGTACCCACCAATACCATCCGTCGCCCCATAAGTCTTTGCCTGGCCCGAAACCCCATTCCTAGGTCCACGAGCCTTCAAGTCCTCCTTCAACCACTTCAATACCAACTCACCAAGCCTACTATTCTCCGACGTCCAATCCGGCACCTGATCATAAAACGTCTCCAACGGACCGTCAGCTCTGACCTTGCCCAAATGCATATGCACAAGATGAGTCGGCCACTGCGCCAGATTGTCCAGGATATGCGTCGCATAGACGATAGTACACGGTCTAGACTCGGTCTCCCTCTTCAAGAACGCGAGGAAGTTGCTCCGCGAAAGCAGATCCAGGTCCACGGTGATTTCGTCAAGCAACAACACGGTCCAGGGTCGTAAGAGACCCATTGCGAGCTGGACACGGCGCCGCTCACCGTCCGAGACGGCGTGCATGCGCCAGCGGAGATCGATGTCGAGGATATCGACTAGTTCGTCGCGGCGTTCGGGCCAGGCGTTCCCGCCGACGGAGGCGAGGAGGGTGGGGACGTCGATGTCCGTGCGGACGATGCTGTTCAGGACCCATTCTACGCCGAGGTAGGTTACGCCTTCGAGGCTGTCTTTGAAGGGGTCTACGCCGCCGACTGAGACGGTGTTTGTGGGTGCGAGGCGTTTGCCGGAGAGGAGGCGGAGGAGGGTGGTTTTGCCTGCGCCGTTTGCTGTGGTTGGTGTTAGCGAGGGTGAGATGGGATGGAAGCCTGGATGGTGGAAATTTAGGACGTACCGCCGATTAGAAGGGTTCGACTTCCGGCAGGAAGATCAAGGGTAACGTGCTCCAGGCCCTCGGAGCCATCTTGGAATTTATAGGAGAGGTCCTTGACTGCGATTGACGGGGCGGACTTGGCCATGGTGCAGGGGTGGGGTGTGGAAGCTGGTGATGGAGAGGAATTGACCCGGACACGGGTTTAATTCGGATTGGAAAAGGATAAAACTGAATTGAAGAATAGTTGAGGATGAGTCACAGCTTGGTTCAGAGCAATCCAAAGGGTAACATCCGAGGTGGTTGGTCTAGAAAACTAGACTCTGATGTTAGCGCCTTCGCCATTGGGGATGAGGTAATGTGCGATAAGAACCCCGCGATAAGGATCTTTTTCTGCGTATCGTGGGTTTCTGATCTACAACCTACCTGCCACGCCCTGCAAAAGGCAACATGTGGAGCTCGGCATGCTCTCAGCTCTTCGATATTTCTATCCCACTCGCAGAACAATCATGGATCCTCTCATAGCCGTCGTCGGCGCCACGGGCACCGGCAAGTCCAAGGTAATAAGAGCACCCCGCTAAACTCACCAGGTCAGCTAGGTACCAACCTAACGAGCGACCCTTGCCTCCTCACATGGAAAACGAATCAAGATTACAAGGATTAACTGGTACAGACAGCTCGCCGTGGACTTGGCCGCCCGATTTAACGGAGAAATCATCAACGGCGACGCGATGCAAATGTACCGCGGTCTCCCAATCATCACGAACCAGATCCCCATCGCCGAACGCAAGGGCGTCCCACACCACCTCCTAAGCTGCGTCGATCTAGAAGCCGAGGCATGGCGAATCAGTCACTTCAAAAAGGAGGCGCTGCGTCTGATCGAGGATATCCGAAGCCGGGGCAAACTACCCATTCTCGTCGGGGGCACGCATTATTACACACAGGCCGTGCTGTTCAAGGACCAATTAGTTGCGGACGGATCAGATGTCGAAGACGGAGTGGAAACCTACGAGGAAGTACCCTCTACATCGGAGAAATGGCCTATCCTCGATTCGTCGCCGGAAGTTCTTATGGAGAAATTGAAGGAGGTTGACCCCGTTATGGCGGCGCGATGGCATCCGAAAGATGCAAGGAAGATTCGCCGGTCATTGGAAATCTATTTTCAGACTGGACGGCCTGCTTCGGAGATTTATGCTGAACAGCAGGTTCAGAAGGAAAAGGCCGTTTCGCTGGAGGAAGGATTGCTGCGATTTGAGAATACCCTCATCTTCTGGGTTCATGCCGAGAAAGAGATTCTGAATGCGCGGCTGGACGCGCGTGTTGACGACATGGTTCAGCAGGGATTACTTGCCGAGGCGGAGAGTATGTTTGACTTTTTGCAAAGAAAGGAGGCTCAGGGGATCCCGGTCGATCTTACTCGCGGCGTGTGGGTATCGATTGGCTTCAAGGAGCTGGCTCCGTACTTTACAGCGCGCCGGAAGGCGGAGATGAGTGAAGAAGTACTGCGGGCTTTGCGCAGCAGGTGTATCGAGTCTATTCGGACTGCGACGCGGCAATACGGTGGATCCCAGATTAAGTGGATTCGCAATAAATTGTGGCGGGCCCTCGCGGATGCGGACATGACGAGGCGGTTGTATCTTCTGGACAGCAGCGATGTCAGTCAATGGGGTGAATGTATCACGGCACCCTCCGAGCAGATTGTCCAATCGATGCTGCAGAGTGAAATCACCCCGGATCCAAAGAGTCTGTCCGTGCTGGCGAAGACTGTGCTCGGCGCCAAGGAAGAACAGGCGCAGGCGCAGCCCGGGTCTGCTATGAAGAGCTTTACTTGTGATGTATGCGGGAAGACCATGGTGGGTGACGAGCAGTGGGAGATTCATCTCAAGAGTTATAGTCACAAGCGAGGCGTCAAGTCTGCGGCACGCAAAGCAGAGCGAGATGCGTACTTTCGCAAGCGGGAGTTGGAGGAAGCTCAGAAGGGAGCGGCCCTGGAGGCTGATTCCGAGGGCAAGTTCAAAGCATAGGGTAGAGGGTGGAATTGGAAGATTCGGTGCAGTGTATGTCGAGGATACCACTATATAAGTCTTACATATCTCCAGTCAGACACATTCAATCCAGCCACTCACTCCTCCATCAAGCCTTCTCGCCACGTCTTGAACGCAGACGAGAGGATATCACCATGCCCAGACTCTTCAACCTTGTAAACCTCAATCTTATGAGACTTTTCCACCTTTCGTATCCTCCAAACTCCCTCTCCCTGGATAACCTGCTTCAGCCCTGAAACGGAGAAAGCATTAGCCAAAGCCCAACCCCTATCCAACGGTAAACCTAGCTAGCCCTTGGAAAACACGGGACAAGACTTACACTCCAGAAACGCCGCCGCAAAATTGATACAAATATTCCCATCCCAGCTCCCCCGACCAACCTTCTTTACTTTACCGGGAATACTAGCAGTCTCGAGCTCTTCCAGACGATGCACGATACCCTGTTGATCACGGAACCCGACGATAATCTTGGGTACACCAAGTAAGAACGACTGGGCCCAGAATTTGAGTAGTTTCCGCTCGTACTTGAGCATATCGCGGTCATTGCGGATTTCGGCCGAGGTTTTGAGTTCAACCCAGTGAATGGGATCTTCTTTCCTATCGGGTTTGCAGTCCCAGACTAGAGATGTGTGTGTGTTAGTATATCATACCATTAGATAAAGGTTTTGGTGTAGAACGACGTTACCCGCATCGACTTCGCCGCCGAGGACCATGCGCACGTTTCCCATGCCCGTTTTGACGACCGAGCAGTATTGGGCGCTATTATTGACGACCTCGTTCTGACGACCTTCGATTTCTTCGCGGGTGGATGGATCCCATGGTTTTCGGAGGACGGATAGGACTTCGAATTTGTAGCCTGGTACCGTGAGATTAGCATCGCGGTTATTTTGTTTTCGAAGGTGGGTATAGCGCTGTTGGAAAGTGGAAAAGTGCCGGGTAGATCGTACCCCAGTACATCATGAGTTCTTGGGATGCCATTCCCGGGGGCATTCTTTGGTTTCGTTGAAGTTCTTTTTGTCGGTTTTTGTATGAGTTGTTCTCTTCGATGAATCTGGAGACGCCATGTCAATGCTTGTAGAGGTAGAGTACTGCATTAGTTATGTTGATACGCACATCGTGCCCTGTTCAAGGTTAGCCCGATGCTTTTTGTGTCGTTGAGCTTAGGGTTGGTCTTACCTGATAACATGTCGCATTCATCTCGAAACTATAGTAGACGGAGCCATGTTAGCCAAACTTCTCTATTACATCCGGATTCGAAGGGACTATCCACCCATTCATCATATCAAAGGGAGCCGTCAAAATCTATACACCCAGTCAGTATTGTCCAGTGTAACCATCAACTTGCATCCACCAACCTTGGTCAACATCCCCCGCCACGTTAGAATATCAGTCTCACATCTCTTCCCCGTCTCCTTTTCCATCGCAATGACGGTATCAAGCAACGCATCCAAATGCTCATCCGCAGCATCATTAAGTTTCTGAAACGTATCGAACCCGATATTTAGGTCTGCGGGTAGACTTGGTGGGTAGTAATATGCGATAGATGCATCACCCAGGGAGAAGCGGCGATCCTGATCATAGGAGAAGCACGCGATTTCCTATATATTGGTTCTTAGCCTGGTTGTTCTAGGGAAAGGGAACGGGGATGGGATTTCTCAAGGCTTTGTGAGTCACGTATTTACCTTTGGTCGGCGGATGGTGGTATTTGAACCGCCGAAACGGTTCACGGGTTGGATGTCGAAGGTTGCTTGGTTCATGGTCGTGATTATGGGAGAGGAGGGATCGATTATGGTCCGAGACGAGGTACAGGCGCAATGGAAATGCGCGGACCCTTGGCACTGGGATTGGAATGAAAGCCAAGGGCTAATCTCAGATATCCGGTTGAATAGGCCGTGCAAATGCGCTTGTTAGTCCGTCTGAAAGGCGAACTGGGCCTTGATGCGCCAATATCAGCGTCCCTAGCTGAGGGCGGCCCAGGGCTAATAATGAGCCGTAGAGATCCCGCGCTACCCTGACAATCGTCGCAAGACTTTGAGACTGGACGTAGCTGTAGTACTGCCGAACCACCACCCAGAAGTAAAGGGTGCAATATCTCCTATTAATGTCGAGTCTAATCGTTGAAGACGAATTTGACCGGATCGAGCGCAAACAGCTCAAAGGAGCTCTGGCGCTCGGGGAAAAAGGCGCCGGCCGATTGGCTCCCGTTCCCCACCAACGTTGTGCTTTGCACGCCCCCGCGTACACTCTCCATCAACGACGAGCTTGGGTCACTGCTTGAAACAGTCTGCATACTTTTCCCCCTTTCATTTTTTTTTCTGGTCATTCCTGTCCGTGACCTCTTGGCAGCTCCATCATGACTTCCCGCATTGACAAAACCATCGCCCGCCAGCGAGAAAAGTATGTCCAACCCGCTGAACCCGGACCCTGCCTGGAACCCTCCAGAAAACTGACCGGCTCTCTTGCACCTCTAGGATCGCGGCGGGAGCTTACTACGAGGCAC
This sequence comes from Penicillium brasilianum, assembly GCA_001048715.1. Lineage (NCBI taxonomy): Eukaryota > Fungi > Ascomycota > Eurotiomycetes > Eurotiales > Aspergillaceae > Penicillium > Penicillium brasilianum. The sequence continues at coordinate 648,125 of CDHK01000003.1, read as the reverse complement.
ACCAGCAACTACGTGTCATTGCTGCGCGCTACATCAAGCAGTCCAACTACGATGCGGCCGCGGAAATACTGGCGGGCGGAGCGACGGCTCTGTTGAGGGCTGGTTCTCAGCAGGGTGCGTCGGCCAGCGGTGGTGATCTGGCGATTATGTTGGTTGTGGACGTCTATAACAAGGCCGAGTGGGAGATTCAGGGGAGTGATAATGATACGGAGGGCCGGGCGCGGAAGAGTGAGTTGACCGTACATCGTATGTTGTCTTGGTGGGGAAGTGACTTGAAGCTAATGCGTCTGCGTGTACTGGGTAGAGCGTCTGATTGAGCTTCTGCGCGAATTTCCGTCGGAAGAACCCACGAGGAAGCGCTATATCCAGGAGATGATCGGGTGGAGTGGACGGCATGGTCCTTTGGAGCGTGGAGATCCCGAGCTACACCATGCTGTTGGCTCAGTCTACGCGGAAGGTCAGTGGAAATATCATGATGGCTATTTGGATATCTGGGTATCGGGCTATGAATGAGACTCTAACTTGATTATGTACAGATAACGAACCGTACGATGCCGAGAGACACCTGATACTGGGAACGTCCGAGTCCGCAGAGACGCTGGCGAAACTCGAGTACGAGTGGTACACGCACGATGAACCGCACACGGCCGCCCTGTATGCCTCGCGCGCAGTCTTCCCTTACCTCTTAACCGGCAACATCCGCAGCGCAAACAAGGCCCTCCTCATCTTCACCTCTCGGCTTTCCACTGCGAACCCTGCCCTGGGTGTGCAGACCGTAAGCAGTTCCAGCTCGGACATTCGTCTCTTCCCTGCCCTCCCGCTGCTCAACTTCCTCAACCTGCTGATGCTTACTATTCAGCGCGTGAGTGCGGATATGTTCAAGCAGCTGACGGCGCATTATGCGGCGCAGATCCGGGAGGTGGGTATTTGGGACGATTTCCTGGCGCAGATTGGGGAGCAGTACTTTAAGATCAAGGTTCCCCGGCAAGGGAACCCGCTCTTGGATATGATGGGCAGCATGTTGTTCGGCGGTGGTCAGGGTCAGGGTCAGGCTCAGGTTGGAGGGAGAGCCACGAAGAAGGTCGAGGCTCCTCCTTCAAACATGGAGCTTGACTAGAGGCCGACGGAGATGCTTGAAGAGAAGAGAAGCTTGCAGCTTGCAGCTTGACCTGGTAGTGGACATACCCAATTGACGGTGTAATGACTTGAACAATGGTATAACAGCGTGTTGATCGAAACATGGACTTAGAATCGTACATCTCTCTCCGGTTCGAACATCCAATTGTCGTCGTCCAGGGAAGCAACTTTTTTGCGTAGACTCTGGTGGACAATATTTAAGATTTCTAGCAGCAGAAGAAATAATCAGCAAATCCGTACCCAACTTCCGGCACTCTCCAGGAGAAAAGAAAGTGACCTACCATCTGGTTCCCCACTAGACTGGCGATTCCGATGCCGAATAACCATCTCAACAAGCGCGGCCTCGAATTCTATCCCAACACCGTCAGCTCCAGTCTCGCCATTAGAAGGATATCGTAACATACTATCTTTATCTCTCCCATTCAACTCTACGTCCAAAGCAGCCTCCCCGCCCTCCTCCTCAGCCTCGAGTCCACCCAACTCCTCCCCATCCTCCCCGACAACTCCATGCGGCAGCGACAGTACATCCAACTTGTACCCGCCATTCTTATCACGGACAACAATCTCCCTATTCTCGGTTGGTTTGATGGGGCGGGAAGTCTCCGAGGAGGTGGGTTTTAGGCGGTGGTGTGAAGAGCGGGACGAGAGGGTGTTGGTTGTGTTGTTGTTGCTTGGTTGGATGCCTATGCTTGGACCTGTGCTTGTGTTTGCGCTGAGGCTGTTCGGGGGGCCGGTGGAGGCGGGGCGGCGGCTGAGGGTTTGGTGGAAGAGGGTGCGGCGGACGGAGGGTTGGGACATGTTTGGCATCTTGGATAGTATGATAGGCTACTAAGAAGGTGCAGCAAGACTGGCTGAGGCTCTTTTGCTGTGCGGATGTTACTGGAGGCTTGTTATGTCGGAGATGGACGCGCCGCGTGTGTAGTGTTTGGTTGTTTAAAGCGAGTGGATAGACTTGACGAGTCAGGTCGAGTCTGGAGTAATTATTGAGGTTAGAGAAGCTGAAGTGTTGACTGGGCACTGTGTGGGTGGTAAGGATAGGTTGATATGCCGTGGAGGTGTTGGAGGTTTGAATATTGAGGGGGTAGAATAGTCGGAGAACTTGCGATGGCCGCGAACGGAAAATGATGCGGCAGCGCGTCAAAAAAGATTAGTGGTCGAGCTGGGCCTTCAGACACAACCATATTATTAGACCGAGTCTCAAGGATCAGGGGAGTCTCATTGCCTTTGTACTCCTAAGAAGCTTTTATCTAGCAATTCGTAGATTTTATCATGGCAGCAGATCACTCTGATTGGTGTTCTCTCTATACCATGCATGAACTATCCGTTTCCCTCAAGGCGTCGATTTCAATTATGGTTAGTCTGGAATAGATCTAGACTGATGGGACAAAATGAAAAGATCCATGAGCAATAAGCTTAGTATCACAGCTCAGTCTCTACTATGGTCCAAGAGCAATGCAACTCCTGTACTCCATACTCGGTCCAGCTTATCACCCTTTAAGGAAGCTCTTATCCGCTTATCGCGAGGCGCGTCCACTTTCGCGTCTTTCCACCACCGCTTTCTTCCCCCACGACCATCATCCCATCCATCACACACCATGGTGCAAGCCGAATCCTCAAAGACTGCCGAGCGCAATGCTCTCAGAGCTGTTACTGCAGGTGCTCCTGCAGACTACGAGCTCCCCTGGTCAGTATCAATTGCCCATGATTGAGGCAAGGACACCGAGCTGACTTTTTACTCTCTCTCTCTCTCTACAGGGTTGAAAAGTACCGCCCGGTCTTCCTCGATGATATTGTCGGTAACACGGAGACGGTGGAACGCTTGAAGATTATTGCCAAGGATGGCAATATGCCTCACGTTATTATCTCGGGCATGCCGGGTATCGGAAAGACGACCTCGATCTTGTGTCTGGCTAGACAATTACTGGGAGATGCCTATAAGGAGGCTGTTTTGGAGTTGAATGCTAGTGATGAGCGAGGTAAGACTGGTTCTACATTGATTGTTAAAATGAGATTGCAGGTATGCTGATCGTTGCTCACTATCTACCGCTTAGGTATCGACGTGGTCCGCAACCGAATCAAAGGTTTTGCCCAGAAAAAAGTCACATTGCCCCCGGGCAAGCACAAGCTGGTCATTCTCGACGAAGCAGATAGGTAAGACAAGCGACAGCCAGACTCCCGTCTTGTTTTCGAGTCTTTGCTCATTTGTCCCTCCAGCATGACACCCGGTGCTCAACAAGCCCTCCGACGTACAATGGAAATCTACTCAACAACAACTCGGTTCGCCTTTGCCTGCAATCAATCAAACAAAATCATTGAGCCCCTGCAATCTCGTTGCGCAATTCTCCGCTACGCGCGCTTGACCGATGCCCAGGTCGTCAAGCGAGTGATGCAGATCTGCGAGGCGGAAAAGGTCCAACACTCCGAGGATGGAATTGCGGCTCTGGTCTTTAGTGCCGAGGGTGATATGCGCCAGGCTATCAATAACCTGCAGAGTACTTGGTCTGGCTTTGGCTTTGTGAGCGGTGATAATGTCTTCCGTGTTGTCGATAGCCCGCATCCCGTCAAAGTTCAGGCTATGATCAAGGCTTGTTGGGAGGGGAAGGTAGATGCTGCGTTGGAGATTTTGAATGAGCTCTGGTAAGGAACTCTCTTATAATTGTGGTATGTGGTTTGAAGAAGACATCGCTGATTTTTGGTTTACAGGACGCTGGGATATTCCTCGCACGACATTATTAGCACCATGTTCCGGGTTACCAAGACCATTCCCACGCTCTCGGAGCATTCCAAGTTGGAGTTCATCAAGGAGATTGGATTTACGCACATGCGTATCTTGGATGGAGTGCAGTCGCTGCTGCAACTCAGTGGTTGTGTCTCGAAACTTTGCAAGATTAACATGAAGCCCGAGCTGTTCCAGCCTCCCAGGGCTTAAGTTAAGCAACTTGATATTCCGCAGCATATTCCCCATGGCGTTGAGGGCGTCTTATTTAAAATCAATGATGAATGATATTCCTTTCTCTTCTTGAAGCAGTGGTAATTTAATACTATCATAAAGATGTCAACTAACTCCACAACCTGTCGGATCCCTCCTACTCTCCCTGTCCAGCCTTCCCTTCCAGATGACTCTTCCAAATCCCTTCAATAACAGTCGCAGCCCCCAAAACCTTCTCCTCCTCAAATTTCTTCCCAATAATCTGCAAATTCACCGGATACCCATCCACCGCATCAACATCCCAAAGCTTCCAATTCCACTCATCCAACTCATTCCTCGGCACATACTTTTCCGCCACAAACCCATCTTTCTCCTTCCACACCTTATCAACCGGAAACGTCAACGCAGTATAGTCCAAAAAGTTCCAAATCTTGGTATACCCAACCCACCTAAACGTCCGGTGCGGGATACTCGTATGCGGCATCGCCGGCGCCAACAAGATATCCACTGGTCTTCCAGACTGTGACCGGGTGTTATTCCATTTATCGAGATACTTTTTCTGCGCGACGTGCTTCCGCTTGTTCAATTGCCAGTACTCGTAGACGGAAATCGGGTTGCCCCGGTTCACTAATGCTTGGACGTGGGGCAGATACGGGTCCCCTGCAACGGCCATGTCACGACGGATATCCTCGCCGCCGTCGACCGTATAGAAGGCGTCCATTATTTCGATGCAGTCTGCGTGGTCAGACGTATCCCAGGCAACTAGCTCGTGGCCTTGCGCGGCCAGTTCGGAGGAGAGTTCGTGGAGGGCCCGGGTTATCGGGGGGTGGGGGGTGACTATGCCGTCGTTTAGGATGAGGCCGATGGTGAGGGGTTTGGATTGGGTGGATGTGAAGATTGGTTCGTTCCAGGGGAGAGGCGTGCAGCGGGGATCGAGAGTCCAGGGGGCGCAGGAGGCGATTTGTTTTGTAATGTATGTTAGGGAGGAGAGGTCGCGGGTCATGGGTCCGATGGATGAAGGGACGTGTTCTTGGCCTTGGGTTGAGACGGGGACGCCTTCGTAGGGGAAGCGGCTGCTCTGTCGATGAGTTAGGATCGATGGTTCGTTCTATGGGGTGGAATGTTTACACTCGGCTTTAGTCCGTAGAGACCTGCGAAGCTCTGGGGGATCCGTATACTTCCTCCTATATCCGTGCCGAAGCCGAGGATTGAGCCGTGGAGTGCTAGTAATGGACCTTCCCCTCCAGTTGAGCCGCCGGGCGTAAAGGCAGGGTTTCTGGCGTTGGTTGTTAATCCCCAGAGAGGATTCTCGGTCTCTGCCCACTACATCGTGTTAGTTTATCATATCGGCTGTATAGTCATGTAGAAGGAGAAGTAGAAACAGTAGAGTCAACACACCATAATACTCTGACACAGATTCGTCTTTGCAATGACAATAGCCCCCATGTTCTTCAATATCTGCACCAGGACTGCATCCTCACTAGCGGGCTGCCAGGATCTCCCTACATATCCCAGAGTTGAGTCAACGCCCTTGACGTTGAATTGATCCTTGAGCGTGATGGGAATGCCATGTAAAGGGCCTTGTAGCTTTCCGGTCCTGCTGAACTCGACGTCTAGTTTTTGAGCTTGTTGTAGGGCTTCCTCGAATAGAATTTCGGTCAAACAGTTGGTCTAAGCCGGTGATTAAATGGTAAAGCTGGCAGAGGATGAGAGGGTCTTACCAACTGGTGTGCTACTACCGCCCTAGAAGAGAATAGGAGCAGTGTTAGCTAAAGTTGCATCTTCTGTCTGGTTACGGCTCCGAGATCTTGTCATACCGTTTGATATACGCTTGAATGACTTGGTGCGCAGTGAACTCGCCCATCTCCAGTCGCTTCAACAGGCCGATCAGGTCCATATCCGTGATCCATTGGACTTCAGGCTCATCCTCTAGCCGAGTCCGATAATCCACATGATCGACTCGAGGGACTCGATGCTCAATGTCGACCAAATACGGTGCCAGCAGTTTTTCTCGGATTGCACGTTTTTCAGAGACGATCTGCTCCCATGGTTGCTGGACGGTACCCATAATGTTGATGATTTTCAAGAACTTTGACTCTTGGATATTAAATCTCATCTGTACGGTGGACTCCTAGGGGCAAAGCTCCAACTATATATGTAATGAATACGGCTCGGGAGACGTGCCGTTATCTTCTATTTACTCCAATACTCCATCGTTAATCGCTAGACTGCTCCAATTGTCATTCTCGTGGCCAAAAGTGGGGGAGCTCACTAAGTATGCGGAGTTGGAGTAGTTTTTCTAGTGCGCGCCGACCTCGTGCCATCTCCAACGTAGTCCTCTCGACTTTTCTGTCGCTACATATTTTCTGACCGGGTTATTGATTCGATCCATACTACATTATCTACTTTTTAGTCCAGATCTATCCGAGGTATTCGCACATGTCACCCTAGATGATCCCAAAATTGGTCCAAGGTGTGAAACATTGTCCGTTTCCATACGCGGTGAGCGGGGAATGACCGTGTGGAGCCTCTGATTAACCTTGTTCCACTCAGCCACAACGACCATCACCACTGGTTCCCCCCCCAACTCTTTCCCCCTCAAAAGCTCCGAGTCCGAGTCTGAGGAGAAACCGAGACTGTGATCTCCTAGCTTGATGGAGTGGAGGCGCCATGGATTCTACGAGCTCAGGGTCGCCGACGGCCAGTCCGACCGGCGCTATCCGCACACGCAACAAGACCTCCGGCTCGATCGCAAAGAGAGCTTGCGACCAATGCAAGTTCCGCAAGATCAAGGTATGGTCAAGTTGATTTCGTACCCGAACAGAATCGCAACGACCCTTCCGTCTTCGTGTGGCCCCCCGCCTGGGTGATAAGAAGGATATCTGAATAGCAACTAATAGTTTGCTTATAGTGTAGCCTTTCTCAGCCCTGTAAGGCCTGTCAATCCATGGGCTTCGACTGCACATTCCTTCAACCACAGAAGAAGCGCGGGCCAACCGGACAGTAAGTCAACGTCGGCAATGACGCTTCCGCGCCACGCGCCAGAATAATGCGCTAACTATAAGCTTCTTCATCTGAAGTCGTGTCTCGCAAATTCGCCAGCAACAAACGCATATTATTTCTCGTACCCCGCAGGAAACCCCCCTACCCAAGCAGGAACCCTTCCGCTATCATGGCCCAACCTCTGGCGTGGAACCGAGCCAGTCGGTCACGATGCCCGGGGCATCGTGGACATCGGCGCAAGGCCAGGTGACCTTGTCGATGGAGGGAGCAACCGGTCTTGCACCCTCTGGCCCAGCACCGGGTGTCGTAGATGCCTGGGCGGGCGAGACGGCTTCTCTCGACTCATCGGGTACCAGTGTAGGCTGGAACGATCGCCCGGATGTGGAATACTGGCTACCAGATAATTTGGGCGCGCAGGTCCCCGTCTTTGAATTCCCCGGCAGCAACATCTACCTCAAACCCTCTCTCCCATCGATTATTCAACCCGTGCCCGACGTATCGACCATCAATCTCCCCCCAGCGGAACACCAGGGGATGCCATATTCCCCGGCCGTGGGGTCAATACAGTCCTCGGAAAGTCAGGAACCGGAAGAGTTCTGGCCTAATTCGATCAACGAGGCGAATATGATTCCCTGGCTTGACGTCTACTTTGACCGTCTTCACCCGACTGTCCCCGTGCTGAGTCGCTCGTCACTGTACACGCGGATGATGTGTCAGGAGCATCGCAAGAATACGCAGTTCGGAGCGATGCTACTATCTCTGTGTGCGTTTTCTCTAACGCAACCTATTGAGATCAATGAGCGCGCGACGACCTCGTCTCGTGCCAACCAGGCCCGGACGATGATGCACGAAGCCACCAAGATGCGGAGTTGCTGTGATTTTGGAGAAAACCCGACCATCGAGGCCGTTTTGACGAGTTTCTTCCTTTTCGGGTGCTTGTTTGGCAGTAATCAACATAATGCGGCGTGGTTGCGCCTACGAGAAGCCCTTGATCTTGCGTCGACTCTGGGTCTGAATGATCCGGAGTCTTATCGTGATTTGCCCGGTGACGAGAAGGGCCAGCGATTACGGACATATTTAGTCCTATCAATCACCGAGAGGTATCTAAACCTGCATCATCCATTTTTCAAAAGAGAGAAATAAAATTCTGACTACTCTTTAGAGCATATGCATTGCAACGCTTGCACCCCGTCACGTTCTCCGGCAAACCCGGCTTCAGCATGCGCTCCGTCCACGACTTCCTCCACAACGCCACCCACAGCCTCGTCTCCGGAATCATCGTGCACAACGAAAAGGACGCCGAAGGCATGATGGGTCTAGCCCGACTGATGGAACTCTTCGACGCCATCGACGAAGACTTCATCCACTGCTGGAACCGGCGCTGCGACCTCCACAACGGATACTGCCAACGCTTCACCGAAGCCAAAGCTCTGTCCATGTACGATAGCCTTGAGCAAGTTAGTCAAGCAGAGCGGTATAAGGGGTATGACTGGTTCGAGCGTGCCAAGGATGATGGCAACAATAATAATAATGCGCTTCTTGCTATGGGATTGCGCGAGACTCAGGCTGCGGATGTTTTCATTACGCAGAAATGGGTACAGAACCGGGTTTGGCTGTTGTGTTTGAATCATGGGCTGTTGCGGACGCGGTCGGATAGGCCGGAGTTGACGTTCGGGTTTGCGGTGTCGATTGCGGAATCGACTATACAGCTGTGTCGTTCGTTACGGTTGAGTTCGATGGAAGCTCATGGGATTGGTTTTGTATGAGTTGCCCCTTCGCATGCGCCTTTGTTTTCTTACACCCTTCTATTACTACATGATTGATCATACTAACAATCCTCGGTCCAGACTGAAAAATTATACGACATCGCCGTCGGCGCCACAGATATCCTCTGCAACATCAACCCACCCTTTGGCACGGGAATAACACCTCTAGGAAACTTTTCCGAGTCACTACCTACAACATCTACGCCGCAAGCCATGGCGGAAGATTTCTTGTTACTGCTGAGCAGTTTCCGGGGCGGCAACCATCCGTTCGTGGAAAAGTACAAGGCCCATTTGCGGGCTTTGCAGATTCCCGGGAATTGGGGACCTGCCCAAGTCCAAGTCCAAGTTCAGGGTCAGGCTCATTGACTGTGATGTATATATCTCAGCCTAATTTCGTGTGGGGCTGAGGGTTTTCTTTGATCACATGTGTTTACTCTGTTCACAATTCTGTATCTATGGGGGTTTCGGCGTGGACTGTATCAATAAACGGGGTGGGATTGGAGTCATCATGTGTATATTTATGCAAGGCTTTCTCTGACTTGAATCGCTTTCATCTCTGTGCTTTATCTTTATCCCTGGTTCTATATGAGCGTGAGGCTTGTAGAAAGATATTGCCGACACCTATCGCTGACTTTCAACCAGTCCATCCCAAACTTCGGCCCGGGTAAGCGAAGCAGGTGCGTCATTACCAGTTTCACTATGAGCACAGCTGGCCTCTTCCTCTGCGAAGAAGCGAATCCCGAAACATTTCTCTGACGGATGATAAATCCGCGTCGAAATGACAGTTCTCCCATTCACAAATACCTCTAGAACGGATTTGTCGAAGAAAGCGTGGATATGTAGGGATTCTTCGATTTCGACGCCTTTCTCGTTGAGATAGGTGAACAACGTGTGTGGTGCGGACTCGTAGCCGTGGTTTATGGTTTGGTCCTCAAGCGTAGGGCGGTGGATTGTAAATGTCTCCTTGGATGGAGTGTAGGAAAGGGTTGTTCTTTGTTTGAAGTCTGGTTATTGTGTTAGCTGAAGAAGAATCATAGGGGAGAATGGAATAAATAAATTATTTACCGGAGGAGTGTGCGATTTGAATACCAACTCGTTCGCAGGATTCATTGATTGAGAACTCGGCTTCTAGTTCCCACCGGGAGGTAGTCAAGGCAAGAGTCTCGTTGGAGACGTTCCGGAGGGAAATAGGTAACTGTGATGGTTGGAATAACCTCCTTTCAGCCCCCTTCCTGAGAAGAGAAAGTCGTGGATCAGGCTTTATTCCCAGAGTTTGGATCGTGTACGTGCGCGGCTCGGATGTATTGGGAATCACTTCGAGGGAAGTAATAGATTTCAACTGCGAGCTACGCGCCTTCGTGACATTCCGCAACGTCATCAAATGCACTACCCGAGGAATCGAAATCAGCCCGCTCCACCCCTGACGATGACGGGGTCCATCAGGTAGATCCTCCTCCGTGATCCAGCCGTATACAATGCGTTGGGCTGTGACGGGGTCCCAGAAGGAATTAGCGGCGTATAAGCAGCCGTGATCAAAGTGTCCAGCGAATGCATAATCGGCAAGGGCCTCGCTATTATTAGCAGGGTCGTGTGGTTTCACACACATCCATAGCTGTCCCCGGGCTTGTCGTTTGTATTGTGCCGAGCCCGGGGCTGTCCAGAGTGAGTCTTCGCCACGGAGACATCCCTCAGCGCCCATGATGGCAAAGTCTCGTGAGTCACCGGTGTCATTGGACAGTGTCGCTAGATTTCCAACTTCCCAGTTCACGCCAAAGTCTCCTGACCAGCGTGATGGATGGAAGTTGAGACCGACGTCGACGAGCAGGCCGACATATTTCCATCGTCGTAGATCTGTCGGGTCGACCTTGTAAACGAAGATGGCGGGTGCCTTGTCGACTACTCCGCCAGACACGATGCCGTATAATGGTTGATTTGGATTTGCAGGGCTGGCCTTTTGCTGTTCCGGCCACGTTGTAAGATGCGGATCTCTCCAGCCCGTCACCGACAGGTGTTCGGGGGGACCTGTGAGGACGGGGTTACAACTGAGACGCTTCCATGTCTGTCCACCGTTATCAGAGGTAGTTAGACTGATAGACTCGCAACCCGTAGTATACGGCAGTGTATAATGGAGTGGTAGATGTCGGACGGACGTGTACATCGCCGTCAACGAGCCGGGTTTCCCTTGGATATTTGTAGCCTGCAGACATCCTGTAAAGACACCACAGCAATCATACTCGGTTGATGGAGTCAAGGCTGGCGTGGGTGATACTTTCCACGAAACCAAGTCCGTAGAAGTAGCATGGCCCCAGGACATGTTGCCCCAGTCGTTACCGTGGGGATTCCATTGGAAGAAGATATGGTAAAGACCCGTGGCGAAATCGTAACCTAGACCACAGGGGTCGTTCATCCAGCCATTCGGCGCAGTCAGATGGAAGGACGGTTTCGAAGTAGCCATCTTTAATGCGCTTCCAACTGTGGGGTCTTGCGTTGCAACTTGAGGGTGTTTATCGCGTAGTTCAGGCCCGGACGCCTTGGGCGAGCCCAGTAGGACAGACATGGTCAGCCCGGTGGTAGTTCAGGTTAGGGACCCGTACACCAGAGATGGCGAAAAGATATATCGATCGTGTAATTGAATATCATCCCTTGATATGTGGTTTGGGAGCGTTCCTGAGCCTGATGGTCGCTGGGATACCTGGTGGAGTACTACGTCGAGGATCTTTCACCAGCTCCACCTCACAGACAGGGATGTCTGATCAGATATAGACCCTCTCAGGCCAGAAAATTCGCGGAGGTTTCTCCGATCAAAATCGGGACACCGTCGGCAAGAGGCTCGGCAACTTCGTTGGCCGGAAGATCGTCGGCGAAACTCCGTTGAAAGGACGAGACTATGAGCGGCCCCAGCCATGATCGACAGTGGATTGTCCCATCTGTAACCCCCTGTTTCGCGCGAATAGTTCGACTAGGAGAGCTTTATCCCGCAGAACTCGTCTGATACTCACTGTAATCCAATTCTTGGGAATATGCGCTCGACTGGGAAACCTCGGAGAATCTCAACCGGACTAACGAAACCCAAACGCGACCCTGCGAAATGCGGAAAAAGTCTGGGGAAAAGCTCCTCGCCCAACTTCTCCATGGGGAACTCCACAATTTCACCTACACTCCTAGAAGGCATGGCCGAGAAGGCACTGGAGCTGAGTTGAGCTCGACAAGCATATAAAGCAGCAGCTGCCATGTCGATGCCGGCAGAGTCTCGGCTGGCCCCAGTGGCTCTGCTATCGCAGTGGGCGGGATCGCTTCGAACGATGATGTCCATGACCGACAAGGATGAATATGGCTCCGCAGAGGTCGAGCATGTCGACCACGCAGCTCGAGAGAAGGGCGTTGTTAACGCGCGCCTCGTCTTTGCTTGTGTCGTGTTTGGAGCGGCGTCGTTTATGTTTGGATATGACGATAAGCTCATTTCGCCAGTGGCAGCCCTGCCTGGTTTCGTGAGTAAAATGACCTCTCTGGACTTGTGAGATCTGGACTGACGAGATACCATCTCTGCAGGTTGAAAAATTCCAAGGGCCAAACCCGGTTACGGGCAGATTGGTTCTCACGGCGCGCAACCAGAATCTGGTCTTTTCGCTGCCGCTTGTGGGCGCCGTCCTCGGAGGGCTGTTGGCCTCACCTCTGAATTACCACTTTGGTCGCAAGTGGCCTCTGGTCGCAGCGTACATCCTTTCCATTGGCGGTGGCCTGCTCCAAGTGTTTGCGCCGAATTTGGGAGCTTTCGTCGGTGGTCGATCCATCAATGGAATCGCAATGGGAATCGCAATGGCAACGGCTCCTCTTTATCTATCAGAGGTGAGAAACATGGCCCTATGTGGAGTCATATACACAGTTTTAATCACTAATCATCTCACAGGTTGTCCCTGCTTCAATGCGAGGTCGAAGTGTCAGCTCGCTCAATATCCTTAACCTCACAGCCGGTGTAGTCAGCACCGTCATCGTCTGGGGCACCCAAAAACTAGGCGGTCATTTATCATTCCAAATACCCCTCGCCGTTCAATCAGCCGTACCAGTTATCCTGATTTCAATTACAATCCCCCTCCCCGAAAGCCCCGAATGGCTCGTGGCAAAAGGCAACATCGCCCAAGGCCGAAACAACCTCCGCAAACTCCGCGGCTTCAGCGACGACAGAATCAACGATGAACTTCGTCTAATGGAACTGTGTGAGAAACAAAACCGTGAAATGCGAGCCGAAGTTAAATTCTGGCATATTTTCCAACGGCAACATCTCCGACGCACTCTTGTCGCCGGCTCGTTTTTCTCGCTCAATCAGATATCGGGTGTTATCCTCTCAACGACGTATGCGACGGTCTTTCTTACCGAATTGGGGGTTGTCGATGCATTCTCTCTGACTATCATCGCGTCATGTTGTACCTTGGCTGGTACAATCGCTGCACCATTCGTCATCGACCGTGCCGGTCGTCGACCAACGGCTTTCGTCGGAATGGTTATTCTCTTCATCATCGACCTCGTGGCAGGTATCCTCGCCTTCTACCGTAAAAACAACCAAGCCACCCTCACTATCGCCGCATTATCCTTTATCTTCAATTTCTTCTGGGCTTCCTCCTTCTACTCCCTCTCCACCCTGATGCCCTCCGAAATGGCTACTCCTAAACTCCGCCACCACACCATGTCCTACACAATTGCGTGTCAAGAAGTGACGGCCGTGATCACGACGCTCGTTGTTCCGCAGTTGACATCTGCTGATGCGGCGGATCTAGGCGCAAAGACGTATCTCATTTTTGCGGGGTGTATGGCTGCGATTATTGTTTTTGTGTACTTTTATATGCCGGAGACGAGGGGCCGGACGTTTGCGGAGATTGATGAGATGTATGCTGCTCGAGTGCCGGCTTGGAAGTGGCGGTCGTATCGGACGTCGAGTAAGGCGAGAACTGGGGAGGAGTTGGTTGGTCCTGTGAAGCAGGAGACATGAGATATTGCTGCCTGTATTATATTAGACTTGAATCAATAAAGCATTTAGGCAAAGGTACCTGATACTTATAGGATCTCTAGAACTTTGAGGTTAGACAGGGCACCGTGTCACTGGGGCTGGTTTTCTTAACGTTGAAACAAGCCAGAGTACTTCTAACCACCAAAGAACACGAAAGTCAATCCAATCGACCACACTATAATACTAATAGTAGATAAATGAACAAGTATACAAGAGGAATATGTAATGTTGCAGTACAAGATGAAACTCATGAAAACAGGATACATACGAATATGAAATTAAGTTAAATACTACGGGAACTAAGAAAATATCTTTTTTTTTCCCGTACATAAACGGCAAGCTAGTTGAGAATATCTTGATGTATTTTTCTCAAGGCGAGTGAATGAATGCGTCTAGGATCTTGCCTTTGTGGTTAGATGTTGAGACTGACTTTGCGTCTGTCGTTTAGGCATAGGAGTAGAACTTACCTTTCTATTTTGGTATACATGACTCCAGGCATGTCCCGTACGCAGCTACTATATTGGTCAGTATTGAGAATTCATCTCATACGTAGGCAGTGCTTTGCATCTTCGTGAAGGGCTCCGGAAGATCTGAGTCCAGCTAGCATGTCAATTAGAAAGTGGCCGACTCCTAGAAATTCCTCGGCCTTTAGGTTTACCGGCCACTAGTACGGGCAGTACTGGCCCTACCGAGTCGAGTTAGGCTCGCCCCACCTTGCTCCTACATATACCGGATGCGGGAATTGGATCTCTAATCCGACTTTGATAAGATCGTAGTATGTTAAAGTGTACCCCGAGGATCACCCGGTCGGCTTACCTGGCTCCAAAGAAACCCGTCAAGCTGAGAAGAAGGGTCCAACTTCTGGAAAACTGGGGACCTGGATATTCTCTTCCGGGGAACTTGAGCTACTTTTCACGCGGCTGATGATAAGCGAGGAGCGCTAAGCCTCAATCTGCCAGATTGATCCCCGAGTCCCCGATCTAGGTGGACACCTCCTCAGCTCCCTGCGAGTCGGTCTCCCCCTCCATATTCTACTACTCTGTAACCTTGTAAAAAGGGCTTATTGTTATTCCTTTGACCACCTGATCCTGTCTCGCGGAGTTCTCCACATTGGTCATAATCCCATGGACTTACCCCGGAGAGGCCTATAGTGCTCAACGAGACCAGCTAATTTTGATCGCCCGCCTCGGTGCCTCTTTCCATTTGAGACTGTACCCATCACTCCTGCAGATTGTGGCTGACAAACTACTTTCGGAAAGTGAAATCGCTCCTTGCTCAACAAAAAGGATGCAGTGCGCACCAGTTGCGTGTGTCCCCTGCCGCCAGAAGAAGCGCAAATGCGATCGCCTTCTTCCCGCATGCTCGCGCTGCAGCAGGTACGCTTATCCCCTTCGAGACTCTAACGGTTATCTAATATTCACTTCCAGTGTTCGAACGAATGAACCCTGTTGGTACAAGAATCGGTGCCGGCTCATTTGCCCAGTAGGGTGAGGCTCTTTGTCTCCGCTTTTTTCGGCACACCTGCTTTCAAGCCTTTACTCATCTGGCTCGAGCATGCATCAGCTAACAAGTTTGCCGCCGCGCGTGGTAGGCCAGATGTAGCGCGGCAGCCGACCAAGGCCAAGATGTCCTGCGAACAGTGTCGGAGTCAGAAACGAGCCTGCAATCGGGTGTTGCCCTCATGCACACGCTGTCAATCGTAAGGCCGAGACCGTTTCTAATTATCATTCCTAGACTACGAAGAGTCAGGTTGTGCTAATATATGTACGACAGATTGTCTAAAGAATGTGTCTACGGCACGATCCCGGCGCACAAGCGCATAGCCAAGTCGTCTTGTAAGCTCTTCGAGCGCTCTTAGCATGGAATTCGTGGCAAATTGAGTTCTCATCCGCTTTAGACCAAATATCCACGGGGGATTCGAACACCAAGACGAATCTGCGAACCATCTACGGGCCAGAAATCTGCATTGACTACCCCGTACGGGATTCAAAGTACATTCCGGGCTTACTTCATCATTGTAGAACTTTCCCCTTCCCCGATCTTGAGAATACCAACCTAATCGTTTCTCTCTAGTTTGCTCGGTCCTTGTCATACCAGCCACGGCGGCTTTACCAAACAGTCTTGCGAGACATGTACAGTCAATCTGGATGCGTTATGCTATGCACGACCCGTGCCTCTTCCACTCGACCATCTTCTCCGCGTCGGCGCACTTGGACGGATTATTCGGCATCGCTGAGAACCCACGCACAATCTACCACCAGCTTCAAGCAGTCAAATTGCTTCGTGAGAGACTAAGGCAACCGCATTTTCGGGTCAACTACGAAACAGTAGGGGCAGTCTTGGGCTTAGGTTACTTTGATGTATACTTCACCGCTTTCCTGACAATATTTATCTGGTTATACATAACTGACTTGATATCACAGATACTTATTGGAAACGCCGACGGCGTCCAAGCGCACAATCAGGGCCTCATTCAGATGCTGACGACGAAGCATGATCAAGGAGTGGAGACTGAGGCATTGCTGGGCCTGGCTAACATGTAAGCACAGCATGTATTTTTGAAGTCTCGTTCGCGATCCACTGACCCTTCGTAGGACACACTTTACCCTCTCAATGGTCTCAAACACCGATGCTCTCTACCTCTCCCGCTCGACGATATCATGCGACAAAAGTAGTCATCCCGCCAATCCTCTGGCGGGGATCTCCGCCGCGAGCCTTCTCAGCCGAGTCCTCGCACGCGCTGCAGCCCGCACTGATATCCTCGCACCACAATTGTTCACTCCGGACACCGTGCTCTACCTCGTCGGCACAGCGCACGTATTTGCCCAACAAGACGCGAACCCCCCTCTCCGTGTATCCCTCGCCGAAACAACAACGGCAGCGTCAGCCACGATACTGACTCTCGGCGCCGAAGCTCTACGACTTACATCTTTCTTCCCTTCACTCGGGGATCAAAGCACAACGGCAACAAATATAAATACATGCGTTCAGCTGGCCGCGAAAATCTGTCGCAACCTCCTTCAGCGTGCCGCACGAGGCGGACCAAGCACATCACCACCACCACCAACGACAAGTAGAATAAGAACAAGAACAATGGTCACACCAATAATAACGACAACAACAACAGCAAAACCCACATCCTCTACCACGAAACCCAATCCCCTGCACGACGACATCTCGCTCCTAAAAGCCACGCTGCCGAAAATCGACTTCATCTCCTGGTTGCAGCACGCGCCGGAGGCATATATCTGGGTGTGCTTCACAGCCGCGGCGGCCACGGTAGCAGCTGCTGATTGCAGGGACGAGGAGAGAAGTGGCGAGAGTGAGAATGACGACTGGACGTCGTTTATCCTCACGCCCATGCCGGTGATTACGGCGATGGACTCGGCGGAGCTTCGTCTGATGCGGGAGGGATGGGCGTATTTGAGGTGGTTGCGGTGGAAGTGTGAAGCTTGAACTCAACTGGGGATGACGGATTACGATGTTTTTTGAGGTGTATCTTGGGTATGTCTCAAATTCATTCAAGGTGGAGTTTAGAATACACTCATAGAGCATAATGTTCATATATCATTAAAGCTGTATATCTCTACGCAGTTTGATGATCGTAGGTGTCCTCAAATGAGAAGGATAACGATCTCTTTACTATCGTTTTAGTAAGATATGATAGGTATAATATAAAACCCAAGGAGTCAATATCCTTTACTATCCTAATTAGAACCTGAGCTCTATAGGGTTGAGGTCCCGATAAGCTCTTGCACCCGAGCCGGACCCAATGTTAAGCGGGATTTTTGGGTTGAACTCTTCCGGACTACTGCTCAAGTCTTTTGGTCCTACTGAGCTAGGTGCCTACCTGAATTGTTTCCTCTGTTAGATTATCAGGCTGTACGGTTATTCTTCTGTCAGACACGCCGCCCTTATCGCCGGCTCGCGTACTAATCGCCAAGATCTTACACCTTCCTATTCTAGTATGGAAAGGAATGATTGTCTTAGATGTACCTCCAGTGTAGAGGAAGGTAGCTGAATACAATGCTATGACTGGCACTTCCCTCTGTAGTTCAAGACCTTGTCAGCCAGATACTGGTTCTCCCAATTCGTGTCGACTACCGCACGACAAAGTGGAACCCGACCACGGTGACTTCTTACTTCCTTCACCATTTTTCTCAGCTGAACTGCTACCACGAGCTCAAATAAACGTCACACCGAATAAATTGATTTCTGAACTCATGGCAGGCGGTCTACCAAGTACGATCATTATTTAAAGAAGCACTGTCCTCCACCTCTGGGCTTATTCCTAGTAGCCATACATTCAGAATTCACCCTTGCCCTCGGAAGTATCTTCTTATCACGATATGACTCAAACTAAGACCTGCGAGAAAGACTTTTGGTCCACCGAGGTTCGTTGCCTTCCAATGCCACACTTTCACACGCTGACCAGTATATAGACCTACGAAGCAGTTGCTTCGTTCGTGCCACACTTTGCAGACACTCTAGTCCAGAGCATAGACTTCAGTCCTACTGATCGTGTCCTGGACATCGGATGCGGCGATGGGAAATTCACCACCTCCTTTTCCCCCGCAGTGAAATATGTGATGGGAGTTGATTCTTCCCCGGCGATGATAGAAGCTGCAAAAAAGCTAGACTATGGCGGAGCAACCACGGACTTCCGAGTTGTCGATTGCCGGTACCTCAATAAGGAAGCCGATATTGTGAATGGCAGCTGGGATAAGGTGTAAGGTATTAAACTCATTCTTCTTCGTTGAATACGTCCTGACATATAAATAGAGCCTCTAATGCTGCCTTACACTGGGTTCTGAGGGATCCAACTACCCGTGTCTCTACATTAGAGACAGTGTTTCGGTCCCTAAAACCAGGAGGAACGTTTTTCTTTGAGATGTGTGGATTCGGTAATGCACCCGAAATGGTCACAGCATTTACTTTTGCGCTTGTGAACCATGGAATTGCAATTGAAAAGGTGGAGGAAACGTGCCCCTGGATCCATCCTTCAGACGACTACATGAAGAGCCTGCTAGAAGACATTGGCTTCCAGGTCAAAATGATAGATCTGAAGCCGAAGCCTCTGAAGATGAACGCTGATGTTAATGGTGGACTTGAAGGCTTTATGCGGCTTCTTGGGGCTCCGTGGATGGATGTTTTAGAAACAGAAGAGAAGAAAAACAGTGTCTTGAAGCAGATGTGCCGCATGCTGCGACATGGGACTACAAAGGAAGATGGGAGCCAGTGGATTACGTATTATAGCCTGAGATGTGTGGCTGTCAAGCCTGCGACGAGCTAGTTCAATAGGTAGATAGATTTATAGAAAACCCCAATTGTTGTCAAAGCCAAGGGAGTTGATTGTGTTACATGTCATAATGTATATGTTCTGTCAAAACACCGTCGGCATTTCTCCATTCTCAATAAACAGAGAGGGTGGTGATATTTCTGCCACTTTTCCACGTTTACGCTAGGATTTCTACACTCGTATCACTGAACCTATGGAAATGGGGACGCATAAGTCATAGGACTGGCATGCGGCGTAAATTCTCCCTTGGACTGTGGGTTTCAGGTCGTACTTGTGACTACATTCGACGTTGATAGACTCTACATTTACATGCAAAACTTCCGAATCGAATATGCGCATACTGTGTCTCCAGTCGCCCTTGCCTTGGACACGCTTGGTATCGTAAGAAAACATGACGTGTCAAGTCTCCAGACGCTGAACTCTAGTGCAGCGCCTTTTTCTGCCAAAACGGGTCAAATGGACTTTCTCATAAATCAATGTTGGATTTCAAGTAGAGCTATGGCCTTACTGAGGGTCTTTCGCCCGTGGCTCTTGCAATCGCACATAGTCAATCGTTGAAGAAGCTCTTCCTGTCTCTGACGTAATATCGATCAATCAAATGGCCACCAACGCTCGAATTCAGCCCTTTCCTCGTCAGTTTCAAATAGTTGTTCCAACATCAGGCTCTTTACTTCGTCGAGAGCAGCTTTGCATTCATCGTACAGCTCGTGTTGGATGAGGCCCTTTTCAGGCCACAGATCGCCCAGTTGCTCCTTGACCTGTTTAACAAGCTCGGTTCCTGCCACTGCGCCATCACTGTCCACTTGAATACGCTCGTAGTCTGCGTCCGAAAAGTTAAATGGGAATGGGATATCGCTCGTGACGGCAGGTAATTCTGCCCACGTGTCCTTTAGCTCGACCAAAAGCGCATGGAAGAGTGCCTCGCCGTATTCAAACATTCGGTGGGCAAGAAATATTAGCCCCCACGCTGTTGTCTTTCGGAACTTCACTGCTCGATACAAATCTGGGTTTTTAGCATGCATGAGTTTCCGCCAACCAATAAACACGTTTCTGGTTGCATATTCATCTCGGACCGCGGAGCGTGCCTCTGGCGAAAGCCCGGAGAGAGTAGGCCGAGGTTCAAAATCAAGTGTTTCTGGTCCAATACCAGCCAAATCAAGGAAACCAGGATCGGGATTGTGATTAAAAAGGGGTGAGATATGACATGACTGCCAGTCGATGATACCCGTAATTGTCCCGGGATTTTGCGGGTCCACGTAGACGTTTTCTTCATGCAAATCATCATGCCAAAGGCGGGGTCTGGTGATGGCTGTATCTTGAGGACCAAGGGAATCGACGATTTGTCGATAGCAAGCTAAAGCAGTACTTTTCTTTTCCGTATCTGGTTGGTAGAGCTTTGGGCCACAGAACAAGGCGATCTGTTTGGGGGGCTTTAAGCACTGAATAGCCTTCATCTCTCGCATGCGGATTGCCTGTAGATACTGCGTTAAAGAAGCCCCTATATAATTATTAGCAGCTGCGCAGGAACGACCCGAATTTTACGTACATGGTCCCTTATCGACGTCCAGAGTCGATCGGCCTGCGTCACACCAGTCCCGGCCTGTAGCTGGACCAATCACGAACTCTGAATCACAGACGGCGTTGCCATCCTTGATATAGTGATTACCTGCTGGTGGCTGCGCATCCCCCGTGTAATACAAGCTACCGTAATGGGAGAAAGAAACGCCCAGCCATTTCTTGTGGAGACGTGTCATAGCAAGGAGAAGTTGGAGCTTCTGGGTCAGTTCCATCGTACTCCATACTTGGGCCAGCGGAACACCTGCGACTTTATCCATGATGATAAATTCAGCTCCAACGGGATGCGATTTTGCTTGCGAGTTCCACGCGTATACGCGAGGCACTGGTGTGTCGAGAATTCTTCTGGCCTCATGGCCCAGGCGTGTTAGCAAGACTTGGTGTTGGTGGAGTTCAGGATAAACTCACAAAGTCCATGGTGGCCACTTCGCTGGCAGTGGTATAGTGCGGGACACCGGCGTTCGGGTTTGGCACCTTTGCTACTACTTCTTGTCCATCATCCATAGACATCAGGAAGGCTTTATTGAACATGCCATCGGAATACTTCTTGATAGCAATGCATCGAGCGGCTCCGACTGAGTCTGCGGCGACTCTTGCGAGCCTGTTGAGATCGAATCTGACCTCTCGAACCCGGAGATTCTCTGTCCCATCCACGATGAAGCGGCCACGCGTAAATTTGAAGAATTCAGAGTTCGAATTCCAATCTGATACATATTAGTGATTTGTTAATGGGGCTCGAAGTCATTTGCTTACCGGTCTCGGAAGAGCCCGAGTCCATGCTAGTGGGATTGTGGTTGTATGACATGTTTGAAACTTTGGAGATGGAGCGGAGGTGTCGTGCCAAGTCTGTGTTCATACTCCGAATCGAGCAACCAAGACGCGTGAATGATGGTCGCCACATGTTTCATTGAATATCTTTGATCATGTTTACCATCCACAGGCTCAGGTGGCTTGTGATCACGCGGACACGAAACTGCCGGATGGCGAGTCAAGAATGAGGGTCCAGGTGTTGTGGTGGGAGACTAGGCAGGTGGTGAACGATTGTCAGTACAAGCAAACACGTGACTTTGAGACCAGCATTTGCTACACTTGCTAACTAAGTTTAATAACAAGTTAAATGACTATGCCCTTAGTAGCCTTACATAAATCGGGAAGGGAAGGGAATTATTCTTTTCGCCCAGCGCCATGGTGGCTCTAACTGTTCATGGCAGCTAAGCAGGGTTGCCGATTTTATCCTCTGTCTATACTTTGTAAGGTAGAGAGTACAAGATAGAGGGCCCGCGACTTGACACATCTACGGCGGACTATAGGGGGGAGGAGGCCATAACCCTGGATTTCTTCAAAGACCATTCACCGCTTTTCTTCCACCCTAAATACGTTTCATGCTTGCTACCTCGCTAGGAGATCAACGTAGAGATTAACTAAGAATCCATCTAAAATCCGTCTAGGAAACCGCTTAGAAACCGTCTAGAAAACTATCTAGGAAATTATCTAGGTAGCTGTCTAGGAAGCTGTCTAGGAAACTACCCCTCTATCTTAGTCACGATTGTAATAATTAATAGGACTAGGTGAAGACGTTAGGCCGTAAGAGGACTCAACATCAGGTTACAAATTACGATTATATCTACATTTTAGCTCCAGTAAAGTCATTGGTCATATAATCTGAATCGATTTCGATTGTTTCGGTGCGGGAAATCGCACTTAACAAAGGGTATATAGGATATGTGTAGATTATATGGGGAAAAGAATGCCTGACAAAGAGATTCTAAAATTGCGGACAAATGGTTACGGCCTTCTCCTCCCTATAGTCCGCCGTACACATCTCACAACTCTTTGAACAATAACACGCATAACATGAGGGGATTTCCATTTTGTCATACAGGGACCTTGTTATCGGTAAGATGTCAAAGCATATAAAAATCATTCCTGTTTGATCATCCGCTTGACGAATGCCTTCGAAACACGTCCATTAAGCCTCTATTCAGCGCCAGCATCCCCTCTGAGCAAATCGCGCTGTCATTCTATATGTGTCCGGCTAGTTTCGAATGAGAATCAGCGCTATGCTGCCTTGCTTCTGCCTGGGCGACGGCCTATTTTGCAACTCTGTCAGGCTACTGAAAGATTGATTGGCAATCGGAAACAGCCTCGGGCGAGTCTGCCTGTAACGTAGAATATGGCTTCATCGACTCATAGTCAGATATTTAAGAAACGAGAACACATCCTAAAGAATGCCATCACAGAGTCAACCCCTCAGCGATACATCAGTCCCAGGTGAGTGTTCTATCTCCGCCTCCTGTCGTCACATTTACAGATACCAGAGCAGCAACTACATTCCACATTCTCGA
Source organism: Penicillium brasilianum (assembly GCA_001048715.1). Classification (NCBI taxonomy): domain Eukaryota; kingdom Fungi; phylum Ascomycota; class Eurotiomycetes; order Eurotiales; family Aspergillaceae; genus Penicillium; species Penicillium brasilianum. Next base: position 625,069 of record CDHK01000003.1, on the reverse strand, counting down.
GACACCATCTCTTCAACAAAGTTACCATGCCCCCCCAAGGTACTAAAGGCATTCGATGCTGTCATGGCATACATCTACCGTTCGAGAGGGCGCCTCAAGACGATATTGAATGGACAAGGTGAAGCTGGTCACAGAGCGGCCCCGGCTCGCGGGGGAAACCACGACGCAAGAATCGGATGCCGAATCGATTTTGGACCAAAATTCGCCAACGCTGGCAAGGAATATCGACGGTACAACCTCCAACTTAATTCGAACGCTCAAGATCCCCATCTGAAGAAAATGGCCGCTCAAGATCCCCACAAGGTTTATTCGACTGCAGATGTTGAGATTAAAGTGGACAGGACGGAGGAGGAAGAAGACGAAGCGATTGAGGACTTCAAGGACCAAATGATCAACAACTTGAAAGAGTAGGCTTGATCATGTCACATAAGGCTCCACGCGCAGCGGATAATGCTGCAGAACATATTAAACCATGGCATTCTATGGGAAATGCGAATCATTCTTTCTATGAACAGTGAATACTAGTCAGCCAGTACTTGAATAAGACCCGATAAAGGGACACAGACATTATTTTGCCTGCTTCCTCTGCTTCTCAAGTCGCCATTATTACGATTTTACCAAACCAGTGATAAGGACCCGATAAACATTTCCTAAAGACACTTACGAACGACTTTTGTCGGTTAGTCACCTATCATGAATCTGATAGTCTTCGCACCAGAACCCCCGGACTTCTACTAGAATAATACTCCACCTTCCTCCCTTTCATACCCTGTAATCTGACTCTACTGGAAAACATGCAATGTAATGTAGCATGGCCTAACCACTCCGATTGCGGGTAGTTTTAACCGGATATGTGATTTCTGCATGCATCTTGCTATTGAATTAAACCTTGCCTGGATTTTGGTCAAAGTTTGTTGAAGGATTCTCTGTGTTCTGTCTACTATGTCCAAAGATACGATGGCCTCGCCGGATTGTAGTTCACCTCACACCTTTATTTGCCATTTCCAGTGATAGCCCAAACATGCCCAACGCGCAACAATAAAGCTTGTCATGGACAAACCAAGTATACCGCCGAGAAATGCAACCAGGCGTGATGGGCCGGCCACCTGAAGCAGCTGTCCCCCAATTGGAATACCGAGCAGGGTCCTTGACCAAAAAGTCAGTACATACAGTATTTAATTAACCTGAGGGGCTGGGGAATAAAACCTACCCGAAGCTGGCGAAAAGATAACATGTTCCAAAATATTGCCCGAATTCTTCTGTTTTGCAGATCTGACCGATACATACAGGCGTCAGGCTAAGGATGCTTCCCGTCCCAAAGCCCAGTAGAGCGGCGAAGGGATATAGTACGCCAATATAACGGCCAAATGGATACCATAAAACGAAAATGAGCATCGTTGTAGCGGCCATCATGGCTGAGATCGTGTTGAAGCGGCCAAGTTGATCAGACGCGAAACCTGAAAGCCAGCGTCCAAATCCTGATCCGCTATATGAAAACTTTTATTAGCCCTCCGAAGAAGAAGAAGGGAAAGAAGGAAAGAAGGAAAGAAGGAAAGAAGGAAAGAAGGAAAGAAGGAAAGAAGGAAAGAAGGAAAGAAGGAAAGAAGGAAAGAAGGAAAGAAGGAAAGAAGGAAAGAAGGAAAGAAGGAAAGAAGGAAAGAAGGAAAGAAGGAAAGAAGGAAAGAAAAAAAGAGAATCCATTTTCTTTTCAAGAGAAGGGGCAACCTACGCATTCAGCACAGCCAACAGATAAAATCCAGTCTGTGAATCAAAGCCCTGGGCCAATGCGTATGACGGTACCAGGCCCAGCGCGGCGAAAAGAACAATCTCACTAACTTTATACCGTAAGCTGATTTTGCCTGCTTTGATTAAAGTTGGAATAGGAGAGTCAAAACATACAAAAAGCCCCCACTGTGGCCCATATAAATCGAGAGTCCGTAAAGCATTGAAAGTTAATAATTCCTCCCCTCGACTTGACCGGCAATCTACTTCGGATAGAGATATTGCCAATAGCAAGAATGAACACGAATACAGACCCTAGTATTTTGAGTGAGAGTGCCCATCCAAGCCGCTTCAGGGCCGCTCTCAAAGCCAAAGGAAAGATTATCCCACCGAGGCTCGAGCCAGCCATGGCAACACCAGTCGCAGTGCCTCGGCGTCGATGGAACCAATGCGAAAGAACAGCCAGGCATGGTGTCGAGACCATTGCGCTGCTCACCCCACCCAGTATACCCAAACACAAAAGGAATTGGTAGTACTTCTCACAAGATCCTAGCAGGAAGATGGACAGCGCATAGAGGACGGAGCCGATAAGCATCATCCACCGTGGACCATATCGATCAAACATCGGGCCAATTTGAACACCGAGTGACAAGTTCAAAAAACAAAAGGCCGACGGTATCCATCCAATCGTACTCGACGAGTATCCTTGCAGCTGGTGCGTCTCCCAGTATGTCTGTAAAACCCCTACTGTGCTCATCATGCCGAATGTACACATGAGCATCATAGACGACCCTATCACCACTATCCACGCTACCATTCCACCTTCAGGATACTCATATGCAATACTCTCACTGCTACCATCTTCAGTGCCTGGGCTCGCAGATCTCCGAGCCGGTGCTATCGTCAGTGGCATATTATGTGATCTAGCCACGGTGATTGATGCTTCTTATAGGGAGTGGTTTGAAGTGGTGCTAAGTGGTGCTGATGATGTTGGGACTATGAAGAAAAGAAGAAAGACTAGATTTAAAAGGCCGCATCCTTTACGATGTTAGGTTACCGGCATCGTCCATAAATTCAGACAGTACACTACACTTTCACCACCCTAGGCGCTTTTAGGACAGATTGGCGATCCAACGAATGAATAGGTCGCGCTATAATCCACCAACCCACCTGCCAAGAGTCAGATCAGAGGGTTTAGGACCGATGAGAGCCTGACGTAGTTAGAGAGGAAGAGTTTTAGCTTAGTCATATATCAAAAATTCCAAGTTAGTCGAGTTAGTCAACCCCACCACAGCAAATGATCGGCTCGCACTTCAACGCTAAAGCCTAATTTGGAGCCCCATGGAGCCCCACGGAGCCCCACCAAAAAGTAACCTTCGACAGTTTCATGCACCATGCTATTTCCGCATGTACAGTGCCGGTCGGTATTGCCTTCCAAATCGGAAAACATAAAGACACTCATTCAAAAATCACATGAGACGCTAATCTTGTTATGGCTACTTCGGGCTTTAGAAACTTATTCCAGGGTTGTATGTGACTTGGAAGACGCGTGCTGCGCACGCTCCTATACCGCCTTTGCTTGAAATTGTGAGCTACAATGATAAACACGTTCATGCTCGTTGACCTCTTGAGAAACACTTCCACGTTTTCTCCACATCTCTAAAGCTATGTCTTCGACGTCCGTAAAGTGATTAGTCGGAAAGATTCGCAAGAATCAGGTACAGTCCTCGGCAGCCATGGCCAGGATACTCGTCCTCCCTATTGAGTTGCGCATCTCCATTTTGCAAGAGTTATCCAATATCGGGGTTCTTTCCGCGGCAGTTGCTAGCCATTGTCTGCTGGCCGAGGTGCTGCACGAATCCCCTACCATTGTTGGCCATATCCGGGGAAACGAAATGGATCCTCGACTTTGGCCGGTCGCGGTGACAATATGGCAAATGCGGACACGTAGAAAAGATACTCAGCTTCATGACGAACGAGCGGCGTCCTTGATCCTTGAAGAATGCCAAAGCACTACTCCCCAAGAAGCATGGAAATATTTAAACACAGTGAATCTGGCCGAGGCGCACAAATACATCCACCAACTACATTGCGCTTGACAAATTTACGACCGACTTCATATCCATGGCCCTTGACTTCCTAGCTGTTGACGGAGTGCTACAGCACTCTCCGCCCGCACCGTCACCTAATGAAGTCTATCGTGTCCAGCGCCCTTTCTATTTCTTAGAATTTTTCAGCTGTCTCTGGGATGACGGTCCGTATATCGCGGACTGGGATCGGCAGTGGTCAATGCTGGTAGACGTTGGATTTGACCCATGGGTAAACAAGGAACTCGCCTCGGTGTATGAGTATTATTGAGACAACTCACTATCGGTAACTATGCTCATCTATAGCACAGGGATAAGAATAATGCTGACTAAATTCTGCACCCAAAGCTCCCAATGATATAAATCGCATTCGCTGGGGTACCTGGAATACGGCCGATTTGGAACTACTAGACTATGAAAATGACGAAAAGGCATTTTTGGTTAGTAGTGATTCACAAATAAGGACGTCCTACGGCGGGCAAGTTGCTCAAAACCCTATTTCAGTAAGATTGTCTGTCGCCTTATTAACCGCCTTTGCCCTGAGGCCTTATTCCTAAGGCCTATACAGCTATCCTAAGGCAATGTAGGCAGATTCGAAACCACTGCATGAATCAATAGATCTCGCCCCTAGCAATATCTCTGCACCTATCGGCGGCGTAGGGCCTTCGCCCCGATAAGATAAGACCTCGAATCCCTCTCAATTCACATAAGGAGGAGACTATAGCCCTAGCGCTTAAGGAGAAATCGGTCTAGTTAATTTATGCCTTTTTCGAAGAGACTTAAGGGGTCCCTAGACGGTTTCCTAGATATTTTCCTTAACGGTCTTCTAGACGGTCTTCTGGACGGTCTTCTGGACGGTCTTCTGGACGGTCTTCTGGACGGTCTTCTGGACGGTCTTCTGGACGGTTTCCCAGACGGTCCACGTTACCAGGCCTACGCTTGACGGGCGTATAGAAAAAACCAGGTCTGCAGTATTAAGTTAGCCTTAGCTAAATATTCTGCCCGTCTTTCTGCCTAATAAAATGGGTTTTGAGCAACTTGCTTCTATCGTCCGCCGTAGACGTCCACTGAACTTGATAGGTCTCTCGCGGTATTCATTACGTCTACAAGCTTACCAGAGCACCGACACGCGAAGCCCGACGCCAATTATTGGCTGCCGAATCGAAGCCGGGAAAGTATTTCATGTCTGACGTCGCTATTTCGGATCTTAACGCCTGTTACTACCGTGAACGCTGGAATTCCCTAAGTCCCCTTTTCAGTGAAGCCTACATGAGGAATCTGCAAGACTTGTCGCAATACCCTGACGGTTCAACTTGTGAGCTCTTTCTGTCAGATTTGGGCAAGTCCGGGCCAGCAGAGATCTGGAGTCAGGCGCATCTATCCGATGATCATGCCCAGTGGGGCTTGGATTTGTGCTGAGCAAGAATTTCGCTAATGAACGGAAAGCGGGCTATGTGATGTGGGACCCATGTCGTATACTGGATTTCGAGAATTTTATGCGGAAATAAGACGTCTCTCGCAGAAATCACTACTAGAAATTCGATTAAGCCAAATGGCGACTGTTATTCGCAGGAGGCTCCGCGCGATGAATAAGGCGAAATTCATAGGAAAGGCCGGGAGGGGGTAAGGGATAACATTCCGTATTAATAAGAGGCATTTCATTCAAGATAGTAATATAAACATTGCGAGATCACGGGCCAATCGAAAGATACAAATCTTATATGCCTACTGATGAAAATTACCGCAGCCAAGTACGGAAAGAGGGAGAAAGTAAGGTATAGAAAGGAAGGAAAGTAATGTACAGGAAGGAGGAAAAGTATCCAGGATCATGGGAGACTCGTTCTGATACACTCTCCGATATCAGACGTCAACGCCTATGATTCTAATGCGGAAGGGAAGATTTGCTCCAAGTTCAATCATTCTGACTATCTCGCTGGCAAAATGCCTGTCTGAACTTACAAAACTGGAGGCTTCCATTTGCTCATTCATATTAATGGAGACCACCCCCTATGACTGGCCCAGCATAATTATTCCGTCCTCTGTAGAACCAGTAAATCAAACTGAAAATTAGTACGGACCCGAATATCAAGGACGCATAGTTCATGTTTTGCGCAGTCACAGGTTGGTATGGAGGGAAGAGCAAGAAGATGGATGTAAAAGTGAGGTAAATCACGGAAACGACGTTAATAACCGGGCCAAGGCGTCCCAGTCTCCAGGGTCCGTATTCCAGGACTGATGGTGTGAACAAGCGGCGCCAAAGCATAAAGCCAATCGGAAGAAGATAAGAAATATGAATACCGAAAACAGCGAGAGATAGAATTGCGTTGAAGGCCGTTGTCGAGCCGATATTAATCAAGCCGAGGAGCGCAAGGAATATTGTCACGATTAGAACAGACCATGTTGGAATGTTGCTCTTCTTGTTGATACGAGTAATGTATTTCGAGAAAGGAAACGCTATACACAATTAGCAGGGAGTTCATAGGGCTGTTCGCTTCTCTTTACATACCTTTATCGCGTGCCAAACTGTATAGCATCCGAGAGGTTGAGGCCGTCAAGGGAATGGTAGCCAAGCCGGCCACAACTATAAGAGCGCAGGTCATGGCGGTAGCCGCAGCTGTGCTGCCCGTTATATAGTTGAAAATCTCGATAATGGGAAATCCGGTCGTGGTAGCGAGCGCAGAATCCACGTCACCCATGCAAAAGAGGAGTGCAAGGAGGAATGCAAAGCCCATCGCGCCATTGACCACCAAGGAAAGAATCATGCACCATGGGACTGCAGTCTGGGGAGATTTCATCTCCTCGCAGAGATGGATTGCTCCATCGTAACCTTTGTAGTCGACAATGTCAGCGATTGACCGACGCATAATACTCAGTTAGATAATGACTTACCAACGAGAACATAAGCGCTTGAGAGCATCCCGATACTCCAAGAAACACCACTACTCGACCAGCCTGAATTATTCACGAAATATGTAAAGACAAAGCTGGCAGAGTTGTGTGTTGGGGCGCAAACCCATATCACTGTAAAGAGGATGATGAATGCGACAATGTGAATGACCAAGGACACATTCTCGACCAAACTCATTAGCCGGGTGCCCCATAAATTAACGACACCTGACAGCAACAAGAAGGCCCAGTATATGAGGGTGCCATGCCACCGTTCGTAAGTGTAGGTGGAATAATCCAGAGTTATGAGGCCCTGGAGCATCGTAGCCCCCAGAAAAGGGGCGCTCGCTGTAAAGGCTACCCATCCGAAAGTTGCTAGAGGACAACATCAGGATCAAGCCAATTGTTCATCGCCCTCCACTTTGCACTCACCGACCCATCCCACAAGCCAGCTGAGAGATAATTTCCACCGATCTGGCGCGAGATGGGCAATGAAATGGTACTGCCCCCCAGCAGTTGGCCACCTATGATGTGTTAGGACATGAAGTGAAGTAGTACTCGCTAAAGCAGCACTTACATTGAGGTTAGTTCACCCAAGGATGATGCGGTGGCAAGGGCCCCAATCAGAGCCACTAGCGACTTAGTTAGCAAGCAACTTATGAAATAGATTTGGCACTCAGTCCATCACTCACAGATGAACCCGTAAAAAAGTGAGACTGGTCCACCGCTGACCAAGCCAGACACCATTGTGCTACCTAGAATGTTAGCCACTGCCGCTTTTGATAGCTGAAGAGTCATGTACTCACGCGCACAACGCCTCCCATGTTGCCATTAAAACAGTAGCCATAGCCATGATTGTTAACGGTGTAAATTGATGCTATGTATGGTGAGTTTGATGAACGATTACCCCTCCTTCGGATAAAGTAGGTATGAGGAAGACTTACCTTGTGATGGAGTTCGCTGATGCCTCCTTCGCCATCATCGCAAGAATAGCCCTCTTGCGACGAATGCCGCTTCTCTCCGCTAGCCTTGCTGGCTGAGGTGCCGATATTTGTGGCGGTAGATAGATCCATGGCGATGGGGTTCTATTTAGTCTTGCAGTAAAGAGGGCCAAGAGAAATCAGGGGATATGGATGCGATATCCCAGCTATTCGCAACCTGAAAATAAGCAGGCGGTGGGTGTCAATATATAACCAGCAAGAGATCCACTAATAACCGCTTATAAAAGGGTCAAGACATCTCTCTCCGCAAGTCCGCTTTTGCGATCGCTGCGGCTGGAAGAATGACCTTGAAGACATCATAGGCTAGCCGGAATCAAGTCCGCGAATGCATCAATATTAGTACTGACTAGCGGTGCGCCATCGGCTGTGAAACTCAGTCATAGAAATTTAACGCGTATCCGCCATGGTCTAGGTTTAGGTAATGGTCGTAATATTAGTGAAAGTCGTTTTGAGCCCGGTGTAATAATTCCGCCCGTACCATCGAATATAAGAAGAAGGGTGTATTGTCCCATCAGATTGGTCGTCATATGCGGAATATCGCGGGGGGTGGCGAGCGAGATTGCTCTCGAACCACGGTCGTCTTTTTGAACCGTGGCTTTGATTGCAGCCCCTTGCGGCAATTGTTTTGTTTAGATCCCAACATAATACGGAGTAGATAACAAGCCTCGGTGCGGGGTAGTGAGCGGATCATAGAAGGTTATGACCCGACTCTAGCAAGCGGATGAGAACTGTTGATTGGTGCACTCGATACCAAGTGGCCTCCTAGATCGTTAGTGGGAATAAAGTGCGACGAAACACGATTGGCTGACCTAACATCTATATCGAAGCCTTTCTCGACGCGTGGCTAAGAATGTCATCTTTGTATAACAGTATCCATCTACGACCTTGTCCTAATACTGTATATCATGGGCCATGCTTATCACAAGGTTACTAATGGACATCATTGAAGTCTTCCGTGACCACAGGAGGGCAGATGTGCCGAAAAGGCCCGACTGCCAAGTGCAGTTTCAGCGACGTGTTCGCCCGTTTCGATAGCCCCTGGTAAACCCCGAGTAGTGCCTTTGACTGGCTGAGCTGAACTTGACTCTTTCAACGAAACCTCGCTTTACCTGCTAAAGAATCTTGAGGGGCTTTGATTGGTCCGCGGCAAGGCCACGCCCTTCAAAAATGTCCAGTACCTTTGAAGCTCTCATCAGAGAAAGCTATCTTGCTGATTTTATCGGAGCAGATCAGTAGATTGAAGTTATCGACTTTCACTAGTGGAACTCAAAGATACCTTACAGATTTGATTCAGTGCGTGAAGCAAATGAGCAGGGCCAAGTTCCAAAGACGACTGGCGAGGAAGTATACCCAAAGCTTCCCCTGTATATAGTAGGCGGTACTGGTGGTAAGACGGGTGAGTTTCAAATCCATTGAGACGTCACGGAAACCGCCGATCAGACGGCACATGACTGCTTCATTTATCTCCAGCTCCCCATTGGCAGTCGCGGGACACGCCAGACTTCAACACCCGCAATGCCCCGGATTTCTTTGGCAAAGGTTCCACCTTCGTCCTCCCCCTTTCTTCCGAGATTCCGTTAGCCTTCCGACTGGCCTGCATTTTAATTGACACTGAACTTAACTACGCTCATAAGCGATGGGTAAGCGGCCACGTTAGGCCTTTCCACCCATTGGCCGAAATTCGGCCAAGTCACGTAGTATGATAATCTAGCACGAAGGTTAATGATAACTTATGGCTGATTTTTCTGACTTTAGAGGGTTGTCTCCATTGAAAACAGCGTATATAGCACCAATAATCTTCAACACATACCCACAGACGTTTGAAAAGAATCACTAACCTTTGTTTCAAGCACATCAAATGTGATGAGGAAGTACCTACGTGCGGCCCAGATTCGAAGAAAGGTCATGTGTACCCCGGTCCGAATAATTACTTCAGATGGTCACCAAAGCATCAGCCTAACATATAGGGGGTCCGAACTCGAGCAAACGAACCTCAAAACACGTGGAAAGAACATTCACCAGACGGCCTTTCAACTCAACGAATGATGATAGGCATGGCACATCCGGGGAAGATGGTGGAGCTGATCTTGTTAATGATTCCACATTTGCGCGTTCTTATAGTGTCAAACTACCTATCTGCCTGGTCCATCAAACTTCCTCATGGTCTTTCCATCTACTGAGGCCAGCAACACGCGCAGAGTTCGACCAATCTACCTTAACGGATTACCGGTAGAATTACACGTACTCTTCGCCACCATTCGCGACCCTAGATAGGTAAGCTCACAGGTATTCTCGAGGGGACTAACCAACCCTCCTTTCAATTTGTGGTATTTTCCCATTTGATCTTTTTGTGCCAATCGCCTAGTAAATCCAATGTATTCCACAACTATACGAGGCGGGGCAGTCCACTACCCCACAACCCGAAATGCGGGGTATTACCGAACTGCGGAGCAATTCCGGCCCTATGTATCTCCATCCAATCGGATCTTTGTGAGAACGGTCAGAACGAGCATGTCGTAGTAAATCTGGCTAATAAGCTATGGCCGAAAAGGGTAAACTTGTGCGGCAGTGACAGCTTTGATGGATCCTACCATTAGTACGTACCGCACCGTGTTATTTATCTATGAGCGGGAATTTCTTGCAGTAACGTTGATTGAAACCGTAAATCAACTTTCTTCTTATTTTGGGGGTTTCTTCTCCTGCTAAACTCTCACAGTCAATACCCTAAGCAAGAGCCGGACGCGATGTTGGTTTCACTAGGTTCACCAGAAATATCAATTCGGGGAATAAGCGCCGTAAGGATAGGCACTCTCCCCCTAATCAAGGCGAAGCAGACATCGAAGAGACCTAATGTTAGGTACTAGCTGCTTGACGAAGTAATTTCTTTCGAGATAGCACAGATGCTGTACTAAATAATTCATAGAGCTGTGAAGAAAAAAATTCTTTTTTTCTTGAATTTTTTAGAGCACAAAACTAAAGACAATATTTGTCATTTTGTCTCATCTACGACGACTTGATTCTGTTTAAATAGACATTGTCTTACTGAATATACTGGTATTTTTAGACTATAGTCTTGAAAATAGCTAGAGTGATCATGTTATAGATTTGATTTACATTTTTCTTAGCAAACCTAAACACCCTTAGCGCAAGGGTCATTTCTATCCACACTGCTGGCTCTCGGAAGGGATCGTGATGTAAGGGCATCAATCGCGGCTGGTACGGCCATCACCTGAGATGAAAGCCAGTCCGATGCAGTCTAGAAGTTGCGATGTCTCCTTAAGAGGCACCTCTACGGGCGGGCCACGAAAAGCCATGATTAGTGCCGACATGGCGCGGCAGTCCCTACTGACGTTTTGAGATTGACGTGAAAAGGGGTAATTCTCAAGAACGCAAAGCGCGGGATATCATCTAAGTGTATAGCACCCAAAGATTGGAAAGATGAACTAAACCTAGTTCGTAGAATACGGGGGGTTACCTTTGTGGACGACATTACGATGTGCATCTCATGCTGCGGGCCATCTGGATTTCGCCGTCTAAGTTCCTCAATTATGTCTAGCCCGATTCGCACACTACCTTCGCCGGCACAATGTAAGTTGTAAGTCACTCCTTTTCCGTCAAGCTTCTGGAGCTTCTTTAGGAGATTTTCCTTTTCAATGAAAATCTTGTAATATCGGGGTGACCGTCTCCGTCCAAATTGCTTTGAGTGTAGTGTGGAGCAAGTGGCGCTCCATCAAGCCAAGGATTTGCAAATTGCGTTTGGACATGTTCACTGGCAAATATTTTCGCAAAAACCAACGGCGAGGAAAGATTTGCCTCAGTGTCCCTGCCCTCATGTCTTTATTCAAGAGCAAACGCCGCCCTATAAGGTATGCTAATCTGGGATAACTCGGTCACTGAAATTGCAAATTTGGAAGTATGCTTACGCTATGTACTACAAACTGGATATCGACTGATTGTTGCGAGCCTCGCGTCAGCCACTGTGTTCAGTGCGATGCTTTTGGGGTATTATTTTGTTGAGAACAAGCGACGAGATAGAGAATCTAGGTAGATGGGCGAAGGACATGACACGGAAGGCAGGGTTTAAGAGCTGAGCAACCTGACCGATCGAGAGATGCTTAGTTTCCGTTATGTGCTCTGAGCTTTTGGTCGAGATACGGAGCGGTGATCCATCGCCTGCCAAGGGGAGTCTTAATCGGCTCATTGTTGAATATCCATCGCTACGGAAGTCAATTTCTTGAACTTCTAGTGGAAGCTTCTTAGAAGCCAGAACAATGGGTAATAATGCCCGGGGATGAAATATCAATGGAATCTGACTGTAGATGCCTCCAGCGGTCAGTCAAATACATACAGTCTTCAAGACAACTATGTAAGATGCAATATTATGATTATTCAAATCTATCTAAGACACTCGCAACATCATCAAGTGTATAATGTAATAAGACAAAGTTCGAAGTTCGAAAGGAAGAAAAAAAGCAGCACAGGCCCAAAGCCACCGTCATCACTTCGTACGCCAATCGCAGGCTTCAGAGAAAGAGAAAAAGAAAAAGGTCAATCCAATCACACGCAGTGCGTGACACGAAAAGAGGAGAGACATATATGAAAGCGCATCGTGTCTTCTCGGGTTTGTATATGTATGGGTATCAAATCATAAAGAAGGGAACCAGCGACGCGGAGATATATCGATGAAGTAACCAATCCTCATTGCAGGCTTCTACCGCGAATGCCGTTTCCAAAACTTCCAGCCTAGGACACCCGTAGACCCATCACGCTGGTAGATACGCCAGTAGTATACCGGGATACCGGTGATGATAAAGCCCACCACGATCAGAGTCTGGAGGGGCTCTGCAATCACCGCGCGACTGAGAAGGAAGAGACTAACGCAGCAGAAAATAATTGGTGTAGTGATCCACGTGCGGTAGGGACGTTCAAGGTGTGGTTCGCGAATGCGTAGGACGATGAGGCCTAGCACAGTGACGAAGTAGAATGTGTAGCCTGCGACGCCATAGAATGTTACTAGGGTGCTGAACTCGCCGACGGCGATGTAGACCATGGTCAAGGCGGCGTTAAATGCCATAGCGTTGATGGGGGTGAAGCCAAGGCGGGATTCGTCGCCGAAGACTCGGGAGAGGGATTTGCTTGCCCATGACCGGCGACGAAGGCGGCTGGCAGCGGGGGGAGCGGGAGATGAAGAGTTGCCCAGGCCGATGCGGCCGAAGATTGATGGGAGGTAGCCTTCTTTAGCTGAGGCGTAGACGAGGCGGCCACTGGTGAAGGTTGTTGCATTCAGGGCTCCGAAGCAGCTGGCTCCCACAACGAGTGCGAGAATCAATGCGCCTACGGGGCCGAACACTTTGCCGCCGAATTGGACGGCAATGGTGTTGCTTGCTTCGATGGTTTCGTGGGGTAGGACAAGGAAGTAGGCGACGTTGGCCATTAGATAGCACAGAATGACCAACGGCATGGCCGTATGAATCACTCGTGGTAGATCCCGATTGGGGTTTTTGAACTCGCCAGTGACATAGTTTGTCTGAGAATTGTTAGCACGAATGTTCTCGAGAACTCTTCCTGGTCTTCGAGTCCTTGCTTACATTGTCCCAACCATCAAAGGCCCAAAGGCCCGCATACAACGCCACGGCGAAATCGGAGATCTCGGTATTCGTACCCTCGAACCAGCCGTGGGTTTTCCATTCCTGACTGGCACTTCCCTTGGACGAAAGACCAGTCACGGCGACCACGATACCGGTAATAGTGACACCAAGCAGTGCGACAAACTTGAAAAACATGAATAGATCGCCAATTCGAGTAGCGATCTTGGTGGAGATGCAATTAAACAGAGTAACCGCCACCAGACCTCCGATCGCAACGCCCTTGTTGATCCACGGATTGACATGTTCCACGTCGGCACCGACAAATGCACGAACAATATACTCGCCAAAGATAATCGAGATGATCGCCGCGGATCCAGGTTTCAAGACCAGCACCGCACACCACGTGAAGAGGAAACCTGGTAACTCTCCAAAGATCTTGGATAGATAAACCTGCGCACCTCCATTCAGAGGAATAGCACCTCCTAGCTCCGCATAACTCGCAGCTCCCGTCCACGCCAACAAGCCTGCCACGGCCCAAACGATGAGCGCGGCACCTGGTGACCCTGCGTTCGCATTCACCTGGCTCGGCGACGAAAAGATACCGGATCCAATGATCAACCCCACGATCAGGGACAGACCATTCAAATATGTCAACGTCTTATTTCGTTCCAACGAGCCATCCGTTCCCTGCCTGTCCAGCGCCGACGGCGTTCCTAGCGGAGCATATCCGGCCTGCGTTTGCGACAATGGGAACAAGTTGCGGCCAAAGTCAAAGGCGGAGGAGATCGAGTAGGAGCGTAGAGGGCGTTGACGGCCTGTTTCCAGGTATCCGTCCCCTTCCTCGCCGGCGAGGGGATCTTCATCATCGAGGGAGAGCTTGCGCGAGGAGGAGATTCCGTCGGGGGATGAAGAGCGGGAGGAACCTCCAACGGAGACGGGGGAGGAGGAGGCGAGTGAGGCGAGTTCTAACGAGTCTCTGGGGGCGGCGAGATTGCCATTCCGAGATTCGTGCGGGAATGCGCTATTCGACATCCTCCCTTTGTCTGTGTGTCAGGTCGTCGTTGTGTCCGGGAAGAGTCGTGGAGCGGAGACAACGCTCTCGAGGAGGTTGGATGTACAGGAGAAAGGGTGTTGAGTCAAGAGAAGCCAGCCAGACTCTCCATGTCCTTTGGTAAATCACCAGTAAAAATCCAAAGCGATCGAAAACAACGCAGATGGAGGAGAGAAGGTTTCTCAGTGGGTAGTAACCCGGGAGCCAAGAGAGTCAGGGTGCTAGTGCCAAGGGGGTCCAAGGGCAGTTTAATTCCCGTCGATCACCCAATCGGCTTTCCGTCTGCGCGCAACCCGATTTCCCCGCGGTTCAACTTCTCTCGGCCATGCGATCTTCATGACCTCGATCTCTCTCGTCCCCATGAAATCTTCCATATCCTCCTTGCGCTGCCGCTGCAGTGGCGCTACCTTGCGGTCGACGGCCAGTCGATCGCACCGGTATGCCTCGACCTCGACCTCGAGTTCATCCTCATCCTCCTCCTCAACCTCGGCGACACCCTCCACGTCTCCCACGTCTCCAAAAACGCGCTGGCTAGCAATTACCCTCGTGAGCGTCGCCGCAGCCGGCGTAGGTGCCTATATCCGATCCCAAACACCAGGCTCAGCAACCCTCAACCAAGAAACCTTCACAAAATACAGCCTTGTCTCCCGGGAACCAGTCTCCTCCACGAGTAGCCTATTCACCCTCCGACCTCGATACCACAGCGACGGCAACTACGATGTCTACGAGGAAGCCTGGCGAACGGGAGTATGGAGTGTAATGTTCAAGCAGCCGCAGCTCCAAATTGGCCGAGACTATACGCCTCTGCCTACGACGGCGGCGACGTCACTGTCCGTCGATGAGGAGAATGAGGGATACTTGCGGTTCTTCATTCGGAAGGATCCGTTTGGCGAGGTTTCGAGGTATCTGCATACGCTGGAACCCGGGGCCGATATTGAGTTGAGAGGGCCGCAAATAGAGTGTGCGATTCCCAAGGAAACAAGGGAGATTTTGTTTATTGCTGGCGGGACGGGGATTGCGCCGGCGTTGCAGGCTGGGTATTCGCTGTTGCATCGGACGACGAAGAACAATCGACCGAGGATTCATATCATTTGGGCGAGTCGACTCAGGGCTGATTGTGTCGGTGGTGTGAGTGATACACCGAAAGCTCCGGCGGCGTCGTCAAGTCGCTCGTGGTTCTCAGGCTGGTTTGGTTCGTCGTCCAGCGGCGCAAATGCCTCTCACTTCGAGACGGCTAGTCCGGTCTCTCCGGGCCAGGAACAGTCGCTGATTGTGCGCGAATTGGAAGCGCTCAAGTCGCAATATCCTGGGCAGATTACGGTGGATTATTATCTGGATGAAGAGAATCGTTTCATTGGAAAGAACGACCTGGCCCAGTTTATCAAGCCAACAACGGAGACGGAGAACCAGGAGACCCGAAAGTTGATCCTAGTGTCTGGCCCTGAGGGCTTCATCAGTTACATGGCCGGGCCTAAAGTGTGGGCTCAAGGTACCGAGCTCCAGGGTCCTTTGAAGGGCATTATCAAGGAGCTGGATCCTAAAGGTTGGGCTGTATGGAAGCTGTGAGAATTTTCTTACGTCCCGATTTTCCCTTTTGAAGTCATTTGTATCATATTATTTTTGGTAGCACATATAGCATATACCATGGAGTCATGTTGAATAGTGACAACAGTCCCGGGCCGGCTTTTGTTGTCGTCCATATTCCCAATACCAACACCCACTCGAGTTCAATAAACCAAATAAGAAATAGCTCAAGGTTGAAAGTTTCTTTTTCGCGAAACCATGATCAACGCTTGTTCTGCCTCCAGGGCAGTTTACTGGGTTGAAGCAAAGTCCTCGAGGTACTGCACCAGCTTCTGGACGTTCTCCAGAGGGACGGCGTTGTAGTTGCTGGCACGCATACCACCGACGCTGCGGTGGCCCTTGAGGCCCTGAAGAAGGCGCTTCTCAGCACCGGCAATGAACTCCTTCTCCTTGGCATCGTCACCACCGCAGACACGGAAGCAAATGTTCATGCGGCTGCGAACGCTCTTGTCGGGAACGACCCGGTAAACTTGGGGGTACTTGTCCAGAGCGCCGTAAATGAGGTCCGACTTTTGGTCGGCGATTTTCTCCTGACCGCTGACCTTTTGAGCACCGAAGACGTTCATCAGGTCAGCCATGACCTTACCGGCAACCCACAGGTTGAAGATGGGGAGAGTGTTATAGAGGGAGTTGTTCTTAGCGATGGTGGCATAGTCGAGCACAACGGGGCCGGGCAGGCCACCAATGTTCAACCGGTGCAGCAGAGCAGCGGGAGGAGTGGCAGTCTGAGGAGGGAGGAGGTCCTTGCGGACAATAGCGATAGTGATACCGGTGACACCGATGTTCTTCTGGGCGCCGCCCTATAAGTAGTGCATGTTAGTTCTGGGTGGTTCAATCACATTTTTTGATCATAACGTACGAAGATAACAGCATATTTGCTGACATCAACCTTGCGGCTGATGAAGTTGGAGCTCATGTCAGCCACAACAAGGCGCTCATCCTCAGCATCCTGGCCCTGGGCCTCGAGAACTTTGGGGAAGTTTTGGAATTCCACACCATCGACAGTCTCGTTGTCGCAGAAGTACACGAACGCCGAGCCCTTGCCACCCTCGCGCTTGGTCGGGGTCAACGACCAAGTGTCCTCAGCAGGAATAGTGCCGAACTTGCCACCATTGGCCTTGCGAGCATCCAAAGCGACATTGACATATTTAGAGCCGATCAATCGAGCAGCCTCCTGCGAAGCCTTGAGCGACCAGGATCCCGTCACGAGGTAATCGAGCTTCAACTCCTCGTCGACCTCCTTCTGCAGTCTCTGGAAGACCAATTCGTCGACCTGAGCCTTCTCGGCATCCGGGTTGGCTTTGGCCACATCGGCCTCAGCTCGGCGGCGGCGGCGCTCAATCCAGACGGGAACGAGGTTCTGGACGACGGCGCTGAACTCGCCGCTACCACCGGCCTGCATGAACAGGATCTCGTAGTTATCCGGGATATCGAGGAGGGCGGACAGGTTTGCCTTAGTGTCATCAAGAATCTTGTTCGCGGTGGGGGAGCGGTGCGAGATCTCGCCGAGGCCGAGACCGGAGTCATTGAAGTTGACGAAGGCCTGGCCGGCGGCCTCAACGACGGGAGTCGGAAGGGGAGCCGGACCGGCTCCAAAGTAGGAGACTTCTTGCCGGGAGGGCATTTTTGTGTGGTGGGATTGGGGTGGTTTGGTGAGGGAGAGGGTATCTTGAGTATAGAAAGAAGAGAAGATGGAAGGCAGTGGGGGGAAGAAAAAGAGTCATAGGTGGATCGTGCCGCAAGTGGATCTATCAATCGTGGGAGTCATCATGTTTAGTCAATTTAGCTCTACGTTAAATAAGAGGTGTTTAAATTCGCGGTCTCCAAGATGATTCACCGAATTGTCCTTTTTGAGGGCCAATAATGAGTTGCGTTGCTGCTAATTCTGGCGGCTATGGCGGGGCATTGAGTCCAGGGCGCGGGGGAGAATTCATAGCTGCAGATGCGGTTGCGGAGGTCGTGGGGTTTATTTCATTGATGGAAAATTGTCCAAACAAGTATATTGACGGTCTTTAGTTGAAAATTTATCTAATTCCACTTTCAGCTTTGCGTAAATAGAGCTGTGGTCGTGTTTTCACCTTTTTTCTGTTTGATTAGAAAGGTGGGGCTGATCTACGCTATCGATTAAGATACTGAAATCGACATTGCATACGGTCAATTGACTATCGAGAAGAATCTAGGCCGTATATTGAAGGGGAGCACTAACACAATATAAGAGCCTGGCTATAGCAGGACTATCTGGTGTTATTATTCTATCCGGCCATCAATCTATATGATCATGCAACAATAGACTCGAGTTGATGGTCCACGAGTACCATTGTCTTTACTGTAAACTGGTGATAAGCACGTGCTACAATGAAAATGAGAAGAATGGAAGTTCTCATTATGCAACTTCCAGTTCGAACGACCGTGAGAGTGAATGCATAACTCAATCAGGCGCTGCCGTCCGAAGTGGGTAGCTTCCACGTTGAGCTATATGTCTACGTCATATCTCCACCGGTAGACACTATAGCATCAAGCAATTGATATCAAAATAGATTATTTCTCGCCATTCAATATTCTAACATTAACGAATTGGCTCCTTGAATCCACAATGAAGGGATCCTGGGACCGAAGTTATACAATGCGACTAGCCATCCGAGATCGGCAGTATAGACATAGTCACGTGTTGTCAAAGTGCGTTGTTTGTCCTGTTTGCCACTTGACCCTTGAATTTTCAGCCAACCAGAATGCAGATGAGTCACCTCTCCAAATCCCCGGTCGCTCATTTGCCGAAAGCCGGGGATTCATTTTCTTGCATTGTTCTGTTCTCAAGACTATACACAAGGGCATCATGACTGTAAGTACTCAATTAGTCCAGCCTGAACTTCAAGCTGGTACTCATGCTAATCTCCCCTCTCATGCAGTCCCGATTAATGCCTTCGGGCCGCCAGGCCATGCGCAGCCCCTTCCGATCATTGCGCCGAACCTTTGCGACCTCCCGCGTGTTTCTCCAGACCCTGAATTCCCAGCAGGGCTTCCACTCCCAGCTTGAGACCATTACTCCGGAGATCCTGTCCTCGCTGGCATCCAAGGCTGTGCCCCAGACCTTGACCGAAAAGATTGTCCAAAAGTACTCCGTCGGGCTTGCAAAGGACAAGTTTGTCCAGTCGGGCGACTATGTCACCATCTCTCCCCACCGCTGCATGACCCACGACAACTCATGGCCCGTTGCCCTGAAGTTCATGTCGATCGGTGCTTCGAAGATTCATAACCCCGATCAGATTGTGATGACGCTGGACCATGATGTGCAGAACAAGACCGAGAAGAACCTCCAGAAGTATAAGCAGATTGAGGACTTTGCGAAACTCCATGGTGTTGAGTTCTATCCTGCTGGGTATGCTCCACTTTCCGGGTTTGATTGTTTGTAGTTGTCAAATGCTAACTGTATATTGTGAAGACGTGGTATTGGTCACCAGATCATGGCTGAAGAGGGCTTGGCTTGGCCTGGAACTCTTTGCGTTGCCTCGGATTCCCACAGCAACCACTACGGTGCGCTTGCTTGCTTGGTAAATATACTCTTCTTTCTGTGCTTTCAAGACTCCAAATTCTGACTGCTTAAAGGGAACACCTATTGTCCGAACTGATGCGGCGAGTGTCTGGAGCACTGGCCAGACCTGGTGGCAAGTGCCTGCCATCGCCAAGATCACCCTCACTGGCGTTCTCCCGGCCGGCGTCACTGGCAAGGACGTTATTGTCGCTCTGTGCGGTCTCTTCGACAAGGACGACGTTCTGAATCACGCTCTCGAGTTCGCTGGTTCCGAGGAGACGATGCGCAGTCTGCCTATTGATAGCCGTATGACTATTGCCAACATGACTACCGAATGGGGTGCCCTTTCTGGTCTTTTCCCCATGGATGACGTGCTCAAGGGTTGGATGAAGGGGAAGGCTACTACCGCCGCCATGGGTCTAGCCGACGGCCCCTTCAAGACCACGGCTGCCCAGCGCTTCACCCACGAGGCGATCGAGGAGCTCTTCGCTAAACCTCTGACCGCGGACAAGGGTGCCAAGTACGCCAAGGAACTCTTCTTGGATCTCTCCTCTCTGTCTCCCTACGTCGCCGGCCCGAACTCGGTCAAGGTTGCTACTCCTCTGAGCGAGCTGGAGGCTGCCGATATCAAGGTCAACAAGGCCTATCTTGTTTCCTGCACGAACTCACGTGCCTCTGATATCGCTGCCGCCGCCCGTGTATTCAAGGAGGCTGCCGAGAAGAACGGCGGTCAGATCCCCAAGATTGCTGACGGTGTTCAGTTCTACATTGCTGCGGCCTCCATCCCCGAGCAGCTTGCTGCCGAGGGCGCTGGTGACTGGCAGGTTCTGATCGATGCTGGTGCTACCGTACTCCCCGCCGGCTGTGGTCCCTGCATTGGCCTTGGCGCAGGTCTCCTCGAGCCCGGTGAGGTCGGTATCAGTGCTTCCAACCGTAACTTCAAGGGTCGCATGGGTTCCACTGATGCCAAGGCCTACCTGGGTTCCCCCGAAGTCGTGGCTGCCAGTGCTCTTAGCGGAAAGCTCTCCGGTCCTGGCTGGTACCAGACCCCCGAGGGTTGGACCGGCGTGAAGCGCGGCGAGGGTGATGGTATTGCCGAGGAGGATCGTATGCTTACCACCGAGGAGGCTCTCGAGAAGCTCCTCGGTCAGCTTGACGATCTAGTGGCTGATGGCGAGAAGAAGTTTGCTCCCCAGCCCACCGAGACCAAGGTTGAGGAGATCTCTTCCGAGGACTCTCTGACCGATGTGTACCCCGGTTTCCCCGAGCGTGTGTCCGGAGAGATTGTCTTTTGCGACGGAGACAACATCAACACCGACGGTATCTACCCCGGCAAGTACACTTACCAGGACAACGTCTCCGTCGAGACCATGGCCCAGGTGTGCATGGAAAACTACGACACCAAGTTCACCACCATTGCCAAGGCAGGTGATATTCTGGTCACCGGCTACAACTTTGGCTGCGGCTCCTCTCGCGAGCAGGCCGCCACCGCTATCCTGGCCAAGGAGATCCCTCTCGTCGTCGCAGGCAGCTTCGGCAACATTTTCTCCCGCAACAGCATCAACAACGCCCTGATGGGTCTGGAAGTGCCCCGCTTGGTCTCCCGTCTGCGTGAGACCTTTGCCGAAGGCGATGGCAAGGCTCTTACCCGCCGTACCGGCTGGACCCTGACCTGGGACGTTCGCCGTAGCCAGATCGAGGTTCAGGAGGGCCCCAACGGCGCCAAGTGGACTCACAAGGTCGGCGAGCTTCCTCCTAACGTGCAGGAGATCATCGCCAAGGGCGGTCTTGAGAAGTGGGTCAAGAACGCGATCGAGGCGTAAATCCGGAGAAAGAAAGAACCACTTTGAAAATAGGGTTTGTTCTGCCGGTGAAAAAGAAAAATGCGTTTGGCCTTTTGACGTGATACCCGAGCTTTGGTTTATATAGATGCCCGGTGCGGAGATGTTTAGCGAGATATTTGTTTTGGACCATTTTGAGCCTGTACAGTATAGAAAAAGGCGTATCGTTCAATTGCATTGTATGTTCAGTGATATCCATCGATATGATTTGATCTTCAGGATTGTAAACGAGTGTTTACTGTGATCAGACGAGGTGACCGGAGTACTCCCAAGGTCAGATCATCAATCAAATGATGATTCCGTATATTCGTACGAAAGATAACTATAAAGGAAATTAAATTCACTGGTCAACCACCTGCCTCTTCCAAGTCAAAAAGACTACATAAAACTCCTCCGTGTTAGAATCCTCCCCAGCCTGACCACCAAAAGTAGCAGCAACGCCGCCACTAGCACCCGCACCTTGTGTAGCTTGAGCATCAAAAGGCCTCAGAACCGGCACAGTCGGGACAACAACCTCCTCCGAAACAACAGCCTCCTCCGGCATAACATGAGGATTAGGCACAATGGCCCTCTCAATGGGCTGTCTCTTCAAATCCCCCTCTTTCGCACCCACCCAGCTATACGCACTCCGCGACGCGGGTTCCGCAACAAGATACAGCGATTTCTCCAGATTAACAGGGAACTTCCACGACAAAGCCCACTGGACGATAGCATCAAGTTGATCCCTCTTCCGCATGACAGTTTCAAATTCAATCACCAGTTCTTCCAGGCTAGGCAGGAGAGTGAACTGATTGCCCCACGCTCGGTTTGCCTCGTGGGCTCTCAAGCAGTGAATCGGCCGGCCCATTTCATGGGCGCGTGTCCGGCCCGGTCTGAACGGGTCGATTCCCAATGGATCGTTATTCTCCCAGAACCACCAATCCGTGTGTCGGAATGTAAGCGTCAGCTTTCTGGGGCTGATCGCGTAGGGAGCGGCCCTTTGTCGGCTATCGTGAAACCCGGGACCGTCGTTGATCCATGTACCACCCCACACCCTGGTCCAGCAGTTATCCTCGAGGAAATACTGCTGCGTGAAGAGGTGGATGTGCCGGACTTGAGCGCGTTGTTTCGCGGTCATTTTTCGGAAATAGCCTAACGGGGACGAAGCGTCTTTGACGTGTGGGGGTGCGCGGTAGAACCAGAATGTGTGCTCGTTGATGGCGGCGGGGAGGAGGGAGGCCTCCTCGTAGATTTGTTGGCATGTTTGGAGGAGGGCGGTTTGGATGCGTTTTGGTTGTTTGTAGCCTGGTCGGAAGTAGAAGGCGTTTTGGCGGTAGAGATGGGAGTGTGTTGTATTATCCCCTTCTTGTTGGCTATCGTTGGTATCCTCGGATTCGAGGGAGAAGGTGTAGATGCGGTTGCGGATTTCGGGCGGGAAGATGGTGAAGAGGAAGCATGACGTTTGGTTGATTGCGGGGAGTGAGGGGTGAAGATCGGGGTTGTTTGGTGGAGCGCCATTCTTGTTGGAACCCTTTGGTGGAGGGCGTGGGCGGAGGACTCGTCGAGTTGGCTCCATTTTATAGTGCAAGTTGAATATTTTCGTGCAGTGTAGACGTTGATGAGAGAGTCCTACGGAGGGATGATCAAGCTTTATGTCTGCTTGGCAGGAGAAAAAAGAGACTCCCGCTAGACTGGGTTTCTCTATTCTGGCGGGTATTCCGGTGCTTAGACTGCAGTCGCCCCGCTGTAGCCTGGAATGGAATGGACCCTGTTTTGGATCTATGAGGCTAGGATGGAGTCAACTTGGCCGAGTTAGGAAAGGTTAGTCTCGGTTGCCTGGAATTCGATGCTGGTGGAGTAACTTGAGCCGCCGCAGGAATTGACTCTGACGCCGTTGAGCCGGCAAAAGAAGTATTTGATGAGGAAACTGGGTCGCGAGAATAATGGGAACTCGTCGACTCTATGGGCAATCTATAAACTTCGTGGACATGAGATAGTTCAAAAGTATATGCAATGGATACAGGTCTAAATACACAAAACTCCTCCCACCGCTATATGTTGAATGAAGTCTTCACTCGCAATGTACTGATCCAGATGTTGAAGAAACGAGTATACCGTCTGTGATCTAGTGAAGATGAAAAGCAAATAAACAAAACGATCCAATGCCATGACATAGATCGCCAGGCATAAGTCTGGAATTCCCAAGCTTTAGCCCTTGCTAGCGGGCTCCGACGGTGTAAAGACGTTGCAGACAGTCTGCAGCTTGGTCAACATCTCTTGCCATTCCCCCTCGGCCGTACTGAGGGTGGTGACTGCACCACCTGCACCGATCCTCCATGTCTGCTGGTTTTGACTACCAACGCCCTGTTCAGGGTAGCGAGTAAACGCGGTTCTAATGAGAACCGAGAAACTTCCACCACCACCGAGGTCGAGGTACCCCATCACACCGGAGTAGATGCTGCGCTTACGCGCTTCGATATGACGAAGATGCAAGCAGGAGCGCTCTTTGGGGGCACCAGTCATAGAACCAGGAGGCAGGCAACGCTGAAGTGCCGTGAGTCCATGAACCGCCATACTCGAGGACTTCAACTGAGGCATATGCCGCACCGCATACCCGAGTTGTTCAGCGCGAACTTCACCCTTCACGTGCGTAATCATCTGGTAAACCCGACCATGGTCCTCGACTTCGAGTAGCTTTTCGACGCGAACACCGCCAGATCCACAGATTCCGTACAGGTCATGACGAATCAAATCGGCAATCATCAAATTTTCCGCCATTTCTTTCGTTGTACCCAGGATTTCGCGGGCTTTTTCCATGGTCATGTCTGGCGTTTTGCGGACGGTGCCTTTCATCGGTTTCATTTCTAGCATGGACTCGCGATCCCAGTTGAGGAAACATTCGGGGCTGCTGCTGACGATTTTGGCGTGGCCCAGGTCGGCGAAGGCACTGAATGCGGCGGGGTTGTATTTTCTGAGTTTCTTGTATAATTTCCAGGGGAAAGTGGCTCGGCCTTCGTCTGTTGTGGGGTTTGGTAGTGTAATTGATGTTTCGGAGGTGAGGCACAGCTCGTAAGATTCACCGGCTTCTAGTTCTGCTTGACATGCCTGGATCTGTCGTTTGTATGTCGCTTCTTCGGGGAAGGTAATTTTGCCGTCCCGAAGGATGGAGTCTAGAAACTGGGTATCGACGGTGTCCACATTCTGGGCGGATCCTGAAGATTCCTGAAGTAGCTGCAATGTCTCGTCGAGCCAGCCACATGGCAAGTTGTCGGATTCGCAGGTAGACTGTACAATAATATTTCCAGTGGTGTTGTCGATGACGATGCTCCTTTCACACCAGAGTAGACTGACATCGGCGGGGTGATCTTCAGCACTACCAGGTGGCGATTTAAAGGAAACGTTATCATGGTACGTCGGCGAGGAAGATCCCTTGGGATGAGGAAGACAGGCCAGACCCAGCTCGTAGGAGAAATATCCTAGGAAGCCACCCCAGAAAGGAACTTGTGTACTACCCGAGCTGACCTTTTTCATTTCCATCAAGTATCGGAGAGCATCCCACATTTGACTCACAGTCAGGGAATCCTCGACTGATTTGCGACCAGCGCTGAGTTGGTACATGGCTAATTTCTGGAGCTCCACGCTGAATTCGAATCGCCATGAGCCAGGGCTGGGAACCGAAACGATGTTGTAGCGGCCATTTGACTGGAACAACACTGTCGGCGCTCCAGGCCTGTTGAACAGCTCGCTCAGAGACTCTGCAGTCAAATTGCCCCGATAGAGAGACCGGTATGCCGAAGTGGAAGATGTCGATGAGCTCCATTTCAACATTTCAAAGGCGATGTCAGGAAAGCCCTTGGTCTCTTCGTGTGGCGTGATGATCGTTTCGGGGAGAATTGCATACCCCCCACGTCCAACCAGCTTATTGAAAGTAAGAGCCTTCCGCCACCAGTTCAGCAGCAGCGTTTTGCAAGCATCCTTTTCCGACTTGCAAGATTCGGGATGGAATTGGACACCCCAGAACGGTTTCTGGCGATGACAAACCGCCATTGGGATTCGAGTCACCGAACCAGTCCCCTTCTCAAGAGGAAGCCATGCCAAGAATTCCAAATCGTCCGACAACTCACCCCGCGATCTGCTCACAGCATCAAAATCAGCATAAAGCGAGTGATACAGCGTAACTTCCACATCGGAAAGCCCCTCAAAGATATCTTTCGACGCCGTTGAAATATGACGGACTTGACCATGCAGTGGATAAGGTAGACGCTCGACCGGCACGCCGTGATGCAGACACAAACTCTGAAAGCCCAGACAGATGCCGAAAACCGGCAGGAGCTCGGTATCCCGCAGATTCCAGATATCGCGCATGATGCCGACATCTTTGGGCAGATTGGGATTTCCGGGACCGGGTCCCAGCACTATCGCTTCATAGTGCGTGAGGAACTCGTTCATGTTGCCGTCCGGCCAGTCCGAGTCGATTGTCATAACGGTCACTTGGACGTTGAGCGTCTCCTCGAGCATTGCGACCACATTGTAAGAGAATGAGTCGTAGGCGTCCACATAGAGAATACTTTTCGAAGTTGCGGCATTCTTATTTGCTGAATGTGATGATGGAGTGGCGTCTCCATCCCAATTGCCTAACAGTGGCGCCATCGTCGGATGTTCCTGTTGAGTCCCCCGAAAAGCACTGAAAGACGTAACATGCACAATTCCCACAGCCCGAGGGACTGAGAGGTCGGTATAAGAATAGCTCAGAGCTTAGACCGACGGCGCGCGTGGAAAGCCCCGGCTATTAAATTTTTTTTCGCGCTTCACAAAGCCGAGTTAGACATGTCCCGATTGAGGGTCTCGGAGAGTGGCGCAAAGTCGTCAGCGTTTCTTCAACACCGCGCCTCTCGTTTGATAGGTTGAAGCGAGCAGAGCTAGCGCCGCATCGTATACCGCGGCTATGGTGGATGGATGGAATACGTCGATGCAGCTAACAATGCATTGTGCAGAAATTGGATTGGAGGTTACAGGAATCGAAAAATTTAAGGTTGGATGGGCAGGCAAAAAGCGGGTACCGCCGGAAAACGGATGGAGCAGTTCGGGTGGCGACGCCGTTTATCAAAGATTGAGATCGAGAGTATCTACGAGGCCTTTCCATAAATCGAGAAAACTGACAGAGTAGAGGGTATCCGACATTTCTAAACACATTGAAGTTCTAGGCTATTTAACACATCGAAACGAAAACATTGGCGCATGAGCTACTGCGGCTGCGGCTGCGACTGCGGCTGCGGCTGTTGATGTTGTGGAAGCGTGGCGAGCTTGGCTGCTACTCGGGGGAAGTATTGAGCCACAAAGCCCTCGGTGTAATAGCTATGCGCAGAGCTATGATCACCCACGAGATTGTGAGCCAGTTCGTGACACAGGATCACCCACCAGTAGACAATCGCGTCAGTACGGTCGGGGGTCGCGCTCTGCAGGAGGGACTGCTCTTGCAACTGCTGGAAGTAGAAGTAATTGCAGAAGATGCTGCCTGCTCGGTTGAAGGCTATGGTCTTGCCACCGGGATCGTAGAAGATACTCAAGCTGTCGGCACGCATTGAGAAGATGGAACCACAGTCCAGAAGGACCGATGCGAAAAGGTTGATACCGCTTCGGTTGTTTGCGAGGAAGGCAGATCGATCGGTGATGGTTCGGACAAACAATACGTTGACCCCACTGGGGAGAGTAGCAACAAACTCCAAATCGTGGCTAGGTCTTTCGTCACAGTAAGACTTGCTCTCTGAGATTTGATTCGTCTCGGGCCGACTGTACACATCGGATGATCCGTGGGGCCGACAAGCCTGAACGGCCGAGAGGAGCTCCTGGTTCAATCGGTGTGGAGAGCTGACAGATACTGGCTGTTCCGGGCGTTTATTCTTGGGATCCGTGGCGGAATAAGGGGGTGGTGGTGGAGGAGTATCAGACTCCGGAAGCAAAGAGCGTGACTGCTCAGACGTCGAAGAAGACTGGTTCTTGTCCAGGCCAAATCGCTTTGACAGGTTCGCAAATAAGCCACGAGGAGTCCTCTCGGGTATAGCGGCTCCGGTTGGTGCAGCAGGTCTTTCATCCACCGAGGATTTAGCATTAGGTGACTCGGGGAAGACGCCAGGCATAGGGGATTGTGACGTCGATTCGGGCTGCTCTTCTTGGGCTCGTTGCGCCTGAGCCTCGGCCCATGCGGCTTCCTTTTCTTTCAAAGCCCGCCTCTCCTCCTCCACCTGTTTCTGGCGTTTATCCTCCGCCATCCGGGCCTCCTGGGCCTTTTGCCGGAGAATACGCTCCACGTTGTAACCACGAGCACGGAGCTCCAGAAGATCAGTTTTTAACAGCATCTCGAGGGTCAGGGTGGAATGAAGCTTTGGCCGCTTGAGGATCAGGTGTACAAGCGATTGACTGATCTCGTAGAGATCATATTTGCCCGGGCAAATACACAATCCCCAATTGCTAGACAATCGTGCCACAATGGCACTTCGCTTCTGAGTATGAGATGCCCTCCGTCCCTTTAGTGAACGTGTCAACGTGATCGAATTCACCACCTGCACCACAAAACTGGTCTCCAGCCACCTGGCTCCATGTTGAATTGATTCGGCAGGTTGGTCGTGCAAGAAAAGCCGTGCGCGCTCAATGATCACTTTGTGCAACTTGGCACCCGAGCTCTGATCGGCCGCTACACCACCGAATCGCGCTTGTTCTTCAACAAGACTGCTCAGAGGCACTGCACCTAGAGCCACGTAGAAGTTCTCCAAAGCTTCCTCCTGTGGCGCGGCAAAGATATGCTCTTTGAAAAGATTGAAGCTCTGGAAGTCATCCACAACAACGATGTCCTTTGCGGCTGAGAGATCCCATTCTCGGATATCCATGTCTTCGTCGGGGTCTGCGCTATCCTTCTCACTGGCTTTAGGTTTGCCATTCTGAGCTGTAGCCTGCGGCGGTATATCACGACTGGCTAACAGGAATTTGGCCCTCTTCATATCACTGAAAAGCTCTCGGTCCTTCTTCAGCACTGAGAGATGCTCGGCAAGAGTCCGCAGAAGCATCAAATACTTGTCAGAGCTCTGGAATGCGGCGGATATACGAGCGGGCTCCTTCACCAGCATACGAGCGATTTCGTTCTTGGTTGGCTCTCTCCTCGAGCCCACTGCCATAAGGAAGAGATTCGCTTCCTGTCCAAAGTCTACAAAGTCAAAGATATCTTTGTAGTCTTCGCCATCGCCAAGATAGCAAAGTCGGGGTGCAACGAGACGAGTACGCGCGCCCTTTTCCGATTGAGTGTTTATGGGGACAGGAATGATAGGTGCATTTCCAACGCGCTCGACATCTTGGGGACTCAAATCGGATACCCTGCCTGCCAGGTATTTGAAGATTGTCCTGGCGTCCCTTTGAGTGGCTGGAGGCTGGCGAACGAGAGTCTGAAGACAATCCGACATGGGAGGATGAGGCTTCACTCCCAGCTTCGAAGCATGCGAGTGAAGACGCTTTTGCAAAATGTTGAAACCAAACAGAGATGCACCCTCGTCGGTAAAGCATCTCTTTGGCGTGCTGAGACTTTCTGAGCCCTCGATCGGGAGAAAAGGCACAGTGACGGCACTAATATCAAACGCAGCATATCCGTTCGTGTGGTATTCATTGAGGAAGTACGCCAGTGCCTTGCTCTTTCGACCCGCATCCTTCTCAGAATCGCTCATTATCATAAGCCGGATGAGTTCAGACCCAGATGGATAGCTCTTCAGTCCCATCATGGCGAGGAACTTGCCCTCATTGCTCGCATTGTTGTAGATACCTGGCCATTCAATGATGGGTAGGCCCAACGCACGGAGTGAGTCCTTTGGCTCATACAACTCAGCGATCTTGTACCGAGTGCCTTGGTTCTGAGCGTCATTTTCAGCGGTGCAAATGCTCGTGTTCTTGAGTCTTTGGATATCGTTGGCAGGAATGTCCTCGCGGACCGAGGCGAGGTAGCGAATAAGATCCACGTGGTTCCATCTCCTGGCTGGAGGTCCCTTGGCATCTACAGCTTCGGGTGTATTGATCAACCGATCAAAGATGACACCAAGCTCAACGGTCTTGCGAACGCCGAGTGATATCAAAAATTTCTCCTTGACACCGTTGAGCCCGTGAACTACAGGTAGGTCATCAAAAAGTCGAACGGAGGCGAAATATGTCTGCGTCGGCTGCTTCATGCCGACTTTGGTCGGAATCACAGTTTGCGGTTGCAGAACATCGATGACTGCTTGTCTGGAAGAAGAGCTCAGGATCTCCCACCCCTTGGACAACACAGGTAGAACCTGTCCAGCAAATGCAGGGCTTTTCAAGATGTTTTGCTCTTTCTCGAGAAGACTCTCGTCACCAGCATTTGTGACAAGCCATCTGATCCAGGGCACGATTTGCAGCTCCCCCCAGCCCAAAGCCTCAAGCTCAGATTTACTTATGGATCTAGTGAATCTGAATGGCATCACCGAAGGTGGCACAGGCAGGTCAGCTGGAATGCGATGGGGATTTAAGAAGCCGGCGATATCCGCAAACACAATCAAGCGTGTAGGTTGGCCTTCCCTCTCTTCATCATTTGCCACTGCGACTCGGAGTAGGCTCTGCACAGACATCCCGTCGAGTTGTCCGCTAACAGCCTTGCGACCAAGCCATGACAAGAACTCCATAATTTGATTGGGTCGTAATGTATTTGACTCCAACTCACGTTTGATATCAGAAACGGTGATTTCTGTAACTAATCCAAAGTCTGTCAACCTCTGAACAAAGTCCTTAGCATTCAGTACGAGCTCATCTGGCAACGCTGGAATGGAGTCCATGAAACTGAGGTCCTTGGGAGCAATACGGGTTTGATGACTCGGAATAACGCCGCAAGTAGAAAGCACTTCAATAGAGGCGTTCTTGTTGCACATCCAGAATGCGTCCTCGATCGTTTGTCCCAGAACAGAAGACGGCGTAGACTCGCGAAAGACAAACTGATTGGCAGTATGGATTGCCTCCGGGAGGACATCCACAATGTCTTCTTTTCGAATCTTTGAAGCGCGTGTTGAGCCAACTTTGGCAGCAAGCTTGGATTTGATGGTGCTCATCTCCGCAGACCAGGCAATTCGACATACAACACCGACCGCCCTTAGCATCTCAAGATTCCACTTGCTGATGTAACGTGTGTTCAGATCAATGCTTTCACGCTCCACGGTAGGGATGACTGATGGTGCCGACACGTGAGCATTGAGGCCAGTGGTTTGCTGGGTAGGGAAACCGATGAAGATCCTTCCCGCCTTTGTGGGTAGAATGGAGGCAAGGATCTCCGACTGCGACTCGGATGCGCCCGTCGCGATGTTGGCATCGTATGATGGCGTCAATATGGCAATTGTTGCTCTCTTTGGAGGCGGTTTCCGCGTGGCTCGTTCAAGTTCTTTGCTGAGAGCAGTACTAATCGAAGGCTGGATGGACGCAGTGTTGATGTGGAGAAACACAGCAGCCTTTAGCATGACAGTCATGTTGGCTGTCTCGTCAACTTTCTCTGTTTGCTGGGGCTGTGCGAGCTTCTCAGGCCCATTCTGGCCAGTGAACTTGGAAAAGAAGCTGCGGAGTGAGTTCGTGGTATCCCGAATGTTGTCCAAGCGGAACATGCTTGCATTGGGGTTCCACTCCACAATCCGCATCCAAGCCGCATCAACCTGTGCAATTTCTTGTGTAATGCTGGTCACCTTCATCAGACCTTCGCTCGTTCTTGTTTCAACATCCCTGGGAATTGGAACATTGACACCAGGTGCTGTCTTCTTTGACAGCTTGAGCAAGTTCCAATCATCCACCCATAGCTCAATCTCTTCCAAGGCAACAAATGTCAGACTGCTCGACAGAAACTGACACAGCTGCATCAAGGATGGAACGGGGGAAGAATCGTTGCGGTAGTCCAACACAAAGGTCGTGTCTTGCGATGGGGTTTCACCCAGGTCCAATCGACGGGTGAACAGTGCATTGCCCTTCCAATAAAACGCCATAGCCTGACTGCCCGAAGACACAAATGGTTCTTCACAGTCATCAAACACACTATAGAAGCCAACACCAAAAGCACCGATCTTTGTTTCATCCGGGTTTCCATCAGCAATACGCTTCAATCTAGCCCAGTCCTTTTCACTGAAGGCGAGACCGTTATTTGAGATCAAGAGACGACGAAGTGTATGATTTGATATTGTATGCTTCAAGAGGGCGGTAGGGTCCGTCGAGGATGGAGTTGGTACCGTTGTGGAGGGAAGAGTCTCGAATTTGATGGTCACTTTAGTCGCGGAAGCATCGGCAGCGTTCTGGATCATTTCACGCAGAACGGTCCTATAGGTATCCGGTTAGTATATTCAAAGTTCCCAAGATATCTGCCACATGAGCCTCTTCAGGGGAGATACCATTTTCCAGAATAGCGCGCCAGAACTTTGGAGATCAGGCCCCGTGTGTCAACCGTCACTGCTTCTTCGTCGGCACCAGACCCCATGGTCCGGGCTTTCAAAGCGTTGAAATCCATGTTCAAGGCCATCTTGTAGTCTATTATCTGGT
Organism: Penicillium brasilianum; assembly: GCA_001048715.1. NCBI lineage: Eukaryota > Fungi > Ascomycota > Eurotiomycetes > Eurotiales > Aspergillaceae > Penicillium > Penicillium brasilianum. The sequence continues at coordinate 593,241 of CDHK01000003.1, read as the reverse complement.
GATGTCTTTAGGTATATCTGTCTCGATTTGAGTGGCGTATGCAAAGCTCCGCGTGGAAATGGAGATGCCTATGCCATCTTGTGGTGTGTAAACAAGCTCGACGCGGGTCTGAATTAGGAGGGTAATGACCGATAAGCGCACGTATTGAAAAGACTGTGTCCACAAATATTTGTTGCAAGAAACAGATATGGACTAACGAAGGATATGACGAGTACAGTCCAAAACCAAAGAAATGACAGGTGAAACCTCCGAACGACGCCTCGGCGACTGCGGAGGGCCCCTTATCGCTCCGGGCTTATCGGCGGCTGACATCAGCAGCCAAACTTACCTAATCATGATTGTTTCCAAAGCATCGCGGCTTCAGGAGCATTTGCGGAGCGGAGTTCCTAGGTCGAGCTCAAGTTGCTCGCTGTTCTCGTGGCTAGTCCAGTCATTACGGTCGCTTTACCGTATCATTTTGTTCTCATCCTGCTTGGACCCTCTTGAGCTGGCGCCATCTGGCAGTTGGGCCGTTCCATCTGTTGTGAACGCGGGACTAAACACCGTCAACCGCATCTAACCCCGTCCTCCCTCAAATGACACCATGGGGGTCGATCCTCTATCTCCAATTGCGCCAGTGCGCCTTCGAGCATTACTGCTTCCAATTGGCAAAATCAAGCGCTCGCGCTTCTTGAGCTTTGCTGCGAGGCTTCAAGCTGAGAATGTGGTCCGACTAGGGGACATTAGTCCCGACTCTCGACCAAACCGAAGTACGCAATACCTAGCGGAGTGCCAACGGACACACACCACTCAAATGACTCGATGGGAAAGCTAACTTTTTTGGTCTATAGACATGTTTTCCCCGCTTGCCTTCCCCACCGGAATGATCCTCTACGACCTGTCCTTTTCCGTTCCCCCCACGTCACATCTGGAGCTGTTCCCATTCGAGATATACAGAGAACCTCTGGTCACAATTGCTATAGCTGATGGTACTGAGCTGTCTCAAAGCTCCGGAGACAACGCAAAGCACCCCACGCCCCAGGAACTGGAACGATTACGAGAGGAGCTTGATGCGGTGAGGGAGAGGAACCCGCGTGCATTGGTCCATCAGCTCCTAATCTTCGATTATGAGGGGCTAGATAATATCACCAATGGTCCCGAGAATGTGCTGTGGGTTCCTCGGCCCGAAGTCTCCAAGGCAACTACCATGAAAACTGTTCTGTGTGATATTACATCCGTCTTGCTATCAGAGCTGGATGAATTCGCCAAGACAATACAAAATATCCCGTCGATAGAGTCGCCTAGAGCTTCATCATGGGGTCCACATCGAAACCCAGAGTTACGGCCACGACCTGTGGACCGACTGCTGAATCGCATGACTTTGCCTGCGCAAATGCCATCCAACCCTAATGGTGCACCACCGGAAACGCCCCTTAGCTCGAATGCCACCTCTCCCACTCCTAGCGACCACGAAACACCTACGACATTCGACGAGATCACGCGATCCATCCATTTGTCTCGAACGAACTCCGGTGGCAGAAGCCCCGCAATAGCCTCACCTAAGGAGCATAGCCGAGATCGCATGTCCGTGAGCGGCATCAGTGCCACTGATAGGACCAAAAACCGTATCAAGGGCCGCTCTGGGGTCGTCATTGGTACTCTCTTCCTGCAGGCAGGAAGGTGGCCAGATGCGCTCAAGGAGCTAGTCGAAGCAGCCAATAATGCACGGGCTGGTAGCGATTATCTCTGGCACGGCAAGGCTCTAGAGAACATTCTTCTTTGTCTCGTGATGCTTGCATGGGCAGGCATGGATTTCCAAATTCCCCCCGTTCTGTATCCAGTTGCCGACAAGGCCTCTAAGGCGGTACGAGATGCAATCCAGGCACCATCTGCGGCTGGTAACCGTTTGGTCTCTCTTCACAACCTTGCCAACCTATTACCCGATCTCTCCAACACTATACTGAACCTCTACACTCGTGCCGCCAATATAACGGACGAACCTCTGCCTCAGCTAGTGTTTTCCGAAACCGTGATTCGATTGTCGAGGCTTATGGTCTCTGCTCGCATTCGGGATGGCGGACTTGATGACAATGCTTTGAAGCACATCGTGATGAATGAACCTTTAATTCCATTACATCAACCAGAACTCCCACGGGGGACAGTCGTGCTCCGTAAGTCGGAGATTGCCAATTTCCTCTACCGGGCTCTCCCACTTGCCCCCGAGGCAGACTTGCCTGCCACGGATGCCGTCCCCATCATCGTGGGCGTTATCTCTGTTCTGAATACTCTCGACCTGCCTCGGAAAAAGGCATTTGTCCTGCGCGAGCTTCTCACTGTGATGATACCCAGTCTGGTCCAGGCTCGGAAGATTGGTGCTGCAGAAGTTGGTATTCATCCTGCCGCTGGTCTAGCATCTCTGAGTGACACGGCATTCGAAGTAAATGCTCTTGATATTGGTCCTGGCAATATGGAATTAAGTGTTCGACTTCTCCTAGCTACAATTGGTGAGATCTACGGAGTTCAGCCTTCGGCATCCTATGAGTGGGAGAAGCGACGGAGTCGGATGTCCGCTTTGGAGAGCGCACAACAGTGTCCCGAGTATGATTCGATTGCCAGTATTGCAGAACGGTCTTTCCGTCATATTGCGCTGGATCGATATGGTGATCTCAATCTCAAGATTGACGTTCTTAAGGCGTGTATCAACTGCTGCGAGGCGCTTCCTGATTTTGACGGCGTCCTTCGCTTCACAGTGGAGCTTCTGCAGACTATCCGAGGAGAGCTTATGCTGAACGAAGCTCATAAAGTGCCACCGTACCTGCCACAAGACGAGCAAGTCCGTCTCTTGAACAATATCAAACGCACGGTGTGGGCTGGAAACCGGCTGGGGGCGGCTAACATGGCTGCTGAATACTGGGATGATTTTCTTGTCCGCGACATTCAGTTGCTGGCGCTGCCTGATCCGCGACGACCCGTCCGTCGCTCCAAGACAGAACTAGATGCCGTTACAACGAGTTCCGAAAAGGCAAAGAAGGACCCTTTCCTGTACAACCCCTTCGCTAAGCCAAGTAGCAAGGCTTTGGAAGTTCTTACCGTGACTGATGAGCCTGCCTCCTTCCGAGTGACCCTTCAAAACCCTTATGAATTTGAGGTCGAGATCGAACACCTGCGGTTAGAGAGTGAGGGTGTGAACTTTGAGGCTGTGGCAGAGAACATCGTTCTTCCTCCGCTTTGTCTGCAGGAGATAGTTGTTCTTGGGACTGCTCACGAGGAGGGGAGTCTCAACATTTCTGGGTGCATTGTGAAAGTGCGTCATTGTCGGGAACGACGTTTCCCTATCTTCGGCACGTTATGGAGACCCGAGCCTGAGATCAAGTTCAAGCGAACGGGATTGTCTGCAAAGAAGCCTCCTAGTGATCGCCCGATGTCCTGGAGCTCAACTACATCCAAAGATGGCAAGTTGTTTGCGAAGAAGGGACCTCAAACGGAGACGCGCCCGGTAAAGGTCATTGGCAAACAGCCATCGCTTCTGATTGAGTCTATGTCGCTCTCCCAATCGGCAATGATGCTCCTTGAAGGGGAGATCAAGTCATTCTCCATCACACTTCAAAATACATCAGCATGTCCCGTGGACTTTGTGTTGTTTACTTTCCAAGATTCGACCACGCGCCAGCTTCAGTCAGCCTTGAGAAACAAGGACTTGCTGCCCGTGGAGATTTATGAGCTAGAGTTGAAGCTAGCCACCCAGCCTGCTCTAAACTGGCGTCGTGAGGGCCCACAGTCTGACGATTGGAATATTCCACCCGGCGAGAAGGCCACATTCACTGTAGACGTGTTGGGTAAGCCCGGGTTGCAAGATACGACAATACAGATTGACTATTCATATCTGAAGAGCAAGCAGGGACAGCTGCCGGAGGTATTCTACACCCGGCAACTGTTTGTCCCACTGACTGTGACGGTCAACGCAAGTGTGGAGGTTGCTCGCTGTGATATCTTGCCCTTTAGTGGAGACTTTGCCTGGAAGAACCATCTCGATGCTCCGTCTGACTCGGCGGAGACATCAGACTCCCCGTTATCTGCCACTGACAAGGATCCATTTTCTCAAATTCTTTCCCGTCTCGGCAATGGGGCCTACGGACCAGACCACTGCATCGTTCTAATTGACCTTCGCAATGCTTGGCCAAGCCCCCTGTCCGTGTGGCTGCGCGTGAACGAGCACTCCATTATACAAGCTCCCGAGTCCTTCAAGGATGGCAGCAAGGGCCAGTACTCTATTGATGGTAACCTACAACCGGGCCAGGTCTCTCGATTCGTCCTCGTTCTCCCCCGTGTTTATGTAGACAACCCGTACGCTAGTATTCCCGTCGTCAACACGGGAACTCGACGCCAATTCGTTGTCAGCGCTAACAAGCTCACCTTCGAGGCGGAGGCCGCCTCGCGTGAGGCATTCTGGTTCCGCGAAGAGCTTCTCAAGCGAGTCCTTGGAGGCTGGTCCGAACCAGCTACTGGCCGTGCGGGATCTATCGACCTACGCAATATCCGTCTAAACACCCGCATGGTCGAGTCAATGCGTCTTGAAGATGTCGAGACCTCCTTCGCCCTGGCATCCCCTTCCTCCCAGGAAACCTGCAAACAAACGGGCCGTTCTCGCTTCCACGCGCAAACAGACGACCTCCTCAATCTCACCGTCACCGTCCGCAACCGCTCCTCACGACCCATCCACCCCCTCCTCCGTCTTCAGCCCAGCCTCCGCCACCAGCCAAACAACATCGCGCTAGACCTCACACGCCGTCTCGCCTGGACTGGTATGCTCCAACAAGCACTTCCAATCCTGCAACCTGGAGAATCCACGCAAACCTCCATCGGTGTGACAGTCCTCTGCCGCGGCGAGTACGAGTTCGGCGCTAGCGTCGAGGAAGCCCGACTCTTGTCGCGACTTGGTGAAGACGGCAAGGAGGAAGATCCAGATGCTGCCACTCGGTTTATCGAGGATGGGATCAAGGATACCTTTGGCGCGGACGTGGTTCGGCGTCGACGAATCTGGCATGCCAAGGAGACTTGTGTTATTCTTGCGCGGGACTAAGCTTTTGCAGTGATATGCCTGTCTGTTATGACGTCTCCCGCCCTTTTTCTTTTTCTTTCCCCGTGACGTTCATGATACAAAGAGCTTGTCGTTTCCGACTACCATGAGCTGCGTCTTGTGAAGCCTAATGTGGTGATGGATCACGTTCTCTTCTTGTATACTTTTTAGATGGTCTTAGCGTGTACATATACACCCTGATGAATGAATACTGTTCGATCTGAAATATGATAGTTGGTTGATAAGCTTGCAATTCTTTGGGTTGGTCTACGCGCCTACCCATACTCGTGAGTCTTCATTATGCATTATATGAAAACAAGTGGACGGCTAATCCGCCTTGAATGTATAGTGTTCTTCATGGTTGTAGGTTCAGGTTGGAACCGGGAGGAGGCTCGAATAAGCCTCGTATAGACCTATGAGAGCTAGCCTGTGCGGACTGGATCGGGGCTCCGGAAACAGTTGTGGAGACTCCAGCCGTCGGGATGTCAGATTGCAATGTTGCAATTGCTCAGCAGTGTTCTGCCAGTGCTGACGAGGATGTCGGGTTCTCTTTTGCAAATAGATAAATCGTCAAGACAATCCCGGTCCTTCACCCCGTTCCACCTTCAGCCCCCTCAGCAGACACGGACTTGTCTCGAGTCCCAGCTGCGGGCTGCGTCTCCCCCAATGGGAAACTCAGATGTTTCCAATCCTCAATCTCCTCAATGATACACTTCAGCCGGTCCCGGATACTCTCCACCGCATAAGTACCCAAAATCAACCTAAGCGGCGGGTACGAGCAATGCCCCAGCTCCCAAACAAGATGCGCAGCCTTGACAGCCGAAGCGGGCTGTTTATCTCCCAACCACATCAACATACGCCGGGCATGCGCCGCAGGAGATGTCGGGGTATTATACGGCTCGCTGGGCGGCTTCACCAAGAAATGGCCATAAAGCGGCAACGGCGACGACAAATTGTGCGCCGAGGGATTCGCAGCCATGACGGACGGGGAAACTAAATCCCCGATATCATCACGACGCATGTGTCCCGGTTCCACCAGCGTCCCCTTGATATTGAAGCTATCCACCTCGTACAGCATACTCTCCATCAATCCCTCAACCGCATACTTGGACGCACAATACGGGCCGAGTCCCGGTACACCCAACGCACCGGACGTGGAGCTGAAAATCAAATACCGCCCAGCACGTCTCTCCCGGAAATGCGGCAGAGATAACTGAATCATGTTCAGCGTGCCGGTAAAGTTTGTCTCGAATTGGTTGCGGATGTCGAATTCGTCCTGGTCTTCGCATGCGCCGATGACCCCGTACCCGGAGCAGTTTGCGATGACGTCGATGCGGCCGAAGCGGGCTATTGTTTGGTCGATGACTCGCTTGACGGTTTCGCGAGCTCGAACGTCGCATAGGAGGCCGAGGCAGTTTACGTGTTCGTCTTCTAGCTCTTTCATGCTCTCGGGGCTATTTTCGTACGTGCGGCCGACGGCGGCGACGAGGTCGTTGCGGGCTAGGGCGTTTTTGACGAGGGAGCGTCCCATGTGGCCTGTTGCTCCGAATATCTATAATAAAAACATATGGGTTAGTCATTGTAGTTCTGGAGAGGCTTCTTGGGTTTCTTGGAGAGTTGCGCATAAGCTGTAAAGTGGGGGAGCAGGAGCAGTGCACTTACCAGCCATACTAGAGGCTTGGGGGGATTCTGCGGGCCTGGAGGATCAGTAGTGGATGGAAGATGTAGTCGCGGCTCACGAGAAGCAGCCGGAGAAGAAGGACCTCCCTTGGGAGGGGAGTATTGCTCCATTTAACAGGTAGTTGGAGAGGAAGTGAGAGACCGAGGGGAGCGGGCGGTGGAAATCTCGCGGGCTCTCCGCATTCTCCGGACCCACTTGGTCTATAGTACTCGAAGCTAGATAACTAGTTCGGGTACAAGAAGATGTTCCATCTCGAATGACTCGGATGGAAAAGATGAATGACATTATCATATATTGAATTCAAAATTATCGCCTATATGCTAATCACCTAGCGCCCAAGTTCCCTCCGCAGCCGACCAGCAGCTGTCGTAGGCCCGGGCTCTGGCCAGCTGCTAACGGCATCATCCACTTCTTCGAGGAACGTGGTGCTGTTGTGTACACTGGTACCACCCAGGACCACTCGCACACCGGGAGAGCTGGCATTGACCTGTGCCACCATCTTGGCCTCCTCGTACGTGGTGCCGCCGACCATGAAGATGATAATATCCTGCGGCTTGTCCCGGGTATGCCCACTGCCTTCAAGGAACGGATACTGCAACTCCTTCAGACGACCCTTGATGAGATTTTGTAGAGTCACTTCTAGTCGTGGGGAATGTTGGGTATAGACATTTTCGACACCCTTGAGACCCTTGAAGCGGTCTCGGGCGCCCGAGAAAAAGGAGGTTGATTCGAAAAGATCGGTGAAGCCGCCAGCAACCGGTGGGGCTTGAAGAGAGTGGTGATAGGCGAGGAGCTTGGGGATGATGTTGACACGATTGGAAGGAACTTCGCCTGCGGTGACGAGCAAGTCGAGCAGGACGGGAAGGGCGCTGTTGGGCTGACTCTCATAGCGGAGTCCATAAAGAGCTACCAGGCGGAGTTTGCTGTCTGCTGGGACATTTGGTAGCTGGATAATTCGTTGGAGCGACTGAAAGTTCGATTAGTATATCATACGAATCTATTCATTGTAGGGGCTGAACATACCTTTAGGTCGTTGGTGTGGTTATCATTGCAGGCCAAGCTCTGCTCCAACTCGCTCACATCCAACAGACTATCCTCGCCAACTCGACGACTCAGCTCGCCCACCAAGGTAACGTGTTTGCTCACGTTGCCAGAGAGCTTGCGGAATTCGGGGTAGTCCTCCACGAACCGCTTCATGTCGGCAATGGAATCGATATTCATGGTGCTTTGTGTCTTGACCTGGTACTGCTCGACGTATTCCTTGATGTTCTGTCCCAGATCGCCAAAATTCTGGTACATGTTCTTCTTGAAGAAGGGATCCTGGTCTTGAGCGAGAACAATCTCCTGCAGCTCTGGTCGAATGTCCGGTACGTCGCGCAAATCAACTCGCCCATTATTGATGCCGAGAAGCTCGTGCACCATAGCCTGATATGTCCATTGTGAAAGCAGGGGCGTGATAGGGTCGTCGCGACGGTCCAGAATCAGTAGGATGGGCGGCGTGTCCGTCCGGCGGAAATTAAACAACTGCTCCTCCTGCGTTATATGGTATCGAACTTCTGTCGCCAGTTTCCGAGCTAGAAGACTGTTCTTCTCGTATCGGATCAATGGGTTCTTTTTCAGCGACAGCAGCAGAGCCAGAGTTCCTTCCGTAGCCCGTTGCAACGAGTCCGGATTCCATAGATCTGGCGAATGGCTCCATAGTCGTGACAGCGGGAATCCGAGATTCAGCGTGCACAGGTCCGGGTTGATGACGAGGAAATCGGCAAACTGTTCCTGCACGCACTGCACGACTTCGTGACTGTCCGCCTCGGCGAGTCGCTCGAGGGAGGACTTGCGGATAATGTTGCTCAGGTAAATGTAGTATTCGCCGTACTTGGGCTCGCGAAGCTCATCGATAAGGAGCTGGATCGAATTTGGGGAAGGGCGCACGAAACACAAGCATCGCAGATGGCGCATCTTCTCGCGCGCGGCGTTGTCCAGGCGGTCAATAAGGTAGACTTCATGATTCAGGAGGGCGGATTGGGTGATGGCGGTCGAGACAATGGACACCTGGGTGAACAGTGGTTAGTCTATCATAGCCCAGACACGTATTTAGTCAAGCGCAAGTCCCACTGTCTCACTATCCAAAAGCAGGATCTTCATCTTGGTAGATGACGACCCTGAAGCCGACTCGCCGGCCGTCACCATCTTGGAGATGTAGCCCGAGACGGCCGCGACGACGTCCATGGTGGAGGGAGAATGCGCCTGGGCGCGGACGGTCAACGGAAAAGAAAGGAAGAAATGAGGAAGCTCGAAAGAGGTGTTGCAGCTGATCTCGGTGCGTCGTGTCGTGGCGTGTCCGCGGGGGAAGGTGGAGAAGGCGAGGTTGGTTGAATGTTGGGTGCATCCGCTTTTTCCACATGACGTCCCTCCCCCGTCGATCTCTTGACGCCAGTTTTCCTCCTCCTTGGCTTTCTTCTTTTCCAGCGTGCATGCGTTGTTTCCTTCTAAACACCAGTCTTCTATCTGGGTCGACACCATGTTGCCCTATATAGACGCTTGTTCGTCCCTCCATATTTTCTCCTTGCGAAGCTACCATAGCTGTTGGACCTCGGACTGACCTCCCCGCAGTGTTTAGCTACCCTGCTCAGCTCACAGGCGCGTCGGTGGATGAGCGTACGTCTTTCAGACGGTTGAAACTTGAGATTTAAAGCTTCTCACCCTTCTTTATAGTCAAGCTGATCGCTTCGTTCCTCCTCTCCTATCCGCTCGCCGGCCTACTAAAACGAATTCCCGACGCCCAGCCCTGGAAAAAGAATGCCTTCATTATCGTTGCCTCGCTCTTCTACATCGTCGGCCTTTTCGACCTATGGGATGGCCTTCGTACACTTCTTTACAGTGCGGCTGGCACCTATGCGATTGCATACTATGTGGATGGCTCGCTGATGCCTTGGATTGGGTTCATCTTCCTCATGGGCCACATGTCAATAAGCCACATTTACCGCCAAATCATGGACGATGCGCAGGTTGTGGATATTACCGGAGCACAGATGGTTCTGGTCATGAAATTATCTTCCTTCTGCTGGAACATTCATGACGGTCGCCTGCCACAAGAACAGCTATCGGATGCGCAAAAGTACTCTGCAATTACCGAGTTCCCCAGCATCGCCAACTACCTAGGCTATGTGCTTTTTTTCCCATCGCTGTTTGCCGGTCCTTCCTTCGAGTACGTGGACTACCGCCGCTGGCTGGATACGACCCTGTTCGAGATCCCGCCAGGCACAGACCCGGCCAAGGTGCCCCCGACCAGGAAGAAGCGCAAGATTCCGCGCAGCGGCACCCCTGCTGCAAAGAAGGCTGCCATCGGCCTGTTCTGGATCTTTGCCTTCCTAAAGCTGGGCTCCTGGTTCACTATTGACTTTGTGCTGTCCGATGCATTTTTGAAGTACTCCTTCCCTCGCCGTGTCTTCACCGTGTACATGCTCGGCTTTACCACGCGATTGAAGTACTATGGTGTGTGGTCTTTGACCGAGGGTGCATGTATCCTGTCTGGCATGGGATACAATGGCTTCGATCCCAAGTCAGGCAAGGTTTTCTGGAACCGGCTCGAGAACGTCGACCCGTACAGTCTTGAGACTGCCCAAAACTCGTATGGCTACCTTGGCAGCTGGAACAAGAATACTAACCACTGGCTGCGCAATTATGTCTACCTGCGTGTCACGCCAAAGGGCAAGAAGCCGGGTTTCCGTGCCAGCATGGCTACCTTTGCGACCAGTGCTCTATGGCACGGTTTTTACCCCGGGTACTACCTGACCTTTGTGCTGGGCTCCTTCATCCAGACCGTTGCAAAGAGTATGAATCCCCCCCCCCCCCCGATTCCACAACGCTCACCCGATATGGGACTTTCATTATTATTCGATCACTATGCTAACGCCCGACAGACTTCCGTCGCTATGTTCGCCCCTTCTTCCTCACACCGGACGGCTCCAAGCCGACGCCCAACAAGCGATACTACGACATCCTCAGCTGGGTAGTCACCCAATTCACCCTCGGCTTCGCTGTCCTCCCATTCATCCTCCTCAGCTTTAGCGACTCAATGACCGTCTGGTCCCGAGTATACTTCTACGGTATCATCGGCACAGTATCCTCCCTCGCTGCCTTTGCCTCTTTCTCCCCAGTCAGGGCATATCTAGTCGGTCAACTCAAGCGCCGGAACCGGCCTCATGCCCCGCGCACAATGAGCCAGGAGACCGTGCGCCCACCGACATTGGGTCTACCAAACGACCCGGAGCGTGACTTTGATGAAGCCGTTGCAGAGATCAGGGCGGAGATTGAGTCGAGACGTCGGAGGGGCAGTGTGGTTACCATGCCTACTGGAGAGGAGTTGAAGATTGCCGTTGAGCAGAAGATTGGACGGAAGCTGTAGGCTGTAGTCCTTGGTTGGATTTGCTTGTTTGACTTGTCAGAGCTTGTATAGATATGGGGACCACGTATGAGATAGCTGGCTCATGGGTCTCGTTGGGACTAGAACGGCCTGGGTCCGTTCCGGGTGTGTTTTTGCGAGTCGTGTTTAGAGAGTGCATTGCTTCTCGGTTTTTAATAACGATGAATGTCAGTTCGGTTTGCAGATAATATGGTGCGACAGAAAGAAAAGTCCTGATTATACAAGATTCCATACACGCGGGCTGTATTGACTGATAGGCATGAATACCAATGGTGTCCATATGTCCCATGTATCTCCGAGGAGGATGCGCGTGTATCAGTGGAAGGTAAACAAGCGGTACCTACCGGTGGCAGTTTTCAAGTATTTTTGTGGCCTGGACCCCTAAAGCAAAATACTTTAGCCTAGCAATCCTTGAGTGAGTCTCGCCGTTGATTAGGCCAGTTCTCAGTCGGGGTCCGGGCCCAATTATATATATCAGTGCCACCATTTCACCCAGGTTAAGGTGAACCGAACCAATGACGCTGCCAATTCGCCTAGATGTCGGCAATCGAGCGATGGAGAGTGAGAATCAACCGCTCTCTCGCCTGGCTTATGACTCTGTCTATTGTGCACTCACCCTACTCACCTCTAGTCGGGCGACGCTCATTATGATTCATTATACTTAAATACTTTAATTGGTGAGTACTTAGGTCGACTCGTCTTCGAAACAAGCACATACGACCATAGGGTGTGGAGAACAGGGCTTCCCGTCCGCTCAGCCGTACTTAAGCCACACGCCGGCCAGTTAGTAGTATGGTGGGTGACCACATGCGAATCCTGGCTGTTGTATGTTTTTTTATTTCAAAATTGTTTTGTTTTCTGCATAAAAACTGCTGCTGCTATGTTACTCTTCACCCCCTGCGTAGCCTCGCTGAATTGGAGGTAAAACATCTTCATCTTTGAAACTTTCGCTAGTGTCGGGCTTCCGACACATGGCTGGATGCTAAAGAAGTTGGTTAATCCTTCATATCCAACGCCTCATCGATGTGAAAAGGACCATGCTCCTACATGTCCATCATCTCAGGGTCAGGATAGGGTGCAATTTTATGCGCGTCGATGATCCTGATGTGCTCCTCGTATTCTTTGTTGAAGTTTCCAACAATGATGAAAATCTCAGTCTGGTACTAAGATATCATCAAGTAACTATTATAATTAGCTCCGAAATTTTATAATCTGACGAAACAGAACGATTAGGCTGAGAAGGCCGTGGTGGTGTTGTACTTATTCTTGACCTAAGACGTAGTCATGTGAATTGAGGTAAGGAACTGCCCCATGTGAGAATAGTACTAGTTGTATAGCTTCTTCGCTACTGCTTTTCTTATCTTGATCTGGCACTCTGGGACGCTGATGTCCCACTGATCAGGGTGAGCAGAAATCGCAATTGCGGCCACTCGTGTACTGACAGCCGTACACAGCATGGCTGTTTCGTCGTAGATGTCTTGATCACTCTCGTCGCTAGCTGTACCCTCAAGGCGCACCGTACTATTCGCCTTGTTGACCAGGTCAAATTGTTCCCGAGTGAGTTTCTTTGTTGGAGTCGTATCCGTGAAGGTTCTCGCCTCCAAATCGGCATTGAACTCATCTCGAGTGCTGCCCATCAGCGCATGGAGCTTAGCTAGAGTAAAAGTCTTGTGCAAGTAAGGGTCGGTATGGGTGACCATGGCTACTTCAGCCGTCTTGCTCATGTTTGAAGACAGACTGGCTATAAGAGTGAAGCTGGTTATCTGAAGGCCATGAGAGAACACGTTGACGTTCTTCGTCCCAGAGTGAACAGGGGTACGGGCGATCATGTCGCCAGGATTCAGAGTGATGTTGTTGGGGAAGAACCATTCCTTGCCGTTAAACCGAAGGAAGCGGACGGAGTGTGCTACGAACGAGACCGAATGGAAGACTTGACCAGAATCGATTGTCAGGACCAACTTTTCGTTCTTGTCGTATAGGCACACGAAGAGATGGTCCGTGGATCCCGAGATAGAGTTAGACACAATTTCGCTGTTGGCCATGAGCAATGCTGCCATTTTTGCGATCCGCAAATGTAAGAGCTATGGGGTCTACGAGATACTTATAGCTATAGCTTAGTCTCTCATATTCGCCCACTTCCTTCTCGGTGATATAGAATTTTCGAATAACTAGCTAAACCCGCCTAACTCTATGAGATATTATGGCTAGTTGACATGGCCATGCGCGAGATATTCATTACACAAAGTCAGGCTGCCGCGATAGGGTGAAAGTACGAGGGAAGGGAATCGTAGGAATGTTAGGCGAGGGCACTGTGATAGTGCCATGAAGCTCTAACGTCAAAGACTCACTCAGCCTTATTCACCATGTGGTCCTCTTTTGCCGACACGCCAGAAATTTCCATTTTTTGATATCTCGTGGTATAAATCTGGCACCTATGGGATAAATCAAATCCACGGCTGATGAAGCGAGTGATTCGGACGAGACTTATAAATATCTTCAGATCTTCTCTATACGCTATCATCCTAAAAATATATGTTGATTGGACCTTGACTTAATAATATCTATATAATGCCAACTATGACATACCACGGGAAAAAACAAGAAACAGATCTTCTAAAAATAAGGTAAACCGCTGCTCCAATTTAATACTAAGTCTCGCCAATATCTAGCTGCTTCTGCAGACGGTAAACCGTCTGCGGTACTTATCTGGACGTTGGGAGGTGACATGGTATATAAGAACCTTTTTTCATTGCTGACGTATAACAGCCTGTCTGGCTAGCTCAATTGGCTAGAGCGTGTGACTGTAAGAAACCCACCCCTCAACTGATCGCTATTCGTCCGATCTTCCGGAAACACAACTAACAAACCCTAAGTTTACTACGAAAGTATTGAAATCCCAAGGTTGCGGGTTCGAGTCCCGCGTCAGACGATGACATCTGCGCTCAACCAGCCTTCTTTTTTCTTTTTTTTGGTTTCTTTTTGAACCAACCCTCAATTCGTATTAGGCCAATAGCCATCAAGGGGAGCTGGTTGAGGTCCTGCTGCCGGGTACTCGAAGATCTTTTGTTTGGGACGGCAATTTTTGCTCACGGTCACAGACCATTTCTGCTCCCTGGCCGGAGCCGCGATGAACCAGAGCTCATCATGCAGGCACTCCTCCGACTCCGATTGAAGCCCTCGTTCGCGCAAGTTCGGCAAACCCGGCCATGCGCGCTCGCGCGTCCTAGCCTCCGACCATTCAATCCCTGCTATATCTCCCTCCGCCGAGCAGCAACCGTATCGATTTCCCGAAACCTCGACCTTCCGGCTCTAGACACGAAATGGCAAGCGAAATGGCAGATCACGGGCGCGTCATTGCGACCGGCCGCCGAGACGAGCTCGCAATCCAAGCCCAAGTCCTATGTCTTGTCGATGTTTCCCTACCCCTCTGGCACTTTGCATATGGGTCATCTTCGAGTATACACGATATCCGATGTGATCTCACGGTACTACAAGATGCGCGGCCATGATGTCTTGCATCCTATGGGGTGGGATGCATTCGGGCTGCCGGCGGAGAATGCGGCGATCGAGCGAGGCGTGGACCCAGCGGCATGGACGGAACAGAATATCGCGAAGATGAAAGAGCAGTTGAAGTGTATATCTGCTTCATTTGACTGGGATAGAGTGAGTGGAATCGAAGAGTTGCGCCGTGCCAGGGATGTTGGTTTGAGTGCGCCTGACTGACCTGGGCCGTGTCCTTTAGGAATTGGCGACCTGCGCACCCGAATTCTACGAGCAAACGCAGCGGATTTTCCTGATGCTGTACGAAAAGGGATTGGCATATCAGGCTGAGGCATTGGTCAACTACGACCCCGTTGACAAGACTGTGCTGGCAAACGAACAAGTGGATGCGAATGGCTTCTCATGGAGATCGGGCGCGAAGGTTGAGAAGTTGAATCTAAAGCAGTGGTTCTTCCGTATCACTGAGTTCAAGGAAGCTCTCTTGAAGGATCTAGACTCGCTGTCTGGTGGTTGGCCCGAACGCGTCCTGTCCATGCAACGGAACTGGCTTGGGAAATCACATGGAGCAAATGTCACATTTCCTGTCACTGTTGGCGGAGATGGCCAAGAAGTCAAGGTGGACGTGTTCACGACGCGCCCGGATACTCTGTATGGTGTTGAGTACCTTGCCCTGTCGTTGGACCATCCCATCGTCGCAAAGGCCGCCGAGAATGATGCTGCACTTCGAAAATTCTTAGACGAAGCTTCCTCATTACCGGCGGATTCGAAGGCTGGTTACCGCCTGAATGATGTGTTTGCGTCCCATCCTTTGCGCATGATCGACACTGAAAGCTCGCACATTCAGAGGAAGCTCCCTATCTTCGTCGCGCCGTATGTCTTGAGTGACTATGGAGAGGGGGCTGTGATGGCCGTTCCTGGCCATGACTCTAGAGACATGGCCTTTTTCAAAGAAAATGTCAACCCAGAGTACATTCCTATTGTCATCGAACCAGAGTCTTCCGGAAAGGCAACGAGCGATAGCACCGTACTGGCCAAAGGAGCTAAAGCCTTTACTCAAGATGGTTTCCTGACCTCACGATGCGGAAAATACCAAGGTCTTCACTCCAAGGAGGCTGCAAAGCAGATTGTGGCAGACCTGGAAAAGGTCGGACAGGCTAAATTTGTCGAGTCCTGGCGACTTCGAGACTGGCTGATCAGCCGGCAGAGATACTGGGGAGCTCCTATTCCAATCATCCACTGTGGTGATTGTGGCCCTGTTCCAGTGCCGGCGAGGGACCTGCCCGTCAAGCTGCCCAAGATTGAAGGAGATTGGCTGAAAGGAAAGAAGGGCAACCCACTTGAGTCATCCGAGGAATGGCTTCATACCAATTGCCCCAGCTGTGGCGGCGCTGCAAAGCGTGACACTGATACCATGGATACCTTTGTTGATTCATCTTGGTACTATCTGCGCTTCTTGGACCCTGCGAACAAGGATGCTCCATTCTCGCCTTCCGTTGTGCGGCCTGTGGATGTGTACATCGGTGGCGTGGAGCATGCTATCTTGCATCTGCTCTATGCTCGATTCATTTACAAGTTCCTTGCCCAATCAGAGCTGTTCCCGGCGATCTCTCACTCGGACGAAGCTCCTGCGGAGCCTTTCAAGACTCTTCTTTCACAGGGCATGGTCCACGGTAAAACATTCACGGAGCCTTCGACTGGTCGATTCTTGCTCCCGTCCGAAGTGGACTTGTCTTGCCCTGACAAGCCTCTGATCAAGGGCACCACGATCACGCCCAATGTATCCTTCGAGAAGATGTCAAAGAGCAAGTATAATGGCGTTGATCCCACCGTTTGCGCCACCAAGTATGGTGCCGATGCCACCCGCGCTCATATCCTCTTCTCCGCGCCCGTCAGTGAAGTTTTAGAGTGGGACGAGACCAAGATTGTCGGCGTGGAGCGTTGGTTCGGTCGACTATGGAAGCTCGTCCACGACGCGCAACAGACTCTGGCTAGCGCATCCTTTGCTATCGATGCGGCTGACCTGGACACTTCTTCCGGCCACATCCTCTCTCTCCCGCCCTCACTCCAAGACCTGAGCGATTCCGATGCCGATGCCGTTCTGGCAACACACAACATCATATCATCTGTGACAGCATGCATCGAGTCAAACCCCTATGGTCTGAACACCGTCATCTCCGACCTGATCAAACTGACCAACGCCCTATCATCGGCTCCACCCTCCTCCCCTCTGGCCCTCTATCTGTCCATCTCTTCACTCCTCCGCCTGCTCTCCCCCATCGCCCCAGCCCTTTCATCCGAATCTTGGGAAATCCTCCACGAACCCCTCCTCAAAAACACCAACCCCTCAAGCCCCATCCCACCAATTCTTTCCGCTCCATGGCCCACCTTGCTCCTCACCCCAGAACAGGCAGAAGCCCTCTCCGCCCGCGGCGGCCAAACCGTCGCAGTCCAGATCAACGGGAAACTGCGCTGCGCCGTGACTATCCCACGTATGGACTCGCCCACAATCACTTCTTCTAAGGGTAAAGGTCCGTCGCAGGAAGAGCAGGACTGGATTGTTAGTCGGGTTCTGGAAACTGCCGAAGGCAAGTTGTGGCTTCGGGAGAAGAACGATTGGGAGAAGAGGAAGAGGGTTATTGTTGTTAAGGGTGGGAAGTTGGTGAATATAGTGTTTTAGGTTGGCTTTGTCTTGTCTTTGAAGTGTATTGCATTGTGTTGCATTTGCATTTGCATTGTTCGGGTCTTCCGTGTATGGTTAGCTTTCTCCATTCTGAAACTTGTATTTATATGTAAAAATAGAACTGTACATTAGATATTGATATCCATATATTTATGAGGGAGGTACTGATCTGACGTTCTAAGTGCTAAGAATAAATTTGATGCTGGTGATGTAGCCACGGGGCACCTATCCAACTTCAGAGGAGGCTATTAGGACCCGAATTTCAACATATACACCGGATAATGTCCGGCAACGCTTGGCATTCTCCTTCCGTTCTAGTGCTCACCCTCTCGCCGCTTTTGCTCACTGAGTAGAACTGACTGCCTCAGTGATTGTTATGGAATCAGGGTGACCTGCTCACTAAGCTTGATCCAAGCATCCTGATTTACTCACTGAGACAACTATGTCTTACTTTCGCTTTATTATGGCTACAGAAGCTTTCATTTCTTCCTATGGAAATGCAGAAATTGTTTCCGATGTTGCGGTTTTGTTCTTGAGGTACACTTGCCTTATATCACAATAAAAAGCCTGAGAAAGCAACCGTGTACTGGTATGGGTACAACCCGGCAAATTTAACTCAGGCCTTCTTCTTCCTCATAGATAGCCACTGCATAGGCAAAGCGCCAAAAATGGAGAGCCCTGAAAAGGCAACAGCGATATAGAAAGAATACGTGACGGCAGAGCTATATGCTTGCAGGACTTTTGGCAAGACCTCTTTTGAAACAACACTTTGGATCATTGTGGCCCCAGCGTCAATCACCTGATTTGCATCAACCTCTGGAATGTTAGTCAGATTCTCCAAAAGTTTGTTGTGAAACAGATTCTGCGCGGCCGACACGAACACTGCCCCTCCAAGTGATTGCATGAACATTACAATGACAGTGGCACTGGGCGTATCAGTCGGAGGGAGGGTGGCTTGAACAGCCAGCATGGGTTGCGACATTCCCGCGCCAACTCCAATGCCGTAGAGCGCTTGATATGCTAGATACTTGCTATGACCGGAGTCGACCTGCAAGGTGGTCAGTAAGCCACCAGCAATTGTCGTTATAATGGCTGCAAAGTAGACAAATGGCATGTAGTAGCCAAAAGCGCTGACGAAGCCTCCGGCCAGGACTGAACAAATTGTTGTGCCCAACAGCATGGGCAGGCTGAGGATGCCGGACTTTGTAGCCGATACGCCTTTCACGCTTTGGAACCATATAGGCAGCTGCATCGGCTGTTAGGCGGCTGCTGGGTGAAAGGAGCAGTGTGACTTACGTAGTACGCATACACCAAAAATGATGCGCTCAGACAGAAAATAAAGACAGAACCACCCCAAACATTCCTGTTCATGATGAGACGAGGCGGAATAGTGGCTCGATCCTGTTGCCAACGTTGCACAGCAATAAAAACAATGAATAGGACGCCAAAGACAACAAACAGCGTAATCACCTGTGCGCTGTCCCAGGGAAACTTGGTGCCGCCGTATTGCAAAGCAAGCAAGAGGCAGATCATAGCTGGCAGGAAAACAAAGAGCCCAATAGGGTCTAGTTGTATGAATACCTCTTGTAACCCATTTGCAGCTTTGACGGGCTTTCTAGCCTCGTAAAGGAACAGAAGAAAGAGGAATGTGACGCCTCCGAGTGGTAGGTTAATATAGAAGCACCACCTCCAGCTGACACGATCTGTAAGCGCACCGCCAATCAAGGGCCCAGCAATACTTGCAACCCCAAATATTGCGGTTATAATCCCGATGTATATAGGTCTCTGGCGCATCGGTGCTGACTGAGAGACGATCAGCATCGACCCTGAAAAGATTCCGCCGCCCCCAAGACCCGCAATAGCACGCCCGATGATTAATCCCACAGAGTTAGGGGTGACGCCGCAAAGTAATGAGCCGAGCTCAAACAAACCAAGCGCGGTAAGGTATACCCATTTGATGGGAAAGAAAGTGTATAGCTTTCCGTAAAGCAGGCTCACACTGCAGGTCGTGAGCAAGAAGGCACTGCCATACCACCCAACATCGTCCAAAGAGCCGAACTGCTTGGTGATCTTTGGGATTGCAGTGGCCATGATGGTATTATCCTAAATAAAATGGGGAAAATGTTAGCCACGACAACGTCTGAGGGCTTTAGTAAGCCCGAATCCTGTGTGGATACATACCAATGCGACCAGGATACACGCGAGACACAAGCCGATAATGATCGCTCCGAGCTTCCATCCTGCCGGATATGTTGCCGGTGCATCTCTTTCTTTATGCTGGTCGTTACCATCACTGACTTCCAAAGTCACTCGTCTCGTCTCAACCTGGTCGGTCGACACGTCTTTAGTGTCACCAAATCCGTCAACGGACTTGCTTGCCTGTATTGCATCGGAAGCGTCCTTTTGGTCATGGAAATGCTGTTTCGGCTCCGGCTCATGAAAGGGGACCTCAATATGGGAGCTCTTGCATCCAGACACGCTTTTCGTCATCTTTGCAGTCTTCGCGTTATTCTGCTTATTCGACAACGAGGTAGCCAGATGCGTGTAGTTCGCACAGCAAGAATATTTCCTTGAACAAACTCGGACGAGGCGTTCTGTAGGCCTCTAATGAGCTTAGTGAGAGGAATGTAGCTGTGTTAGCTCTTGGACAAACAGTTAGTGTTTATGTGATGTAATATCTGTAGGACCTAGCCACCGCGGCGATCTTGCAAGATGGTCCACTTTGCTGCATAATGCCATAATCAGACTTCGGGATCACCGCGCATACATTATTGCTAACCCCAAGATATCATTGGTGGGTCGGCAATTTTGATTGACATCTGCAAATTGATCGCCTTCCCGTTATTTCTTCTAAGAAAAATGGATATCCAGTTTGTGACACAAACATCCCCGGCCCGCAGATATGCGGGAGGTAAGGGATGGACGTTTTCGATTCAGTCACACCGCATCATGTATGTCCCATTAGCTATTCCTCGGAGGGTAAACTACCCCTTCCATTCTGTGTAACCGATGTAGCATAATTTATCTGACTGTTTGTGATTTCAAAGCATGGTGGGCTTTCACTAACGTAATTCACAGGCGAGCGGATCACCATAAAACACATAACTTAGTTCACGTCCGAACAGAACACACGGCCGAGCAGAACACCCCAAAACACCATGATAACTGCCACATTTTGATTCCTCAATATTTCAAAAACCAGGGGTTCATTTCGATTGAAGTTAGAGGTTATACACTTAGTGAACTGCCGGGCTAAACCTCATAGATTTTTAAGCCATGTATTTTTGCCCTTTCAAACTTGAATTCAAATATCTCTATCAATACTTAAACTGATTTCCTTGAAATATGCCAGTGAGCTAGAAATACTATTTAAATCATGGAAGCTTGATATTTCATTATTAAATTATCTGGTTGTTAAAATATGAAGTTGTAATTTATCGCATTTAGTATAGTGTGTTAGGGTGTTCCGCTCGGCCGCTTGTTCTGTTCGGACGTGAATTACGTTTATAAATGGGATGTTATCATCCCACTGTCAGTCAACCACAAGGTACAATTTTTTTTCGAATATCAGATATAAGCTCTTCTAGGCTCATAGAATAGTATAACCAACATATCAGCGTATTTCTGACAATTAAGACTTGAATATATATAAATCTGTAATTACTTGAAATAAACTTTCTGTACTAGAAAAGTAGGCTGGAAATCCTAGTCCGAATATATCAACTAGTGCCTTGACTTAAATAGATATAATTGTTGTAATCGTTGAGACATGAAGTTGTAAATTATAGAATTACTATGATGGATTGATTGATCGATAGATTCCTCAGACTTTTCATGACCTTAGGTCGTATGCACCCCCCTAGCTAGTGTGCGCTGCACCGTTGAATATTACAAGCCGTTGGTGTCTTCGACCAGGGTCGGCTTCGTGATTTAGCGACAGAAATTCTCTCTCACTACCCATTTCGTCGTCAACCTATCCCATTTCAACACTCCTGTCCGTCTCTTTGTCGACGTGAACCCGCTTTGGGTGTAATCTAGGCCGATTCTTATTGCTCGAACACGCATTCCAAAAACGTAACAACACTTTCAATAGCAAGAAAAGGGTCCCTCTATCAAAGCTGAGGCAAACTTCAAAGCCCAGGCTCAAATATTCGACGAGAAATCCTCTGACGGCATGATATTGATTTTTCTGCATGAATCTGCTGATTTTCTTGAGTTCAATCGCAGTTTGACATGTGGCACCAATGCAGATACGGGGAATAGCTCAGAAAACATTGCTAAACATCGAAACAGCGCATGTATCAACCTTGTCGCCCGCAATATGACTATCCAAACTTCGAAACTGATACGTTGCACATACTCGCGGGGCCACCTTCAGGTCTCCTTCAGAAAGGCGTGTAATAAACACTCAGGTAGGGCTTGGAATTGCGATATGAGAACGAGATCCCGGAGTGTACGTAATTGGTCTTTGTCAGGTCAAGTTCGGGGCTGTCAACTGTAATCAGCCTTCTCCAGTTCGTTCTACATGCCTCGGCATAAACTTACTAGTACGATGTCACTTTGTCCCTGTAGGTTCTGGCGAGATCCGTCCAGCCAATCATCTTGTAGAATGTAACGAGCGCGTCCATAACCACAACATCACTCATGCCAAATGTCAAAAAGTATATCTGGGGGTCTGGGAACCTCTTGGTGGGTGATAGCGTCCAGTTTGCCATCATAGTGGCTCGGTAGTCACAGCTCGGAGGTTCCCCAAAGGCCAAGTCTGGCCAAACGTTGTCACGGTTGCCTTCAGGGATATCAAGGAGGTCCCAGAGCTTTCTGAGTAGGATCAAACCATCGCCACACTGAGGATCATCCTGCCGACGCCCGCCGAGAGTCCAGACGCCCACCACACGATCCCATGTTACAGTCTGGTCGGTGATGTATAATTTCATCCGACTCTTGGCGGGGTCGCAAAGGTCGCAGCCGAGAAGTACTGGAGTAACAGTACTATCGGCGGGAATTCCGTCCTCGTTCAGGCCGAGGAAATCACTGAGGTGATGGAGCGGTTCTTTCAATCCAGAGAGACCAAGCTTCTCCATCGAGTTAAAGAAAAGCTTTCCCGGGGAGAGGCCTGTAGCCAGCGCCTTCATGTGTGGGAAAAAGTATGCCTTGGCATTGATGCCAGAGTTCTGAAGCTCCACAGCCAGGGCATACTGGCCCCGGCCAGCCCTGGGTAGAGGTGCTTTGCCTTGGAGGATTCGACTTTCTTCATCTGGGTTCACAGCAAGCTCGCGTTGAAAGTGTCTGAATCGCTCCAAATCAAAAGTTGCGTCCAGAGAGGCAAGCTGGGATAGACATTCTTCTGTTGCCCGTTGGTTGAATATATCACCGCCGTTTTCTGTCAAGTGTGAGACTGGTTCAAAGCCAATCCTGACGATGTTATGTAGGAGATTCCAGCTCAACTCGTATGGAACCCCATAGGTGGTCACTTGGCTCCAATATCGCTGAGAGTCTTGTCCAGGAGTTGGGAAAACACCGAGAGTTGGGACGATACGTTGCTGCAACAGATACAGGTAGAGGACCTGGTCCTTTTCTGAATATTGAGCATCGCCCAAAAGCTTCTGCAACTTGGAGCCAGTTTGCTTCCACCAGCGCCGCTGGTCATCACTAGAAAACCATGAAAATTTGTCCAGGAGCTCGAAAGCCTCTTGGCTGTTGACAGAAGTTTCATTTAAACCAGTCATTGTGCGATAGAAATCGGAAGTGCTAGCGGTGAACATAAATGATTTAGAATTGCAAGTTTTGTAAAAGAGACGACAATTTATCTCAGAGCCCAGCAAGATACCTGTGTAGATGGAGACAACTTTGCTACCGCGGGCTGACCAGCCGCAGCGGCTGACGTGCGCCGCTCTGAGAACCTTGCATGGACGCTAAGGATTCGACCTGTCATTGAATCATGGGAATCACCTGCCGTGACCGCGTTGGAGAAACAATGAACTTTGACCCATTCCTACGAAAATTCATCACGACAGGAAAGGACTAATACCATGACCTTGGCGGCCACAATGGACCCAAAGTCCGAGGTGCACTTGATCACGCTGCTACTGATGAATACATGGGTATTTAGCAATAATCTTGTGTGCGTCTTGGGAAAGACCTTGCGAAGATATTGCTTTGGAAAAAACAAAAAACAAATAAATAAGGAGCTAGTGAAAAAGCGAAAAGACTGACAGATCAGCCACTGTGGGGATCTGAGTCTCAGGGGTTGCAGGGTTGCAGTGCATATACCAGACATAGAGTTTGATAAGATCCATCCACAGTTTGTTATAATATATGTGGGGTAAATATGCACCTTGGAGAGTGACATGCAAAGTCAGCGCAACTTCGCTGCATGAAAAGTCGCGCAAAATAGTAGTTCAGCTATGATAATTACGAAAAAGAATGGTGTTCTCTTTGCTACCTGCAGAACAAAAATATTAGACCCATGAACAATGTAATGATAATTGAATACGGCACTGTTCTAGTATGTAACATGTCTTTCAAAACACAAACGTACAGACCCTTAACCCCTGTTGGAATGTTGGAACTTTTCCCCCGTAACTGCCAGCCTGTTCTCAATTCCAAGAGTCTAACGTCAAGGGTTTGAAGTAGCAGATTAATCATTTTGTAATTTCAAAAGCTTCTTCTCATATAGACAGCCACATTTATTTCTTGCTTTACTCAATCGTTTCCCCAACCAGCCCAAAAGACTCTGGCTTTTCCCTCCCCCCTCTCCACATGGGCAATATCGATGTATTAATAAAAAGTCCTTCCAATGACATACGGGGTTGAATTTGGTATGGTAAGTTACGTGTCGTCTAGAAAATTGAGAAGTGACTTTGTGCTGTGAGAAAATTCATCTGGACGTACTTTGTCCCTTGCCTTTGCTGGCAAGACCCCAGTACACTGGAAAAGCCCCACCCGAGAATAGGCATCGCTATAAATCAATCAGAGGTTGCCCGGGAATTGCCTTTCGTAAGTTTCCAAGGAAGAATTTTGGCAATGGACACCTTCAATGCAATTCGCCTGGCTTACCCCGAAGTGATCTATGCTTGTTTGGCTCTGATCCTGGGTGCCCTGCTTTTCATCCCCTCTCTTAAAAATGACTTTATATGCATTAATAAACATTCATGGGATATATTTCACAGCAAAGCCAAGAAAAAGTTCGAATACCATGCATTTACTCTACTGAAAGAAGGTCTTGAAAAGGTGAGCCGAGAGATTTTTGGCAGTCTAGGGAAGAGACTAACATGCCTAGGGCCGTTCGGCTTTCCGACTGGTGACAAATATGGGAACTTATTTGATTCTGACAGACAATTACGCAGAAGAAATAAAAAACGATGACAGATTCAGCGCTTTTGATGCTGTCAATGATGTAAGTCGGACTTTTCACGAAGCGAGGTCTCACCGGACTTTCTGGTTCTAACCTATTCAGGTGTTACTCGTGGATATACCTGGATTTGAGACTATGTTTCAAGGATCGCTGCATAACCATGTGTCTCCCATCGCGATTCGCGCTATGAACAGAGAGCTTGGTGATTTCTCATTCTCAAACCACTTTGCATTTTGGCATCCTTTCTAATTATTGCGTGTAGTGAACCTGACTTCCGCCCTTTCAGAGGAAACCGTGCACTGCCTCCAGAACACCGGAGCAGATAAAGATAGTACGTATGAGGCGATTCCACCTCCAATCAAGCAACTTGTCCATCTAATGTGAATCAATCAGGTTGGCATGAAGTCTCAATCCACGAGCTAGTACTCGATTCAGTTGCACACATGACAACCAGAGCATTCCTTGGCTCAGAGCTTTGTCGCAATTCTGAATGGCTTGAGATTGCTAAGAGCTTTACGATGAATCGTTTTATTGCCGTAGCTGCGATCCAGTCCTGGCCAAAACTCCTTCACCCCCTGGTTCACTGGTTTTTACCCCCATGTAAAATTGTTCGCAGTCAAATTGCGCGCGCAAGAAAGATCCTCATGCCAGTCCTCGAGCACGAAAGACGCGCCAGTCTCGAAAATCAGTCAACCAACCGGGAATTCTCCAATTTGATGTTCATTGATCAATATGCGAATGGAACTCGCTATGATGCTACGATGTCTCAGATGCGACTGATTGCAGTGGCTTTTCAGACTACTAGCGATATGATCGAAAAGGTGCTGGCAAGAATTTGTAAACACCCAGAGCTCATTCAGCCGTTGCGTGATGAAGTGATCTCGGTATTTGCACAGTATGGCTTGAATTCCAAGTCATTGCTCAAGCTTACCTTGATGGAGAGTGTAATGAAAGAGAGCCAGAGACTTGAGCCTGCGGTTATAAGTAAGTCATAACCCGAGATTGATACTTTTCTTTACAAAATTTTGCTAATCTTGAATCAGTATCCATGTTCCGGGTGGCCAGGGAAAAAGTGACTCTAAAAGATGGCACGGTTGTTCCAAAGGGGACCAGTCTTGCGTTTGCAAACAATCTCCGCTTTGACCCAGAGATGTATCCCAGCCCCGAAGAATTCGATGGTTATCGGTTTCAAAAAATGAGAGAAGATCCGAAGAAAAGTACGCTTGCGCCATTTACAAAGACCAGAATGAGCCATCTAGCCTTTGGCCACGGGAAAAGTTCGTGCCCAGGTCGCTTCCTTGCCTGTGATGAAGCAAAACTTATCCTGTCTCATCTTCTTCTCAATTTTGATATCAAGGCGGTAGATGGACAACTTCCGGAATTACAGATACAGGGAATGTTCATTCAATTGGACCCGAAGGCGAAAATGTTGATCAAACATCGAGAAAGTGAACTTTCACTCCACGAATAAACTACTGTGCTGAGTGTCGACTGTTTACAGTCATACATTGAAGTCGTGGGGAATTGATTTTTAAAAGATCCCATTCCGATACTCCAGCGTAATTCACCTAAAAATGGATTGTGAAATCTAGCTTTCATGAATGAAATTATTATCTTGTATCACGACTCTCTTCGGAATCTTCCATGAAGCTTGAATCGAATGGTTGGGCATTACCATTAACTATGATATATCTTCCTGAAACTCCATCTATAACACCAGCAGGGGATAATACAAGATGACTTACTTGTGCGTCTAGTATTCGTGGGTTTGACTGTCTAACAATATGAATGAAGGGCCACTGAAGCATTGAAGCAGGAAAATTGAAAAAGAGCATGAAATATCGATAACCGCGCTAGGCACGTAAAGAAGAGCGAGAGCGTAACGGTCGGTCAAAATAACACCCTACAATTAGAACTTGTGGAATCCAAGACAAAATTTTGACGAACAAGGGTAGGAAAATCACGGAGTTATGATGTATCATAAACCGATATATTCTATGTCCAAGGTAACGAGATTGTCATGAAAACATGTGTAATTTCAATACGTAGACATAACGTATGATGTAAGAGCAGATTTTTGGTATTTCAAGCGGCGCTAATTAAGTCGCACCAGGCCGCCCCGATCCAAATCATGCATGATGAATGTAACGTATGGCGTTAGAGCACGATACCAATAGTCTACTACAGAACCCGTTCAAAGACCAGCGGAACGGTATAAGCATTCTTCAGCTAGCCACCGCGGCGAACTTGCAAGATGGTCCACTTTGCTGCATAATACCAGAAATAGACTTTGGGATCACCGCGTATGCATAATTGCTAACCGTAAGATATCATTGGCGGATAGGCAGTTTGGGTGAATATTAGAAAATTCATCGCCTCCCTGTTATTTTTTCTAGTCAGACGCTATTGATGGAGGAGACACTTCACAATAGTGGGGCAAGAATTCAACCAAGGCTGAAATGTCGCGGAGTTGAAAGCCTCGAGCAGGTTGTGACATTTATGCCCTATCACATCCCCTCTGTATGGATGGTACTTAGAAAAGTAAATTTTGTTATGTTATGTTATGTTATGTTATGTTATGTTATGTTTCCTTTTCCTTTTCCTCTTCGTTCGTCTTCTTTTTTTCTTTTTAAGATCCTGTTATCTATTGATCATATGAACTTCACCAATGAAGGTGACCAAGTATCTTCACCTAGAGGATTTCACCTTCGCAGTCATGATCATAATATTCGTGAACAAATTTTCAATGGTCAATCTTATCTACGAGGACATGAATTCAGGAAAGAATGAGTAAAGGATAAGATTACAGGATGCCAAATGTAATCCATATGTATGACTTATAGGCATAGCAAATACAGGGCTATTTAACAGAGCCCCTATCCTGGCTATACAACAACCTAGGTATGTATATATCTGTTCGTAGGTATATATCTATGTCGGCGTTACAGCTTGGCGAGAAGGAAAGATCTAAATCGCGGTATTTAACGAAGTAACTAGATATAGAGGAGAAAAGAAGAAGTTCTAGCTCCAAGGCAGAAGGTAGGCGAAAGGAACCTTCCACTAAACACCTACTAAGTAGTTACTCAGTTTTCCCCGTTCCAGAACTCTCGGTCCCATATGTATTATACCGATCGTCACGACAGGGATACATAATATTGATGGGGCTACTACGTAGTACATGTAATATTATAGTAGGGAATAATATGATATGTAGAAGATTGACCTAGAATATGTAGGCGGTAAATGTGACCTGCATATGTAGGGGGTACTTCGTGGAAGATAGGAAGGTAATGTAGCTAGAGTAAGCTGCAGCTAGCTGTTATGAGCTAAGAGGACTTGAAAATATACTTAGCGCTTAATGTAGGCAGTCCATGAAGAGTACGTGTGTTTGAAAGGTGGTAAAGCTAGACTAACTGGGAAGGAGAGACATTAGAGGTGACGATAGAGAGGTTCAAAATTACCTCGTGAGCCATGCGAATGAAATGGCGGAATACACTCAGACGTCAAAATCACAAGTAGCGCACCAGTATAGTGCTTCATCGCACCCATATCTACTCGATCCTCCTGCGAGTCTTTCCAAGCACCGATAGCGTAGGATTTTAAGACTCCACCAACAATTAAAAGGCAAATCTGAGACTAATTAACTTGGGTATTCTGTCCCATGTGTGATCATCGTCGTAGAAAACCTCATACATGTTCTTATAGTATAGGTACGCAAATATTCGTGATGGGTCTACCGAGTGGGAATTGAGATTTGAAAGAAATTCATTCTGGCTTGCATCTTGAGCCCGCAACAAAGCTGTCAAAAAATGATCACCCTTGGCTACAGGGAATCAAGCTTTGAAATCTCAGACGTGGACTAACACAAAACGACTACTGATTGGACTTGAGGTCCAGCACGACTTCAAGTCGCTTGTCATCCACGAGATTGACTCCCACAATATTAGGATCGGCAGGTTTCACAGTTCTCCAACCGAGCATCTTCTGTGCGAGAGGAGTACAAGACTCAATCATCTCACGGGGCATGGTCCGGTACGTCTCGAATGGTGTGAGCTGCACACTATTGAAGTATGCGAGAACAACCCGTCGTGGAGGCTCGTCCGTTGTGTTATTTCCACCGCCAGCATGGACAACGCGCTGTCGTAGAATCAGAACATCTCCTGGGTCCATGGTTGCTAGCACGGCCTCATCCCGTGAAGGCTCGCCGACTTCGTTCCACTTATGGCTGCCGAGGATAACTTCTGTTGCGCCGTTCTCTTCGGTGAACTGTGTCAAAGGGAAGATCACACTGATCGAAATTGGGGGTGCCTCCAATGGCTGGTAGTGCATCAGAGGGTGGGTAGCATCGTCCCGGTGGAATCTCTGCGCGGGCATTCCTGGTGCAATGGCCCTGAGAAAGGCGGCGCTCAGCCAGTAATCTCCGGTGTTCTTGAAGTAAGCTTCGCAGACGGCGTGAATAACCGAGTTGTTGAGAATTATCTTGCGGAAGGTCTCGGATTTTGATGGAATGTCCGGGACGTATGTGAAATGTGGCGGATATTTCTCGGCGAGAAGCCTCTCTCCCTTAGGAATTGGCTTTGCCAATTCCACGTCAAGTTCGCAGTTAAAGCGTTGCATGACGTTAGGCGAAAAGAGGCCGTTCAAAATAAAGCCGCCATCCTCCTCGAGGAGTTTGCACATCAGGTCGACATCTGCATCTGCAGATAGTCGCTGAATTTGAGGCTTCTGGGGAATAGTCATTGTGGTGGAGGACCAATGTTTCCGATTGTCAAGATTCGTCCAAGTTTATTCAGACTGATTGGAAATCTGGCTTTGATAAAATAATGAGCGGGCGGCACGAGTTGATATATATGGACTGCTGATGATGCTGTGGAATGCGTAGCTTTCTATTCACCAATCAACGCTTCCAGCGTTGTTGGCATAGTTGAGAGAATTACGAGTCCGTTGCTTCGGTCAATGTCCCATGCTATTGTAAATGCATCTGGCTTGACAAGTCACAAATATCCCCGCATATCCCCGCATATATCAATATATACCTTGTAAGACAGAGACCTAAACACTAGCACTGATGATGCTTCGCCGGTGGGTTATACTACAATCTGATTGGTGGTGGTTGGTCACACGGCATATAGTAAGGCCTGATCTTCATTGAAGAGCTTGGCTAGAGGAATGTAACGTACTTACGGAAGCATTTTACATCATTGCATGCAGGAGCAGTCGAAAGTCATATTACGATCCCTTATGGCTGCAGCTGGAAGTCAATAGAAAGTGGGGCACTACTCAACGATGATCTTTGCCCAGAACCCTTCGATGCATGCACTTCGTATATTCTCTCGGGTCAACTGAACCTGATGCCTGCTTCGTCAACGCATCCAGACCCACACCCCGATTCCACTGCATATCTTGATCAAATCTAGTCATGACGTGGAATAGACGGAGCATGCGGTGCAAAGGTCATGTCGCACTAGCTGAAAGAGACATTATTTCTGGACTTTTACCACGGAAGGCTGCACAGCATCCGCCGCCGGGGTCTCGACGATTTCCAGCCCTGCGGCGTGATTCATTGACGAGGTGGAATTCAATCTCTCTCCCTTTCCCCCCTGCACTTAAAGGAGAGCACCGAACAACAAAATTTCAATCAACAAAGTGACGGATGATCATGGATCGACTGCCGGTATCTCCTGCCCTTCTGGTGCTAGCGATATCTATCCCAGCTCTTTGCTCCTGGTTTGTACGCACCTGGTTAACCAGTCAGCATCGAAAGCGCCTTCCGCTGCCTCCTGGACCGAAACCGCTACCCATCATTGGCAATCTGCATCAAGTGCCTCGAGAAGTGCCATGGAAAATATACAAACAATGGGCAGATACATACGGTCCGATCATGACAATTCACCTCGCAGGGACGACAACCGTGGTTTTCTCTTCGTGGGATGTCATCAAGACTCATGTCGAGCGCAGGAACACCATCTACAGCAGCCGACCCTCCGTACCATTCTTCTTACGTGCCACTGGTGGTCTTAGTGCATCAATACTGCCTTATGGGGCTGAATGGAAGCTGCAGCGGAACATTCGCAGCTCTGTCCTCAAGCCATCGATGACGATAAAGTACCGAGAAGTCCAGGACCTAGAAACAACGCAACTTGTGCATGAGCTGTTGTCAACAAACGACTTTTCCTTATGTCTACGCCGGTGTATTGCAAGTATTTTTTTGACTGTGGCGTATGGGGAGCGATGCAAGGACAACGCAGGGCTGGACGCAATAGATCGGCTCGAGTATCTCAACCGCGCCATTGCCATGCATGCTGAGACTCTATTTTCGGGAGCGTCTGCTCTTGTTATGCAATTACTTCCGTTCCAAGGAATGCTGGAAAAGCTTCCAGCTCAATGGAAAACTGACGCTGACGCATTGCACGACAAGTTGACTGCGGACCTAGTGGAGCGTGCAATGGCCGCGCTACACCGACCAGGGTGGAACTGGGTCAAAGAATTCCAGACGAGAGGGGGGACAGGGAGTGAACAAGAGGAAGATGGGAGCTTTGAGTTCAAGCGGCTCGCCTACATGGTCGGGTCGCTGTACGAGGCATCCATGGCAGCGTCGCAGGCACTCCGGATTATCATTTTATCTGGTATTCTATACCCGGAAGCCGTGGATCGAATGAAAGAGGAGTTAGACTCTGTGGTCGGAAGGCATCGCCTTCCCAATTTTTCTGATGCCCCCCAATTGCCTTGGACGCAGGGATTCATCAAGGAGGCCATGCGCTGGCGCTCACTAACTCCGATGGGATCACCACGCGCCACAGCTGATGAAGACGAGTGCAGAGGCTACCGCATTCCTATGGGAGCCAATATATTAGTGAACGTCTGGGCGATGAACCACGATGAGACGGTCTTTCCAGATTCCTTTGCATTTAAACCCGAGAGATGGATTGAAAACCCACATTTACCACAAATGTTGTACGGGATTGGGCAACGAGCTTGTCCAGGGCGCCACATGGGGCAGGATTCCTTGTTTTTGGCCACAGCCCGTCTGTTCTGGGCTTTCGACATGTCGCAGCCTCCTGATGCTGCAAAGATAGACCAGGAGCGTTTCCTTGATAGTGGAACAACACTCGCGTCTTTTGTCCCTGACTTTGAGGTTCAGTTCACACCAAGATCTAGAGAGCATCAGCAGGTCGTTGAGGAAAATTGGTCATTGATCTCGACAGATAGCTTGAGCTTGTCTGACAAAATAGTGCCATCCGCAATGCCAAACTAGTTCGCTTACCAATCAGAGAGGATTTGGCTCAGAAGCGCTTGAACCGATTAGATGAATTATCGCCTTATAAAAAGACCTGGAAAGCCAGAGCTTGGTACCATTTCAGTGTTCCAGGTAATAGAGACCGAAATTACAGACGCGCAATGTTACAGACTGCCCAGTAAATCGTGAGACATCTTATAGATTCAAGCTTCGTTTGTAAATAACCTTGACAGGACCCTTTTCATGTTTTGATCGAGAGAGACAGTGTATCTTCGATACCAGTAAGGAGCTATCTATATAACGTGGTACTGGGAAGGAAACACGGCAAGGACCCAAAATTCTTCAATTGGGAAGCTGTAGGCCCGCAACGGGATTGAAACTGTGGTTGTAGAGAGTCACATAGGCACCGCCGTTCTTGTAAGAGAAGGAGACATATGCGCACAGGTGAGCTGCCTGGTCAAAGTCCTCACCGGGGCTGCCAAAGAGGGTTATGTTAGAGAGTATCTTACCAAAATGATCTCAAAGAACTTACTAATTAGCAAGGAAATTCGATTTGTAATATTTTGCCATGTCCTCCCAGCCGACACGACGGTAGAACTTTGTCAACCCGTCAACTACGTCGCGTGAGTTCATGCCGAAGACGCAAACGTACATCTGAGGCTCGGGAAAGGGCGCAGAACTCCCGTCAAGATGGAAGTGGAACATCATTGGACACTCAAATCCAGCCGATGGCTTACCCAGCTCGCAGAAGTCAAGCGGCATAGTATACCAACCCTCTCGCATGTTGATGTCGGACCAAAAGTGTCTGAGCATTTCCAGGCCGGCAAGTGCATCTGGGTCTGTTCGGAGTCCCCCGAATGTCCAAATGTCCTCGACCATCTTGAGGTCAACCTGTCGTTCGCTCGCATAGATCTTCACGCGCGAATTAGCGGGCTCCACTAGATCCGTGGCTAGGAAGTGAGGAAAGAAGGAACATTCGTCGAAGACCTTATCCGCGTCTGTGGATCGGGAAGGCTTGTTTGCCATGACTGGTCCATGGCCCTGGCGACGCCGCTCCATGTAATTTTCAAGATTGGCTAGCTGGGTCTCGAACCGTGACTCTTTATCGGACTTGCGAATTGCGCTGACCAGAAGCTCTTCAGTTGACCGACCAGTCACGGCGGATTTCGGTTGTGGGTAGAAATACGCCTTTGCCAGCACAGTCCCTTGTTTTTTCAAATCCATCGCGGTGAGTATCTGCGACTTCCAGGGACTCTTGAACATGTCCGGATTGGACTTGAGGATTGCTTCCTCTTCGCTTGTAATCACTAACTCTTTGTGAAAATCATAGAAGCGTGTGAGATCCATCGTTGGTAGCAGGCATGAGGCTGTCTCAAGAAAGGCTTTCGGTGGATTTGTGTTGAACGGGTCTTGCTCTGTGCCAGATTCAGAAGTGACGGGGTCGACACCGATGCGAATCAAAGCCTGTGCCACGTTGTTGCTGAATTCAATCGGCAGCCCCGTGAGCACCATTCCACTGCGCCATTGTGTGGCGATGACACCCGTTTCCTTGTCAAGCGTAGGATAGGGACCCAGGGCTGGGAGTATCAGGTGTCGATAAAGCGACAAATATTTGTATTGAACGTCGACATCGTAATTGGAAGATATGAGTAGCTTTGAAAGAATAGGGGCGGTACTATGCCACCAAAGCTTCTCTTCTAGATTACTGAAGATAATAGTCTCACTGAGTGCCTGATAGGAAGCGGGCTTCACAGGGGAAGGTTTCTGGTCGGGTGGTGCTGGAGGCATTTTTGCTGGCTTGAGAGCTGATCAATCCAAAAAAGTGGTTAACTGGTAGCTTTTTCTAGTTTTGAGACACAGGTCTCTCCCCTAGAAGATTGAATCACTGGAAGTGTACGTCAAAAGAATATAGAAGGTGAGACCTGAAGGCACTCCTCGGAGATAAGTTTGCAGTCTATCACCCAGCTCTTTTACCTGTCGTGGTCAATTGGCGAAGTGAGTGGGTACACGACATACGCCATGGCATAGCACATAGACCCCACTGACAGCTATCTGATTTTTGCCTTCAGCCTTCAATCCTCTGATCTCGGCCTTTGGACCTTGCATAGGTACTATATCAAGCCTGCATGAAGTGAAGTTATATAACATTACCTTTGCACACGTACGGCTACACCGAATGACCCCTCTGGCAGCTGCCCCACGCCCCACGCCCCCACGCTTATGTTATCAGTAATTTATACCAAGTAGGAACCGAAATATTGATTTTACCCCCTAGTAAACGCTCATCGTGCTCGCCATATCACTATTGATGATCACTAGCCAATTATCATGATGGGTGAGTTTTGAGATGACCCCTATAGTCATATGAATTGTGGAAATCATCAGACGTGTTTTTGTTACAACGCCATACAATGTACAAAGACTTGCCCCAGTGGCGTAGCTAGTGGGAAAGGTGGGGGCTAACTATGCTGCAGGGTGCATATTTGTCAAGCATTATTGTTGGAAAACACGGGTCATATACATATTCCAGGGCTTGTATAATACACCAAGTCGTTATATACATGCATGAAAAGGAAAGTATTACCTCGTAAGCCCTTATAAATATTAAGTCTTTATCAATAATGTATCCACAACACTCGTATACTTGCCAGATAGCTGCATGAGGTGTGATTTGCCTTGCATGGGAATGAGGCACGTAGGCAGCTCTGAAGAAAGGGCGAACGATGAGATGGTGTTTTAACTTTTCACCCTGGTCTCCAGCTGTCGCAATTTCGTACATGTGAGGAGAGGTTGCAGCTCAGCAATCAAAATGCTCTATAATCCATGTACGTTTGGCTTGAGTTGACCGTAGTGAGGCTGGCCAATTTTCAGCTTCTCGCGCATTACGCGAGTGTTCCCAATGAAAAGTGGCTCCTGGGATTTCAATGGAGGAAAGACGAAACGGGAAAAGATCAGTGTGCGTATGTTATACGGTGTGTAACCATTGCCATTGTGGGTCTACTGGTTCAAGGCCGCTTTCTCCAATGTCCTGTTGTTCACCCTAGCCTACTGTCGCTTTCAGACCTCCTACGACTCGATACAATATTGTGGTAACAATGCGTGAGATC
The DNA here is from genome assembly GCA_001048715.1 of Penicillium brasilianum. Taxonomy (NCBI): domain Eukaryota; kingdom Fungi; phylum Ascomycota; class Eurotiomycetes; order Eurotiales; family Aspergillaceae; genus Penicillium; species Penicillium brasilianum. The sequence continues at coordinate 558,202 of CDHK01000003.1, read as the reverse complement.
TTGTTCAAAAATCAGCCGTTGTCAAAGGACAACTAAGAGTCCAAAAAAATCCTGTAAATTCTCGACTATACGACTGTAGTTACAACTCAAACAACGTAGCCGCTACTCGCAAACCCAACTCAGCATACTAGCATGGCTCCCAGGTGGAGCGTATACCTTCTCAAATCGGAGCCGACTGTCGCAGCCCTCAACCAGCTGTCGCATCTGGGCCAGACTCCTCTCTTTGGCAGAAAACAACGTATACATTCCTATGTCACTCCGGCGTAGCTGCCTCTCACTCTGAGGAGATCCTTCATTTGGCTCTGGGAGGACGGCGTCCATTATGAGCAATTTGGCATTAGGCCGTAAGGCCGGGGAAATCTGGGTGATGATGCGAGTACAGTCCGCATCGTTCCAGTCGTGAAGAATGAGACGAAGGAAATAAGCATCGGCGATACGGGGCTGTGGCGTGAAAAAGTCGTGCTCCTCAAAGGTGAGTTGTGGGTGCTGTTCCCGTTGGCGAGCCTGGCTGATTATCTCCGGGCGATCTTGGACGGTGATGTGAATGTGGCTAAAGGCCTTTGCAATAAAAGTGGAGACATGACCTTCCGACCCTCCGATCTGGAATGAAAAGGTCAGTGTTAGTATATGAAGTGAGTGAGCTGATAAGCTTCTCTTCCTGAGGTAGATAGGTTCAAATGCAAATAACTGCTGGGTGGATTTTGACATACGTCGACCAATGATTGCAAGGTATTCCAGTCATAGGCATGAGCAACATGGCGTACCATAGTGTCATTATGGACTGCCATTCCATCGTGCCACCGAGTTCGATTCAGCTGGTCTTTCTCCAAAACCTCGAAGAAGGTCGGACCCTGACGAGCCTCTGGTTCCATAGCCATCAGGGCCAGTGGCCCTTTGCGCGGCGATTCACCGGTCGGATCCAGCTTTATGGACTCGTATATGAATGAGCATGGTCGAATGCCAAAGTCCGCCATGAACTTAGCCTGGCCTGCACTGTCCTTATCAAGGACGAAGATGGCAGACATGGGAGTGTGCTTCACAGCGCCGGCGTCATCTTCGTCGAGGAACCCATCCAATCTTGAGAAGCGGATCAGGCGTTGGAGCAAATTTGGCTCTATGGGTGTTTCCAGCTTCCTGGCGAGGTCGTCATAAGTGATGGATCCGGTAGATGGGACATGATCTGGAACCTCAAGTCGGATCAATGTCTGAATAGTGCCGACATCGACTGCCTATGAAATTCGTTAAAAACAAAACCAAAATAAATGTAGTAATGGAAGGGAATCACCGATTCTAACATGTTGAGTACTGCAGGCGCAGGACCCCGAGCCTGTTGAAGAAGGTTTTCAGCCATCGTGATGACTTCACCCCTGATTGCCAGCCCTTCGGAGCTTAGGAGATTGAGCTTTCCACAATCTGCATCACATCCTGCCTTATCGAGCTCGTCCGCATAGATCTCAACACTCTTGCTAAGTCTACGAGCAAGTTCGCGGAGATCAGACATTGTTGATAAGATGGGCTAGATGAGCTTCTCGATAGTAAAAGAAATTTCTTAGGAAAACACCCTTGGAAGTCAGCTATGTATTTGGCTGTTGCAATGGGGTTATAGGAACAAAGGAAACTTCGTCAGCGTCAACTAGACAACGCTGCGCTTCTAGGCTCCTGTTATGAGAACTACGTAAAGCAAAGGTAAAAGGCAGCGAGACCATTCCTGCTTCACAACACCATGCCATTATATGCAAGCGCTAGGGGCACTAGCTGTTGTTTTCCTGCATGCATGGTATTTTACGACAGCGTACTATTTGAATGGAGCCCCACCTTTTTCAATCGACAGTGAATGACTCGCCTGCTGCCCAGATCCACTTATGGACAGATCAGATGTATCAGATTTATTCATTGGTTCCGGTACTATGTACGGAGTACTTACACAATTACTCTGCCAAGAAAATGCTCAGCTGTGTTTCACCAGCCCTTTTATGATTCTATGGGGTCTCCCACCAGACTCGTGGGGACTATTTGCTCCTTCTTCTCTCACGAACTCAGGTCCTCCCCAGCTGAATGCTCGTCATGATTTCGCGGAATCTGGGAGCTGCTGTCCTTTGTGGTATTCTAGTTCATCTTGGATATTTTCGTCGCAACGAACATCATCTTTATCCTTGGCGATATGTGAAATTTCATGTCTACCTAATGGTGGCGATAGCGATATCACTTCTATACGCCGAAGGTTGGCCGCAATACATTCGGCCGGTAAGTAAAATATGTGAAGAGACCTGTTTTCTCATGTTGGCCTACCTCGCTGGCCTTTTCAGCTCTCTGCTCCTCTACCGAACACTCTTCCATCCTCTCCGTCACATTCCTGGTCCGCGCTTAGCTAGGATTGGCTCTTTTTGGTTATCATTCCGTCTAAGAGACGGACCGTCTTTCCGCCTTCTCCACAAATTGCATGAGGAATATGGGCCTGTCCTCAGAGTGGGCCCGTCCGAAGTATCGATCACTCACCCTGAAGCCGTCAATTTAATTTATGGGCCGAATTCGCGCTGTTCAAAGAACGCCTTCTATGACAATGGCCACCCCATGATGTCACTTCACTCTTATCGAGACCGAACAGCTCATGATCAACGCCGTCGAGTCTGGAGCGCTGGTTTCGGAGACCGGGCTCTGCGAGGCTACGAGAAGCGCATCCGGGTCTACCGTCAGAAACTATTTGAGCGACTTGAGGAACAGGCAGGGTCGAACTTGACAATTAACGTCAGCAAGTGGTTTAATTTCTACAGCTACGATAGCATGGGTGATCTCGCCTTTGCCCGCAGCTTTGACATGCTAGACGCAAGCCAAAACCACTGGGCGATTGAAATGATGATGCACGGGATGACTGGGTATAGATATCTGTTTCCGAGCTGGTTCTTTCGACTGCTCGCTACCATGCCCTCGATGTCAAAAGATTGGCATAAATTCATCCAGTTTGCGACAGCCACGATGTTGCATCGTTTGAGTGTGCGTCACATAGCTTCTCATGAATATTCTCACCACATTTGAACTGACCTTAGCTATTACAGGAGCAAGTGAAGATTCCGGACATTTTCGCTTCCTTGGTTGCTCCTCTGAATGGCCGAGACCCCACCAACGACGAGCGGAACATGCTTATGGGTGATGCTATGCTCATAATTACGGCTGGAAGGTTGGGACCTTTGCAGAGCATCGAACTTTTGAGAATATTGACTAATATAATTCCTTTGAATGGCAATAAACAGCGATACCACGGCAACTAGCTTGACTAGTATCGTGTACGAGCTCGCCCGACATCCCCAGGAGGTCGAACAGTTACGAGCTGAACTGGTGCCAATTCAAGTTGACAAGACTGGGGAGTACCACCACGACGATATAGCGAAGCTGCCCCATCTTAACGGATTCATCAACGAGGCTTTCCGACTGCACCCACCAATACCTGGTGTCATTCCACGAAAAACCCCACCAGAGGGACTCCATGTCAAAGATATTCTCATTCCAGGAAATATGACTGTCTACAGTCCGCAATGGAGCATGGGTCGATGTATGAATATGGTTTTCGTTCGAACGTGTGAGATCTGAACTCTAACTTTTGTCACTACCGTAGCCCAAGCCGCGTATGTCGATCCACTGTCTTTCATCCCGGAACGGTGGTACAAGGACACAGATCTTCTCAAAGTCAAATCTGCATTTGCCCCGTTCTCCATCGGTAAGTACGAATGCGTAATTATTTGAAGGTCAAATAAACTGTGATTTAACTAGGTTTCTGAATCAATAGGCTCTTACTCATGCATCGGAAAGCCGTTAGCCATGATGAACATTCGAACCACTGTTGCACGCCTAATAATGACCTTTGACGTGAGATTCCCACACGGTGATGATGGGACCCGGTGGATGAATGCAGCGGACGAACACTTTTCCATGGGAATAGATCAGATGCCTGTTATATTAGAGAGACGTCAGTGAGTATGTATCTCCGATGCTTCGATGATGACTATATGTACAAGCCGTGCTCCAGGTTTGGCTAGTTGTCAGGGGGTATTGTCTAATTACAAATCCAATGCCGATAACGCAATCCACGGCCGAGCTGGCCACCCCAAAACACCATACAAAATGTTGAATATTGATGCTTTATATTTCAACCACCACGTATTTACTTTAGTTGGGATCATGGGACATACACCTAAATAGGTAAAGAAAGAGCTATGATGGATTTTTATGTCTTCCAGACTATTATTTGAATGCTTTACCATAAAATACACTGTAATTTTGATGTTTCAGATGCAGATATACATCTTCTAATCACTTAAATCTATCTATTCTCAATAGACAAGTAGGCTATATATACGTCCGAGTTTCTGTATCCTTTATTTCTTTTATTCACCACGTATCGTTGTTAAGATATGAAGTTGTAATTTATCGCATTTAGTATGGTGTTTTGGGGTGGCCATCTCGGCCGTGTACAAGCCAGCTCGGCCGTGGATTACGTTACACATCCCCAAACTTCTAAGAAAATGCCAACGTTAGATCTGCTAACAAATCAATGCGTACCAAAGACATCTCTTTTAACCCTCATTTGCCTAAATTGAAATGAACTACGTTGGTTCCATAAACTAACACCTACAAAACTTGTATAGTAAGCCGTCGTTTTTTTTTTAACGAATTGGAAATGATGGCCTTGTAATGATACAGTAACGTAATTTACTCAGTCAAAATCGGTCTCTTTTCGAGGGTCTTTTACCATACGTTTGCACCCAGAAATGTCTGCAAAAACGATTTTCTATAATAAAAAAAATGAACAAGATCAACAATAGAATAGATTCAATTACAATCATTAGAAAAACAAGAAAAAAAAATAGAACCGAGTCTGTTTAAATATTGAATTAGAAGTATTTATTAGAGAGATTTATATTTCACTGTTAAAATAGAACGATCATTGGTGCGAGGTTGAGCTGCTGTTGAGGGAAGTGGAGCAGTCACTTACAGCTGCGTCCTGTTGAATTCCTTCGCCCTCCGTCTTTCCCTGTATCTTGTATGTGATTACGGGGTTCCGAGACAACTTTCAAGTCCCTCTCGAGTATCCATCCATAAAGAGCTAGAATCCCATATAATGGGTAGTATGATTGTTAGCGAGTAGGAGTAACGGAATCAATAGTGGAAAAATATGTATGTATGATTGATGGAAGCAAAGAAGCAAATCTATCTGTGAGATGGTCTTGTAAAGGTAGCTTCGTCAGTAGAATCGGAACTCCGGGATAAGAATTTCCGAGTCATACAGATTTGTCGGAACGCATACAGAATGCGTACATACAAAAGGCGAAGTAGGCCTCAGCATTCTATTCCAGAGTGTGGATTTTCTGGGAGCATTTCGGCCCGGGAGTTAGCCAGACTGTTGAAGATCAATGTAATTTAGCATCGACTATTATTTCCAATATGAATGACGTTATAAGGTACTGTCTAGTTAGTCTGAACTTCCGGCGATGACCAAGAATTATCCCATAGTTAGCCAAAATCATAGGTGGTATTACATGCAGCGATTGATGATACCAAGGTGGCTTCTAAGTTGGATCTACACCATTTTCATGCCCAACTCATGCAACTACTTCTAGGTTGAATCTTTGCAGCTGAAAGCCCTCACATTGAAAAATCTGCTCCAGAGTGCCCGAGACCCGCGTCATTAGCTCCTGGGACGAATGCAAGACGTGTAAGTGTGATGTAGGCATAGGTCTTTTGACAAGCGTTCTCAAACAAGTAACTACAGGTGGCGGGTCGCGCATCAAGAAACAAAGAAAGAAGTAGACGAGGGATTTCCAAGAATAGTATATTATTTTTATTCTCTTAAACTGCATGAGGCTCGGCGCTCAGGAAAAGGAAAAGAAGTAAAACTGATATTGCTTTGGTGGCGCTGCTGGTCTTGTTGGTGGGTTCAAGATTGATTCCACTCTAGCTCTGCTTCATCCGCTTGATAATAGAATAATGGAGATGACGAAATAATGGGCGACTATCGTCTTCGATTGAAAAAAAAAAAAAAAAACAAAGAAAAGAAAAAAAAACAAAGAAAATCCAGAGCAAGAACGCCCCACTAAAGCTCCTCAAACACGGGCCATTAGATAATTACGAGCATCCCGAACATTCTTTCCAATTTATCGGCACTTTCTTTTTATTTGTATTTGCTGACCAGTGAATGTCCATGCAAGGTTTCTTCACTACCCCGTGTTCCCGCTACAAGAGAAGTGGATAAGACTACGGCAGGGCCCACCTTGTACCTGGAAATTACTTGTGGTCTGACTTCACTGGCTTGGTGACGAAATCACATCACGCAGCTTTCAAATCAATAACATATGATCTATCATTGTTGTATTGCAGAGTAGTATCATGGAAACGGTAAGCCTTGAATTCTCGCGATCCGGTTGTGATTCTGATGAATCCACCGCCGTACAGCTGTAGCGAGATCTGACAGGCTCAGGCAGCATGCTAATTACAACATTCGAATTATTCATCTATTCTGTCCATCCATGGATAGCACTGTGAAAAGAAAGAAAAAACATTGTCAGCTGCTTTCCCTTTTACACACTAGCGCTAAGCAGCACCTTTTGTCATTTTAGCAACCACAGTTCTACTTCCAAAAGAAGACGGCTCTGCTGTGGGTCCGTGATCGTCGTATGTTGTTGATCATTCGCAAGGTCGCACAATGGTTCAATGTACAGCAGTAAGGGAGCGACACATTGTCCTATGCTATAGAGATGTGACTTGCATTCAAGTATACGATTTCCATCGGTGAGATGTAGAGGCCGATCAAATAGTAATAAGGGTTCAGGGGAAGCCCCCCTAACATGCATCTACTGAAGAAGAACATAGCCATCTTTGTTGTCGTGAATGACTTTATACCTGATTTGAGATTATCCTTCAATTCTTCATGATGCCGCCAATCATGACACTAAAGGCAGCCGGATCAATAGGCATTTCCAAAGCTTCCCCCCGACAACCTTCAAATGGGCACGGCTTTCTGCCATTGGCCACGCCAAAATCCGATCCTACTGTGAGCCACATAGAGTTGACGGAACAAGACAAGGATGGAAACGACGACTTTGGATTCTGGAACATCTGTGTACACCAAGTGATCCGCGAGCAATGTCTAAAATCCCCGGATTCACCCGCTGTTCATGCGTGGGACGGGTCTTTCACATATGCGGAGCTTAACAGGCTGTCTGATGGCATTGCATCGATTTTGAACATTCTCGGTGTCAAGCAAGAGACAATTGTGCCAATATGTACGCAGAAATCTCGATGGACAACCGTTGCCATAATGGGTGTGCTCAAGAGCGGAGGAGCTTTCTCTCTTCTCGACCCATCCTATCCTCAGTCAAGGCTAGAGGAGATGTGCAAAGAGCTGCAGGCGTCATTTATACTCACCAGCGAGGTCTTGAGTGAAAAATGCTCGCAATTCGCTTCTGCCCTAGTTGTGGAACATCTTAACAGTGCATGGCTGTTGAGCCCCCGCCTAGCCTGGCAGGCGCCATCTCGACCCGAGGACTCTGCTTATGTCGCGTTTACATCTGGCTCAACAGGAAAGCCCAAGGGAATTGTAATAGAGCATAGATCATATTGCTCTGGAGCCCGTTCTCATCTAAAGGTGTTTGGCATAGACTCAACTTCGCGTGTTCTGCAATTCGCCTCTTACGCGTTCGATGTCAGCATAATGGAAACGCTTAGTACGCTTATGGCCGGAGCGTGCCTGTGTGTCATGAGTGAAGCTCAGAGATGTGACCCCAATTTATTTGTCGAATCTTACAAGACACTTCGAATCTCCCACGCTTTCATGACCCCATCTTTCGCAAGAACGGTGCCATGGAAAGACTGCTCCAACCCTCCACCAACACTTATTGTTGGTGGCGAATTAATGCGTCCCTCAGATGCCGTGGCATATTCGGAGCTTGGTATCCGTTGCATGAATGCATACGGCCCCGCAGAGTGTTCTGTCAATGTTTCTGTACAGCCCAAGGTCAAAGATGGCGTCCATGCTACAAATATCGGATTTACAACGGGATCAACGGCGTGGATTGTCAGTCAAGAGAGCCCAGAACAGCTTGTACCTCCTGGTGCAGTGGGTGAACTGCTCGTCGAAGGACCTATTGTAGGTCGCTGCTATCTTAATAACCCCAGCGCCACTCGCTTAGCATTCATTGAGCCACCTTCATGGTTGCGCCAGCACCGCAAGGGTGCAAATTATCATCATCGAGTATACCGAACGGGAGATCTGGCTTCTTATGACATCAAAACCGGTGCTCTTCTTTTACATGGTCGCAAAGATGCTCAAGTCAAAATTCGCGGCCAACGGGTTGAGCTTCATGAAATTGAGCACCATCTCCAACAAACCTTCCGGAACCGTGGTGTCGAGGTAATTGTCGAAAAAGTTACCTTTACTGAGGATGATCTTGAGAAACTCTTTGCATTTATCCTCATGCCCTCCAATGTGTCTACTTTGATCACAGACAACAGGGAAGACTGTCTCTTCCTGCCGCCGCAGCCATCCGACGTCAAGCAATTTAAAATGAGCAAGCAACATCTTCAATCATGTCTACCGACCTATATGATTCCAGACATCTTTGTACCTATCACCTTCGTTCCTCAAACCCCATCTGGAAAGACAGATCGTAAAACCTTGCGAGCACGAGCAGCCAACCTTTCGAAGCAGGAAATTCAACGTTTTTCCCTTTCGGCCACGGCTGCTAAAACAATTGTCATTGCTAATAACCCCCCCATCACCCAAGAAGAATCAAAAATTCGGAGTCTATATAGCAAAGTGCTTCATATTCCCGTCGATCTGATTGCTATGAATGATACGTTCCTCCGGCTGGGGGGAGACTCGCTGCAGGCCATTCAGCTAGTTGCCGCCGCCAGGACTGCCGGGATCACTATCCACGCCGCTGATATACTTTCGTCACAAACCACTCTAGCAGAGCAATCAAAACGTGCAACATTTATGCAGACACCAGATCATGCTGAAGATGCACAAAGGCCCTTTGCTCTCTTGCCTATGGAGCAGACGCATGAAATTCTAGACATAGCACAAAGGCAGTGTCGAGTGCCCTCGAAGCTACTTGAAGACATTTATCCCTGTACTCCAGCTCAGGAGGGCATGTTCCTCACGTCTTTGAAACACCCAGGCATGTATACTGGACAGATTACGCTTGGTGTTCCAGATGACGTAGAGTTACCCCGTCTGAGGGCCGCTTGGTTGTCCGTTGCTTACGCAAACCCTGCTCTGCGGACACGCATGATACAGACACAAAAGGGACTAATGCAAGCGGTTATCGCGGAGGACTTTGCTTGGGAGGCAGAAGAGGCTGGAAGAGAGCTTTGCCACAATTCGCTGGGATCCGAGATATCCAGCATCGGTGTGCCCTTGGTCCGATTTCGCTATGATCATGATAGCCGGCAGTTGATTATGACAATTCACCACTCAATCTGGGACGGCTGGTCGCTCCGCTTGATGCATGAGCAGTTGGAACGTGCCTACACTGAGCAAAGATCTCTGACGCGCACCTCCTATCGTTCCTTCATTCAATACACACAAGCACTGCACGGAGTGGAGGAGTTCTGGGCGTCGGAGTTTGCTGGTTTGAATGCACCAATATTTCCGACCTTGCCATCTTGCACCTATCAGGCGTCTGCCCAAGTTTCGCATCGACACGTCGTGAAGGATCTCGTATCAAGTGGAATGGGTGAACATACAACAGCCACCTATATCCACCTTGCCTGGTCGCTACTCATCGCTCACTATACGGATTCGGACGAGACTGTCTACGGGGTGACGGTGAATGGTCGCAATGCCTTTGTCTCAGGCATCGAAAACATTCTGGGACCCACCATTGCGACAGTTCCGCTGCGCATTCTGGTAAATCAAGAGAACACGGTGAAAGTGGCACTAGATCATATTCAAGGCACTCTGGCGCGCATGATCCCATACGAACAGGCTGGTTTGCAACGCATCAGCAGATGCAGCGAAGATGCCGCTAAAGGTTGCAAGTTCCAGACTTTGCTCATCATTGAGGCGCCCGCAGATGGCGATATCCCTCACAGAAACGGAAAGGCTGGGAACTTTCCCATATTAGGAGGAACCACTCAGACTGGGATGGACTACACTGCATTCTCACCCCACGCGATGATGGTTGTCTTCCGTCCGAATGCTGACAAGACTGTGATTGCATTCGATATCACATATGACGCGCAAGTCGTCAGTTCTGCTGAGGTTGAACGGATTTCTTATCAATTTGAGCATGTCCTGCGACAAGTCTACAAGCTTACAGGAGAAAAAATCGGAGACATTACCCTAGCTGGGCCACGAGATCTCGAGCAGATACGAGCATGGAACAGAAACATGCCACTGGCCGATGAGCGTTTATTGCAGGATTTGGTATTCGCCCAGTGTGTCCGTCGGCCCCACGCGTGCGCGGTAGCTTCCTGGGATGGGTCGTGGACATATGAGGAACTCTTGTCATGGTCATCATTTTTCGCTTCCGAGCTGCAGACGCATGGCGTCAAACGGGGAACCCCCGTGGCCGTGTGTTTGGAGAGGAGCAGATGGAGCATCGCAGCCATTCTGGCCATTCTACTTGCCGGAGGCACATGTGTGCTCATTGATTTGCGATCCCCAGGACAACGCATTCAAGAAATCCTTCAAATCGTCGGCGCAACTGTTTTGATCAATGATAAAAAAACAGTCCTAGTGACGTCCGGCCTCTCTCGGACGGAGATCGATGTCTCTTTCTTAGCAAACCAAAGAGGCGATCGGCAGTGGGAAAACACATTGGAAAAGGAAATCTGGAAGAACCCGCCAGGCAACCCAGAGGATCTCGCGTTCATAATGTTTACGTCTGGAAGCACTGGCCGCCCCAAGGGTATTGAGATGCCCCATCGCACCCTTGCTAGCAGCATCTGTTATCACACCCCGTGCATGAAAGTCCATCAGAACAGTCGCGTGCTTCATTTCTCCTCGTACGCATTCGACGTCAGCATCTATGAGATCTTCACTACGCTAGCCGCCGGTGGAACAATCTGCGTTCCATCCGAGGTCGACCGCATGAACAACCTTGCTGGCTTTATCAATGAAGCTCAGGTCAATTGGGCGTTTCTGACACCTTCCACTGCCAGAAGTTTGAAACCCTCGGATGTTCCTTCGTTGACCACTTTAGTGCTCGGCGGTGAAGCAGTTACTCACGAAAGTGTCGAGGCCTGGGCAAAAGGTCGCTCACTCATCAACGGATATGGGCCTGCCGAGGCTACAATCTGTGGCTTAGGAGATATTCCAGAGACCGGATGGAAGTCAGGCGTCATCGGTCAAATTGTCGGTGGGCTAGGCTGGATCACTGTTCCGTCAGACCCGACCAGACTGGCAGCTGTTGGTGCCATAGGCGAGCTCCTTCTCGAGGGTCCGTTCTTGGCCCGCGGGTATCTCAACTTACCAGAGGTAACCAATACTGCGTTCATTGGGCTTCCCGACTGGAGGAATAAGATCCCTGCTCCGTCTCCTTATAGACAGATTTACAGAACGGGTGATCTTGTCAGCTATCAGGATGATGGATCAGTTCGGTACATCGGACGCAAAGACAGTCGCATCAAACTCCGAGGTCAGCTCGTCGATTTGAGCGCAGTGGAGGCGAGTGTGGTGCGAGTGTATCCCTCAGCAACACAAGTTGTCGCTGATGTGATCAATTCCGGCAGCACCACTGTGCTGACTGTGCTAATGAAGCTCAGCTCACATGTCACAGAGACAAGAGACGATGGAATACTGGGCAAGCCGGACTCGACTTTCAGCGAAGCTGCTTCCTTTACGCAAGCTCAGCTCCGAGCAATTGTGCCACCTTACATGGTCCCATCCATGTTCATTCCTCTATGCCAAGTTCCCCGTACTCTCACTGGGAAGACAGATCGTCGTCAACTCCGAGAGAAACTCCTCGCATTATCACGAGCAGACCTCCAGAGCTATAACATGACATATTCGACCAAGGTACCCGTGTCCGATGAAAACGAACAGCGACTCCAGGAGATCTGGGCAGATGTCCTTCAGCTCCCATGCGAGGAGATTGGGAGGGACGACTCTTTTCTGCTACTTGGTGGCGAGTCTCTAGCCGCGATGAAAGTGGTGGCGCAGGCAAGGCGAGTCGGATTCGAGTTCTCGGTGGCAGAAGTTTTGAACAACACGATATTGTCCGTCCTCGCGCGCTCAAGAAATCTGATCTCGGGACACGACGAACCAAACCAGGTAGCCTTGTCTTCATCTTCAATTATTCAAACCCGAAATTGCCAGCAAAGCCTCCAAACTCTCAGGAGAAGCAACATCATCCAAGAAGATGACGACATTCTGGCCGTCCATCCTGCCAGTGCGGCTCAAGCTCTTCTGATACAGAGGTATCCATGGTCTCACTTTCAGTTTGACCTATCTGGGAATATCGACATCAGACGGCTTCGAGAAGCTTGTGCTCTTTTGATCAGCAGGTTTGATATTCTTCGTACTGTGTTTGTCGAACATGAAGACCGGATATTGCAAATCATGCTGGGGAACTTGCGCGACTGTGTCCACGAGATCAGAACGGACGAGCCTCTTGAGTCATTCTGCGAGGCACTCTGTAAGAAGCAGCAGTGTTTCCCTGTTGTAAGCAGCCCGGCACCACCGACTCTGTTTACACTGGTGTCCCACCACCAGCTTAACAGGCATCGACTTCTTCTCCGCCTTTCCCACGCGCAATACGATATCATCACGATTCCCATCCTTGTGGATACCTTAGCCAATGTGTACAACCGCACTGCTGACACGACTCCCTCCTCCCAATTCAGTCACTTCATCAACCATCAGGCCAGGCAAAGCAACGATACCGAGGCGTCTACCTTCTGGCAAAAATATCTGTCAGGCTCATCAATGACACCTGCGCTCCAGTCCCAGAGCTGTTCGAACTCCGAAGACATGGAAATTATCTCTCAGGTCACTGGATCATGCAATATTACACTCGGGCCAATCCTCGTCGGTATCACATTAGCCACCGCTGTCAAAGCCGCTGTTTGCCTCGTCCTGGCTTCACGAACGGGCCGAACAGACATCGTTGTTGGTCAGACAGTTGATTGCCGTAGCAGTTCTACTCACGGCGACCTCGACCAGATCGTTGGCCCCTGTACCAACTACATCCCCTACCGTCTCAACGTTTGTTTCGATCAAGTGGCGTCGGAGTACCTCCTCACCGCACATACCCAGCACACCACATCTCTCAGCTACTCTTCTCTAGATTTGAACACAATTGTCTCAAAATCTACCACCTGGCCCAACAGTAGTCATTTCAACTACGTTGTCCAGCACCAAACAGTCAACACAGACTTGACTCTTTCCCTTGGAAATGTTGTCTCGTTGCCTATGACATCTTGCGGCCGCATATTTCCTCAATCGGAGGTCTGGATCGGCTCGACGCCCGACGCTTCAGGTCTCAAAATTGATGTCATTGGATTGAGCACAGTCATCAGCCAAAAGGATGCTCAGTCCCTGGCGGAGCAGGTGTGCATGGCATTGAGCGGGTTGCTTCATCGTGATGACCGGCCTATTTCTGATTTGATAGACAATACTTCGGCCTGGTAATAGACTGATAGTTTACATAGGATTTAGAACCTCATGGAACTTAATGACACAATATGGAAATACAAATTCTGCTTCTCTCCCAGGTCATTTTTTTACAGAGAGGTTAGAAAATAGAGAAAGAAGTGGAAACGGAAATATTCGTTAGGAAAGAGACCTGCCCTGATGCGTGGCCCAAGGTAGCTGAATTCCTCCTAATAGCGGGATAGCTCAATCGAAAGTCAGGAGGAAGCCATGGGACATCTTTGCCCTTCAAGTTTCTCTCTTTTTCTTGCTCAATAGAGATCAATAGATTCCTAGAGCCGTATAGTCTGATCTGCGTAGCCGGCCATCGCGTAAGAAGGCCACCGACAGAACCGGGCCTGAATAGTCCTCCAGCGTCTGCTATAGCGCACCTATCGTCGAGCATTTCATTAGGATGCCACCAATAGAATGAAACATTGGTTTCACAACAGCAATAGTACCTGCTATAAAAGCAATTGCAAGTGTCAAAAACGCTCTCAATCCACCGTTCTACGTTCATCCCAAAAAGATCCAACGAGAACCTCAAACTAATCTGATAGCGATCTGATAGCGATCTGATAGACCGCTACATGAGCTACGATGTTGATTATCAAGTATCACATCAGATAGAAAAAGCAACGAGTTTCCTAACACTCTCGAATGCCTCTGTGAGCAGGTTATAGTGCGCATAGGAAGCGTGGTAGGCAATATAGGAGGAGAAGAAGATTGAATACTATGATGGAAATAGTAGATGATCAGATTGAATTGTGGATGATACTTATTTTCTTCCTAGCCCGAAATTTAGGGCTTATTCATAATTAGGAAGTAGTAAAGCTTCCCAAGATGCCTATCTTGGGAAAGATATATGATATATCGTACTGAAAGTCATGCTGAAACCTTCGGATCCTTCGGATCTTAAAGACAGGGGTTATCTGAAATTCATGAGACATCAGATTTCATGCCATCATATTCTATATATGATAGACTAACTATGTAATCGACGACAGTTCAGTGTAGCTAATTAAGAACTCGTTTAAGCTTGTTGTAATAAGAATCGGTGTATGGTGTCGGTTCAGCGTAGCTCTTATCTTACACACTGTCTCCAGGCTGTCTTCCCATGGAAGTCGAGGAACCAACCTTATCTCCATCGTCAGTGACCTCCCGAGAATCCTGCCAATTCTGAACCAGACTGGGAATCTTACTAGCCTTCAGTAAACGATGGTTTCCCTCGCTCTCTAACGGTCAGATCTGGCTCAGTTGCGACCACGATTTCCCGATGTCCGCTCGTCGATTCTCTAAAAGACAAGAAGGGTGTTTTTAGTATTAAACTCTGCGCCCCTACCCGGTTATCTAGAGGCGATTTGCTCGTCCGAAGTCGATTTTTGCTAGAAATAGCCGTATCCCGCAGTATATATAAGGGCTTAGCAGGTATTATACAGATGTCGAGTGTAGCATTTTGTATCTAAGGAGTGGCGTTCCTAATTAGGACTAGCCTGTCGTGCCATGAACTTTTTTGTCGTGTCGCTAAGTTCACCCTTAGTTAACTTAGTTAATGAATGCTTATGAGGAAGCAGTGGCGGGGTGATCATAGACTAGTCACTGAGTGATCACTAAGCAATCACTGAGCAGCAACTGATGATTATTGAGCATCTATGATTGGTCACTGCGCAATCACATGAATGCACTGACTAGATCTACTAACATTTACTCACTAAGCCTGAGCCTGATCGCCCTCATTAAAGCGGCGGCAGCCCAGACAGGCAAGCCCCACCCGGCGGACATTATCGCATATACCGAGTCCTTCTCAAAGCATGCAGAGTCTAAGTTATAATATAGCATCCATAAAGACCACCCATTAGGCCCAGTTATTCCCTCGAGGCGAGAATAGAATCCCCCGCATAGGAAAGCAGTCCAATCTTCATCAATGACCCGACCAGCCTAAAAAGTCCTAGATCAATGCCATTCCTTACTTCCTGAAGTATTTTACTCTACCTAAGCCTTGCCAGTTGTTTTTGAGTTGACTGCAAAAGCAATTGCCAACTTAGAAATTACATTACATGAATATACCCCATGGAAGGGGATAAGATAACCTCGTACCCTAAATTTCTCGTGACATAGTACGCTTTGACACCCAAACTCCATCCCAAGGTAAGCTTAACCGTGTTCCAATTTCCCCGATAAACTTACCCCGCACACTACCGCAGTGATATCACCGCACAAGAACCAAGCAAATGCCCGCGCAGGAGTTCCCACCAACAAGATTAATCGTTCCTGAGGTCTTTTATCGGTCGGGACCTCGCACCCCTTTTAGACCGAAAGGGGACTTGATCTACTATCGGCCGCCTTATCCGGCATCCGGCTGCTCCGAGAAGACCCTTCGGCGCGTGATAGGCGCGTTGGCCTGTGCATCGACCGGGCGTCTCTCCTGCTCCACCCAAACATCAACATGAGTGCGAATATCTTTGTTACTGGGGCATGTGGCTATATGTATGTTCCATGCTCTTTGGGGATAACTTCCGAGCTAATCCGGTAATTTATAGAGGAGGATCTATCGTCGCTGACTTTGCTCGTCATAAGGGCGGCCTTCTCGAATCGGCCAGAATACACGCTGCAGTTCGGTCAGACGAGCAAGCCGAGAGTTTGTCGACGTTAGACGTCAGCGTTGTGAGAATTGATCTTAGTAACCCCTATGCTTTAGCAGGGTATATGATCCGTCATGACGGTGAGTGAATGGATACTTTTCTAATGGTTCACCATACTGATTTCGTGCCGGTCTAGTTAGCATCGTCATTCATACTGCAACCTCGATAGATGCGGAGGTGGTGCAGAACCTAATAACGGCGCTGAAGAAGCGCCGCGAGGCTAACGGAAAGAAAGCATTCTTCATTCATGTAAGCCCATCACGTCCACTCTTGAATTCAGTGGCCGTCGTTGACTCTGGGACAGACTTCGGGGTTATCGGCATTCGATGATAACACCGGTTGGCCATTCGGGGAATTAAGAGATATTGACCCGGTTTATTTCCTTGAGAAACAATGTACGGACTCGTACATTGTCAGGCAGGTAGTCTCTATCAAGTCAATCGCTTCATTCGCGGTCCTTCTCTAATGACTAGCCAGGTTGACGTTCTCGTCGCCGAACAAACACAAGCAGCAGGCCTCACAGGGCTCATAGTTATGCCCCCAACACTACGTGAGATTAATTTCTGTCCAATTTGAAAGTCTCGTCTTCTAATAACGACATAGATGGACGAGGCAGCGGAACCTGGAATCGACTATCCCCACAGATCCCCGCCCTCGTCAAGGCTGCAATCAAGAATAAAAAAGTATACAAGTTTGCAAAAGATAGAGTAAGCGCCACAAGCTACCCCAGCTCTTCAACCAGCCTCACTTTAGTTCACAAATATACTCACACCCGTCGCAGGAAGTTCTCTTAACCCATATCTCCGACCTAACAACCTTCTACGCGCAAATGGCCGAAGCCATTCTCCAAAAACGAGCTCTCCCTGCCGGTATGTCAGGGTACTATTTCACCGTTTCCCACTCTGTCCGGTGGTGGGATCTTCTCGACCATTTAGCAGCAGCAATGCATGCACGTGGACTCGTAGACGAACCAACCACGGAAGTATGGCCGAGCAATGCCTTCGCAGCGGAGGCACTCGGTGTCTCGGTAGATTTTGCGCATAGTATCTGGAATTCAAGGTATGTTAGTTCCTCCGTTTCCCCGTCATCGACATCTATATGCGATGTGCGTGGGGTTCTGTATCTTGAAGCTGATTCTGAGTTGCTACAGTCCGAAGGTCATCTGTGTGAATAAAGATCTAATTGGCTGGAAACCGGTCTGGAATAGGGAGCTGTTATTGCAGAACATTGATGAGGAGATCGATGACTTTATAGAGTTGGGAATGCCCAAGAGTAGTCTTCTAGACTCCTTGAGGCCTCAAGCAAGGGAATGAGGCTGGTAGGCGGGAGAGC
Organism: Penicillium brasilianum; assembly: GCA_001048715.1. Taxonomy (NCBI): domain Eukaryota; kingdom Fungi; phylum Ascomycota; class Eurotiomycetes; order Eurotiales; family Aspergillaceae; genus Penicillium; species Penicillium brasilianum. The sequence continues at coordinate 540,601 of CDHK01000003.1, read as the reverse complement.
CAGCAGTACAATAGCCCCTTCCTTTGAGTAACGATGATGAGCACAATTAAAACGTCTTCATAAGTAATATAAGCGAGGCATGTATAGCGAGCGCGTGTAAAGGTTAAAGCACACCATTCGTGATGCCCTAGTGTCCCATGCCGCGAGTGCAAAGGGATATTATGTTAGCAAACTTTCTCACCTCTGCCCTTGTAATTCTGGTTCATGGGATTTTCTCAAGCCTGCAGAAGTGAAAAGTCAAATATAAAATTTGCATGTAATAGACACACTAGCTTCCTCATTGATCTGTTATTCAATGATTTCTCCTGCACACCCAACATCGAAGCGAGCTTTCTCGTGGATCCGGAGAGCGTAGCATAATATGGAGATATATATTTCGCGACCCCAGAACATCAAGGGTGGTTGGAAGTACAGGGACTGCCAACCCCACAGTGATAAAAACAATAAATCATATGCTGTATCAACATGGTCTTTCAGAGTTTGATTGATTGAGAATTTACATTTGATTAAGTTGACAAGGGCGATTGTTGTGCTTTGTAGATTAAGGTTGTTTGTTATGCTTCTCTCGGTTCGACATTATGCCGAGACCGAAGTGTACAACTTCCGCTCAGGAAGATCCCGACCAGAGTATTTACCGCATAGGTAGCTACGAGACTAGATATACATCAAGTTGCGTATTCATTAGAAGCGCTATCTTGACCCGCTCAGGACGGGAGATGGCAGCTATAGACATACCGTAAGACTTCGTGACATACAGATGCATATTCTCACAGGCTCAAAATGTACCGCCATGCGAAAATACAAATCAAATCATGACAGGGGATCCGAGGAAAAACAAAAGGATACCACCCCATTGGCAGATCCCACCTCATTTAGCCCCCTTCCTCCCAAAATCAACCAAGGCATTATAAGACTCCGTCAGCGGCCACAACGCCCATGCAAACCCCATCGCCCCAACGACGAGCAACGTATAATACACCACCGTCCACATGATACTCAACTCCCCATCCCCAACACTGACACCCCTCCCCTTCCCATCTCCATCCTCCTTGCCCCGCACCGGCGGTCCCAAAGGCTCACCAGCCTCCACACGACCCCAGAACCGGGGCAGCCCGCACCAATTGCAGAAGCTATGGACCAGGATGACGGCGGGCAGGGAGCCGGTGCGCAGGAATATAAAGGTAGCATACCAGCCGAAGATGGTGGTGTAGCTGAACTGGAAGAGGGAGCGGAGGAGGGCGGCTAGCGCGGGGGTGTCGGGGTGTGTGAGGCGGAACTCGTAGAAGTGGTGGACATGCGCGATGCCAAAGTACAGCGGGGAGAGGAAGGTGATGCGACCCGGGGAGATGCGGGCGAGGATATGGAGGGGGATGATGGCGGAGCGGAACATGACTTCTTCGGTGATGGGGCCCTGTCGTACTTCGTTAGATATGAGGGCCTTCGAGTTCTAGTTGAGAATGTGAATACCTACCGCAACATAATTTCTCCACCCAATCCATCCACCGAGAGACTGCGACCATTGCGCCCGACTAGACCACGACCGCCATTCACCCTCGACAATGCCGTGTTCGTACAGTGGGCCGATGAACAGGATCGCGGTCAACAGGAGACTGCGCAGGATATCGCCGAAATCAATCGGCCACCATCCGAGTAGACTCAACGCAGCACTCAGCGAGGAACCGCCCTTATCAACGACCAGCCAAAGCACGACCAGCGAGCAGACGAGGCAAGAGCCCGTGACGGTGCGGATACGCGCGCGGATGACGGACGGCGCATCGCGGCTTAAACTGGGTGAAGGCCTGGTTGCGGGGGAGAGGTAGAAGGGTACGACGTAGAGTAATGTAAGGGCGACCTGGGAGGGTTTCGTTAGTGTTGGAGCACGGGGCGTGGGATGCGAGATGTATGTATTTCTGAAGAATGATCGGGGTATAAAAAGGAGGGTGTGATTTACCGAGAATAGCGCGACGGTGTGCACTGATAATGAGGGTTCATCTAGGCGGCCGCTATTAGCTGACAGGTCCGAACTTTGTGTCGGTCGAGTGTTTGGGGGGTGGTTGGCTTGAGATCAGGTGTGGGAAGGGAGAATACAAACCCTGATGCTTGGTGTAGAGGCTCTTGAGACGAGCCAGAATGCCGACGGGAGCCATGGGCGAGGGGCAGGTTTGAGGTTTGGTGATGCTCAACGGACTTTCGAAAAGCGCTGGGCGGCCAGTTTATCAAGGCAGACGAGAGCCGAGACCTTCTTTGTTGCGGGTGACGCGGGGGTAACAATACGAGACCGTAATTACGGGCGTTGAGTCCAGGTCCAATATGGGATAGAGCTTGCGTGGATCGTAATTACCTCGTCACGCTATACTTTTTGGGCACTGGGGGACTTGTACTCGACCAGGTTCCTGGATTGTTCTTAGTATTGTTCTTATCGTGGTTCATATTGTTAGCTTCCATTAACGAAAGACATCGTATTCTGTACGGTTCATATTCATCCACAGAACCAGTCTATGAAGATGACAGTTGCACTCTCAACCACACCTACCCCGGCCGTAGTCCCGATCATAGTCTCGATCGCGATTTAAACTCCTTCAACCCGGCGAACCAGCCAGTGACCAGGAACTATTGAAATAAAAAACCTCCGTGGCAGGCGAGAGGTCGCATTTTCAATCCCGAACACATGGACCGAGCGTCCCCATCGCTCGTGGGCTAGGATGGTACCTGGATTAGTCTCGTTTGTGAGGTATCAACTGCAGGGCCCATCCCTTGAAGGGCCCATCTTTCATTTCAAAATCTGAGTCAACGCGAGGGAATCGTGGGCGATAATTCTCCGATTTCACGAGGGTCAATCACGGGTGGATTGAAGTGTTTTGGTTGCTAGGTGACGGGCGATAATCGAGTGAACGTCCGTGAGGGGATATAGTCTTGAGACATAATATGTACGGACCGTATAGTCTCGGACGTCGTACGTTTGCTGCACGGGCGGCGAGGACTCTTCGAGCGCTCTTCAATCTGCCTATATCGGGGATGAGGTCAGACGGCGCTACCCATTCCCTCGCTAAACCGTTCATAGATTAGTTGGCCCGAATCCGGGACGGGGGAAGACAACGCACGGGGATCCACCAGGCTGACGGAGAAGAGGAGAAGAGGAGAAGAGAAGGAATTGCAGGGGAACCGATGGAGTTGGATGGGGCATCGTGGAAGGAATCAGAACGATCTCGATTGCGCCTCCTCCGTGGAGTAAGCTAGACTGCGGAAATTGTCGACTCAACCAGCAACTTAATCCTAATTGACTCCCTACTAAGCCCTAACTTCTGTCATTTACAGTTCCTTTCCGAGTTTGCCGTTTCCTTTTTCACGCGACTCTACACCTATCAACGCGATAAAGAAAGAGACGAGCCCAGCCATGCAGATTTAGCATCACGTCGCGAACCATACAAATCGGAGCAGATCCACTTTAAGTCAAGTTCTCCATAAAAAACCCAAAGCAAAACCAGTAATTCTCCCCTAACGAGGTCAACGGTCGAGGCCGTAATTTCGCGACCGTGCAATGCCTGCATACCCCTGCGCCTTGGTCTCGTCGTGATAGGCGCCCAACAGCCACTGGGCCGAGTCCTTTTTCTACTCCAGAAGGTACAGCCCACACTTGACTGGCTCACTGCGACCGGACTGTCAAAGGCGCTTCACCGCCGCTGGGGATCAAAATTCCTGGCGCCCCCCTTGAGATCGCCCGAGTGTCTCACCATCTCTCTTTTTTCCCCTTCTTTTCCTGTCGTTGTCGTGTTTGTGTTTTTTCGGTCATTTCGTTGCCGCCAGTCGTTCTGCTTTCCCCGTCGTTCATTTGAAACTCTTTAATGACCTTCTTGACGCTCTCTAATGTTGCTGAAACGATCATACGCTTAATCTGCTAGTCCTTGACGACTTGAACGCTCATTGATTCCGACGCTCTTTTTCATGGAATTTTGATTCCCCCCCCAGCCCCATCGACGAATATAGAGTCTATATCCACAGTTACCCACCACAACCGCCGGTCTCTCCGGCTACAATCCTTTCCAAGGCCAACCCTCGATCCAACATTCCTTACATCGAACCAATCCAGGAAAACAACAACAACTTCCCCCCCCCCCCCATCATTTCGGTCAACGTCATTCCTTGTTTATGATTCTTGCCTTTGGCTCTGCTATTCGTGATTGTATCATTATTCGCATTCTTCTTCGCGGTTGGTCATCTCGGGCGGTACACCAACCTGGTCGTCCTCGTCGTCGTCCAGACCATGCCCTAATATTCTCAACCCGACACCCTCGACAGCTTCAACAACGACAATGCCGACGTCTAAACAGTCAACGTCGCCTCCGCCCCGGCGGCGACGAGCTCTGCAAGAGCGCAGCTCCGCTCACAACAATGAACGATCGCCAAATCCGTCCATCCAATCACTCCGCATGGTCTTCGGAGAGAAAGAAGATGCCGACATGTATACGGCCACTCCATTTCCCACCAAGCCGGAACAGATCTTGCTGCCAATTCCCGGCAAAGGTCAGCAAGGCTACGTCTCGGATATGGGCTTCAGCTATGCGGATACCCCCGGCCCGTCCACGTCAACCTGGTCATCGCCCGCTTTCAGCCATGCTGCGGCCAGTAGCACGCGAGACCTGTCCATTCGCGAGACATGGGACGTATCGTCGACCGTAGATACGGTCAATTCACCACCCCAAATGTGGGATGATCCTACTTCTAGCAAGTCGTCCCTGCCAGAGGTCAGCCCAATGACCAAACATGAGGAGTATACATCAGATGGCCCCGACGAGCCAGAGTACTCGGACGACGAGATGATAGTCCTGCCCACGGCAACACCGACCATCAAAGCAGTCATTTCGGAACCCCCGACATCACCCAAGACTGTCTACGACGAGGATCAATCCATCATTGGCTATTCCAGTCCCAACATCGAGCAGATCGGTGCGCCGTCAAGCCCTAACTTTGAACCTATGGGCGCACCATCAAGTCCCAACTTTGTGACACTAGACAACTCAAGTGTCAACTTCCTGCCACATGGTGCGGACAATTCGGATTCCGACCCACGCTCCAATTCGCTATCATCCTGGAACTCTCGTGGAACGGCCGTTCGACACGTAGGCGTCGCCGGTCCCTGGATCCATACGGCCGGCTCATCAGAGCGAGTGAGCACCCGCTCTCCATCACCATTCCACTCCAGCCCACCATTGCGCTCAGTCTCATCATTCCGGTCCGTCACTAGACGTCCATCAGCAAGCCGATCCCGCTCTGCGACCTCCTCCACCCGCAGCTACCGCTCCGTCTCGGAGACCGCCGCCGCCATCGACAGCGGTATCCCGATCCAGTACGCCCGTATCCGAGTACCATCATCCAGCTCCCGCGCCGGTACATCGGTCTCCTCAGATCGTGACTTCACCCCGGTCCGCGACTTCACGCCCGGCCCCGCCTCTGGCCGCTGGAACCCGCATCTGTCCCGTGTATCATCAGTCTGGTCCGACGAAGACCTAGCCAACCTCGCCGCCGCGGGCGAACCCGAGTCCACACCAGTCCGCGAGATGTCAATGTCCGAACCTTCCATTCCAGACGCAGTAGCCCTCAGCTCGAAAACCAGCAATTCGAGCATCTGGCCGATTACGGATAGCGACGAAGACGAGCGTCTAGACAGTCTGACAAATCTACCCCCACGGCCGGGCTTCCCACAAAGTCTTTCCTCGGGCTCGAAGCGCAGCAACAGCAATCGCAGTCTGAAACGACCCGGCACCGCCTCGAGCACCGTCTGGCATATCCTGCCCACCTGGGCAAAGATATACTATCGCGCCGATGCATTGGGCTTGAACTCGGCTCTGTCAATTATGGACGTCAGCAGACCGGGGACCTCCAACTCCAGTGTCTTCAATTTCAATCTCATGCCTACACCACTAAACATCCCTCGTCCCCGATCCCCCGAACCTCCTCGCTCCCCACAGCAACTTCCCAAATCGCCATTCCAGCAAAACCCCCAACAACAACCCCAGCAAACACCTCAACAGCCCTCCGAGCAAGCCGTCCAGAAAACCACCCAGCTATCGGCAGTCTCACTCCCCCAACGCCCCGGCGCAGTCCGCTTCGTCCAGGGCCACACAGAAAGTGACCCCCTCGACCCACGCGCCCACTGGGTCCCGGACCCCGAAGAAAACGGCCAAGTCGTTGGTTCATCACGACATAGAACGCGGCATAGCTGGTCACCACATCTATACGCTGATCGACGCAGGATTCCGCATTCGACAAGTGCATGGACGGCGCCTTCGCTGGATAGCACGAACGAACCTGTCTTTGGGAGGAGGAATATTCAGGTTTATTCTTTTTGTTTAGGGTTCATTTTTCCGCTTGGTTAGTTTGCCTCCCTTGCTGGATTAGAGATGCCTGTGTGAGAAGGGGTCTAGAGTACTGACGAGCCATATAGCATGGATCATCGCATCATTCCTCCCTCTCCCGCCAATGCCGAAACTCACGCCGGAGATGGTGGATGTGAACGACGACGATGTCGAGATGGCGCTGGAGTCGCAGTTGATTGCATTGCAGCGCCGACGACATGACAATGCGCGGTGGTGGAGGAATCTTAATCGGTGGATGATCTCTCTTGCAGTGGTGATTATTGTTATAATTGTAAGTTTATAACTTTGCGGAGAGAATCGGGGTTCAGGCTAACTTGTGTGACGCAGATTGCATTGGCTGTTATTGGGACTACCACGGGCTTTTAATGTCTGACTTTTTGTTTTTTGCAACTTGAATCCTGTCTTTTGGAGGACTGGACTGGACCCGACGTCTTTCGACACACCATTTATTTGGAGCCTGACTTGAACTTGCACTTGTCCTTGATCGAATCCGTTTCTCGTTTCGGAACTTGACATGGACGCCAATCTACCATCTCGGTAATATTTCTTATATGATTCGACCTCTACACTCTTACTCGACTTGCAACTGCACCCCGACCTCATAGCGACACGCCTCCATTCAAATTCCTCTATACAACTCTCGAGATAACCATTTCCCCTCTCGACATGTTTTTTGTTCATTTTTCGATTCATTGCACATTTTATCAGATACGACTACACGACACGATTGTACGCACATATATAATATTCCTCCTTTCACGGTTCGCTTGACCCGATACTTGACACTTGATATTCGTGCATTTTTCTGCTTGTTACCTTTCACTCCTCTTCTCTTTTCATCATGCCTGTCCTGGCGGTCATTGTTACTATTTACTTTCACTTTCACACTAACAGTGTGTTTCTTTGAACTTCTCTTTTATCTTCACCTTCATCTTCATTTTCCTTCTCAATCCAAGCTTGAGCTTGACACTCTATTTCTTTTCTCGCTTGCATCCTGCGTCTATGTAATGGATACATGCTCTCATTTCATTACTCCGTTTCGCTAGTGTTTAGCCCATGTCATATACACCTTCTATACTCAAAATGTGAAGATTGTACGGCAAATTCATTTTCATGATATAAGAATCACTTCTGTTGAGCATGTGATGCAGTATGACCAGTAGACTCGACATGCTGCTTACTTAGTTCTAGTATGTTCCTAGGAGGAATCTCATCTTATAGAAAACGAGACTTTTTGAGTCTATGCGTGGATATCTGGTCTGCGGATAAAACTCCTCAAAACTTTATCACGGGTAACCTATTAGGACCTTGCTTCTGCTAGGCCTATCAGGTACTGCCGCATTCGAAATCAGATTCCCCTCTTCCCACTGGTAGATTGTTTCCCAAACCCTAATAGCAAGTACGCTAGTCTATATTTGACTAGCGGTATTAAGACCCCTGTCAAGCTGCGCTGTCTTGCATGAACAGTAACAAACGAATGTCCGTATTATACAGTAAAGGTCTTTGGAGCTTTATGGAATCTTCTCTGCAAACAGCCTAAACAAAAGCAGACGTTATGGTGATCTGGCAAGATGGATGGTTGTCCACCTCCCCTCCATCACCAAGGCAACCTTCATCTGCGCTCATTTCGTTTCCACCACACTCATTTCCACCACTCTCGTTTCCACCGCACTCGTTTCCACCACTCTCGTTTCCACCGCACTCGTTTCCACCGCACTTTTTACACCACACTTGTTACACCACACTCAAAAGTCACGCCGAGATTTAGGACGCTACTAACACTGGTAGGCTGTTGTGATTCTTGATTTCCGAGGATCGTCTTCTTGCTAGTGGTTTTCCTTGGTTGCAGCTTTTTTTGAAAAGGGGTATCTTCAAGCCAGCTAATATGTGTCGTCGAAAAGCTACAACTGGTTCGGGAGATGACTCGAAGCCCATCTGATATTGATTGCACATCGCAGCCCGAAGGGCTCGAATCGTGGGAGCAGGACTCTCAGTATCCCCCTACGCCTGGGTTCTTTCATAGCCCTTACGACACACGGTCCGTGTGCAGCCCCTCCCCTTCGTATGCGGTCGATGACGGCAACAATGCGGCAAATCAATCACGACCGGATAATCTCAAATTGCTTCAGTTCTTTGAGTGGGAGGAGAACCGTGATTACGACGAAGAACCGCCAACCTGTATCCACTATCTCATAGAGTGGCGAGTCAAGATTAATAACCGAATTGTATCGAAGGACACTGATGAAGACCTCGTTTTAGCTCCAAGCGACTACTGGCAGCAATTCTTGGAAAAGAAACTGCATAATGTCCTTGGATGCAAAGTTTCCCGTGATCGAAGGGTGAGGGCTGAGGATACTTCCATTGTCGTCTCCGTAAGGGATCGTTCCCAGCGCGATCTGACCAAGCGATATGACAAAACCGACATTGACTGGACAATTATTGACCGGCAACTCCAGAAGTGGTCAGCTTTGTTTTGTCAAGGCAAGGAGCTGACATTGAAGATTTGTTTTAATTTTGTAGAGGACCACCATTCTCCTATCGCCGGGCGAAATGGTGAGAAAAGGGGTAAAACCTCCGTTTCGAGAAGAATGCTCAGTGAGCGAGACGCACAGCTGGATGCTGAATAGGACTCCTCTGGCCAAAGACCAGTTTGGCGTAGCGTCTATAATTTGATGCGATGCGATTCACCGTCGTGCCACCTAGGTCCCTACTGTTGGCTGGATCCAATGGGAAAGAAGCACTATCAGCTCAAAACACATCACCTGAGGCGCCTCGTGACTTACGTTGAAAAGGGTGGCGTTCTGGACTCGCACAAAGATGTGCCTGAAGCGGTTCGAGAAGAACTATATATGGAAGAACAACAGAAAATGGAGAAAGACAAGCGCAAGGGAGACCCCTACCTTGGTTGGGGAGGCCCATACCCTCCCATCAATATCAACGTTCTGCCATCACAGTCTCCGGTCCCCGGAATGGAAGTTTCCAGAAAGGCCGATGATGCGTCTACTATGGATTCGTTGGAAATCCCCGGACCCAGGGACCGAGCAGTTAAAGAGTACGGTGAATGGCAACAATCACATGTCACTGATGATGGCCTCAAGGATGCGTTCCGACAAGCGTGCGATGTGATGCTTGACGATGGTCTGGATCTCGAGCAGGTCTACAAAGACCGTGACCCGGAATTCTTCATCGGCAAGGGAATCAAGAAGGGCATTGCTCGTCGTTTCGTAGAGGATATTCCAAGCTGGGTCCAGAACGTGAAGAAGCCAATGCATGTTTATGAAGTCGTTTAGAGCGGGTAGGGCAGATATTGTTGGCGTTTACTCGGGTTTGTTTGGAATCCTATCGCGTTTATAGGGAACATTGTTTTTGTGTATCTAGTGAAGGTTTCATCTTGCGAATAATTATGATGCGTTCCTCCCATTGATTTTTGACAGTTTATGGGCAGAAGAATGAAGTCCATAGCTATTATTGTACAAATGATTGTGAGTACTTTTTACAACTGTCGCGTAAGCTTCAACCCACTGTCATGGTCTTGAACAAGGAGTTCGATGATTGGCGCCTGTCCCTAACTAACCTCGCCAATGAAAATACAGTAGTTATGCCTGTTCACCGTCTTCGCCACATTTTTGAGGCCGCCCCTTGTGAGAGTCGGGAAGCACTCTTAATATAGCTGCCTACGTCGGGCGCTAACCCGAATGGGAAGGGAGAATCCTAACACCCCTCTTCTCACCTGAGCAGCAGCGTCTTCTCTGAAGTGCACAGTCTCTGAAGTGCACAGATATTTGTAATCCTGGCCTCTCTCTCCCTTTGGAAGCACCGAACGCTAGCTCTCGTCTACCTCCCACTCCGAAATGGATGGACTTTCGTCTGCAGCCAGCGTTATCGCGGTCATTCAACTTACGGGGACTGTTGTGAAGATCTGCGGGGGGTATATTCAGGAAGTGAAGGATGCGCGAGACGATATTATTTCTTTGCAACGGACGGTTGCAGATCTTGAAGTTATTCTCCAGAAACTCAGGGAACTCCTCCAGGATCCCCGCGGCATAAAGCTATTCACCTCGTCGCTGGTCAATAACATTAGCGATTGCCTAGCATGCCTTGTGGCCGTGGAAAAGAGAATTGATCTTGGGAGAAGAAAGCGAATGATGAAACGACTCGGAATTCGAGCTTTACGGTGGCCTTTCAAACGCAGCGAAGTGGACAGAATTATCACCAACCTCGAGAGGTATAAGTCATTCTTCACTTTATCTTTGCAGGTTGACCAGACGTAAGTTGATCGACTAAAATCGGTCGAGGGATGACTAGCTTACTGTACGCCTACATAGTACTCTCTTGACCGGCGTGGCTCAAAATACTGACCGAATCGATCTGAATTTGGGCCTCGACAAGTTGCCGGTCGCGCGTGGGGCTCAGTTTGACTCTTACATGAATCAACATGAGGATGAATGTCTCCCAGGCACCAGAGCTGAGCTCCTTCGCCAAATTACTGAATGGGCCAGGTTGCCGCAAGCTAAATACATATTCTGGCTAAGTGGCAAGGCAGGGACAGGAAAATCGACTATCTGCCGAACAGTGGCAAAATCCTTCAGTGAGGCGAAGCTCCTCGGAGCGAGTTTCTTCTTCAAGAGGGGGGAAGGTGACCGCGGAAATGCCACGAAACTCTTTCCTACAGTCGCGCAGCAGTTATTAATTCGCATGCCTAAGTTGAGAGCGAGTGTCCTGAAAGCACTCGGGGATGAACCGGATCTTGCAGGCAAATCGCTCAAGGAGCAGTTTGACAAACTACTTCTTCATCCACTATTGAGCTTAGACTCAACCAAGGGACAAGTGCCGACCATTGTAATAGTTATTGACGCATTGGACGAATGTGAGAACGACAAGGATATCGGAGTTATACTCCAATTACTACCACAGCTACGTGCGTCAACTGCTGTGCGTGTGCGAATTTTCTTGACAAGCAGGGATGAGACACCGATCATGTTAGGTTTCTCGGAAATTGGAAATCATCATGAGAATCTTGCTCTTCATAATGTCCCCGAGGCAGCGACGGAACACGACATATCTCTTTTCTTGCAGGACAGATTTGCAAAGATCAGAGACCAGAGAAAAGTCTCTCCAGACTGGCCTGGAGATGAAACAGTTCAAGCACTGGTTATGCTGTCTGTTCCATTATTCATTTCTGCCGCCACTGTGTGCCGATTTCTTGATGATTCAAAGTGGGACCCAGAAGTACGCCTTACAGAACTTTTGGAGGACCAAGCGAAATATGCGACGAAAATGGAGAAGACTTATCTACCGATCCTTACCCAACTCCTTAAGGATCAAGATGATGACGAATCAGAACAGCTGCTGCAACAGTTCCAGCAAATTGTCGGCGTTATCATCCTCCTTGCTATTCCTCTTTCGGTCAATTCGCTCTCTAAGCTCCTCCGTACCAGAGTCGGGGTTATAAGGAATCTGTTGAATTCATTCCAGTCCGTTCTCCATATACCTGGTAACCAAGACATGCCAGTCAGAATATTACATTTATCTTTTCGAGATTTTTTGGTTAACTCCAGGGGAAAGTTCCGCGTGAATGAGCAGCAGACACATAAAAAGATAACCAAATACTGTCTTGCCGTCATGCGAGATGGGTTGAAAAGGAATATTTGTGACCAATCAAGCTACGGAACTCAAAGGAAGGATGTCGATGCCCAGTTATACCAACAACACTTACCACCGGTATTGCAATACTCTTGTCGTTATTGGGCACACCATCTGGCGCAATGCCCAATCCCCGCCGCTGAACTGGATGATGCCCTCACATTTCTCCAGAAACATTTCCTGCACTGGATAGAAGCAATGAGCATCCTAGGTCATGCTTCTGAAGTTGTGGGAATTATTAACCTACTGCAGTCATTGTCACACGTAGGTGTCTATTGAATGTGCTGATATCATTACGCTAATTGATACAGAGGGTACAGAGAGATGAAAACCACGAACTATCAGAGTTTTTGCATGATGCAAGGCGGTTTTTCCTTAAAAATCAACAAATCGTTGACGACGTTCCCCTTCAGATTTATTACGCGGGACTTGTATTCGCACCGAGGATGGCGCTGATTCGACGGAAATTTGCAGGAGAGCTTCCAAATTGGGTACGTGTGTTTTCCAACGTCCAGAATACTTGGAGCGCAGAATTGCAAACACTCGAGGGCCACTCAGGTCCCGTTCGCTCGGTGGCATTCTCGTATGATAGTTGGCTACTGGCGACTGGCTCTGATGATAACACTGTCAGGCTCTGGGATGCAGCTACGGGCGTCTTACAGCAGACTCTCGAGGGCCATTCAGATTGGGTTCTATCAGTGGCATTCTCGCATGATTCTCGGCTGCTGGCGACGGGCTCCAATGACAACACAGTCAGACTCTGGGACACTGCCTCAGGGGTCTCCCAACTAACTCTAGATGGTCACTTGGATACGGTTCGATCGGTGGCATTCTCGCATGACAGTCGGTTATTAGTGACCGGATCGTATGATAACACAGTCAGGCTCTGGGATGTAGCTACGGGCGCCTTACAGCAGACTCTCGAGGGCCATTCAGATTGGGTTTTATCAGTGGCGTTCTCGCATGATAGTCGGCTGCTGGCGACCGGCTCCAGTGACAATACAGTCAGGCTCTGGGATACGGTCACGGGCTCCCTTCAGCGGACTCTTGAGGGCCATTCAGACCGGGTTCGATCGGTGGCATTCTCGAATGATAGCCGGCTCCTAGCGACCGGCTCCGACGATAACACTATCAAGCTCTGGGATACACCCGGGGGCTCCCTAAAACAAACTATTGAGGGCCATTCAGATTCGGTTCGATCAGTGGCGTTCTCGCGTGATGGACGCCTGCTAGCAACAGGCTCTGATGACAACACTGTGAGGCTTTGGGATGCAGCCACGGGTGTCTTACAGCAGACTCTCGAGGGCCATTCAAGTTTGGTTCTCTCAGTGGTATTCTCGTACGACAGTCGACTGCTAGCGACAAGCTCATATGATAAAACTGTTAGGCTCTGGGATATGGCCGCAGGCGCCCTAAAAAGCACTTCCAGGGGCTGTCCAGGTTCTGTTCTCTCAGTGGCGTTTTCGCATAGCGGTCGGCTGCTAGCGACTGGCTCTGATGACAACACTGTCAGGCTCTGGGATGCAGCTACGGGCGTCTTACAACAGACTCTTAGGGGTCATTTAGATTGGGTTCTCTCGGTAGGTTTTTCACGCGATGATCAGCTACTAGCGACTACTTCACGTGATAATACAGTCGGACTCTGGGATGTAGCCACGGGTGCCTTACAACAGACTCTTGAGGGCCATTCAGATTGGGTTCTCTCGGTAGCATTCTCGCGTGATAGTCGGCTTCTGGCGACGGGCTCCAGGGACAACACAGTCAGGCTCTGGGATACGGTTACGGGCTCTTTAGGACGGACTCTTGAGGGCCACTCAGATTGGGTTCGATCCATTGCATTCTCGCACGACGGTCGGTTGCTGGCGACCGGCTCTGGTGACAACACGGTCAGGCTCTGGGATATGGCTAGGGGTTCCTTACAGCGGACTCTTGAGGGACATTCAGATTGGGTTCGATCCATTGCATTCTCGCACGACGGTCGGCTGCTGGCGACCGGCTCTGGTGACAGCACAGTCAGACTCTGGGATATGACCACGGGTGTCCCGCAGCAAACCTTAAATGTCAAAGGATTAGTCACCAATCTGGAATTTGCTGAAGATGGGTTATACCTAATGACTAACCTGGGATACCTCAACACTCACATCCCGTATGAAGATCATACCTCCGGTTCACCCAAGGCGCGGACTATCCGATTCTTAGTAGAGGATCAATGGTTGACCCTTCGTGGCGAAAAGGTACTGTGGCTTCCTCCGGAGTATCGACCTGGCTGTTCGGCAGTCAGCGACAATACTCTTGCTTTGGGACACTCATCGGAACGGATTTCTATCATTGAGTTTCGTGCGTAACACGTTGATTCAGTTTTTATGGAATGCATGCTCCACTATATTTTAATACCTCGTTTCGAGGATGACCTGGGAGAAATGGACAATTCATTTTGCTCTATCCTATCACTATAATCTGCTAGGGCCTTGAGGAACTGGTTAGTGCCTAGTAGTTACAATTGACTCTTCAGTCATTAGTATCCGCGTCACCAAATTTTGAGATCGCTCCGTACCAATGCCATAAAGTTGTTTAAAAGGGTTGAGACCAAGATGGTCCAAATTTCATGTGATCCTGTCAATTGCTAGTTTCAAATTCTTATAGAGACTCTGTAGGCATCGCTTTCGCGTTGGTTCCTTTCAGCTGGGCCCTTCTCTATTCTTCTTCTTCTTCTTCCTCCTCCTCCTCCTCCTCCTACAGAGAGCTAGCCCAGATAGCCACATAAAACACGTTCCTGTAACTCATTCTCCTCCTCCAGTCGATTGACAGTACCCTAGTCTCTCGACTGCGACGCTCACAATGTCGCAACTAGGCGAGATGTACAGAACACATGGCGAGACAGGAAGAATGGTGCAAGGATATAAACGACTGATAAGAGCTGACCAAAATAGCATGGGCCACCTAGTGGCTCAACGGATTAAATGACTCCGGCTTCGGCGAGAGCAGCCTTTAAGTCATCTGTATTTTCAATCATGAAATGAGGTTTCCCTGCCCGGAAAATCTGGTGAACCCCTTTCACTGTCGCCGCATGTGTCTCATTTGCTGTGCAGACACGCGCCTTTCCATTAACTGACTCAAATTTCCAACCTGTGATGCGGGTTGGCACAGTGTTCTTGATGCAAGTTGAATTTAACATAACAGTTCCTTGCTCCAGAATGAGTTCCGACATGGAGTTTTCATCGCACCCAAGGACTTGAAGGCCAATGAGGTTTGTGAGACTGTTCTGGACAATATACTCGATGAATTCGTCAAGGAAATGCAGCCCAACTTTAGACATGTCCGGAAGAGGGCCCTCCTGCAGTTCATAAGCACACATTCCATCCTTAGTGAGGGCGAAGATATGTCCATGAACACTGGTGGGGTTAATTTTCTCAATGTGGGTGGGTTTAGTCCAGCGAAGAGAGAGGCTTTCCACATTGGTCCCAAGCATGACCGTTTCCTCAGGTATCTTGAAATGACCGTGGATCAGGTGGATTCCAAGGATCTTGTCAGCGTTATGACGGACAAACATCTCCGCTAGGTTCGTTATATGCTCTTGCGCGACCGGGGGCTGATCAGAGTCATCTAGAAGCTCGTTATATCTGCAAACGTCAGCAAATTTCTCAACCTCTAACATAGACTTCATACAATGCACAGCTACTGTAGAAGTCCTGGATCTCCAAAGCCTTATCGAGCCCGGGAAGGGTGGGAGGCGTAGCAACTAGAGCCGTCATTTTGCGTAGAGCGCATGTAGGACTGTGAAATGGGGTACGTATACAATAACACGAGGAGAAAATGACTGGAAGAAATGTTGGACATGCAAGCCCCGCACATTAGCGAGCGGGTTCGTTATGACTGACCCGCAAACCCCGCTTATGTGGCCACCTCTGATTTGACAGTCTGTCAACGGCATGTTAGTTACTTTTTTGCTTAGCTTAATGAGGCTTAAAAGATGTCCTCTGACCAATCATATTCCTTCAACTGAGGATATACCTCAATTATCATGTATGTGGTAGTGTTCGCTTCGTTGTACCCAATCTTGGAGCAAGCGCCTTGGCGATATGCCCCAGAATCAAGAGAAGGTTCTAGAACAGTGGAACAGTGAAGCTGGATTTGCACTTGGCTGTAGAGTATTGTTTGAGAAATTCTGACCCGGCCATTTAGAAGCTACATTATACAAGTCTCGGATAAGTCTGGCGATAGAAGAACTATAATTAGTAGCACGGCCACCCGCTTCATATTTTGGCAACACAGATTAACTTTAAGCGAAATGCTCCTCTCTTATGTTATACTAGCGACCACAACTAGTGGCGCTATGGCCTCCCCACTTATTGAAAGACAAATATCCAGTACCTGCTCCAACTGAAAAAAAGACACCCAAGTGCTGCAAGCTTCTGCTTCCCGTAAACATTCTGGGGAGAAACGTTGACATTGGAGTGGCATGTATACCCTGTACGCCATATCGTTATGCCTTATCCCAACCGCTATCTGTTGAAGATGTTGACTGGCTCCGTGGTCTCTTGCAAGGGTCAAACGTTGTGCTGCCACACAGAAAATGCGGGTTACTCATACCGTGTAAGCAAGGTGCACACTAACATAAACAGTTCTTGATTGAGATCCTAAAAGTTTGCTCTGAGCCAAGCGGAGGTACGGGTACTGGTAATGGTGGTTGTGGCTAAGGTAGATTCTTTTCTGCATATCACAACATGTATTTAACTTTCCAAAAGTTCTATCTTCAGGCCGGCATGTTGAAAATGACCTCTTGCGCTGTCGTCTTTCGCTCCCACTACTTTAATACACCATTCCAGGAAGGAATCAAATCCTTGACTAGAATCATCTTCAAAGTAGCCCCAGTGACGTTTGATAAAGCCTTTGAGCTCGGCAAAGAATTCCTCAATTGGATTGAGATCCGGCGAGTACGGTGGCAGATATACCAGTTTGACACCAGCATCAGCACAGATCTGCGTAATCTTCTCAGAATGATGGAACGATGCGTTATCCATCACAATAACGGACTTAGGTTCCGGCCATCGTCCGCAATGCTGAAGAAGTTCAGCAATAAAGTCCTCGAACATCGCCGCATCGGTCGAGCCACGGAAGACACGTGAAAGGACTAAACCATCTTGAGAATACGCTGGCAGTATCTGGTATCGCTGATCGCGATGGAACCGGGACACTTGTACAGGAGCCTTGCCAAGAGGTGACCACCCTGTTCGTCTGAAACCCGCCCGTTTATCACACCCAGACTCGTCGACGAACACTAGGTGATACGAATGAAAGTCCGATATATTATGTAAATAGATCTCCCTTAGATCAGGATTTTGCTCCCTTGCTCTCCGCTGGGCCACCTTTTTAGACCAACCGTGGGCTACGAGAGCCCTTCGGATACTCGAGGTCGTTACCTGGGTCTCGAATTCATCCCACAGAAAGACAGCGATCTCGTCTAGATAGAGGGTTGGTTTTTCGATCAGATGGTCGCACAGTGCTTCGAGTATCCGGGGTGTTATAGTGCGTCTCCGACCGACTCGACTCGTGGGGGCGTGGACATTTCCAAAAAGCCGTAAGTTCCTGCGAATATTCTTGATCGTACGTTCGCTGCATTCAGCCTGCTCGGCTATTTCAGATGTGGTTAGCGACTGGCTCTGTATCATATCACGAATGAAACATAGCTTCGAATGGGGAAGCCTCGGCGCCATAATAGGTAGTTGGCGTTGTGCGATTTTTCAGACGACGAGTGAACGGTTATAAACGCAACAGTCTGGGAGGAGCAGACCTCTTGGAGGGGCATCGAGGTTGCACCCTATATGGTGATACCTGTAAATTACCGTATCTTACGTTATGTAAAAACAATAGTCTATTTCTGGCAAGCTAGGATCTGCAGCTAGTCCGAATATAGACTAGCGCAGCTTAGGATAGGGTTAGAGAATTATTTTCTGAATGGACGAAGGGGAATCTGATTTCGAATATGGCAGTAGTTGAATGAATCAGAGTGAAGGAAACCAAGGGTTCGATTGTATGGGTAAACTAATTGCTAAGGTTCTAATACCATGCGCGGTGTGTGTGTTATCCCCGCACCTGCTGCTTAGCGAGTACGTTGAGCCATAGAGACCGTCCCTTCGAGGGTTAGCCCGAGAGGGTCGTAACATGACCCATGCTCTATCAGCTAACGAAAAATACAGTCTCCTCTAGGCCCTATTGAACTAGGTCAGAATCAGCGTACCGATATAGTAGTATAAATGCCATCTAGTTAAGTACCTATAGTTATAAGCCTCTAGGGTCTCGGTGTAAGAACCTGGTCTGTTTTGGTCTAATTCTCGGAGGCTCTCGGAACTCACTTCGGAATCTGTTGTAGCGATGGCGAACTCTTTGCCAGTGCCCTTCCTTTCGTCTTTCCCGAAGGCCATACTGGTGACTAGTTTGGCAATTTTCTACGGCAAAAGCTCCCGTTATCTGACAGAAGACGACTCAAACAATACTCAGTTTGCTCGTGACATTCTGGGGAGAATCGATGCAGAGCTCAGAAGTATAATTGCTCTAAACACAATCATTGTGAGGTTCTGTAGCGGACCTCCAGCCTCCTCGGTCAGAAATATTTTTGAAGGCCTTGGGTGGACCGTCTTAATTGGCGGAATATAGATTGTTACGAAATGAAGATGCTCCTCAGAGTCGTGGCGAAGATGCATTTCTACGATCACGTGTGTAACAAATATGTCATATATATCGCCTTTCGCCAATGCCCAACAGGATCAGATCGTATTCGGAGCCTTGCGATTATCGTTCCTGGAGCTGGCGGAGGAGCTGGTTTTGTAAGCAGCGAAGCAAAGCCAGTCCCCACGTGTCCTTGTTTTACGGGGGATTGTTTTCTCTACATTGCCCAGAAGGTAATTGTTCATCCCACTATTCGCGCTGGTGGCCTTTTAATGACAAAAAAAGTATTCTATACATATCCATCTGCGTATCTTGGTGGTTAATTTGGTTAGAAAAGTTTAGCAGAGAAAGATTCGTTAAGAGAGACTATTAAGGAAAAATTGAGAGAGATTGGTAAATATTAGTATACAGACCATTGATGTTATAAAGTAGACGGGGTACCTAGAAGGCTAGCACCAATAGCGGGTTGGACAATTATCTTGTGGGCGCTGTAAATTGTTGTCAGGGGAAGACTCATTCGAAATTACTGTAGACGGGCTATCCAGCAGTTCGGATTCGAATTATTCCGTTGCTTGACTTGGACCCAGTCTATTGTAACGCCTTGTAGAGGGCGCTATGATTATTTTCCCTGGTAAGCTAGGTAACTTGCAGATTGGCTTGCAAATGGATGACAACACATACATGCACTAGCCCCAGCAGCAGAATAAGTCATGTCCAATCGCTTACCGATGTCTTGAGACATAGGGTAATGGGTGAGGCTTGCATATCGGCAAGCTCGCCTCAGGTTCGTCTACGAACATGATTTTCACGATATATACGCTGACATCCTACTACACACAAATAAGAGTCTCCTACGATGGCGCAGTTGACTCTTAAAGATGGGGGCTTTCGAGATAAATTACGTCGACGTCTAAGTCATTTTTGAGACAGATCTCGAGGTCCTTTGAACAACGGTGTCCACTCATAACGAAACACCCAAGCACAATCGCTTCCCACAATCAAGTCAGTCATATCATTCATTTGCTATTTGCTGCTAATGTGAAAGACGGCGTATTATCAATATCGCAAAATCAAACGACAGACGATGTATCTAACTCCATTGAAGACTGAATTTTAAGGAAAATCCACTGGTACTAAAAATGCAGTCCGATCTCGATCTGACCAGGTATCTCTCTAAGAGACTAGGGCTAGGCAGTCAAGTGAAATAAAGCCGACATTCCATTCCTCTCGACGCTCGTCCTTTATTGCTCAGTCCCCATAAGCCGTCTCAAAACCTCATCCACACCCCTGCTACGGGATAAAAGTAATTCTCCTGCAATTCTTGTCTCTTTGCACCGCTGCACTAGCTGTTTTTGGCAAGACCAACCCCGCACAGCAAGAATCCCTCATCGAGAAGGGCGTGATGGTCCAACAAACCAAGGTTCCCGGCCACAACAATGCCGTGCACGATATCGTGCCTAAAGAAGACCAGCTATATAGCATCGAGTCCCTCGAGATTGCCCCGACGCCCATTCTCGCGTAAGTTCCCCCTCTCCTTGGTGTGCAGTTTAATGATAACGTTTTGACATCCTGATGAAGCGACCGTGTCCTCTTCGTCCTCCTGAGCGGTTATCTTCCTGAATCCAAAAAAAAGGAGCTAGCACTCCCGGCCGAGGGCCTCGTCAATGCGACCCTTAAAGTAAGCGGCTCAGTCGTCTACGCGGATGGTAGTCACGACGACGAACGTTCCGTTACATTTCCGCTCAAGACTACGCCCTTCAATGCGCTAGCGCACCTTAGCATTCGCGATGCCCGTGGAGTTCAGGTCGACTACTTACCTAGCAGCAGCAGCAGTGACATCCTAGTGGATTTCCAGTTTCTTCCAATGTTTTTGAGGAGCGGTATGTGGACCTTCAAGGTCGACGCGAGACTCGGAGATGAAGATAATACGTGCCTGTTTGCTATGTCGTTGACACAGTGGTTAGAGGGGAGGCTTACGGAGTAACTAGTATATTTAATGTAATGACAAGCTCAATGACCCCGTTTCTCAAAGCGTTCTGTATTGTCCCATTGATGTTAAGAAGCCGCGTAGAGACCTTGGAGGAGAGCGCTCCTTTCCAATTAGGATCCTAAAAGACTTGCTCGAAAGCAGGCTCATGAGTCTACTACTACGTAGTTGGTGAGCAATCAGTGTTTCGCTAGCGGAGTCCTGTGCGTATATAGGGCCCCATACGATAACGCCGAAAACATTGTTTAGTGCAGCCAGAAGGTAAGGTAGACCCCGACAGAACAATAATGATACAGTCCCTGGCTTGCCCTGATACTATACTGCGTATAAAAGAAGACCCACGGCGGGGCGGTTCTAGAGATTTGAACCACGAACCGCCCCTCATAGACCCACAACCTATCCAACCTCAGAACCGCGCAGCCCCGCGGATCTTTGCGGTTCGGAAGCGGGTCGACCCTTATAGACCCGCGAATGCATAACTTTGCTAAGAGTTTCCTCTTTTGGACGCATAATTTGATGAATTATCTTTGTTATTTATTATTAAATATGGGTTTGGTCTAAATCCTTCTATCTATCCAAAATAACTTCTATTTCCAAATTAGATGAAATATAATTGTATATAGATTGTTTACTATAAAACTACCTACTCTCGCTTTTGACAGTGTATGTTGCCAGCATTGTTGCGAGATTTAATCCAACGTGTAGTTTATTCAATGTGCACGCTCGGAAATATATACTCAAGCCTAAGTGTATCACCACCATCTTCCATTAAATCTACTCGTTCTATACGTAAAACTCCGTTTAAGATCCAAACAAACCAAATTATATATTATCTTATAGCTTGCATTCTCTAATAATAGGTAGATCATAAAAATGTTATTGGAAACCGACTTGGGCAGCCCGGAAATTGCACGCGAGCTTTTAGTTTGTTTACAGTAGATCCTTTGGTAGCTGATACCCGAAATACAAAAAAAATACAGCTATTCCATAAGCCAACAGTCCAGAGCTCCCGAGGGCCACTGTTGTTGGTCTTAGCAGAGACTAGCGATCATACTAAGTGCCCTCGCTAAGGGCGAGAGGCTATTCTAATTCTCACTAGCTACATGGAGCTAAGGAGATGCCTTAGTCTGCTAGCGGACAAGCCTCAAGCGTGTGGCCAAGACTCCTGGCGACACTACCCCTATGATTTACACAGACGACTGGGTTGATTAGCTAAAAGCTCTAGAATAGATTGCTTCTAGCGGAGCCTCCATAATTTGTTTGATTAGAATACAGTTGATGTCAAGATTATGGAGTACTAAGTGTACGTGTTCATTACATAGACATTTCCTTTGTCGGATAGATTGCTAATTTAGGATGTATTTCACATATAGCTGTAGGTACCGACCTCGACACCAATCAGGTCCCTCGAGTACTCGAGTACACCGCTAGGAATCGGATAGCTTTCTTGCTCAACCAATTGAGTAATCAACGAATTCATCTGATCCCGTCGTTTCCTTATTTGCTATAGGATATACCTCCTTCATACAGTATCTCATTACTTCGATAAGTTTCTTTTAGAAGTCCTTTAGCAGCAGCTTCTCTCGAATGGCCGAGTGTTAACAAAATAAGAATATCAGACATACGCCATGGGGCTCATACGTATGGCCCGGAATTAGTGAAAGTGGGAGACTGGGCGATCCGGGTGAGAGTCCTCGCCCTATTCTCACCCGCTCTTACCCTGTTCTCACCCCGTTCTTAACTCTATCACCCTAGTCTCTAAACTTCTCACCCATATCATCCACACTCGCCCTAAGATCAAACCCTACGCCATTTTAGAGCTTAGGGCGCATTGAGAATTAGCTGCGTACTATAATGGGCTTAGGTACGGCTAAGCGGACAGGAAACCCTATTCTCCACACCCTATGGTCGTATGTGTTAGCCTTAACGTAAACATGACTTATATAGTGTTCTTAAAAATAGATTAATATTATAAGGCGGAATTAGAGGTAGATAGTTAAAGGGAGGGTAGTAGTATTACTTTATCAGTCCTCTCTAGCGGTATAAAGTATCTTTAAAGTGTATTAAGTTAGGCCGCGCTACCCCCTAGCTAGTCTTAGATACTAATACTACTACTTCTATCGAGTAATCTACCTATAATTAAGTATAGCTACTACGACAACGAGCCTAGTGTATAGGCTCGAGTTCACTCTAGAGTTA
Source organism: Penicillium brasilianum (assembly GCA_001048715.1). Taxonomy (NCBI): domain Eukaryota; kingdom Fungi; phylum Ascomycota; class Eurotiomycetes; order Eurotiales; family Aspergillaceae; genus Penicillium; species Penicillium brasilianum. The sequence goes on along the minus strand of CDHK01000003.1, from coordinate 517,732 downwards.
GGAACGGCTTAAGCTTAGTTACTTAATCTTAAAGCTTAAATTTCTCGTTTTAAGACTTTAAATACGTGCTATCAGCCTAAACAAAGATACTAGACTTTATCTTCTAGAGACCCTTAAGCTTCTATTACTCTAGTCGTAGGAGAGGTAAAGGGCCCCTAGACTAGGCGGCATCATCTAGCTAGAGACGTGGGTAACGCCTTTTTTATCTTAGGTGATGCCCTTCGGGATTACCTTAGTAAGTGATCTTAAAGATCCGTGGCTAGGCTCATAAGCCTATAGGTTACGAAGATCTGACCTCGAACTTCACGAAAATTACATGATCGATACCCATGGCTGTTCATATCCCTAAGTAGCAAATAAGATGTGCGCCCGATTGTGGAGATGTTGCACGACCAGAAAAAATATGAGCGAGTCAATAAAGGAGACCGATGAGTATCTCAAGATAGCCGAAGGAGAAGTCGAACTTTTGAGTGATTTGTTGGATGGCATAGAGCCTCACCTTTGAGGATTGTTTGGCCAAGCATAATTATGCTTCTGCGGGAGGCAGAATGGACATTTGTACCTAGTGGTGTTATGACGCATGTGTGCTACTTCAATTCACTCTTTCGATCAAACCCTTTCAAATCCCAGTTAACCTTCCGCAGAGCAGCGGTAGCGCCAGTCCTTGTCCTTGTGGACCTTTTCGTGTATCAGGATTAGTGTATTCTGGTAATCAGATCGTTCTCTTCTGTTGCCTTATGACTATTCGGAAATGAGCTTGAAGGGCACACAGGATACGCGCAATCAAATTCTGAACCGATATTGAAATCACTTCTCTGTGCTGTCTCTTTGCCCCATATTGAGCGTCTAAGGATGCCTCGGCCGTTTACTGGCTCGGTATCCAGTATTCGAAGACACCTCGAACTAAAATCGCGAAAATGATAAAAGAAGCGATAGAAGAAATTAAATACCTAGGTATAAGGCAGATAGAGAGCTGCTGGTATGGATATCAACCATAGTTAAGGCTTAGGCACCTACTTTCAAGAAGCTAGACTCTAGGCCGGACCTAAAACTTTCTTAAAATACTGTTAATATCTCGAAGATGATGTCTTTAAGTTTTGGTAAGTGGTTTTCCACCTTTATTCTCTACAAATCTATTATGGATTCACGAAGCTAAGAACTAATTAAGTCTGACTCTACTGACATGTCAGCTATTGGTGTAATTATAAAATTGATAAACCGACCTTCGGCACTTCTTAATGCTCGTTATAACCACTTAAGCTATAGAGACCACGTATATAGTCCCTTCGAGGGTCAGCCCGAGAGGGTCGTAATAATATATGTGGTAATTTCATCTACTTTATGAATAGATTCTGGGTATATGGAACTAGTAAATCGTTATGCACTGGCGCTTAATCTACTTTGAAAAGGACTATATGTCGTCCCGCATCGCATGCCGTACTTGTTTGATAACGAGCCACTAGTGTATTTTTCGGCGGCCCATGATACTGGGCGAGATTTATTAATCTCCATAATCAGTATAACTCTTGCCCGACTTATAGTGATCCAGTAGGAATGCATCTCGGCTTTTCTAAGAGCTCAGCTGCATCGACTCTACGAAGCACCTCCTCACGTCAAGAACAAGGTAGATATTCGGCCTCAAGGGGACTGGACAGAAATATAGGAATGACCCTTGCTCTTCTAGATCATTCTGCTTGGAAAATTCGAAGTAGATGATTTAGTATGATTCGTCAAAATGAAGCAAAGTATTGATCAGCAATGACAATTTCTAGCGATTATACAGCGTCCTGAAGCTTCATATTCTTATATCCACCGAGGTGCAGGGTCGGCGGTGCCGGAGTCGATACTAAATATGTATGTATGTTGCACTAGACGACGGTGGGTTTTATCTTCTAGGGCCGTTGTGTATAGTCTGATTACCTCTTCGTTTTCCTTGTCTGTAAGAAAATGAAAACCCCGACGCCTCGCGCAATAGTCGCACTCTATAGTATAGTGGCCTGCTACTCGCCGTCTTTCAGTAGCCTGCACACGTTTTTCGCAGCACCCACAGTCACTACCATAATACCCTCCGTTCCTAGCGTAGTCGTTAACGAGCTCGGGATAGAGATACCATTTTAGATTTAATCGCCACAGGAAAGCACCCTTCGGAAGTAAAGCTTCGTTACTATATATCTCCCTTTTAAGATACTAATATACCCTAGGCGCTATTTCTAATGCTTAGAGCCGGTTAGAAATATACCCCTCCGCTTACTGGATACTTACTCTCACTGCCCACGATCGATCTTGATCCTCTATATATTCCTTTAGCTATAGGCCCTCCCAGAAACGATGGTACTATTCTTCTGATTGTACCGACTACCGAAGAAGATATTCTAGGCGCATAATCTCCATGAAAAGCTCCTCAAGCTCACCATTTTTGAGACGCTCCTTCGTGATATAAAGACAGGAAGTATACAAGCGAAATGTTATAGTAAACGAAAGCTTCCATGCCGTATTAGCAGGGTATCCATCCAGTCACAAATTAGAATCAGAAGTGAGCGCCACATTCTGCGCAGCGAGGCGAAGAGTCTTAGAGGCAAAGTAGCACTTAAGCGCGTTTTAACGAGTACGTATAGTGCGATAGAAGGAAGTGGAGGAATTAGGACACAGAAGATATCGGGAAGTTGTCACAGATAGCAAATACTCTTGAGAGGGATATATAAAGAGGTTAGCCCGCCTCTAAAAAGAGTTCGGAATTTCTTTACATAGCAGGATGATTCCTGTTAAGGTAAAGTAATATTAGCCCAGGCTCAGGTCCATAACGGCTGGGTTGCATCACAGTCGTGACCAATTAGGAAAAGTACCAGGGGTATTGAATCATTTAGCCAACACCTTTAATTTGGTCCAATTTCCACATATCCTGGCTAAACTTTTGAGTCCAACGTTCCTCGCTTTGAAGATAGCCAGGCGTTCTGAGGCTTCATTTCTTCCTAATCAGGCTCGTCTCGAATACAGTACTGTATGCCTCCCCGTCTTCTTCTCTCCTCCTTCGTTGATTCTTTCTAAACTTCTTTCTTTGAACTAGGCTTAAACTTCCCCGGCCAGGGCTAGCAGGGGATTTCTTCATAGTTGATCGCTCTCCAATTAGTCAACACCATTCAAACTCTGGAGTTAAGGCTTCCCACTGGTAGAAGGCCTGAGCGCTTAGGCCACTGAGGGACCCTTACTGCGTACTCCGTATATACAGGCCGCCCCCCAGCCTCGGGGAACATGGTCATCATTGACTCTTCAATTTGGGACGAAGCAAACCCTGCGGTCAGCTGTGGAGAAGAGTGTGTCCTAGTGTTACCTCCCTACCCTCTACCTACTCCATCAGTTGTCACATTTGATGAGGGCTTTGAAACGGTACTCAATGTGGCATGGGAAACCCCATCAGTGACGACGCTTCCTGACGGAGAAGTTAAATCTACTAATGGCATAACACACATTCTCCAGACAACTACCATCACACTTCCCCATAGTCAGTCTCAAGATCCGATGGAGCTTCTTACCTTGGTCATAAAACGAAACTGACCTTCTGTTCTGCAGTGACTGTCGATGAACTCCACTTATGGCCGGTGACCGTGCCCACTCAGACCACGAAGACTACCATCTACGCGATGGTGCGGTTTCCTCCTCAAACCTTAGTCATTACAGATGATCCCAATCCTGTTTCGGAGACTGGCGGAACCCATTCTCCCGTCACCCGCAGCATAACCATCCCCCCTTACCCATGGAATACAGAATCAGCGAGCGACAGTCGGGTCAAGCCTGTCACCTACACCAGTGCTCCAGACAAGAAGAATGGACCGCCTTGTATCAATCGTGCAAAGTGTGATATTCCCTGCTTGCTGCCAATCTTTTGCCACGGTCCTTGCGTGAAGAATTGTGGCGGCGGAGGGTTTGCTGCTTTCAACGATCCCCATCCTTTGCCAAATCCCGAACCAGGGCCAGACGAAGATCCGGACGATGATGATGATGATGATGATGACTGTACCCAGACTGCCACCGTTACCGATGAATGGGTGTCTTGCAAGACTATTGACTCGACATCCACCTCATGCACCACCACAAGCTATCACGTCCACATCGGTTGCCGGGCGACTGCATCGGCCACAACCACTGGGGTAGATGCCTGCTATTCTGTGGACCCGTACGAGGATCAAGGGGAAGACGGTGGAGTACCTTCTGGCTATGTCACAACGACCGATGATCGTAGGATCACCACCACTACTCGTGAAGTGCCAAGCACTACTACTCAACGGCCGGAGCAGACACATACTGTTGATGGAGGTGTCCTGAAATGCATGTCAGACAACAATGACTACAAGCAGGGAGATCAAGATCATTTTGCCACTCTGGATCACTTCAACTCAGTTGCTCGCGATGTCTGCCGTCAAGAACAGGTTAACTTTGCATCGGATACCAATGGCAACTACGGCATGGATTACGGCCGACTCGACACCCCGACCAAGCCCCTCCTATTTTTCGATATCAGGAAAGTAGCCGGGAACAACTGTCCCCCCTTTCCCGACTTCTCTGCTCAGAATCATAACGAGGAAACTGAAATGTGCTTACAGAGATTCGCTACAATTATCAACTCGTGTAAGTGATCCTGTGAATGCAAATGGAACCACACTAACAGGGTGTTCAAGGCGATACGGCTGCCAATGGGCATGACTACTGGAAGCAAGGCGGCACTTTCACAAAAGTCTGTATGCAATGGTCCTTGACGCCATTGTCATGATGGCCTTGATTTTCCCAGTCAAGATAGCCGTCCATTTCACTTCCCACGATCAACTTCAATCGGTTGGCATCTTGAAAGTGAGCAGTGTGCTTCATGCTCACTTGGCTCATTCGCCTTGTGGTTTACGGATCCGGCCTTGGAGCCTTGGACAGAAACTGAATGATTTTGTAAATCTGATCAATGCGCATTTGAATTAAAATAACATGATAAACTGTATATTTATGATCGAAAAAATAAGGGCTCACACCCACCGTCTCATGAAGCAATGGTTTTCAACGCTGACGCTTTACCTGCGAGACCCAACGAGGAGAGCGACCTATGTAGCAATGAGGAAGCAAACTAGTTGCATAATGTCGGAGCAGTAGACCCTTTGGGAGCTGCTAGTGTCTAGCGAGAGCCACAACGGAGACGCTCGCTGCTCCTGATAATGAATTTCCTTGGCACGTATGGTTCGCCCTCTTACAGTACGGGTAGTGCACAAATACTGTAATACTCTGAGTTGCATTACCCCCAATTCTGGCAATTTGCAAGGGGCGGTAATTACATGCTTTGTAATAAAAGCCAACGACATGGAAACAATTGTGGATTTTTGGATTTTGGCCTCGACAATAAATATTGTACTCGGCCTCTTCGTTCGCAATTTCTTCCTCATTTTCTTTTGCCCTACCCATATTTTGCCCTACACATATTCAAAATGTCCATGAATTTGTCAATCGCGTCGAATATGGATCCCTTTGCAAAAATTCCGACCGAAATTATTCGGAAAATCCTCGAATTATGCCACGATTTTACCAGCTTAGACGGTCTTCAACAAATATCCCCCCGAGTGAAGGAAGCTTTTGAAGGCTCGTTTAAAAATATCACCGAGCAGGTCCTGAGGAACTGCTCCCTCACCTCGCACGGGCTTCATTACTATTTCACGCTCCTATCGTCCATTCGATCGACATCATTCACCCCACAAGCTCTGCTAGAAGAGCTCGCTAGCCCACCAGGGGATATTATGCGACCTATTTCGCTTTCCACTACCCACTCACTAGCTGCAGTGCAGCAGACTGTAAATACAGCAGCGAAGATCCATCTCACTGCCTGTGCTTGTCTTCAGCATCTCCTCAATCGTCTCAAGTCCGCAGAGCCCCATCGTCCTATGGCTTCTACTGCCACAGTTGTGGATTGGACGGTGGATAGAAGACATCCACCACCTAAAGCTGGCGAGATCATCCGATTCGATGTTGACCCACCATCATGGATCGAAACTTATCGGACGCATCGAGGCCTCTGGAAACTTGAGCTCTTCCAACAGATCCATCATGCTGCAACGAACCACTGGCTATGGTCGACGCACGATCTGAACTACTTCATCGAACAATACCTGGAATGGTGCCTGTGGCCGGGGGGGATAGAAGAGCCCCAGACGATTTCGGAGTGTGTGGTCGTTCTATGTTCCTCCGCACCAACAATACTCAGTCATCAGGCTCCATATCTAGTTGCCGTTCCATCACCAGCTGAGTTGACGGTACATACATGCTGGCCTCTGCCAAATGTTCAAGATACAGAAGTTGATTCGAAATGGGGTCGGAGTCCGAGATATGTGCAGAACAGAAACAGTGTGCTTAGTTCTTTCAATGCCCTTCGTGGCGGTGAAAAGGGCCGTGGTTATCACATTCTCTGGAAAGTGGATTTCAAAGCATTTCGACAACTTGGTATACCTCTTTGGGATATGTGGCGATTGTACCAAATGAGACTCATGCACCAGTCTCGCAGTGTGCTTTCACCGCGGGGCGACTTGGTTGGCGGATGGTCAGATATAACCGAATGGCCCCGTCCGATTGAAGCCTACGTATGGTTTAGTCTGGCAGAGGAGGGTGACATGATTGCAACGCCGAGAAAACAAGTCATGGAGCCCTGAAGTCTGAGTGGTATATTCATTCGACGTGATGGATTAACCAACAGCATATGAGCATAGTGTGAATCGAGGCCGTGACGAGAAGCATGTAATTCTAGATTGAGAGGCAAAAAGATACCGACTGATGCTGCAGAGAAGTTGAAGTACAATGGAGAGCAGATTGTCGGATCTTTTCTCACTCAAGAATATCACGTTATGATCTGGGAAGGCCTTGAGGTATCCTATGTGACCAATGGTCTTGCCTTAGTCCTTCTCCGTATACCTCGTGATGATCCAGGCACGCTGCTCTACTTCCTCTGCGAGCCAAATATGGAAATTCATGGGAATATTGATGAGCACTATCGATAACCCAGAACCGCCATTGCTCGGGTGCTATGTCTTTCTTTAATGAGCTCTCTTTCTACCATCCGAGACCAGGCTTGGCGGACGAAGGCAATGAATCAGCTGAATACCTGGGCGGCAAGCATTGACCTCGTACGGTCGAGAATATCCGTAAGTCGAGAAGGTCGTTGACAAATTCGGGCACGCTTTGGGCAACACTATTGTAGGCTATCTGAACAACCTCCTCCCGTAGATAATTCGAAATATTAATCCGCGCAAAGCGTGCTGCAACCTCTTTCAAAGTTCTGGTTGATGTAAGAGGTAAAGCGTATACTTCCGGAACGGATTCAATGAATTCGATGAGATCGCATAGGGACTGAAGCCTCCTCTGATACTTCTCAACATATAACGCGAGTAAGCTATTGACGATGTATTTGTTAGTTAAGACAAAAACTCGAGCATAGAGTTGAAGAGCAGAGCATAATAATAGCGGCTCCGTCTCGGAGGCCTATTCTCTGTCGCTATAGTTTCCGTGTGAAAGAAGCTAACTAGCTTTCCAACAATAATTTTTGAGTTATCTAAAAACTCATAGACGCCTAATAACGCCTCCTAGACGAATCAGAGCTCGTTATTAGTAGTGCTATAGTAAGGTACTAACCTTAAAGTTACTAGTATAGGCGGCATAAAGCACATCCGATTAAGAGTAAACTATAACTTTATATACGTTAATCCTTTCTCCCTTATAGATAAGGACTAGATTTATGAATTTACTAGGGTTTTAACACCTAATAATCTATAAGACTAAGTATATTAAAGCCTCTTAGCTAATAGTGAAACTTACATACAAACCGTGAAATAGCTTCTAAGACACCCTAAGATTATATAGAAATTCCTTCGTCTATTCTAAGAAATTCTCTTTCCGTTTAAAGTTATCAAAGTGGCTTTTAACGTAAGGATTTTATAGATTGTAGTATTGTCGTCGCTGTCACTAGAGCCGGGGAATATCTATAATCCCGATACCGATACTCGTGAATATGATGTCGGTTAGACGGTTTCGCCAGGCTCCGAGCTTAATGTGGGGGGAGAATCAAGTATCGCCCAGGAAAGATAGGCAGGAAGACGCGACTTTCAATGGGGGTGGCCCAGTCATGCGGGAATTCCGTTAGTTAATGTAACGTAATTCCCGGCTGATCTGGCCACCCGGCCGTCCTGTCCACCCGCGCTCATTAGAAAATTTTGAAATCGATTAACTCAACAAAAACCTATTAATTCAACTAGATATAGCGATTTTTACATGAAGTGATCCTGTGGCCAATTCCTCCACATCCACTACAGGTAGGCGGAGCTCTCCTGGCCGGTTGAATCGGCTGATTAGGCAGATCGACCTGTTCATGCGATACTACCTCATCAGCTTCTACTGGCTGAACTGACTGCTGAGCTAGCTGTATGCCCTCTTTGATCGATAGACCACCTTCGTGTGCGATCTGCCTAGTCGACCGAGTGCGCTTTTGACGTTTCTTCTCATTCGCTGCGCGTAGATCGGCGTTCTCCTAAGTCTGAAGGATATCTAGATCCAAAGCCCACATTTACGAGTAGTGGTACAGTACGTGATCTAGTACTGTACAACATCAATTGGACTATTTGTCTAGAGTCCAAGATCTGACAGCAAAATTAACAGTGGTCGCGCGACACAGGGTGAGTCTCACCTGTTCTCACCCACTTCTCACCCTGTCTATTGCGCACTCACCCTATCTCACCCCTAGTCGCGCGACCACAAAGCGGCGATCACCCATTTCCCCACCAAGCTAAACTACCTTATCTGCTAGGATTGGCAAATGGTGCGTGGCTTAAGTACGGCTGAGCGGACGGGAAGCCCTGTTCTCCACACCCTATGGTCGTATATGCTAAATTAGACTTGGAAGAGGTATGTGTAAGATGATTTCTTAGAAATACTGGATTCGAATAAATGGCATGATATTTCTCAAGTTCTATAGAATGTTGGATAAGGCATAGAGGACAGAGACACAAGCTTGTTGGGTTTTAGGGGAAAGTTAGACGGGATAGGTACGTAATGTAATAGGTAAATCTTGGTGCGAGGTTTGCGCAGTAACAGGTAGGCTAAGATATGTAATGACGCTTTCTATGGATGTCTATTCCAAAAGAATTGAGAAGCGTATTGACCATCTCTATTTAAATCTATTGTAATAATTTCCTACTACCCTACAAACTACTACCTTACACAATTTCCTAATCACACTGTTCTTACTTCCCCCTACCCTCTCTACATTTGCTTCCTTCCCCAAGCGCTATAATCTGCTTCATTTACGAAGGATTACATTCAATCCACTGCTGGATCTTTTCCTGTGGTAATTCTTCCCAAGCTGCCTGCCATACTGTAAACGCTTCCTGCCGCGTCTTCGCTGCTCCTTTGAGTGTTGTTATTCTCCTCATCCAAGGCCATACAGGCTCAATCGCGTTGAGATCTCGCGAGTTAGGACACCAGAGTAAATGAAACCACAAATTTGCACATTCAGGCGGAAATTTTGGAAATGTGGAAGAGAAACGAGAAGGAAGCGAGGAGCTGGTTTGACGACACAAATGGTGTCAGGAAAATGGTGGTCGGCATCGTATCTAATTAAATGGTACCTCTAAAGTCTCCGAGGATATGGTACAATACAGTATTGGGTAGTGGGATTACGAGTACCTCTGCCGGTTAGACAAGTCAAATTATGTTTGGAAAGGCCTCTCGAAGTACAGGAAGACTAAGGCGTGGAAAAACTTTAGACACCATAATTGTGCTGTCCCTGAGCGGGGATTTTTGCAAGCATCCACGTAGATTACTTGGATACATCTAAGATGCAGTGAATATGACACAATATACAGGCGGCCTTTTCCGTTGTTTATTACAAAGCCAACATCTAAGTCGCAGTGTATGGATCTCTAATTTCTATTTAAACTGTCGCGCTGCTGCCATTTCAAATCATGGACATCTTAACCAAGGGTCAGATAACAACTCTTTCGCAGTGAATCGATCTTCTGGTCGCTATTGCAGTATTTTCCGTATAAAACGGAGAAAACTCTCTTGCCGTTCCCCCTCTAAGTTACCTTCAATGCTCTCTAAAGACATAGGACAAATTTCAACAAGACCCTTCCATTTCCCTATTCTCGAGGGGTCAGAATCACAGACTGAGAATAAACAGACGAGAGCGTGGCTAGCTTATCACTACTATCAAAAACTTATGAGCCTTTTCATATTTCTTAAGTATCTCACGTGGCGGTAGCCCTAGATACGCAATCATTTCAGTAAGATGATGACCATCCGAGTCTTGTTTGTTTGCATCCCGGGCGTAGAAAAGATGGCCTTGCTCGAATAGGTCCTACGCCTACATATAAAGAATGTTTAGTAGAAAAAATGAATAGACGTGTAATGCTTTTAAACGTACTAGTACTATAAGGTTTTAAATGTCTATCTTTTCATTCTAGGATATGCGAAGTAATACCTCCGGAGCCCGGTACTTAAATGGCTGTATATCATCGTAATATGTCCCTGACTCTCACCCGAAGCGAGCCTCGCCGAAATCTGAGAGCACTGGACGTCTATGTTTCGAATACCTAAATTTCGAGACTGGTAGATTGCTCGATCGCCGACCACTTTACGTGGACTTGGGTTTGATATCTCGGCCTCCTTAAAATCAACGAGAATCGACTCATCTTTAATGTTGAGTATGATGTTCTTTTTTTGTAACTATGTCTTTTGTTATATGTTAGCAGAGATCGGTTGGAAACATACTGAGGGCGCTAACTAGTGTGGACCACTTGCGCGTCGGTATGTAGGAAATCTAATGTAAGAAGGATATAGATGAGGGTGGGTTTAAGTAGGTTTTTAGGTAAAACCTTTCGTGGGTACCGATTTCGAAGTTCGTAGAGACTCATGCCTAATAGTGGGTGAACGAGATATTTGTAAAAGGGGGAGCTCGGTTAAACTAAGCTAGAACTTATCTAATACGGTTCGCACGAGGATAGTACCGGTATGACGAGATTTAAGACTTTTAAGGTGTTCGTAAACCTTAATTTCTCGTGTAGCATAAGCAGAGTCACGTTCGCATAGTTTTAAAGTGGCGTAGACGTCCTCTCTATACCTATTAATACTTATTAGTTCCCGTCTCCCCACGATTTACAATCATAAAAGGGCCTTACTCTAAGTTTCTGCAGAGCCAAACGGTTGAATAACCGCCATAGCCTAATTTTCCGACCACTTAAAACTTTGAATAAAAGACGTCACCAATCTTTACAGGAAAGAAGTTGTCTTTGGAATACCATGCTAGTTTTTCCACCTCGAATTTGTCCGTCGAGTTGAGAACAGGGCCGGGTGGAAACTGTCGAGCTGGCGATGGGAGCCGCCGTGAAAAAGGATCCCTAAGGATTCTAAGCAGACGAGCCACACCCTTCATTGCATAGGATTCTAGTATGTCGAGATACAGTACAAAATTTCTTACGTTGCGTTGGAAAGGTTTAGTTTGATATGACAACCCTACGCGTGGTTAATGGTTAGTTAAACACAGGGTTGCTGGGGTGACTAAGCCTTTTTATGGTTGAATCGGGGTGCCCGTGAACGCTATTCGTTGCTGGTTCTTGTGCCTAGGAAAGTAACTGGAAGGAGACGGCAGTATTCTAATACACCGTGTTCGGTATATGTCGCTTCAGTACTTCTTTTACTTCTTTTTGCGTGATAATCCAAGAAATTTGTCGCTGGCGAATTACAACCATGTCCATTCTCCCATCGGTCAATCGCGACATTCTTCCGTATTTCTTGTTATATCCATATGTGAGATCTCTTCTCTGAGATATCATCCAGGCGATATTTTTCAGAAGACCCTGCTAAGTACAACCGTAGCGGGATTGGTTCTCGAACGTATACATATCTATCGTTGTAAGCCGTAATTATCTGTACAATATATACAATATCCTTCCAGGCTTCCGGGCACCCTATATCTACAATCTCAAAATATTCCCATCCCGATCAATGCCACCCCGGAAATGATCCGTCACAACCCTGCCCCCAAGCACAGTCTCCTCCACAATACCCTGCACGTGCTTCGGTTCAACACGCCCATACCAAATCCCCATACCCGCCAATGGATGCACCGTGCCCGTCGACGAAGTCATCTTCGGCGGAATATACACGATCACATTCCCCGCATACTTATGTCCGCCCACATGGCTTATCAATCCCACATTTGCATGTCCCAGCCCATCCAACCGCCCACCCTCACAACCGACAGAATCAAACCCAACCGTGCGCAGGACGCGGTGGAATTCGGCTTCGAGGGCTGGCGCCATCAAGCCACAGCGCATGTCCCGGCCGCCGTGGCCGCAGATGAGGATTGTCGGGGAGTGGTCTATGTCGAGCGTGTCTGGGAAGTGGGAGGCTAGTTCGGGGGCACGGGTCATGGCTTTTTGTTTGGTGTGTGGGAGGAGATGGTGCATGTTGTGGAGGTGTTTTGGGAGGAGGAATGCGCGGATGAAGGTTTCCAGGCTGGTGGCGGAGGTTGGGATTGTGGGGATGTATTTGAAGGATGGGAAGAGGATGGCTGAGGCGGTTGAGGGGTTTGCCGTTGCGGATTTGATGGAGGAGTTTGTGACGAGGATGTTGTTGAAGGGCTGTAGGTAGAACGAGTGGAAGTTAGCAGTTGGCCCAGTATAGCTAGTTTAGAATCTTTGATGACGCGGTCACATACATCGAGATATGGCCCTCGACGACCCATTAACCGCTTCAGTCCCCGCACAAGACTACCCCAGCCCTGATGTTCCCCGTCATCCTCGATTCGACTGGTCCAGTCCCGCTGTCCGGTGCAGACTACGAGCTGCTGTGCATACGCCGCCATCGTTCCGTTCAATGCGTGCTCGTGGTCCAGAGGCAGGCCCTCGGGCATCGCTGGTGTCGGCGGACAGTTGCAGCTCGGTTCGGGACAGGTCTTGGTCACTGGAAATGGGGGAGGAATTTCGAGGCGCGTACGGAGTCGACTGGTGCGGCATTGTGTCGTGGAAAGAGGTCTTGTGAACCCGGTGCCGATGCTGTGGTGGTTCTGTCCACGCAAGTCGCGGGCGAGCGACTGCGCGATGGCTATTGGACGCGCTCTCATGGCCTCGAGTGGCTGTACCGTAGAGATTGGGCTGGAGTTTTGCAACGAGTGTGCTAGGGTGGAATCCGTGCCAGAAACGGCGGCGCGATAGAATTATTAATTAGGCAGGCGCTATTGGGGAACTGTTGTAAATCCGAGAACGCGCTCGGAGCGGAGATTAGCGGGATCTTCAAATTGCAGCGTCCCCAAGGTCCGGAGCTGAGAACCCGCTGTAGGGGGAGTCACGGCCACTCCTTTAACAACCCTCATCATGGTTATGGGGCATATGAATTGAAAGCTTGGAATGGAAATAGTTCGAAATCAATTCTCTCGTCTTTCTAACTTCGGAAATAGATTAAACAGCGCTGTTTGAGTCGCATAGCATCCACGCGACTTGTACTTGTCGCAGCGTTGGATTCGTTGCAGACAGCCAGCCAGTCATGGAAGAGCGGTTGGAAGATCAGTTATATCAACTCGAACGCTCCAGAGAGGATCAATTTGCCAGATGATCGGTTGGTCTCCCCTCACGAGGCTTTCTCTCCAACAAGCTAACGTACGCAAGAGCTATTCTGGAACCGCCCGCACGAAGCGGAGGGGCCTCCGATCCGCGGAGATCACGTACTCCAACATCGTCAGCCTTCTTCGAAATAGACTACAGGATCGCATGTCCAAATTCAGTATCAAGGATCTTGGGGTAGCCAACTGCTACCGGCCAAGATCACCCCGCGTCGTCTAGTCTCCAGCACAGTAGTCCAAAGACAATCCTATTCCATAGTCTAACCAATTCTAATAATAACAAGCATTTGGGTGAGCACCGCCGAGCGATTCCCGCGTTTCTGCCGAAACTCGGCCAACGGACCGGTTCTCCAACTCATCGGACCCGCTCTCTCTTGTGCTCTGCTGGCTGAGCGACTCCTCTGGTCCGGCTGTCCTTTTCTCCGGTGAGGAGGTTTTTGGAGATTCATTCTCCCTCAGAATTGGTATCCACCACGGCCACCACTACGGGACTGTGTGCCTGTTCCCGTCAGTCCCGTCACAGAGGTGGAACTCTAGGAAGAGCTCGCTCCAACTGGAGACTTGACCCGATTTAGACGCGGGTGCGGCGAGCTGTGCTGTTCTGGTCAAATCATTAGGGCTCGGCCCCACAAGGAAAATTCTCGCCTAACATTACCTTCTCCTTTCTTGTCCCGTCGACTTTCGACTTTTGTTCTCTTCTTTTCCATCCGTTGTGCTCACATCATGGGGTTTCTGCATGGCCATGGTGATTTAATGTGGTCGCTATGGCTATGCGCCCGTGTTTGACACCGCGATGATTTCCTTCGTTCTCGGCTTTCGTTGAGACGAAGGGTTATTACCGCGAGGATGTGGATTTGACAAAGCCGAAGGTCTTCGAAGGGGGTTCTTCGCTCAGGGATTCTACTCGAGGACTTCGCATTCGTCGGACTCGTTCTGGGTGCGACAAATTGCCCTCGGTCGGTCGATGCCGTGTTGGCCAACAAAGACAGGGCGTCATCGACATGGGAGGAGATGTACGTGCACAATTGATCGGAGTCAATTGACACGCAAAATGGGTCGTCGGATCATGTAAATTGCGCCGACGACTCTGCGATCATTGCTGTAAGTTGGTCCCTCGATATTTATTTCGTTATTTTTCCCCTTGCACCCACACTTCTGCCCGGCCAGATCCGCTCCCCTCGCGGTCGGCCAATTGATCACATGATGAAATATATTCGGATGTAAACTCACAGACCTGTTCGGAATGCGCAAAACCGTGTCGATATTTTCCGTTGCCTTCCTTCTGATTGATCAATCTTCCCAATTTACTTTGCTTTGCTGCATGTCTTGTCTTTTTTGTGACAACTCTCTGACTCGGCAATTTAGGATTGTTATTGAATGTTGTCCTGGCTCTGAGATGGAGTTGTGTTCGGCCTTGGGTCTTCGTTCTATATGCTCTTCGCTTCTCAGGACGATCTCTTGGGTTGGAGTCGACCATATCCGATCGCGATCGCTGTGTATCGGGGGTTGGTAGTGTGTAGCTTTTCATAGAATCGGTAACATTGATTTGTAGCCGCATGAAGTATCAATAGTTGAATTGAGAAATATTCGCAATGCATCTGTTCAAATCGCTCAAGTAGTAAGACCCGATAACCTAAGAAAACAGTACTTTGTACTGGAAATCATTAGCTCGTGGTTCCATGACCTGACCCGGTTTGGGCAGAGGAAGAAGAAGTGTAGGTACCATGTCTGCCTCCACCAAAGAGGCATTACCAACGCGGTGTCCATTTCTCATGATGCCTCTGATCGTCAACCTCAACAATTCCAACGAGCCGTCCTATGCGCTCGGAATTGATTCGGACCACCTACATCCATTGACCCATGTGCGAGCCGCCGCAAGGCGACACCTTTTTTCTTGTTTGCGGGGACCTCTCTTGCCATTTACCCCTCATTATGTCAGCTCCCCGCTGCGGAGAGCTATCCCAAAGGGGAAAAATAGCCCAACTTACTCCAGTAGAAGGTTACGCTTGGACGCGTTGCTGGGCTGATGGGCTGGCGGGGAAGACGGGGGATGTACATGCATGTACCGCATTGATGAAACGGACGATCATAGGAGTGTATCACTATCCTACGGAGTAGTAGCTGAATAGATAGCGCAGGCTACGATTCAATTGCCGACAAGGTGCGATGATCGAATGGTGGCCTCAGGCCAGACAGGCCAGATATTGGGAATTTCCCCGCACGAGCTCATTACTATCACCATCACCATCAATGAACTATCACTCAACATCCGACCATCCGATGGAGATCGATAATCAACTTCTAGAGAACGCCCGGCCGGGAAGCCGGTCCCTCCGAGTACCCAGGCTTCTGCATGGATCCTGGATCCCCCCCAGCTCTCGGGCTGCACGAACACGAGCCGCCCACGAAGGTTCTCCTCCCCTCTTTGGTTGTCCCTCATGCGGAGAGACCAAAGGACCACCACCATGAGTGGTGCAATCCCCATCCGTCCTCCGACCCGATTACGGTGGATCCCCCTTCCCACTCCCTCTTGCAGACGATTCCAGGATCTGAGGGGTGTACAACTCGTTTTGGGTTCTGTCGCTCTCCAATCCCACTCACTTTCTGTCTTGGAGTGTTGGCCAGCTGGTTCAAAGAGGGGGCTTTGAGAGGGGCTTTTCTCCCACCCTGTTTTTTGTCTATATATTCGGCTCCTCTGGCCAGCCAAGCGGTGTTTTTTTTTCTCTTTTCATCATTCCAACCTTCTACCCTTTTTTTACCCCTTGAAATTTATCCGTCTTAGGTATGGTTAATCCCAAAACTCCCTAAAAGCTTGCTTCATACCTCCCCCCCAAGCCTCGAAGGGCCTGCAGGTTCCCCACTCTTTCCTTCCCCCCGCTTCCCAGTGTTTTAGCCGCCACTTCTCCAACGCCGCTTTAGGAGCATCTGATTTCATAGACCGAGTGCGACCGGTCGAGATGCAGTTACTTATATAAAGGATGTCCTGCTAACCTGGTTTCCTCTTTTTTTAACAGCTTCGTGCTTTGATCAATTCCCCCTCTATATCGCATTTTTAACTTTCATTTGAAACATCCTCCAAAATGGTATTTATCCGCTCCCTTTCCCGTCAACTGCGACGGCCTGCCACTCAGTTCATCTCTGCCGGCTCCAAATCTGCGCTTGCCACCAGCTCCTTTACGCGAGCTCCAGTGTCGGGTGCCTTTTCTCATGCACGTACGCTAACCGCATCTGCCAACCTCCAGGGCAAGGTTCTTCTCGTTCTGTACGACGTAAGTTGATTCACCATCACGATTGACATACTTCATACTCACAGTCTGTTAGGGTGGTGAGCACGCCAAGCAGCAGCCCCGTCTCCTCGGTACTACTGAGAACGAGCTCGGCATCCGCAAGTGGCTCGAGGACGCTGGCCACACTCTGGTCACCACCTCCGACAAGGAGGGTGAGAACTCTACCTTTGACAAGGAGCTCGTTGACGCCGAGGTTATTATTACCACTCCGTAAGTGAAACCGTCTATCTGAATTGACTTTGATTGGAACCCCAGTCCGCTAACAAACCGGCAGCTTCCACCCCGGTTACCTCACTGCCGAGCGCCTGGCCAAGGCCAAGAAGCTCAAGCTCGCCGTCACCGCTGGTATCGGCTCTGACCACGTCGACCTGAATGCCGCCAACAAGACCAACGGTGGTATCACCGTCGCCGAGGTTACCGGCTCCAACGTCGTCTCCGTCGCCGAGCACGTCGTCATGACCATCCTCCTCCTGGTTCGCAACTTCGTCCCCGCCCACGACCAGATCCGCAACGGCGAGTGGGACGTCGCCGCCGTCGCCAAGAACGAGTTCGACCTCGAGGGCAAGGTCGTCGGTACCGTCGCCGTCGGCCGTATCGGTGAGCGTGTCCTGCGCCGCCTGAAGCCCTTCGACTGCAAGGAGCTCCTCTACTACGACTACCAGCCCCTGGCTCCCGAGGTCGAGAAGGAGATTGGCTGCCGTCGCGTCGACTCCCTTGAGGAGATGCTCGCCCAGTGCGACGTCGTCACTATTAACTGCCCCCTGCACGAGAAGACCCGTGGTCTCTTCAACAAGGACCTCATCTCCAAGATGAAGCCCGGTGCTTGGCTCGTTAACACCGCCCGTGGCGCTATCGTCGTCAAGGAGGACGTCGCCGAGGCTCTGAAGTCGGGCCACCTCCGCGGATACGGTGGTGACGTCTGGTTCCCCCAGCCCGCCCCCAAGGACCACCCTCTCCGCTACGCCGAGTACCCCTGGGGCGGTGGTAACGCCATGGTCCCCCACATGTCCGGTACCTCTATCGATGCCCAGGTCCGCTACGCCGAGGGTACCAAGAACATCTTGGACTCTTACTTCTCCGGCCGTGAGGACTACCGCCCTGAGGATCTGATTGTCCACAAGGGTGACTACGCCACCAAGGCCTATGGCCAGCGTAAGTAAATTATGGAAATAAAAAGGAAATAATTTGACTGCGAGAGTGGAGGGCACAATAAGGCTTTGGTTCCCTTTTTTTCATTTGTTTATATTTCACTTTTCAATGAGTCCCGGATTCCTCGGCTGGAGGATGGGAAGAGCTATGTTGTGAAAATATAGCAGCTACGATACCAATGACATGACTTATTCATACCATACATATTCCTGATTTTTGTTTTCCGGTCTCTTGTATTTGTTTTGTTTGCTTTCCTTGTTTTAGAGAAAGTTAATCGGCTCCGCTGCTTCTAGAGCTTCGATTGTGGGGCGTCGATCGGGACGGGTTTGTAGATCAGGTCACGATAAGGCGAATATCTGTGGATGCCAGCTCTTGTAACAATCAGGCGAGGATGTACTCTTCCTGCCATCATCTAATTTGCAAATGTCTATTCTTGAAATGTACAGCCCTGCTTTCGGTATCATGTATAACATACTTTAGTTCAATGTCTATCTAAAAATGCAGGAATAGCTCATAACGCAGATTTAGTCTTCCGACGTACTCGAAACATATCAGAAAAAAGAAGAAAAGAACTTGATTTCAGGGCATCCAAACCCTGAAACCTTCTTATGCGAGTATAAGCGCTGAACACAAAAACGCCGCCCATGACAGTAACCCATAAACGACAGACACACTCAACAACATCAAACGTCAGAGGTCAAGACCAACATCTCAACGCCTCGTCCCCAGAACCCCCCTGACTTCCCTCTCCTCCTCATCACTCTCGTCCATAAACCCTTCCTCCAACTCCCGACTGAGCCTCGACTCCGTCTCCGGGGCCGAACTCCGCCTCCGCTCCAACGCCTCCCTCCTTCTTGGATCCATATTCATACCGACCATCAACTCCCCCTCCTCCTCATCGATACTGATATTATCATTATCGGCGTCATCGATGTGTGCGTTTCTTCGCCAGGATGATGGTAGGAAGAAGCGCATGATGGAGTCTGCTATGCGGTCGCGGAGGGAGACGGTGTGCGCGGAGAGTGTGTGGAGGGGGAGGTATTGGGAGTAGCGTTGGTGGTAGCGTCGGAAGGAGGGGATGATGAGGAATGAGAAGAGGAGATAGACTGTTAGGGCGATGGAGGCGGGGATTAGGATTGTCTGGTTGCTGTTAGTCGGTGTGTAAAGAAGAGGATTTGGTAAAGGAAAGGGTAAGGGGGTTGGTTAGGCGGACCTTGGCGAAATTCAGTGAGGAGCCCATGTTGATAGGGAGGGTGTTGGAGGATTTATCCTCTGGCGGAGAGAATGTGTGGTCAAAATCGTGTCGAGTCCGCTTGTCTGTGTTGAGGTGGATCGTGAGTTCGGTTTATAGTCGGGTTGTTCGGCAACGGGGCGTGTAGATTGGTGCCTTGAACCTTCGGAGTCGGGAGTGATCTCTGCCCCTGACGGGATCAAGGGGACCGGCGCCGGAAGTGAAAGGGACAGGATCCTTCTTTTTTTCGGTTGTACTTTTTGGCAAGATCGGACCAGCGACACTTTCTGACTTCCCCCACACATCTGTCAAATCAATCAAGAAGAAACAAAGTATGGTTTCCCCACGGGACCTGGCCGATCTTCAAAGATAGCACATCACATGACCCTCTCCAGTGGCGCTCCTATCAGTATCACGTGCTCCGGTCGGGGAGTTTCTCCGGGACAGTTTGGCAGCCCCCTAATCAGGCACCTTGGGATTCCAAACGCCCGTGCTCTGATCGACCCTGGCGTCAGGACTCGCCGGGACTTGCATATTGCACCTATTTTCCGATCGTTTCATATTTTCCATTATTTGATTTTTGACTTGTCGTTCATTTCTTTGTGCGGTAAGTCTCACTATCCCATGTGTTTTTGGCGCGGCCCGCCTGCTTCCAACACCCCTCCCCAGCGCGCGGCGGCTCCGCCGTAGCAACAAAAGCGGGTATACTAAACCAACTTAGCCAGGGAGGGACAAAAACAGACTTTTGACAAATCCGTGAATGTCAACGCTTCTCACACCTAGATCCATAGTGATCGACCCCACTACCGTCCTGTGAATCGGAACCTTCGTGACTTTCTCTCCTCTACCCATCTCTGACTACGCGACGGAGGACTGTTAGCTTCTTTATGCTGCACCCTGCCAGCTCAGCCAGAGAGAGTGTGAGAAGAGAAGAGCGAGTGAGAGGAGAGTGAAACTCGCGCCAAAATGCCCACCGGCCCGCCCGCCGACAAGTCCAGGCAAACGTCCTCTGGAAAGTCCTTCTTTGGGAGGAAGCTGTACAAAGACAGGCCCGCTGATGAGCGCTCGGATGGGTATGGGGGTTCCTTCGACAGCCTGGCGCCGCCCGCCAGTGTAGCCGGTTCTCGCTCGTCCCGGTACTCCAAGCGCTCCTCGATTCAATCGGTCGACATGACTGCAGACATCGACCCTGCCGGCCTCGCTCCCATGTCCGGTGTCATCACCTCCATTCCCTACGACAGCATGCCGTCCGACACGAGAACACCTATCCCGATCGACAGCATGTCCCGCCCCGACTCCTCCCGCCTTGAACCCTCACCCAACAACCTTGGCAAGTCTGGTGGTGACTTCCTCCAATATCCTACATGGACTTCTACCTCTGCGCCAAACGGATACACCTCACATCCCTCCGGTCCCCGCCCGCCTCCTCACACCTCGGGCATGACCATGACCAGCAGCACCTCCGGAGACCGAGGCGCACGATACCAACAATGGGGTCGCCCTGGCAGCTCTGCTGCAAATCACTCGATAGACTCCTCGTCCAATTCTCGTACATCGCTCGATCAGACCAGTCTATATTCCTCCCATTCTTCCAACACCCGTGGCTCGAATTACTACTCCGCCGACGGCTCCTCCCGAACCCTCACACCCTCCCACTCGAGTGAACGCAATACCATGTTTCCCAGCAGCAGTTCCGGACGTCTTTCAAATGCGGCAGCCTCACAGCAGCCCATACCCGCCGCAGTGCCGCGCCCACCGGATACCTACCTGACCCGGCCACGGGATGACCGAGTTGTGGATCAGTTGTTCTTGGAGTTGATGCAGAAGCGTGGATGGCAGAATCTTCCTGAGCAGGCCAAGCGGCAGATGCTGGCCTATCCGGCTTCGAAGAAGTGGACTTTGGTCCACCAGGATCGGCTGACGGAGTTGCAAGGGGAGCAGAAACGACGACAGAATGCCCGCCAGACTCATGGGCATGATGGACTCTCCGGCCTGCTGGAGCGGGCTGACGAGGAAGGGAGCCCGGAGTGGTATGTGAAGAAAGTCATGGATGATACGATTACTTCCAAGCAACTTGCGAGTCTCAGCGTTAGTCTGCGGACGCAGCCAATTAGGTATGTTGGGGTGATATTTGCTCTTATCTCTTTTCGTGCTACGCCATACTGACTTTGAATATAGTTGGGTCAAAGCCTTCGTTGAAGCCCAGGGTCAAGTTGCCCTCACAAATGTCCTTCAAAAGATTAATCGGCGCAAAGCCTCTGGTCCCGTTCCTGCTGCGCCATCGGGTGATAAGGACCTTGATCGTGAATATGACATCGCCAAGTGTTTGAAGGGTCTCATGAACAACAAATATGGCGCGGACGATGCTCTGGAACATCAAGGTGTTCTTGTCGCCCTTGTCAATTCACTTTCCTCCCCTCGACTCAATACCCGGAAACTGGTCAGTGAGGTGCTCACCTTCCTGTGCCACTGGGCCGAGGGCCAAGGCCACCAAAAGGTCCTCCAGGCTATGGACAAAGTCAAACATGACCATAATGAGACCGGTCGTTTCGATGCATGGATGCGTATCACCGAGGTCACCATTGATGGCCGCGGCAAGATGGGCAGCTTGGTCGGTGCTAGCGAGGAGTACCGCAGCGGTGGCATTGGAATGGAGAACCTGCTCATGGAGTATGCCGTCTCGACAATGATTTTGATCAACATGCTTGTCGATGGTGCGGAGAACGACCTCCAGTTGCGATGCCATATCCGCGCGCAATTCATCTCATGTGGCGTGAAGCGATTGCTCACGAAGATGGAAGGCTTCCAGTATGAGATGATTGACAAGCAGATCGAACGCTTCCGGGAAAACGAGGCTATCGATTATGAGGATCTACTTCAACGCGAGGGCAGTAGTATGAAGGATAGTGTCGAGGGCGAGGTCAAGGATATGACTGATCCCCTTCAAATCGCCGATGCTATTGCCATGAAAATCCAGGGTACCCGTTCGCATGACTATTTCCTCTCGGCTATGCAGCATATGCTGCTGATCAGGGAAAATGCTGGCGAAGAGGGCCTTCGTATGTTCCAGCTAGTTGATGCTATGATGAGCTACGTTGCTATGGATCGGAGATTGCCCGATCTAGATCTTCGCCAGGGCTTGAACTTTACCGTGCAGAGCCTTTTGGATCGTCTGCATACCGATGCCGAGGCTAGGCGAGTGTACGATGAAGCTCTGGAGGCTCGCCAGATTGCCGAGGCTGCCATTGCGGAGCGCGATGAGATGAAAGCCCAGGTGGAGCTTGGTGCTGAGGGTCTAGTCAAGAAATTACAGAAGCAGATCGAGGAGCAGGCCGGTATCATCGAGCTCCAGGGTCGCCAGACCGAAGCACTCAAGGCCGAGGTCTCTGAAGTCCAACGATTGCGTGCCCAGGAGTTGCAGCGCAATGAATTGGAGACCCGTGAGCTATATCTTATGCTTCGTGACGCACAGGATATTGCTGCTTCGAATGCTAGGAAGCAGGCTAATGCATCAGAGGCTGGACCTGCGGATCCATCTCAATTGCCGGGCATTATGGATCGCGAGCGTCTTATGGAACGTCTCGAGCGCCAGCTTGAGCGGACTAAGACTCAGTTCAAGCTGGAGGGCAAGGTCTGGGGTCAACATGACCCGTCTGACCGTTTGCGCGAATTGCGTGAGCAGATGGAAGGTGACGCCGACTCTAGCGAAGAGTTCGCCGAGTCTACTCGCCGTAACTTGGACCCTGGTTCTCTGGGATCTGTCTACCGCAAGCGCAGCCATGTTCCGGATATGGATCAGGGCCCTGATGGCCTGCCCATGTCCCCTGTCGACGAGGATGAAGAGGCTGTGTACGAGAAGCCTCGCTTGGTTGAGTACCAGCGTCCTCGCATGAACCCTGCCCAGGCAACTGGCTTGCTTGGTGAACTTGCTTCCAAGGTGCCCAAGTATGATGATGATTCTGATGCTGGTATTGCCGCCGCCGCTAGTGTTGCCGCGGATGGGTCTACCAAGGCTGAGGATGTTGGTGATGCTGCTCCTGCGCAGGTGCGCGAGCCCGAAACCAAGGCCGAAGTAGATCAAAAAGCTATGCCTCCACCTCCCCCACCCCCTCCTCCACCAGGTGGTGCCAAGGCTATCGTTCCTCCCCCTCCTCCTCCAGGCGGCAAACTCGCTGTGCCTCCTCCTCCACCCCCGCCTGGTGGCGCCAAGGGTATCCCTGGTCCTCCACCACCGCCTCCCCCTCCCGGTGGAAAGGTTGGCATTCCCCCTCCGCCACCTCCCCCTCCCGGTGGTATTGGCATTCCACCTCCGCCACCTCCACCTGGTGGGGGTATTGGGCTTCCGCCCCCGCCTCCTCCTCCTATTCCTGGAGCAACTGGTGGCTTTGCTCCTCCCCCTCCTCCGCCTCCCAGTGCTCCCTTGGGCGCTGGATGGAGACCTACGTATATGGTTCAAGACGATGTATCCTCTTCAATTACTGGCATGCCTTCTATCCGGCCTAAGAAGAAGCTCAAGGCCCTGCATTGGGACAAGGTTGATACTCCACAGGTAACTGTCTGGGCTGCTCACGCACCGACTCAACAAGAGAAGGAACAGAAGTATACCGACCTAGCCAAGAAGGGTGTTCTTGATGAAGTCGAGCGTCTTTTCATGGCCAAGGAGACCAAAATCTTTGGAGCAAGCACCGCAGCCAAGTCACGCAAGGACAAGAAGCAGATTATTTCGAATGACCTGTCAAAGAATTTCCAGATTGCTCTTTCCAAGTTCTCTCAGTTCCCGGCTGACGATGTCACTCGCATGATCATTCACTGTGACCAGGAGATCTTGGATAACCTGGTTGTGATGGACTTTTTGCAAAGAGAGGAGATGTGCGCGATCCCGGAGAATGTCGCCAAATTGATGGCTCCGTATAGTCGCGACTGGACTGTCCCCGGTGCTGCTGACTCTGAGCGTGAGCAAGATCCAAGTGAACTCACTCGTGAGGATCAGATTTATCTTTCTACTGCCTTTGAGTTGAATCACTACTGGAAGGCTCGTATGAGAGCTCTTGCGTTGACGCGCTCCTACGAGCATGAGTATGAGTACATCTCAACCAGACTGCAGGAGGTGGTTCGGGTCAGCGAGTCCCTGCGTGACTCCGTTGCGCTGATGAACGTTCTCGGTTTGATCCTCGATATTGGTAACTTCATGAACGACGCCAATAAGCAAGCGCAAGGCTTCAAGCTGAGCTCGCTCGCCCGTCTTGGTATGGTCAAGGATGACAAGAACGAGACTACCTTTGCCGACCTTGTCGAGCGTATCGTGCGCAACCAGTACCCCGAATGGGAGGGCTTCAGTGACGAGATCGGAGGCGTGGTTGGACTGCAGAAGGTCAACGTTGATCAGCTGCGCACCGACTCTGTCAAGTACATCAGCAATATCAAGAACGTGCAGGCGAGTTTGGACGCGGGCAATCTCAGCGATCCGAAGAAGTTCCACCCTCAGGATCGTGTGAGCCAGATCGTTCAGCGGAGCATGAAGGATGCTCGTCGCAAGGCTGAGCAGTTGCAGCTTTACTTGGATGAGATGGTCAAGACCTATGACGATATCATGGTCTTCTATGGCGAGGACAACACTGACGAAAATGCTCGGCGAGACTTCTTTGCGAAGTTGGCTTCGTTCTTGATGGAATGGAAGGTAAGTCAAACTATTGACAGTGATCTAATTATATTTCGGCTTACTAACTTGCCTTATTTACAGAAATCACGCGAGAAGAATGTCGGCTTGGAAGAGTCCAGGAAGCGCACGGAAGCTTCCCTGGCTCGCAAGCGGATCAATGTCAATCTTGCCAATGGCGCTGCTACCGAGTCTCCCAATTCACCTGCTACCAGTGGAGCGATGGACTCGTTGCTCGAGAAGTTGCGTGCTGCCGCGCCCCAAACCAAGGATGTGCGAGATCGTCGTCGTCGTGCTCGCCTCAAGGAACGTCACCAAGTGCGCGTCGCCTCTGGCCAGAAGGTGCCCGATTTCTCGGGAGCCGAGGGAGGCGAAGGGTCGGAACAGCCTGCTGATGGGAATGCCCAAACGGATGAGAATGGCTTGCTGAGCCCGCCCATTCCCGCAGAGGGTGAAGAAGGCGGCAAAGAGGCCCAGATCTCTGAAGGCGAGGACGTTGCTGACCGTGCCGCCAGTATGCTTCTGGGGTTGAGGAGTAACTCTGACGCGAACGGAGATCGCCAGCGTCGCCGACGAGAAAGCGCTGATGAAGAGCGTCGTCAACGTCGTATGAGACGCCGTAATGGCGCGACGAGCGGAAGCAAAGACAGCGCCGATGGCTCTGGATCGGGTCTTGCAACCGTCCAGGAACCGGCCTCTCCATCACAGACGGACTCTATCGGTGGCACTGAAGATCGACCGCTGCCAAGCCCCCTCGCTGACGACTTCAAGCTCTCGGTGCCCCCCGAGATTGTCGTTTCAGAGCAGCATGACGATGGCCGACCTGAAACCGAATCACAAGCTGATGGATCCTCTGCCAGCCATCCGATTGAATTATCGGATTGAGACCAGACTCAACTCCTCAAGACTCACACTCATCTATTACTCACCCGGCCACCCTCATAATCTAATGTCTGATAGATTTTCTCTGATGCCGCCTCGGAATGCCTCCTATTTTTCTTGTCATCTCTTGCATCACATCGCACACACATCCTCATCACAACCCTCGACCTGTATAATATCATACCCGACCCTCCCCCTCCCTTCTTTTACCTCAAAATGTCCGATCCTACCAGACCTACCAACTACTACCTCCGAACTCCGAAACTTTCCTTGACCTCCTTTTCCTTTTCCTTTCCCAGTCCTCGTCTATCTCCTCTAATTCCACTTATCCGTGATGAGCAAAGCATGGAGTCATGATACCATCGTGTGTTAATTGTGAATTTTCACCTTCTTCATTCCCCCTTTCTTCTCTTTTCATCCTTTCTTTCCCATCACACTTTCCTCCTATTCGTGTGCAATGTTTGGGTCCGGCCGAGGGTACATTTTTTTTCGCATTCGCACTTGGCTCGCGGAAGCTTTGTGTCGTCCTTCTCTCTTTGTACATAATCCCCTTTTACAGCAGCTTTCATACGCATTCCTGGTCATGGCGGTTGTGTGTACTGTCTGTGGCTGGGGTTGTTGGGCGTCGAATTGTATACTTTTTCGATGGTAAATGTTTGATTGTATTTTCCTGTAATATGAGCTAGGTATTGGATCTTGATGTATCGGAGGGATGATGGATTTTGATTCTGTTGATGTTTCTATGGCAGACTTGTGTGCTGTCCCAGTGTAGTATCTGGGTAGAAATGGCCTCGTGAAATGTCAGAATCATCTTTTGGAGATAATAATTGAAATTTTATTCAGAGTGAGTGGGTGAGAGAGATTATCATGCGTTCGTCATTGTCCATCTCCAAGGTGGAAGTTGATCCATGAACCCGCTACATACAACCAGCTCACGTGACTGGATCGTTATCGCATCATTTGCGGCGAATCGATCAATCTTCCAGCAGCTCCGTACGAACGCCTAATCATCTGTATGCGAGCAACTCGCCCTCGAGCCTTGCGTTGGGCTTCTTCCTTCTGCCCATCATGGAATCAACCACATACAAGGGCGGCACGGCTGGGCAGCTGCCCATTATTCGGAAATTATGTCCCGGTCTCCGCGCGAACTCCGCATCGAGCTTCTTCCAACATTCGGAGCTTCTCGTCTTCTCAACATAGGCGGTTCATGCTAGATACCGACTCCACCATTTATGCGCTATCGACAGCACCTGGTAGGGCAGCAATTGCAGTCGTGCGGATCTCTGGTCCAGCATGTGCTACAGTACGTTTCTCTCGCCGACTCCGCAATCCTTCCCGTATACTGATACCGCCCTTCCTCTAGATCTACAAAGCCGTATGTCCAAACAAACCCCTCCCAAAACCACGCTTCGCGGCGCTACGCACCCTTTACGATCCCTCGCACCCGCCCTCCCCAAGCACCGTCTTAGACGCCGGCGCACTGGTGCTCTACTTCCCCGGCCCGAAGACCGTTACCGGCGAAGACGTACTGGAACTACACATCCATGGCGGACCTGCTATCGTCAAAGCAGTGCTATCTGCCATAGAACGCACTAATAAATCCGATCTGATTGTCCGATACGCGGAGCCGGGCGAATTTACCCGCCGCGCCTTCATGAACGACCGCCTCGGCCTGCCGCAAATCGAAGCCTTGGGCGATACACTATCTGCAGACACAGAGCAACAACGACGTCTTGCTGTGCGCGGGGCCAGCGATGCTTTGTTAAAGCGGTACGAACACTGGCGCCAGACACTGCTGTATGCGCGCGGCGAGTTGGAGGCGTTAATTGATTTCTCCGAGGATCAGCATTTCGACGAGTCGACCGAGGAACTTGTAACCTCTGTCGCGGGACAGGTGCGTGCGCTGGCGGTGCAGATCGGATTTCATGTGCAGAATGCTAGTAAAGGCGAGTTGATGCGGAGTGGAATCCGTGTTGCGCTTTTAGGCGCGCCGAATGCCGGGAAGAGTTCGTTGTTGAATCGTGTTGTTGGGAAGGAGGCGGCTATTGTTAGTACGGAAGAGGGGACTACGCGTGACATTGTGGATGTGGGTGTTGATCTTGGAGGGTGGTATTGCAAACTAGGTGATATGGCTGGGATTCGGGCCGAGATTGGCGGGTCCGGGGCCGTGGTGATTGGTGCTGTTGAGAAGGAAGGGATTCGGAGAGCTAGGGAGAGGGCTCTTGAATCTGATGTGGTGGTTGTGGTTGTTTCGTTGGAGGACGTCGGTGGGGATGTGAGGCTGTCTGTGGAACCTGAGGTCTTGGACGCCGTGAATGACTGCGTCCAGGCTGGAAAATGTCTCGTCGTTGCTGTCAACAAATGCGACAAGTTACCTGCTGAGGAGAGGGGTGGATGGCTACCACAATCTCTGGCCAACACCATTCACGGGGTCTTCCCTGACGTGCCTGCAGACCGGGTTTTTGCTATATCCTGCGATGAAGCGCAGCGCGAGTCGCTGCCTTCTATTGGAGATCAAGATTCAAGTCAGACAGATCCGGGCAATTTACAGGCATTCTTACGCGGGCTCATTTCGACGTTTGCGCAGATAGCCTCGCCGCTAGGCACGGATGGAGATGAAAGTGGTCAATATGATAGATCCTATTGGGAAGATTCATTGGGCGTCACACATCGACAAAGCTCGAATTTACAGAAATGTCTCGATCACCTGAATGATTTCTTGTCCCAGACCACCGCTGCAACCTCCAATTCTCCCGATTCGCCTGGATATGATTCCCCCTTCGTCGATGTTGAAATCGACATTGTGACTGCCGCCGAACACCTACGCTTCGCCGCCGACATGCTAGCCAAGATCACCGGCAAAGGCGAGAGCGGGGATGTTGAAGATGTGCTCGGCGTGGTATTTGAGAAGTGAGCCCCCATAAACTGAAATCCTCAGCCGGTCCTCCGTGCAACTAACACTGTTGTAGATTCTGCGTCGGCAAGTGATATCGATGTTCACGGTATCCATGTGTCGTGGGGATACGAGATCTCGTATCCCGGGAATTCGGATGCGAAGGGCTCATGGAGCCCTTGCAAAGTGGAGTGGCGATGCTGTTTCAAGTCAACTCCCAGTCCCTGCTGGGTACTCGTGCTCGTGTCCATTGTGCGCCGTAGAGGTGCCCTTGAGTGGAGTGTTATGAAGATGATGCCCGTCACTGGACTTGTTGCCCTTGAAACATGCGTTCAGTTGGTAAAGCGTTGCTCGTCCGACTCGTCCGCGTCGTTGGCTGGACCGTTGTATCCACCGCGGCCCATCGTGAATGTGTTGGCGATGTCTTGAGGTCTGAATAGAGAAGACAAGGTGGATTGGGATTGAAGCAATGGATGACCAGAAGTCGTTGATCAATTCACATAGACGACCAGATCAAATCTCGATCAGTCAAATGCGATGAAAATGTATGATATAATTTAAGTGGTCGAAGTATGAAGTCAAGAGTATATCGTAATGTATAGATGTTCTAAATGGTGAAGTAGAAAAAAGAAAGTCTGATCGCCATGATCGACGACCTTATTTATAAAAACCAGCTTCTTAGAGGAACGCTCCAGATTATTCTAACAATTCAAACAGACCGAAAAAAAATATCCCCCAAGATTCCAAACACAGCATCACCTGAGTCGCAGCACGATGTCTGCCTGAGCTCATCCTCCGGCGCCAATGAACTGCGCAGTCTCCCAGCAAATCTCCAGCCCCCAATTTCTAATTCGAGTAATATTCTAGACGAAATCCCAGACTAAACCCGCCCGAGGTAATGGTCGAAACCAAGAAAAATTTCTAATATGGGACGCCCTTCGTCGCGGCGTGCATGTCTGAGTCAGGGTCGACTCATACTATTTACGAGGAACAACGGAGGAAGGAAAATAGGGAACACCAACTATCAGCTACGATCCCAGCTACAAGCCCCCCTGCTAGCCACAAGGGCATCGACAAAGCCACAAATGTCTAGTTTATGAGCCACTATCTACCAATCTGGCACGCCCTAGCCTGATATTATTCGGTAAGGAATGCCACGGTGCCCTTTGGCAGCCTGCGGTGGACAGGGACCGGCTCAGGTGAGTGGTTGATTAGTCGATGAGTCCGACCCGGGGACTGGCGGGGACTCAGCTGAAGAGAAGAAACGAAACGGTCGGCGCTGCGGATTTGAGGTTGAGGCCAGGCCTGAGGCTCATTTACGTGTGATACTAGAGAGACAGCTGGGGTGGATGAGTTCTAGGCCAGGAACTTACTTCGGGGACCGTTTTGGGTGATTTGGCATATCTGTCGTGCAATAATAGCATGGTAGTATTCGAGTTTATTGTTCGCTATAGAAACCGTTCTCCGTTGTGGACAATTTGAGGCGGGAAATGGTGTCAGTATTTGTCAGATTTCTAAGAATAGCCCCCCTCGTAGTTGAGTTGAGTAGTTCCTCGGCTGGAACTTTACAATCGCTGGTTAGTTATCTGCTAGTGAAATCAAGTCACTAATGTTCCCAAGTACCTTATGGGAATGGCTTTTCTCGAATCCCGCCGACCGGCAGTAGTACAAAACCGGGTTGATGATTTGATCGAAATAGACACAGCATGACCTAATCTTGCCTTTTGACCGTAGAACTAACCGCGAACAGAAGGTGTAAATGTCAACTTAGTTGATCCCGTTCGCGCCGGCCCGTGAGTATGATGCTAAAAATACAAATAAGAAATAAGAATCCCACGTTGTGCCCCTGCAGAGGCTACTTGGGCCAGGGGCCAAAACATCAGGAACGATAAACATATGCGTAGAGAACTGGGATTATCATCACCAAGACCAGGGATATGGCTTGCTTCGCAAATATTATACTTTATGGCTGATCGCCTTTATTTTCCTGATTCATGGTATACGCTGCAATGGCCGACGCACATGGATGATTGGTAATGATGACAATTCTACCTCTTTCCATTTCACTGGACTAACTGGCAACTAATAGGGTGTGCTCCGCTCAAGATAGCCTGGATTAGGGTTCTTCGTCCGTGGTCGTCAATAATTTGGAAAATGGGGGCCATTGTGCTGGTCAGGCTCTCGTCGTACGAAGCCACCCGGGGAATTTGCATGGATATATTTGTAGGATCGAAATGGAAAATGGAAGACGAGTGGGTCACCCAGTCGAAACGCAGATTTCAGTCTCAAGACCCCGGCAAATGGGAGTTGAAAATGGTGATAAGGCTTGCTCGCTGCAGAAAGTTCCCTCATGTGGTCACCTCCAGAATAGGCCTCGGAAAACCCCTCGCGCACTCAAACAGGTTGATGAAGCCCGGGAGCAAAGGGATCACAGTTTAGTAGTAGGAAGAAAAATTGATGGCCTGCATTGTAGTAACTGGTTGGTCGCCCAAGATAATGTACTGTATCACTTGAATGAATCACTCCGACTGATATTCGGAGTAACAGGAGGGCACCGTGGTGGGCTCGTATAGATCGGGTGCCGTCGTGGCGCGTGGCATTTGAGAAAGAAACCAAATTCTGCCTGAGGCAGAGATGCCTGGCTAGCTGGTGTTGCCACGGGCGATCACCGCCCAGCACTCAGCACCAAAAAAGCTAACCAGATTTTCCACTTGGCCTTTACACCTCACGATCCTGCCCGTCAGAGCACGCACTTTCAGTCGAGCCACGCACTATATCCGTTAGACCTAACGTCCCGGAGAAACATGCTCGCCAATAACTGCATTCTTCGATCCACTACCAAGGGAATTACACAAGTATGGAAATAACTTGAAAATGGATCTTTGGGGGGCTCATCCAATATCATTGGGGTATCTGTCTACTCTAACATTCATGGGAACGAACTTTGAAAAGAAAACAAAAGAACACAAAGAACACCATCGTGCCCGCACAGTCACTCAATCCTGTTCCCCCATGAAAACAAAGAAAAGAAAAAAATCATACAAACCCTCTGAAGGGGAATCTGTGCTGTATTGCTCGTAGGATTTCCAGCTACAGCTGTTGAGGCAATTCTTGCCGGCGTCGTCGACCGAGAAGTTGTCGCAAGGATGAAAAGGTCTCGTCCGGGTACAGGAGCCACTCACATTCAGTGGCAGCCTCCAGATGGAGGGCAAGCTCACCGAGGGTGGACCAGCGGCGCAAGCAACTCTTGCAATAGAAGTCGAACTCGGAACTGGAAGAGATGTAGAAATCCCGGAAGCCAGGCGTTTCTTTCACGAGGCGCATCACTTGTTGGAAACCGCCGCATTCACTGCTCGACTCCAGGTGCTGGATGATGACCGAAAAAATCTCGTTCTTGTAACCGCATCCAGGGCAGCGGTACTCATCCGAGATATGGGTTCTCATGTGCTTTAATCGGATATCAGCTATATTTCATTCGTCGGATGTTGCAGGTGTGGGATCAAACTTACAGCGCGGCAGCGCTCCATGTCCTCGAAGACTTCGAAGCAGATCTCGCATGCGGCATGTTCGTAGATGAGGTGCGTGTTCAAGCTTCTCTTCGATGCGCAGATGAGGTCGCACCCTCCGCACCAGAAATGGGCTTCCGCCCTGTGAGCATCGAGCTGCTCCTCATCGGAGAAGTCGATCTTGCTGTCACAATCTGGGCAGAAATGGTGGTACCTCGGATCATCCCGGTGTTCCTGGAGCTCTGTCTTATCCAGGAACACCAACTTGCAAGCCTGGCACCATGGGTGGTGTGAGGCAGCTTGGCAATGCGAGTAGATGGCGTCGAAGGAGGGGAACTGGCGTTGACAGAGACGGCAGAAGAACTCGCCGTCATGGGTGATGACATGTTCACCGAAGAGGTAACACATCTTTCTGGATGTGTGAAAAAGAATTTGATGATAGGGGGTGAGAAGGTTGGAGATGAGCGAGGATGTGAGTGTGGATGGAGATGGCCAGGAAGCAAAAAAGACAGACGCGCCAAAGTCAGATACGCTCACTTCACCCGAAAAGGAAAGGACTACTTTCTATAGTCGATGATGTTCCTCTATTTAGGCAGTGGATTTATCTCGGATGTGACAGTATCAGGCTGACGCCCTCACATATCCTGAAGCTAACCCCTAGGCCACAGAGCAATCAGCTTCGCCTCTGTCGAAATGCCTTCTTGGGGTTCAATAAAGTACTAGAAAGCGGATACTTAGCATCGTTTCCAAGAAGACCTGAAAGATATCCTCTCCAAGTTTGCTCGGGTAATTTGGCATCTTGCCATGCGATCGTCATTTCCGTCAAGTATCGAATGGCTGATGAGATTAACTAATGAAGCAGACAATAAAGCAAAGAACCAAAAATCCAAAGGTTGATACTCAGTATACGCTCATATAATCCCATCAAACTAGTGTATAGCACAATGGTTGCTTGATCAAGCTTTCTTCCTCTTCGTTGCAGACTATGGGCTGCGCTCATGGCATACAAAAGCATCGAAATCTCGAAAATTTCTGAATATTTTTGTATCATCAAGGTTGTCACATAGAGGAGGAAACCTTTTCTGGTCTTTGACGTACTTGAATGAGCTTCCACGATAGGCTCCAATTCATCTGCTTCCACTATTCCTCTGGCTTTGCCAGCCTCCAGTGTCATCCGCGAGTCTACCTCCATTACCAAAGAATGCTGGGGAATGAGATCTAATTCAGCCGGGCTTTGATGGATTTGAGATTCATCTTGCCGGGGAATTTGTCGCAAGTCTGGCAAATCTCTTTCAAAATTGTTCGATTTAGGACCCCCTCTCATGCACAAAAGCAGCAGTCCGAGATAAATGAGAAAGATGGAAATGTCCGGATGAGATCCATGCCGGGGACAGTAGTTGCAGCTATATCTTTGGTGACAAAGAGGTTGCTATAGTTAGTAGACGGCCCACAATATGTTCAGCGCGAAGAGGAATATGCTGCTGAAAAGGAGGAATATTGAAGGTGTCTGGAGTAAAGATAATTAATAAAAGCTGTCAAGTCTAAAGGTTGTTTCCCGAATACTTGCCGTAATTGGCTCGAGTCTTTTATTTTTGGTAGAAAGGTAAATAGTCCAAGCTGACATTTCCATGGGAGATAAGCACGAAATCTCATAATCATAGTCATTGTAGCAGTCATTGCTTTGGCAGAGTGACCAGAAGACCGAGATTTTTGTGACTGCATATTTTGAATGTAAACAGCCCAGTCAATGCTGGCAGTCACCTCGATGACTCCAAGGACGTTCCAGTGGATCGATCCACCTCAGTGACTCGTTTCCAGTCATCGAAACATCAACGCAGTCGTAATTAGCGTCTCGCTGGAACTTATTGACATCATATGTACCAGGGGTATAGTTATGAAATACTTTCATTGATGACCAAGATGGGACAACCGTAGAATAATGGCAATGAAGACCACGGAGCCTTTTTTAGATGTTGACCATCGTGTAACATGTTGATTTCAGCCAGATCTAATCTACTTCCAATCCCAGAGAAGCTCGTGGATGGGCGAGTGAGCTGATACTTTGCATATAGCCAGATTATGCCTAGAACAGCCATCCCCTTATGTTATTTATGGAGTGGACAACGTCTTTCCCAAAGAGACAAGATGTTAAAAAGACAGTGCAATGTAGCGTCTGAATTTAGTTTGAAATCTATCAACATGGTCGAAGAAAGAAGAATTTAAACTTCCGTAATATCTCGGCTATGCGGACTCCGTAACATCACTACGATAATTCAAGTTCGTAGTGTCAGGTCTAGCCTCGCCTTCCGGTGCTGTATAGACAGACGAGATCGAGTCTGAGTCCGAGTCATCGTAATTATCTTGCCCATTTGTACGAGCCCGAGAGCCAGCTCGGGCTGCAGAATAAGGTTTTGTAAGAATTGTTCGTGGAGTTCGTTCTACCTCAGTTGGTTGCCTCAAGGTTGGGTTAGAAGCAGGGACAAACGTTGTAGGAGTGTCTTCTTTCACTTGATATGACATGGCACGATGGCTATGGGAGCTTGACTGCTGCATCGGTGGTGAGACGAAAGATGAAGACGCTATGGGGGTGAAGGTTGCGGACACCAGTGGGATGTCATTTGGTCGGGATCGACTTCGGCTTCTATTCTCATTGGATTTTATATTTGAACGCCTCATTGGTGATGAGCCCCTCGATTCTCGTAATAGTGCTGTTACCCGGTCGCTGGCCATTGGGAGCGGCTGCTCGATGGATTGTCTTGGTTCAGGTGTGGCAGTCCGTGGACTGATATCTGTAGATCTGACTTTACTGGAAGTCTCTTGATCCAGGCTCCCCGGAAGCTCAAAAGGTGTTGAACTATCTGCTTCAACCGCAAAAGGGATTGTCGGCGGAAGAGCAGGAGGAGGCGTGGGTGCACTGAAGAATGAGTCGCGTAGGCTGTCACCATGTAAGCCCACAACTTGACTCATTGGAGCTGGGAGGCTGGTCCGTCTTTGGCTTTGGCTGAGCTTTTCATCAAGGAGCTGTCGCACTTGGTACATTCGATCCTCGGGAGTACCGGGGGAGAACCCGACTGTGTCTGGCATACCGATGATATCCGCAATGTCTGCATCTGGCACTTTGCCGCTTGAGAAAAGTAACTGCAGGAGATCTGGTTGGCCAAAGTACGCAGCATATCGAATTGGCTGCCACCCAGCCTCGTCTTTCTTCAGCACGGATGCGCCGCGTGCTAGTAATAGAGAAGCCACCTGCCGATGACCTCCCATCGTGGCCAGACACAGTGGCGAGTCTTCTCGAAATCAAGTGCCAAATTTGAGAGAAAGCGGCGATCCTCGATCGAGCAGTTTTTGGACAACCTCAACATGGCCATACCGGCTAGCCACGCCGAGAGGCCTATCACCAACACCGTTACGGGCATCGAGTGATGCTCCCTTCTCACAGAGTAAATCTAACAGGAATATTGAGCCCCGAGCCGCAACGATATGCAGAGGCCGCGCTTGGTGTTGGGACTCAGACGCTTCAACATCAGCACCCGTCAAAAGCAGCAGCCGTGTTATTTCGAAGCTGTCAGCCATGCATGCATAATGAAGAGCTGTGAGGCCGTTTTTGCACCGAGTCTCAAGGGGAACCCCCTTACGCTGCAAAAATTCCACAACAGCAAAGTGTGATTGTACGACCGCTAAATGCAGTGCCGTTCGACCCACACTGTTAACCATTTCAAGTAATCCTTTCTTTTCGCTCAGAGTTCTGACGGTCTGTTCGTGCCCATTATAAGCCGCCCAATGAAGGGCAGTCATTTCGTTGTCATCAGTGCTGCGTGAAGATGCTTTTCGTTTGAGAAGAAAGTCTACTGCCTGTGCACGTCCAGCTTCGGCTGCAGAAATCAATGGCGTTTTGCGATCTCGACCTTGAGCCTCGATGTTTGCCCTATTGTCCAGGAGAATCCGGATGGCGTCAATATGGCCTTCTTCGCAAGCATAATGTAACGCTGTCATCATTGTTCCATCCTTAGCTTCCACGTCAGCTCCATGAGCGACCAGCAGTTGCACAATCTCGCCGTCACCACGCTTTGCAGCGGCATGCAGAGCTGTCATCTGGTTTTCGGCCCGTGCATTCACTTGAGCATGGTGCATGAGTAGCACCTGCACAGAATCCGGTTGCCCACAGTCTGCCGCTACACGCAATGCAGTACGGCCCTTGAGATTTGGAATTTCAATGAGACTCGGGTCCATCAACAGCAGTTCCATTACTTCCCAGTGACCTCGCGATGCGGCCAAATGGAGAGCCGTCTCGCCTGACCCGTCCGTTACGGAAAGTTGAGCGCCACATTGGATTAACAGATCGACCACGCTCTCTTTGCCGCAATGAGAAGCGACTAAGAGCGCGTTTCGACCCGATCTATCGTGCCGCTCTTCAATATTGAACCCTCGCTCGATGAGTCTTTCTGCTTCATCTCGAGAGCCTGATTGGGCAGCTTTTATAAGCGGGGATACCGATGCACCATCTTTGGTGAGATCAATGCTTGTATGAAAGTTTGGACGTAATCGGTGTCGGCCCTGGGTATTTGGACTAATGGGGGATTGCTGTGAGCTCACTGTCGATACCCTTAGACTCCTTCGGCTGGTTGTATTGATGCGACCGAAAAAGGACGAGAATCTTTCTAGCTTAGATCCAGATGATTGCCCCCGTGTCAAAGTCTTCGAGTCAGATACAATTCGTCGTATACTGCCGACATTTTGTCGCAATGGAACTTGCGTATGAGATACACTCCTGCTATGCAATGGTGCTGAAGGAGTTTTCGGCAACGCAAGAAAGCTCTCTTGCTGCTGAGCCATATCGGGTGACAGCGCAGCATTGTTATGCCCCCCTGAATGATAGCTGCTATAGCCCTCGTCGGTGAAGGAGCTTTGAGTGACGCTAATACTGGGTTGGCTTGATTGCGACTGAGACTGCTGAGTTTCCAAAGGTAGACTGGGGGTCGTCCATTGTTGCAAAGCTCGTTGGTAAACAGGTGAGTCCATGATGGTCGCATCAAAATCAAAGATCCGATCGCTGAAAGCCCGTCGACTGCTGCTCTGCGATATGGCGTCCGCGTCGGTCGCCGAGCGACTGAGCCGACCGGTCCTCAGTGTCGCAGTATCATCGGCGACTTTGCCTATGATTTGACGGGTTGTCGCTCTTCTCAGCAGACGGACTTGCTCAGTGGAGGAATGGCTGCCACGGTCAGTTTCCAAACAAAAACAACAATCAGCGTTGTGCATTCCCACCATTGACAGACTTGAAGGAGCAACTGCAACGCCTGAACTTGAGCACGCAGCTTCTCCTGATGCCCCCTCATGGTATCTTCATTCCAAACAATCTTCATACGGGTCTTGAAATTGATGGCCCCGCTCTCTTCTGCACTCTGGACCAACTCAAATACCTCGTACGACAGGACCTCCATGATGACGCGACATCCGTCCATGGCGACGGCGAGGTCCTGGTCAAGCTCGTCAAATTTGGTCCCATCGCGACCGTTGCCATTACGGTGGATGCGGAGCCACTCCTTGAGGCTGGTGAGCGCAGTCCGAATACACGCTAGCTCCTGAATCAGGGATTGGATGGTGAAATCGGCCTCTCGTAATTTCCCCGTCAGCTGGCGTAGGCCGCCAACGGTTGAGGCGATGGCCTGCAGGACCTGTATGGCGCCTGAAAAAAGCCCAAATGCCGTCACAGGATCCATGGTTCTTTGGGTGCAGAACGCAAGAGCGCAAGCTGAGCTGGCGAGGAGTGAGGCTCATAGCGTCAAATCACATGGCGGGGGTGCTGCTCCACTATGGATGGGGGCCGTCAGCGCGGGGCTCAAACAAGCCAGCAGGTCGGACATGAATGCTGCACTGAACATGGTCCACTCAGAGAAACAGAAAATCAATAAGAGATCAGAAGAATGAGGCCATTTAGTACATGTAAAGAGGAGGTAAATTTTAGACCTTTAAAGCACATCATTGTAGGTTACCATGTCTTTGCCTACTTTGCTTCCATGGAACGAACCACTAGAACCGCACTCTGGCTACACACCTCAAAGCACGTTGCACTTTAGCATCCGAATAAAAAGATGCGCTTCCAAGGTAGTATGCCTACCCACCACGTGGGGTTGGGGTTTCAAGCGTCTCCTGAAAATACATGTTTCTCGAGGCTAGCCCTGACACAACATCACGGTTATTTTTGGTCTCCTTGCTACGTAGATAGATTTTTGGATTCTTCCAACGGAAAATATTGAAAGAGTAACAATTGGCCACATCTACAGACAGCACGCTTCAAAAACATCGCCTGCTTTCAATGAATACCCAACGGCAGGACGCCTACATTCTGATTGGTCAGTCGTGAATCATACTCATCACAAAGGAGATCATGTGACTACCCACTTCCCCCCACTCTGACCCTCACCCAAACTGTTTATTCCAACATAAGAACTGCACCTCCCATATAATGGCACTTTCTACTATCGTTTTATGTTAATTATTGACGGATTGCGGGTCAAATTGCATTTCTGAACCTTTTTCCGCTCCATTGAAAAAAATATGGAGCTCAGGCCGGACCACCAATTCGACCCTTTTGGACCCTTTGGCGACCTTTTAGGTCCCGATGCAGATGCCTATAATGGTGTTGACGATAATATCATCAATAGCATTGATTGGAATGATCCTTCATCCTTCTTCAAAGCCATGGGTGCTGGTGCTGGTGGTATGCCCACACCCGAAATAAAATCGGCCCCAGAAGTTCGTCAGGAGGCCACATCCAGGTCGAGGAGGATTTATAACAGTTACTATTCACTGCATGCGATTCTACAGCGTCACGAAGCTACAATTCGTAAGCGATGGCTCAAGAAAACACGACCTCAGAGGCTTAAGATTCTGCTAAATGCTTGGCCGAACATGCCGACAATGCATCGCCCCGACTTTGAGGCTTTCCGGAAGGAGTCAGAGGCCGACCGTGACAGGGGCACCAAATACCGCGACTCTTTCTTGTGTCCTTTCATCAATCAGGAAGATCTTCTTAGAACTAAGACGCTACCATTGTTACTGAACGCGCGAGGCCACCATCCACCATCGCATTTTGCTGCCGCTGATATCGATGCCATGCACCTCGGCCTGGTCACCAAAGCAATTGTGCCTATTTTTCTAAACCAGTATGTCATGGTCTTGAATGGTGTAGATGAGAATTCCTCGGAATATGGCAAGCTCGTGGGCTGGGATGAGCATCCTGATGCATTTGAGTGGATGACCAAACAGAAACAGTTTCTTCCTGGGGAGGGCCTGTTGATTCTGGAGGTCCAGGAGAGACTTTTGATTGCTCTGCGAGAATGCTGCGTGCAGCTTCTCCATGACATCCCAGAGGCAGAGCTGGCAAGTGATTCTTTCCCAATTTTACCCGAACCACTGCTGAAGCCTGAAAGTGAAATCACGGGATTTGAGTCTCTTGGTATCATGGCCGCAGAGGCTCCCTATCGTGTGCCCGCGGAACTTGATCTCCGCCTTATTGAGTCACTACTTACCGCGAGGGCCTCTGCTGCGGAAGATCATCTCTGGGCTTTGCGAGAGAATCCTGATTACTTTTTGAAGGCTATCCTTGATGCCCAGGACCATCGGCAGGAAATGTTGAAGGATACCAGGGGCATGAGTCATCCGGTGTTCAGTCACGGCCAGCGAGATGTTCTTTGGGCACGCGTAATTGGGTCTGTGGTCTTGCAGGCAT
The DNA here is from genome assembly GCA_001048715.1 of Penicillium brasilianum. Classification (NCBI taxonomy): domain Eukaryota; kingdom Fungi; phylum Ascomycota; class Eurotiomycetes; order Eurotiales; family Aspergillaceae; genus Penicillium; species Penicillium brasilianum. The sequence goes on along the minus strand of CDHK01000003.1, from coordinate 477,769 downwards.
ACCTCTATCTTGAGGTCTTCACGGAACTGAGCAGTCAAGCCAAAAAGCTGGCATCAATGCAAAGTAAATACGCTCGTGATATATCGCCTTCAGAAGACTTGCCCGACGAATACCTCGAGGCATTACTCCGATTCCGATTCTATATCAATCAGGCAGCGAAAGGACCATTGGGAGCACTCAAGTTCAAAACAGCGGCCTCCCCGCCACTACGAAAGTTCTTCGTCCGCGAGCCGCCGCTCGATTATCAGTCTCCGAAGATTCGAGTAATTTTCAAGTCGGGTGCCAACATGGATAAGGTGGAGGAGCAATTGATTTGGCTGCTTCGTACCCTGTGGGAGGATGGCCATGATCTGTTCCTCGCCACTATGCCTCTAGTCGTTGATGAAATTGAGCGGCTAATTGAATCTGAGCCCAATGCGCGAGAGTTACTCTCTTCCCAAATTACGGGAGTTGTTGGGGACCTCTCTATTCTCTCACAATGCCTGAATCAGCTGGGCCTTTACCATCCTTGGGCCAGAACCTTCGAGGACGAGGCTGCAGAGCGCGATGAAACTTTGCAGAAAGAATATGCTGAGCGGACCCATACATGGAACAAGATCATCGCCGCAATACACGAGAAAAACATCCTATCTAGAGCCGTCACGCTGGGGCAGCCTACAGGAGGCAAATTCCATTATCCGGTCGACAAACGCCGCACCAGGGAAAACGTGGAGGCACTGCGCGAGGCTGAAGGCAATCTGGACGCTTTCTGGGTCTCCATCGACCATATCATCATTGCAAAAGCCGGTGATCTGCGTGATAGCGCAGTCCGGAAGCTTTTGTCTCAGCCACGCATCCTACAACGTACTAAAGAATGGGTCGAGCCCCAAAAGCCGCCGCCCGGCGAATCTGCACAGACGAAAGCAATCGACGCAGACCAATATACCTGGTATCAACCGATATCCAAGTTCTACGCGGCCCCTTCTCCGAAAAATTTGGACATCCAAATGCCCAAGAACAAAGTCAAAACGCGCGGAAAAGCGCGCTCAGCCAAATGCCAAACCGAAGCTGAAATCCTAACCCAACCCAACCCTGTCGACCCGCAGCCTTCGCTTGCCGTCGATGCGCGCGCCCTCAAGGTCTTCCGCACCGTCTTCTTCAACCCCTCTACCACTTCCACACCGGGTGAAGTCCCATGGAATGATTTCCTGCATGCAATGACGTCCGCCGGCTTCACGGTCATGAAGCTCTATGGCTCTGTCTGGCAATTCCAGCCGACCGGGCTGAATGTTGAAAGAAGCATTCAGTTCCATGAGCCCCATCCCCGGGGCAAGTTATGCTTCAGGGTTGCTCGTCAGTATGGGCGACGGCTGAATAGGGCGTACGGTTGGTTCGGAGGGATGTTCATTTTAGCTGAAAAGTAGAATGTTTCGTATCCAAAAATCAATAAATGCGTCAGTGTCTCTGCGGACTCGAGCACTGTTCCTCCAAGTTCGTAGTACCCATTCCAATGCTAGTGACCACCTATGTAGCCCGAGGCTTAGTCGGCCTGAAGAGGCCCGAACTACAGCACGAATCTAGCATCAGTAGGGATATTATTTTTCTCTGATTAAATAGTGGCTCCGCAATAAGCCGGTGTATAGGTTTTACCCTACATCCAACCGATCAACCGGCGCCTGTAAGCGCCCCAACTCACAGCCAACAGCAGGTTCCAATTTTTGCGCCGCGAGAAATGCCTTCTTCGTGAAGGGCCATTTTGGCCTCCAGTTAGGACTCTCTATAACAGCTCACACGATACCAAGTAAGGCGAATTAGCCGTCTCGGTCGAGCCATAGTGCTCTGCAGCGTTAACTAACGTGTCCATTTGCGTGGCGACCAGGCCCAGTGGTCTCTAGGCCTAAAGTAAGCAGAGGCCATCAAGCCATAAGTCCGTCCAATCACCAGGAATACTCAGACGAGACTGCGATATGAACAGAGTTGCAGGTGATGCCGAACTATCGAGTGGCCGATATCGCCCCTTGCCAGGTCTTCGCGGGGGGCGAAAAGTCCGTCGATTTTGCGGCTCGGCCCGTTCGGCGTTGGCTCGCGGAATTTGAGTCGGACTCACCGCGAGTCTCTTTATCTTTTCTCTCCCCCACTTCCCTCCCCGCCCTAAGCCTCCCACCAAGTGATCCCACCATGGACCACATCAAGAACGTCTTCGCTCAATGCCAGCAGGAGGGCCGTCCGGCGCTCGTCACTTACGTGACCGCCGGATTCCCCACCGCGGAGGAAACCCCGGACATCATGCTGGGCATGCAGGCCGGCGGCGCAGGTGAGTCACTCGAGGTCGATTCCCCCGCGACAGCATAAATGCTAATTGATCGTGCAAGATATTATTGAGCTCGGCCTACCCTTTACCGATCCCATCGCCGACGGTCCTACCATCCAGAAATCGAACCTGAAGGCCTTGCAGAATGGTGTCACCATCACCTCCATGTTGGAGATGGTGCGGACAGCGCGACGGAAGGGACTGACGACTCCGGTTCTGTTCATGGGCTACTTTAACCCCATTCTCCGTTACGGACAGTCACAGCTGCTGGCGGACTGTCTCGAGGCCGGAGTCAATGGCTTCATTATCGTCGACCTGCCGCCCGAGGAAGCGGTGCGCTTCCGCAATGGCTGCACGAAGACCGGGTAGGGCGCCCACCACACTCTCCCCTCCCACGAGAGAGCCAAACTAACTCGAATGGTCACACAGGCTCTCCTACGTCCCCTTGATTGCCCCCTCCACCACCGAAGAGCGTATGAAGTCCCTCTGCCAGATTGCCGACTCCTTCATCTATCTCGTCTCGCGAATGGGTGTCACGGGCGCCACGGGCTCTCTCAACTCTGACCTGCCCGCCCTCATCAAGCGTGTCAAGGACCTCTCTGGCAATGTGCCCGTAGCCGTCGGATTCGGTATCAGCACGCGCGAGCACTTCCTGAGTGTCACCTCTTTCGCCGACGGCGCCGTCATCGGTAGCCAGGTTATCACAGTCCTTCAAGACGCCCCCGCTGGACAGGCCGCTCGGGCCGTGGAGGAGTATTGCTATAAGATCACCCAACGAAAGGGTCGCACCGGTGAGCCCCTGGCTTCGCCGCCGAGCCAGAAGCAGAATGCGGTAACCCAGTCTGCAAACGAGGACGAGACCGCGACGACGGAGGGATCTGGAAAGTTCGGTGTGTTCGGCGGACAGTATGCCCCAGAGGCACTCACAACTTGTTTGGCCGAACTAGATGCTGGATTCGAGGCCGCGAGAAACGACCCCGCGTTCTGGGAGGAATACAAGTCGTACTATCCGTTTATGGGCCGCCCCTCTAGCCTGCACCAGGCTCAGCGACTCACCGAGTACGCCGGCGGTGCGAACATCTGGCTGAAACGCGAGGACCTCAACCACACGGGTTCCCACAAGATCAACAACGCTCTGGGTCAGATCCTGGTGGCACGTCGCCTAGGCAAGACCGAGATCATTGCCGAGACTGGCGCCGGTCAGCACGGTGTGGCTACAGCGACGGTCTGTGCTAAGTTCGGCATGAAGTGCACGATCTACATGGGAGCCGAAGATGTCCGCCGTCAAGCGTTGAACGTGTTCCGGATCCGCCTCTTGGGAGCCACGGTGGTCCCCGTCGAAGCGGGTTCGCGCACGCTCCGCGACGCTGTCAATGAAGCCTTCCGGGCATGGATCACCCGTCTAGATACCACGCATTATATCATTGGATCTGCCATTGGCCCCCATCCCTTCCCGACCATGGTGCGTACCTTCCAGAGCGTGATTGGAGATGAAACGAAAGCCCAGCTGGCCGAGCTAGGCAAGAGTCCGGATGCCGTCATTGCCTGTGTCGGAGGTGGCTCCAACGCCGTTGGCATGTTCTACCCATTCTCTAAGGATCCTTCGGTCGAGCTGGTTGGTGTGGAAGCCGCCGGTGACGGCTTGGACACTGCCCGGCATTCGGCGACTTTGAGCCGCGGCTCTGTCGGCGTGCTGCACGGCGTGCGAACCTATGTCCTGCAGGACCAGCACGGTCAGATTTCCGACACCCACTCCGTCTCGGCTGGTCTCGATTACCCTGGCGTGGGTCCGGAACTCGCGGGCTGGAAGGAGAGCAATCGCGCAAGCTTCGTGACGGCCACCGATGCCCAGGCCCTAGAAGGCTTCCGACTGCTGAGCCAGCTGGAAGGCATCATCCCCGCCCTGGAGACCTCCCACGCGGTCTGGGGTGCAATCCAGACTGCCAAGAGGCTGGGACCCGGCAAGAACCTCGTCCTGTGCTTGAGTGGCCGCGGTGACAAGGACGTACAGAGCGTCGCCGATGAGCTGCCCAAGCTCGGCCCTCAGATTGGGTGGGACCTGCGGTTTTGAATGGGCTAAGAGACGCCACTAAAAGTCGGATTGGCTTAGGACCACTCGCGACGAACGTGGACGAACGGCTGGAAAAGAAGACAGAATAAAGTAACGAATAGAGAGCAGACTACAGCATATAAAACGAGTTTGACGCCATTGACATCTCCTCTTCGTAAACGATCCAGTCCCTTCAGAACCACCTTCTATTCCACCTTCGCCCACCTCTACCGGATGTGTTTAACTTGTTTGCCCTCCAGCAGCCGTGAAGTCAACTTTATGAAAATACTCATTGTCATTATTTTCCCACTTTCCTCCCAACCTCATATTGAATGGTTTCCCGCATGGAATTCCGAATGGCACGGGTTCGCCGACAAGGGCATGCAGTGGTTGACGGACCGTGTACGAAGCATCCTCTCATTCTTTTCGTGTTGCAGCCGCTTTTGATGTTCATATATTGTACTCTGGAGTTCTGACAAATTCATTCCTCTATTTATACTATCCCGACCATCGACATTCACGACGAGGAGATAGGACAACGTAGAAAATCCGCTGCAGCTTCAGAGTACAATTTTCAGCTACAATTCTCGCTGAAGACCTCAACTTGCAAGGACTGGCTGTGTTGCGCAGTGAATGACCCCCCCTGCTAGCGGCAGCCCAGTTACTTGCACCGGTTGCACGACTCGATCTGGACACAAGGCCCGAAAGAGAGTCAATGCCTCCTGATCCCGTTGAAGGTCTCCAAATTGAGGAAGAATCAGACCCCCGTTGACAAAATAACAATTGACGTAGTTTGTCGCTGGTTCGTCATATGTCAAGTTACCAAACACCTTGGGATCAGGCTCATGGACAACGTGAACCTCAAAAGACCGTCCTTTTGCGTCTGTCGTATCCCGTAGTTTAGTTAGAATCTCCTCAAAGACCTCAATCCATGCTCTCGGGGCACTAGGGTGTGGGCAGGAAAGCACCACAACACCCGGTCGAATGAAAGTGACCTCGGCATCAGCGTGGACATCTGTCACGTCAAGGCCTCTGCGGCCGGGAAACCAGACAATCTTCTCAACGCCTAGTAAACGAAAGATTTCTTCTTCAATTTCAGAACGTGACAGTCCAGTGTTTCGATTGTCGTTGAGAATGCTGCTCTCCGTGGCCAACAACGTCCCGTCTCCATCTGCGACCAACGCGCCCCCTTCTAGGCAGACCTTGGATTCAACAAGTGTGACTGGAGAAGGTGATTGATCAAACTCAATGACTCGCCTCGCAAAAGTTGCATTTTCTTCGAGCTGCGCAGGTTGCATGACTGGCCATTCGAGCCCATCGCAGGCGCGGTCGTCATCCCCGATCGCGTCTTTGCGTCCCCACTCGCTAAAGCGAAAATTGATCGCAAAACGGCCCTTCTCCTGGCTTTTTTCAAGCAGTTCAACGTAGACTGGGCCAGTATCCCGAACCCAGAGGTGATTGGTCAGGAACGGAATGATAGATATGTTGGACGTGTTGTGGGGGTATTTGGTGTTAGTCTGTTCCACGAGAGCTTGCGCTTTCGAGATATCTTCCGGTCTTGCGAATAGCCTGACGGGCTCAAACACGGATATAGCGGAGGCTAGACTAGCGATGTCGAGGCATGCACTGTCATAATATGCCGCGGCAATGGAGGAGATGGAGGGAAAACCCAAGATCGTTGCTGCGTGGCGAGAAGTTTCGCTTGGTAACCGAAATCTCGCAGCGGCTTTGGCTACATTGATTACCATTATGAAGCTTATAATTCGTGAAGATTTCAAGAATTGAGTGGAAAGATGGTGATTGTAAGAGGAGTCGATGATTTTGAGGGGATTGAAGGCCCCGGCACCTGAGACATTCTTTTATGTAAACGAGCGGACCTTAGTCCGCAACTTGTCTGGAGGCTGCAGGAGACTTTCTAGTATTACCAAATCTTATGGGGTGACTCATGGCAGCACGGCTAATTATGAAAATTTGGCTAAGCCTTATCAAATTACCTAAATGATATGCAGTCTAGGGGATTCCCTTCATTGATCGCAAAGTGTTCCAACCGCCAGGCTTGATCTCGTGATCAAAACACCCGTGTCCAAGGCAACCAGCAACTTGAGTCAGTGACGTACCTCCAAGTATCTATTCAACATAAGGTTGTAACTACTGCCACCGCTTCATTCAATTCACTTCTATCTTCTGCTAAAATCTAGGTTTCTCGGAATTCTGGGTTGGAGTAACCAGTGGGTGGAACGAGTCCCGTCTGCCGGTAAGTAGAGGCGCTGAAAGAAACGCTTCTCCCCACACTCTCTAAGTCTGCGTAATTCTTGATGTTACTTAAGCCTGAATCATCCTAATACTTTCAATAACAAGGCAAAAAGAATGAAGTCAGTTTTAGATGTCAATCCAAGGAAGGGTCATCAATCATTAGATGACAAGGATGGTGTTTTGAGTTGGCCCCAACTATTTTCTTCACATCATCCACACGCCGGCCAGTCGGTAGTACGGTGGGTGACCGACCACATGCGAATCCTGGCTGTTGTATCTCGGTGATCAGCCGTCTTTTGTCATTCGTTGGGACGATTGCCCTTGCCGCTTTACCCTTCAGCCCTTTTGGCCCCTTCACCTGAACGCCATGAAGCCCCTCTATTCTTCACTCAAACACACTGAAGACCCGCTGATATATCTGGTAAATGTCATAGCACAACGAGGATTACTCTGTGAACTCATAACAATCCTAATTTTCGTTATCATTTTCGTTACAGTAGCTACGTACAACCAAAAACCGTAAAAACTCGACCGAATTTAGTACCAAGAAGGCATGTAAAACCAGGTGGGTGCGGGGTGTGCTAGAAATGAAAGCCAACTGCACTCTAGAAGATATCAAGTATGAAGCTCATTTATAGCTTCCCTCTTTGGGCCTTCTGAGAACTTGGTCGTGTCTCAACCGATAATTCGTTCCACCAAGGGTATGTCTGCGGCGCATCCTTTGATAATGCATCGGCGAATTCAGGCTGACGTTTCTCAAAGAAGGATTTTTTGAATTCAAGATGGTCCCTAGGTAAGTCAGCATCATCATGACAAAATAAGACTACATTTTACTCGAAATTTACCTTCCACCAAACATATTGTATAGCAGAGGGCTATCGATGAGATGTGCGCCTTCTGCAGAGCCAGGGTTCCGCCAAATGAGCTGCCGATTCAGATGAATTGCCATAGTACTAACGTTGGATATAATATCCTGCGCAAGTTCAAGGGCACGGGGAAGAACGTCCTTAGGTTCGGGCAGAAGCTCTGCGAAGATGCCGTGAAGGGTCGGTGAATGTGCGGGATATCGTTTTCCAGTTGCCAGCAAATACGTAGCGTTGCTATATCCAACCATACGCGGGAGGAAAAAGGAGCTAGCCGACTCCATTGTAAGGCCAATCCTTGAAAATGGGAATCCGAATTCTGAATTGCGCGGCGCAATACTGTGTTTTGGTTGATATTTAAAACCAAATGGATAGAGACAGACACTGACCGAATAGTCGCCGCTAGAGTTGATGTCATGCCAATGCCAACAGACAGGCCATTATATGCCACTATAATGGGCTTGCTACAATTGAACATGGAAAGCGCGAGTGTGCCTCCCGGATCGCGCATCTCAGTAGGGCGGACTTTGTTTTTCTCCTGGCTGTGGTCTCCGTTTAGGTCGATTCCGGCGCTAAATGCCCTGCCTGCGCCTGTCAAAATGACGACCTTGACCCGATCATCTACATCTACAGTCGAAAAGAAAGCAATGAGAGAGTCTATCATGCCTGGTGTAAAAGCATTTAGTTTGTCGGGTCGATTCAGAGTTAAAACCTGGATAGTTGTAACTCCACATGCCGAGTCGGGGAAATTGGAAATGCGGATAGGGCTGTCCAGAGCAGTCACATATGTATCGGGAATACCGATTGTTTGAGTATCGCGAACCATCCTGAGATTATGGCTTATTGTTTCCAGTCACCGGAAGGATTGTAAGATTTCCTGGACGTATAGAACAAGGGCACTTCGGATAACTTATGTACATTAGGTCTTCGGTCTAGAGACTACCTCGCTATCTATGGCTAAGATCCAACGTAATCAAGGAATTGACCGCGGGCCTCGGGAAAAAAACAGTCAAGTTAATTTACTTTTAGTTCTGTTCATACTACCAAAACCGATCAGGTCATCGTGTGAGCTGTCAGGAGAGCAAAATCCAATATATTTGATTAATGAACAGTCGGAGCCGAGGTACAGCAAATGACGTCATCGGGCTAAACATGCAAGGCCAGAGAAAACCCAGCAGCACTATAATAGAAAGATTAAAAATTCATATGGTGTACGAGGGCGTATATCTCGAATGAGGATTTCTAATCTGGCGCCTGTACAGAGCTTAAAATAAGGAGGTACAGTGGCAGTTCAAAGTTTTGAATTTGAAGACCAGAGTCATTCAGATTCCGTGTCAAAATTTTTCTTTAATAGGAAAACATTTTTACATTATCTTGATATATCTCAGGCAACCCTTCTGGGTCTATATTTCAACTGATGTGATAGCTTTCAAGTCTTGTAGGGGTTTCGATTCCGTGAAACGTCACTTTGGATGTCTATGGAAGAGTCAAAATGTTTCTTCCTAATTCAATACCGTCAAAGAACTTGAAGCATTATATCTCATTTCCTTCACTTTAGGGGAATTTGTCCTAGGATGCCACCTGGGTCGATACTTTTCTCTCAAAATTCCCTCCGTGGTAAACATCAAATTGCCCGCAATCCAACTCGACTAGTTGTTTTGGCTTTCCAGCCTGCTTGAAGAATGCAACTTGTTGTTGCGCGTCGATGAGAGAATCTTGAAGTCCAACGACCATAAATAATGGCTTTGGCGAGATTTTAGCTATTCGCGAAATCTTTGCCTTTACTAAACTATATAAAAGCGCCTTTTACTAGGCTACCCTATATCCTAGTCGGTCTCTAGGTGAAGAATGTTTAGAAGGGTGAACTACCGCCTAAAGCCGCCTAAAGCAGCCTGAAGTAGGCCCAGACAAAGCAGCGGTCGCCTAGCACGGAACTACGAGCGCTAGGTAAGGTCGGCCATACTTTTGGCTGTTGTATGTCGAGTTTTCACTCTTTTATTGTTTTTTTCCAAGGGAGAGTGCCCTTGCCACTTTACTGTCAACCCCTTCGGGCCGCCTTAGCCCCCTTCACCAGGACCAGAACCTGATCCTGAAACAACTCTACAATTCAGTCAAACTCTCCGAGCATCCCTGAAGAACTAACGAGGCCTCTAAATGAAACATTTCCATCGTGGTTTGTAAATCTAGCTCGGTCCCCACTGTTGCCTTTCTCAAGGGGGAAAAATAGTATTTCTGAGAATAGCAGACAACGGGAGAGCAAAATATAGTAGTTCACTTAGAAAATTCCCCACTAGAATGTCCAAAATCGCCTTGATTAATACAATATTTCTTGTTCAGCAGACATCTATGCTTTAGACTTATTATGACCAACCTATCTTCTAGTCGAGCAGCCTTAGATTTTTCAATATCTGGATGTTGCAACGAGCCCTTATGATCAGGGTTTCCGAAATCGCTCACCTATCATGATGTTGATTAGGGAGATGGCCAATAAATGCGATTGGACTCGCTCGAACAAAAGATTATCGCGATTTTATTGCAGCTTGCCGTGGCAGCTTATTAATCCCATTAGATCACAAAATGGCCCTGTACCAATGATATGGCCTGGTCAAGATGCGTGTGACATCAGCATAATACGAGGTGACTCAAAACCTGAACATAAGTATTTACTCTGTCGCTTGCATACTCTCTACGCGAATTTCGTCTTGATCTCTGTCTAAGACTCCAAACCAAATCGAGATCTCACCATGCAAGTTACAATTGTACCAGCAAGCACGAAGACAGGTGAAGCGGCTATTAGGTCTCTACTCAGCAAGCCTGTGCAGGTTCGCGGGATCTACAGAGATCTTTCCAAGGTCCCAGCTGCATTTTCTGCCGAGGCCAAATTCTCTGCAGTAGAGGGCAATGCATCAGAAAAGGGTGCGCTTGATCTGACGGGGTCTGATGCTGTTCTTGCCATTATACCCCCTGTCTTCGATGGTCGGGATCTGCTCGAACATGCGGAGACGATCTCTTCCAATATCAAAACGGCAATCGAGCTAGCTGGCAATGTCAAGAGACTTGTTCTACTCAGTAGCGTCGGGGCTGACTTTAGCGAGGGTGTTGTACGTATATGACCTCGGATCATCTTATGATATTGCTACTTACGAAGATAGGGCGAGATCAAAACAAATAATAAAGCGGAAGAAGTACTGCGGCAAGCGAGAGTTGAAAGCATTGTATTTGTGCGATGTGCATATTTCATGGAGAATTGGACTATGAACCTCGCTACCCTTAAGGGGCCAGATCCATTCTTCTTTTCGTCGATTACGCCCGTGGGCTATGAGATTCCGATGGTCTCCATCTTGGACATTGGCATTACTCTTGCCGAACAGCTAACTGACGAAGCGATTCTCGCAGAGAAACCATATATTTTTGAATTGCATGGTCCCCAAAATTATAGTGCACTTGACGTGCGGGCGGCATTGACACGGGTACTCGGAAAAGAGGTTGAAGTGCGACCAGTGGAAAAGGACCATTTGAGAAAGTTCTATGCACAGATTTTCCCTCCCACAATTCTCGATCATTGGGTCGAATTGGCGACGAGTATCCTCCCAGATGGCAAACTTGGTACAGAGTATATGCTCCACCCGCGTGGCCCTGTTCTTCATGGGCGCACAGATCTCGAAACGGCCATCAAGGCGAGCTGCGAGGCATAAAACTGATGTTCTAAGTCGATTTCTCGATTACGAGCAAAGCTATTTCGTCTAATTACACAAGGTCAAATGCATTCTCGTACCTCGTCCACAATCTCACAAGTCGTTCAGAACAGATAGCATAGCGGGGCCAGCAGGAGGTTCATTGAAATCTCTTACCTTAGCCCTTTCCAATCTCAGCTTCATAATTTTCATCAGACATATTTTCTGCCGGGTAAACTCACAAAACCAGAAGCTTAAATTGTCGACCAAATTAGCAATCCTCCTTAAATAGGTAACGGCTTAATTTAGATTGTTATCAAGCGATATCTAGCAAATACGACCATAGGGTGTGGAGAACAGGGCCTACCGTCCGCTCAAGCCGTGCTTAAGCCACATATAGTACGCAGTCAATTCTCAATGCGCCCCGAGCTCTAAAATGGCGTCGAATTTGATCTTAGGGTGAGAGTAGGTAATATAGGTGAGAAGTTTATAGACTGGGGTGATAGAGGTGAGAACGGAGTAAGGATTCTCACCTAGATACGGTTCTTAGCACTTTCCATTTCGCCTAACTCTATGCTATATATATATATCTAGGGCACTAGTACAATCTGCTGTTCTTTTTTCTCTGGCACTTAGAGACTCTGCCATTCGAATAAGATGCTCCCGGAAAACCTCAGAAGAAACTTGATGAAAGAGTTACTGGTGCTTTATCACGTAGCTTCAACCGTGAGTATCAGAATAAACATATACCTTAAATAACTCGCTCCGGCTACTCTAGAGAAGTATAAGGATGTATTAATAAACTAGGTACCATAAGTTATGCTATTAATATATGGGTAGTTGTGGGGGCACTACCCCAAAATTCTGGCGGCACTACCTTTCTGCCTAATTTCTGCTAAGCCCATCACGGCTGTTGATTACAATTTTAACCACCTCATATACACGGATTGTGTGGGAGAAAATGCCCGAAAGCAGATTCTATCGGTTTAAAAGTTGCTGACGAAGGGTTATGGCCATCTGCCCCCTATAGTCCGCCGTACCCGAGGTACATATTTGTGTCCCCATCATGTCCCCATGTTCTCCACATTATTTGGGTACCCTCATCCTAGTTGAAGAAATATCCGGGCACAAAAAACCGAGGACATTAATTGGAATTGAATTCAAAATCGTTCACATAAATACCAAGATGGACGATAAAGATTGATTGATTTTCATCCCACGGACAACTCCACAATGTCATTCACCATTACTACTTCCAGCGACGACGACTTCAGCCTCATCGAAGACAATAATCCAGACAAGATTTACGAGCAGTTTGATCAATTGCGCACTAAATGCCCAGTCGCACATACCTCCCAGTCCGGGGGCTTTTGGCTTCTGACACGCTATGACGATGTGAAGCGTGCTGCCTCCGACACGGATACCTTTATCTCCTCTGTGAAAGCAGTTATTCCAAGCGATCCACGAGGCATTCGCCGACCACCACTGAATACAGACCCACCAGCCCATACACCTTATCGCACTGCGCTTGATCGTACGCTCAAGCCGGCCCGGTTGAAGAGACTTGCTCCAGTACTTGAGAGACATGCTCAGCGGGAGTTTGATGCGCTACTGGAGGCCTATCATGTGGAGGATGGAGATGACGGCGATAAGCCCCAGGCTAGTCAAATCGATATTTCTGCCCAGTTTGGAGCGTCTTTTGCTGCATGGGTCGAGGTTGCGTGGTTGAATCTTGAGGGCGTGGTTGAATCTTGAGGATGAGATTGCACCTGTTCTGGCCAGCACGGCAGCCAAATGGGTGAGTGCGTGGCGTCAGCAGAACGCCGCCGAGACAAGCACGCAGTCTGCAAGGCTATACAATCTTGCAAGGGAATTGTTTGCAGATCGAAAGAAGTCAAAACGGGATCCAGAGTTGGATCCAGCATCATCACTACTGCTCGAAGTGGGGCCAGATGGAAGGCCGTTGGATGATGAGCTTCTTGTGTGAGTACTAATTATATCATACGACATATTATTTGATGGAGAAAGGTTTTCTTGAGAATGTACGCTGATAAAATGACTGCAGTGGTGCTCTACGCCAATCACTTGTAGTCGGCATGGTTGCCCCTCCGATTCTAATTGGCGATATCTGCGCTCATCTTTCCCGCGACCGAAGTCTACAAGCTCGGCTTCGAGCCGATCCAGCCCTGATACCTGCAGCTGTGGAGGAATTCATTCGTCTTTATGTGCCATATCGGGGATTCTGTCGCACTCCAAAACACGATATCAACCTCCATGGCCGTACGATAGCAACCGGGCAGCCGGTGACCATGACATATGCAGCTGCAAATCGTGATCCAGAAGTGTTTGATAACCCTAACTCCTTTATCATCGACCGGGAGAATATCAACTCACATCTTGGTTTCGGGAGGGGGAGACATCGTTGTGCGGGCATGCCTCTTGCAAGAATGTGAGTTCTTTATATTGCATAAACCGAATAGAGTGGGGAGGTACGGCTATGCTAACACCGAACAGGGCGCTGCAGATCGCGCTTCGGGTGATATTACAGCGGACAGACGATTTTGAAGTCAACGGGCCCCTTCAATACGCGGCCATGCCGGAGATGGGTATCAAAAGTTGCCCGTTGCGTGTAATTCCAGCACGTTCTTACTGACCGAGGGGAAATGTTTTCTTCGCTCTTAAATTGTTTTCTTTGGTAGACCTAGTTCCATTAACACAAGTTGTTGTCACTGGTACGACAAAATCTGCCTTGTCAGGATATCTCTTGCTCCATCCACTCCCTAAAATATTCCCCGACAATGTTTTATTGTCATTTTGATAATCAAAATCCAATAGAGAACCCGGGAGATAATTTCAACGCAATTCAGGGAGAAGGAAGGCTCGAAAGATATTTAAAAAGACATTTTAAATAGAGAGGCACTCAAAGCGTATCTAAGTAGACTTCTTCTCTACTTGCTAGCTTCATACTCATAGAGAGAATATCAACCGAACTAAGTCCAGTGTACCGTTGATATGAAAAATAACACCGGGACTACTTTGTATTATTCGAGATTACTTCGTGATCTTAAGATAAGGGTATAGACTTTTTCACTTTCGGTCTGGCCTCAAACTATACGTTCTTCAATGATCTAAGCTCGCGGATAGCGCTTATCAACTCGTCTTACAAACAGTACCGTTTCTATAGATCCAGCGATGCCAGAGACAATGAGGTTCCTTAATACTTGTCCCACGAAATGGTTCATTGCATGAGCTCAATCCAAGCCCCAACAACCTGCTCCATCTCCCGAGCGACGCTCCACTGTAATGAGATAGCGCGCAACAAGCTTCGAATAGATGTCAACTCATACGAAAGATCGCGCAGCGAGCCTTTATCAGAAACTCCGTCTCTCACGAACGTTAAGGTATCGTTGGAGGTTCTATGCGTCCGCAGAGCTTCCACTTCCTCATCCACGGTAGCAGCCTGAACGGCAGTTACCCAGTCTATCGTGGGAGGAAGAACCACTTTACCAGGGCCTGCCAAAGCAAGGGCACTATACGTGGTTGCTGCAGCAAATATAGCACCGGGAACATTGATATCATAGGCCATACCGAGCGGGAGATTTGTAGCAAGCTCTTGGATTTCAGAGGCATGTAGCAAGGCAATACGCGCACTCTTGCTTTGTGCCCAGCGTCGTGGATCTATGTCCTGTTCATCACGACTGTCGCCTCCAAAGATTCGCTGTGGAATTCTATGCAGTGAACACATTCTGCGGCTACCTCGTGCGGTGCTACCAACCAAATCAAGACATATTGTGTGCCACTGCAGCATTGCGACTACTTGGTCTGGTGAGGAGAGGCGATGGTTTTGAAGTATCTGCTCCCGCAGCCTTATGACAGCATTGCCAATGTCTTGCTTCGATGGTACACCTACAGGTGCTGGTTTTGTTCGATTTGCGTCAGCAACAAGAGACCGGATACCCTCAAGAACAATCTTGTGGTGAAACAATGAAATTCCGTACTGCGGCCACAAGCTAGTGATAGTCATGTCATCTTGAGAAAAGAGTGCGTGGAACACGTCGCAGAATCGAAAATTGTTCGACGGTAATAAGCGGCTTTTGAGGCTCGCCTGAATCCACTCCTGGGCTGTAGCCGCGTTGAAAACCGACTCGTCACTCGGGAGAGCGAGGGGATTGGCCATGTGTCGAGCAAATGTCGGATTGCCGCTGAACTGAGACACCACGCCATCCACGATGTAAAGCCCTAGCAAAGTGCGGAGTCTGGTCTCCTGAGCAATCCAACTATACCAAGCACGCTGCATTACTTCGGAACTTGCGTCTGGAGAGGGTAGTGAAGGTTGACCTAGCCCTTCGTACATGCCGCAGTGACTAGCCCAGAAGAGCGCCAACCCATGAAAGACTTGGCTAGTGGTTCGCAGAGTCTGATTGTTTGACAACGCAGCATATATTTGACTAAGCAGCATTGTTTGAACAAGACAAACTCCATTGCATGAATCATATGGTCTTTGTTGCTGAATCATTGCGTGCCATGATGTTGCGACGGCAGTGTGAGCAAGCTGCCAGAGAGCGTCCGCCTACTCTTGTCAATTCATTTTATCTCCACTCTATTGCCGACGATGAGATCAGCTCACCTTCAAGTTCGCATCTGTAGTTCCTAAAAATAAAGCACCCAATGCAATAGCGTTCAGCAAAAGAGGCGGAGGGCAATCTCGGAAGACAAATGTCGGTTGATGGATAATGGGAAACATCGGGACTATAAATCTGAAAAACATGTGCAGACTACTATCCAGAAACCGGGAAGTGAGTCCTTCCAAGGCTGGTGGAGCTGTTACATTGCAGAACTAGCCCGGAGTTAGTTGGCCATTACATTGTCTCATTTGATGTTAATGTGTAAATACCGTCTCGTTAATCAGCCCGCTTAAAGACTGAATCGCTCGCTCTCCATCTTCTGCGGTGCTACTACAATTTGATGGTGAAATGCCTTGCTCAGCTGGAGTTGTCTCCGAATGGGTTGGAGGAATGCTAAGCGTCTGCGGCATCAGGGAAGCTGGTTGGTTCCAGATACCAGGATCAATTGCCAGGATGTTCTGTAACAGGCCCTCGGAGTCGGGCCAGAGAAGCGAAGAACAATCTTCGAGTGACAGAGTATCGTGACTTTGGTTCATGTATGAAAGGTCACCCGGCTGTTGTTGTAAAGACAGCGGCGAGATCGAGATATCTTCTGGGATATCCTGAGCTCCGAGTAGGATGGAAATCAACCCGATGGACGCGAGAATGTCGATTTAGTACATCCTGTCGAGCAAAGCATCGACCACATACCGGGCATGTGAAGGGTTTGTCACCGCTATCTGGAAATTCTGTTACTCTGTAGTTCTCCACCTTTGGAATGTATACGTACGGATTCGTTCATGTCTCTAAAATGAATCTTTAGCACAGAATTCGAATAAGTGACGCTGGTAGCTTACCTGGAGATGTTCCCGTTTTGTATACCGCCTTCCACAGACATTGCACTCCAAGTCAAGCTTTCTACGTCGACGGGGGTGCGATGGAGGCATTTCGGTATTAAGATATACACTACTAGGGGGCCAGGGACTTTTCAGGAATGTGCTCTCAATCTCCGTGCTAAGAGTACCTAGATTGGTAAGAGGTAGTGGTTCCCCAGAAATCGTTGGGGGAAATTCCGGCAACCTGGGGTCTGTCATGGAAAAGTGGAGACTAGCATTTCAGTGACCTCGGATTTGTCACGTGGAATATCAACTTGCCTGCATATTTGTATGTAAAAGTGGGTAACACCTCGACTTCGATACCGTACCCCGAATACTCGGTAACACCACACAAGGGCGGCTCAACGCGGACCTTCTTCAATTTTGGACACAGAGTTTTCCTTCTTCAATCAATCAATCATTTTCTGATGGTTCCGGTACTTCTTCGTCTTCCTAATTCATACTAGTCCATGCACCCACTGGCCTTGCTTGGACAGTGTCTTTTGCGGGGTAGCGTCTTATGGGGAACCACGCTGTCAATCTAGTTCCCCACACTATCAATCTGGTTCCCCACACTTCTAGTTCGAAGGCTTCACGGAGTTGCATAAATAGCAGAAATTGCCATTATGTTCATCTGTTTTCAGTCCAGGTTACTTTGATTTCTTCTCAGCCATGACGACTAGTTTGGCAGCAATTAACGACAAACCTTCCGTGGCCGAAGTTGAGATTGCGAAGCATGAAGGAGCTCCTGTTCGTTCTACAGTGGCTCATTATGTACCGGCTACCGAGGAAGAACAGGCCTTAGACAGAAAAGTCAACTTGAAGTTTGACCTGTGCATTATTCTCTTCCTCTCTTTGGGATTCATTGTAAGTCGTTGTCACGCGCAGCTATCCTTCTTGTGGCTTACCAACCGATTGTAGCTGTTGGGCATTGACAAAACCAATATTGGATACGTTGCGACAAGCACATTTGTTAAAGACGCAAATTTGAAGCCGAATGACATTCCAAACTCTTTGTCTTTGGTACGATTCCAATTTACATGTGCGGACTTCGGATTTGAATGTTAACACGCAATTAGTTCTCTGCTACATATGTGCCTCTCCAGCCTATATCAAGCATAATAGGTCGCCGTGTGGGAGCAAAGTGGTGGATTTCAGTTTTGATGATTGCCTGGGGAAGCATATGCATCGCACACGTTGCAGTTAGGAGCTCCTCGACCTTTTACGCGCTTCGTTTACTCCTCGGAGTTGCAGAAGCAGGTTTCACACCAACAGCGTTTTATTACATGTCAACCTTCTACCCGAAATTTTCTTTAGGTTTCCGCATGGGTATGTTCTCCGGCATGTATTCAGTGGCGGGTGCATTCGCCGGTCTTCTCGCGTACGGCCTTCTTCACTCGGAGACATCAACCCTACGAGGATGGCAGATGCTGTTTCTTGTGGAGGGTGTCATGACGGTGGCTGTAGCTTTAATTGCTCTTGCAATACTGCCGAAAGATATCTCCAAAGCTTGGTTCCTGACCGAGATGGAGAAAGGGCATGCGCTACGTCGAATGGAGAGAGATCTCCAAATGGGCTTTGATTCCGCCATCGGGGATTGCATTGACAGTGATGGCGACTTATACGCCGCTAAAGATGATCAGACAATCACTGTGAGAGATATTAAGGACGTTTTCATGGATTGGAAGAAGCTACTGGTCATTTCTTTCAATATTCTGAGTGTGCTGGTAAGATTTGGCCTCTATTCGCTTAAAATTCTTTGCTTTACTGATGAGTCCCTCAAGCCTGTCACGGCATTTACCACGTTTCTACCTCTTGTTGTTCAAGGCATGGGTTACCAAGGCGTCGAAGCCACGCTTATGTCCGCTCCCCCATTTGTTGTGGGGACAGTTGGCCTGATGGCGATTGTCTATTCATCAGACCATTTCAAGGAGCGCAGCCTTCATACTTGCTTTGGTATGGCACTTGGTCTGATTGGATGTGTGGTTATGGCAACTTCGTCAAATCCACGACTAAGATATGGCTTTGCTCATGTTTGTCTGTCTGGAGTATTTGCCGGGGGCCCTCTGATTGCGGTATGGTTGGCAGGTAACACACCAGGAAAGGTACGTACTGATCAAGGCTCTTTGGTCGAAACTTTCGCTGAAGTATTCACAGGGAGCGAGGGCAATTATCCTCGGTCTAAATGGCTGGTCGAACATTGCCGGTGTGATTGCTGGACAATTATTCAAGCACTCCTACGCGCCTTCGTATCACTACCCGCTGACCATAACAATGATCTTGGTTGGTGTCGGCATACTCGGATTCTGCGGCGTAAGAGGGCTCTATATGTTGGAAAATCGACGTAGACGCAAGGAAATCGCAGGTTGGGACGAAGCCCGATTTGCGATGGAAGCTTCAAGCACGGAAAGAAGGGGTGATCAACGTCACATGTGGATCTACAGCTATTAGTTGTTGTCAATGCAAGCATATACAGTACGAAGGCCATAAACATTCCTCTGATAATGGATTGCGAATTCCTGACGTCCCGTGTGGTAGATTATACCTACCGGGTTTAAAAAACAGGGCAGCTTGTAAGTAGCATGAATCTCGAATTAAATCATACCATTTGCGGCAGACCCTTTGAGCGGGCGAGAGCAAAGTACGCGTGTTGATTACGAGCAGGATCGTTTCCAAGGATTCTGTTATCAGTAAAATCTTGTTCGGTTCCGATGAACCTATGATTTGAAAGGTGCAATTTGGGGACGGTGACAACCCACGAATGCACACCACAGTTGGTGCCACATTGTACAGCCCTTTGTAAGAGACACTCAGTAGCGTTGACCCCACCCTGTAGCGAAGCGCCAGGGATAATATTGCTAGTGGCAATCTTGCCGTTACTGTAGTAGATGTACGAGAAGGCAAAAGCACCAATAGTCAAACCTCGGAGCTCTTTGGGAACAATGGCCGTGTTCAGTCTCGTTGCAGAGTTCAAAGACCAGGTGATGACCGTCCGTTACCCGGCAACGACCTCAGCGTTCTCCATGGGAGTTGTGTTGGGGCCATGAGAAGCAAGTCAGGAAATCCATCGCCGTTGATTCCGTCAGCGAGGATGTTCTGCGCGCCGCATGTAACACTGCTCATGGCTAAATCACGTCTGTGGATGGTGTTTGATTTGAAGAAATCATCGCCCACGTCGCAGTTGTTGTTGTCTGATCTGGAGAGTAGCGACTGTAGGTGCTTTGCGACATCTGAGTCGATTTCCATGTCTCCTGCGCTTCCACCATGTGCGACACTTGCAAGGGTCATAACCACAGCTGAAGGGCTAGACAATTGTTAACTGAGGGTTTTAGCATAGGTAAAGGTAGAGGACCCTCGCCCGCAAGCTATGTCCTGATCCGGCGGGGCAGTGACCGTCACCTCAGATCCCCCTTCAGTGACAACAACAATAGCAGTGGCTGTTTCTAGATTGAAGGCATCCTATGTGAGCCGCAGGAAGCATCAGGGACACCGGAATATCATGGTTCGAATCCAGGCGGTAGAACATTAGGAATAGTATCCCCGCAACGGCAACAGCCGCGCCTTCTAGCATGCCCACTTGGCGCTCCTCCAGGCTGCAAGTTGTTAGTACCCTATCCGAGTCTTCGAGGACGTCCATAACGGCTTGGTAACACGCTGAGTCAGGTTCTGCACACTTGTTGTCCATCGCGGAATTGGCGCTGCGAGATCGCCAACGAAGACGTAATCATCGGCACCATTGCAATAAGGGATTAAAGAGAGCAACAGCACAAGAGACGAAGCGGGCGCCATTGCTTCCAATTGATGGTACAATGAGAGTGGCTATTACTTGAATTGATGAGACATTACGCATTATATAGCCATGCCTTTCGAGAAAATCTGTGTATACCTCTCATCCGTCCGATTAACTTCAAATAAGGGTTTAGTACAAAAACGTACAATCCCTCGACGAATTAATGACTAAAATACTATTTCTCTCATAGTACAGCAAGTGACTCGGAGTATTTTACTGTGAGGAAGGTTCCAGGCTAATGGGGTCGGTCATGTGGACATCACATGTTTTTCTCTACATTTCAATACAACCTCATCCAACCATCTCCATTTATCATTCGATCCGGATATCCGGCAACCTGCCACAATGGAGCCTAACGCCTTTCACCGAGAATTTTACCTTGCGAGCTCCGTTGGCGACATGCCAAAAATCCATGAAGCAATCGCCACCGGCCGCTTAACCGTTGAAAACCTTGACGCCGCACTCAAACGAGCAACACTAATGTCACACGCTGATGCTATGGCTACCCTTTTTGACGCCGGTGCTCGCGTCTCAGCAGGGGCGACGGGCTGTCTCCACGGAAAAGACTTCCACCAGGACCCTCGGGTTGTCCGCCTCTTCCTAGACAACGGCTTGGACCCCAACACGAGGATTTCTAGCGGCGAACCTCTACTCCCGTATATTGCACCCGAATGAAAAAGAAATGAGATGTCTTAGACAACTAACTCTGCCCTGGTGGTATAGCATGATCTTTAATCCCTCGGCTGCTGCTGTGTTGCTCTCTGCCGGCGCGGACCCTAACCTCCGCGGACCAAGAGGAGTTCCTCCTCTCGGCAGCATTATCGTGAGCACCCAGGAACCAGATACCTCCATGCTCGAGCTATATCTCGATAACGGGGCGAGATTTGAATCAACACTGCTCTTCTACTCTGTCGCTCCGCGCATACAGCAGCGCGAACTGATGACCCGCTTTCTGCTTGACAGGGGCGCAGACCCGAATGTGACTTCCGACGAATGGGGCACACCTCTACACCTCGCTGCGAGGCACGGCAAAGTTGACATCCTTAAGATGCTGTTGGAGGCTGGAGCGGACCCTACTGTCCTGTCTGTTGGCAGGATGATCGGCAAAAAGACACCAGCGCAGGTGGCTGAGTACATGGGACATACCGAGACCCGCGAGGGCACACTCAGTCTCTTCCAGGGTTACTCTCGCTGAAGATCCTGTATTCTTTACAAATGAAGCAGGTTTCGCACGTAAAAAGATGTCGAGAGCACCTGTGGTCCCCAAAAACCACACCCGTCTCTTAGTCTATCAACGGAAGCGTCTTCCTCGTCGCTACCATGAGGGTCCCCTTCTGGTCGCTGGCCTTGGTGGCCATTTCAGCCTCTGCAAACTTGATCAGCACTGGTAGATATTCTCCTATTTGAACCAACTACGGGTCGTCTCTCGGTCAATATTAACAGTCTAGTAGAAACCGACCCTTACCTCGACGGGCCCGCAGACTTCCTAGCCAAACGATCAAACCTCGTCAAGCGCTCACGGTCAAAATGCGGTCCCAATCTAGCTTCAGCAGCAACGGCAGCCAACATCGTCAACCTGAGCGCGCGCAACGTCTCGCTCGGCTACATCCGCCTAGAGCGCAATGGGACCTCCCGCGCAGCACACCGAGTGAAGCGCATGGAGCTACCGAACGAGAGCATGGGCGTGCTTATCGAATACGAAATCCCAATTTCAGCGAGCCGATCGTCCCGTACGAAGAAACAGAAACGCCCGAGGACATGAGGACCGGGTTGTTTAAGAAATCAACACCCTCTGCGTCAGGGAGCAGTATAGCACTAGAGCACAGCATATTACGGGCTGCACAACTATGTATATTACCAGCCGGAAGGGCGTGATAGGCGTGTATGCTGTGCATTGGTGGGAAAATCTCTGGTTTGATGCGGACCCTGTGTGAATAGAAGACGGGCAGTCGCAGGACGAGTTGTTTCAGTCTACTGTCATTGATATGTTGACAGATGGCGGGGCATCCCACCCGAAGCTGGATGATGGTCATGAGTATATCAAGGCCTATATTGTCCGTCCCACGACGACCTGAAACGATGTGGCCGGGGGCTAGGCAGATATGCAGACCGGCGGGAGACGGTTCGGACGACGGTTGGGGAGATTATATTTTCCTTGTAGGATCGATCCCGATGGATGGATGTCACCTAGGTGGCACTGAATAATGATGATCCTAGACTTGACGCGAAAAGTTCACCCGCTGGGAAGAACATCTTTAAGTATGACCCGAGGCATAGATCAGGTGGGGAGACGAGGGCGACGGCAATGATGTGGGTTAAGAACGAGCTTACCCCGTACCATATGGATCAATGGTAGGTGCGTGAGCCAACTAGGGGGGCTGTGTGTACCTATTTCATGTTAACAGGGTAACAGACTTCGATCTGGCTGTCTGATGCCGAGCTCTAGTTAGGTGCATAAGAATACTTAAATCAAATCTTAGCTTAGATACTTCAAGTGCAGACCACATTCACTACCGCCCAGAGACGGTCTTCCACCCCGACAAAGTCTCACCCTTCGCAAGTAAGAGATATTTCCCCAAAGACCCGTACGTCATTAACCTTACTTAATATCGAATTTAAAGTCTATTGCGGAAGTCAGAGGCTCTATTATTATATATCCCATTTTCTTCAAAGTTTCTGTTACTTGCCCTTTAATCCACGGGTTGAGAGATAAAAAGATTTCGTATTCAATACCGCACTTAGGTGCTTATGCCTCTACCCTAAGAATTCAGATCTATAGTGATTTCTATTAGTTTAGCTATATAGCTCATTCATCTATTCCGATAAAATAACTAGCTAGTAGCTTGGATTCCCGGGTAAGGAAAAACATTAATATCCGCACGATGTCTGACAATAGGTATGCACTACGTACCTAGCTTAAGGCGACATTAAAGTCAGCCTCGTCGTTCATTTAGCCAGTCCTGGGTTAGGATTCAATAGGATCTACAAGGTGCCAAGAAAGCACTGTTTCAACTTGATCACGTTGAACCCATAAAGCTACATCGCGCGACGGAGGGTGAGAATCACCCGCTCTCACCCGCATTTTCACCCTGTCTATTGCGCACTCACCCCGTCTATTGCGCACTCACCCCATTCACCCCTAGGCGGGCGACGCTCATTGTCATTCATTATACTCAAATTCTTTTAATCGGTGAGTACTTAAGTCAATTCAACCATGTACTAAGCACATACGACCATAGGGTGTGGAGAACAGGGCTTCCCGTCCGCTCAGCCGTACTTAAGCCACACGCCGGCCAGTTAGTAGTATGGTGGGTGACCACATGCGAATCCTGGCTGTTGTATGTTTTTATCTATTTTTCCCTTTCACTCAACTTTTGTTGACCTGGCTTTGGTTTTGGTAGTCTTCGTCAAAGTTGAATCAAAGCCGGGTCAGGGCATCTCACTGATCGTAAGTGAGAGATGATGACCAGCTTCTATTCAGACACTGCATCCGGATTGTGGCTGCAATGGGTGAAATATTCCAACGCTCAGGTAGCAGGAGTTCCATAATATATTGATTGTTCTAGAACATATTGAGACTTAGAAGGGATCCATATGTAACATAATACCTCGTCCCTTTAGTAAGAATTGAGCGTCACGCAAAAAGATTGAATTTCGCTGAACTTTGTGGTTCGCTCGTGCCCAGAAACCATCACAATTGCGCAATAATACAAAATGGATCATACAACATGCTTCCTCCCAATTAGGCCATCACGGAATTTTAGGTCCCAGGGGAACGAGTAGAGACGCGTCTGATGAGCAACCGACCCACATATCAAGCAGCCACGACCCGGGCAACGTGGCTGGGTAGTCACGGTGGGTAAGTCGGTCCGCCCAAAGTAGCGCTATTTCCTGTTGTTCTTGGCAGCGACAAGCTGGGGTGTTACGACAGCATTAATTTCCAAATTCTTGGTGGACACCCCGCTGCATTTATGGATATACATAATTGAACAGTCGTTCTTGTCCCTACTGTTGTACCAACTATGATGAACCGCCAGCCCGGGCCAAAGTTGTTCCGTATTGCTTTCGTCATCCAGTTGAAATGGTGGATCCGATCTATCTGCGGTGCATCCTAAACGCCAGAATCGAGCCTGACCGGAGTTCGTCACTTCCGACTGCCGACCGCTAGTGACCTGGTTCTGATGGACCCCCCTAAAGCCATTCCGAGTAAGTTTAGTGCCCCCGGGCCCGATTGCTTGACTTATCTCGAGATTCCCATGAATAGCTGTACGACCTTGCGGCCTCGAGAGCTAATCTAACCACATGTTACAATTAACTAGGTAAGGCAACTTTGATACTCTACAGGTACAGATGCTAAACAATAAAAACCATGATGCCATACCATGATTCCTTGAATCGTCATGCGTACACCCTTCAAAATTGATGGCGATCCCAATTACGAGCAAGCTAAAATTGCCAAGGGACTGATGGAATAAAAATGTCTAGATATTCTTTTTTAGGCGTGCATATACTTACAATCCAGTCATAGCGATTTCTATAAAGAAGCCACTGCACATAATGTACGCAGCTGTACCATGTCTTTTCCGTACTTGAAGCGAGCGGCTTCTGCTTGACTAATTAGGACTAGATCAGGTACAATGCAACCTGGGATACAGGGCAAAGTTAGATACGATTGGTTCAAGATTGCGATTAATTTTCATTATTTCTTTCAAAAGCCAGTTATGCAGAGGGTTGCCTTTAGGTACGGACTCAGCGCACTCTGAAACACGGTCCCATTGTGGCAGTGTCGAAGCTGGCGCAAACGATGACCCAGATTTACTGGCTGTTTGTGACAGAACTCCCCACACCCCTATCTCTAGCATCACTCCGTTATTAAAAAAAATTAAGCTGCCTTAATTTGTGGGGCATTTTCTCGTAACAATGTGAGCCTTTTCCATCTTCATTTATTTGCATCAACTCTTGCTGTACTTACTACTCTGGCTGCCTCTGGTGTTTTCGCAATGTTGCCAGGCCCATGGTGCCCCAGAGGTGTCATCGGCGCTCTCTATTTTGCTGGACTGAGCAACGCCGTCAAGCTCCTTGAATCTAGCGCTCTTGTCTCATGCTCAGATACCAGTATCATCGAGACCAGCAAGTTTGAGATGACACTGACACCAGGCAATGCCAGCCTCGCCATCGAATTCGACGGTGAACTCACTTACTCCGGCAAAGTAATTATGGATGTTAGTTTGCTGGTCTACGGGTACAGCTTCTTGACTGCGCAAATGGACCCGTGCGACTATGATTTATCCGGATTTTGCCCAATGACACCAGAAAACCTAACAATGCCATCTACAACGATTACTTTGTCAGATAGTGTGATATCAACAATTCCAAGTGAGTTTGTTGGTCCTTTTGATGAGAAATTGGATTCTACGCGATTTTTGTCTATCTGTGTTCCCCAATTGACCCTCAGCATTTTGCTAGGCATCGCCTATATGGTTCCTGATCTCGATGCCATCGTCCGTGTCAATTTACTTTCCAAGTCGACAAATCAAACTCTCGCTTGTATCGAAGCCCGTATCACCAACAGTTCTACGGTCTACCAAGCGGCTATAAGCTGGACACTTGCCGTTATCACAGGACTGAGCCTTTTCGCAAGCACACTCCTCTCAATTCTCGGATATGATAATATCGCGACACAAGTTTTGTTCCGCACATTACTCTTCCTTGGTTTCATACAGAGTCAAGCCATTGCTGGCCTCGCTGCGGTGGATTATACGCCACTAATCCAGAATTGGACTCAGAATCTTCAATGGACAATGAGCATTGTACATGCGACTTTCCTGAACACCATGACGACTTGGTTCCAGCGTGCGACGGGAGGTACAGCTTCAGATCTTATTTCCGAGGCCGACGATATTTCAATCGGTCTCCTGAGACGTTCAACGGATCTCCTCGTAAAGAGAAGCGACACGACATCAGATGGAGCGGAAGTCCTGCTGCACGGAATCGTTCGCATGGGATACATCGCAGGCATTGACTCTACCAATATCTTTATGACAGGGTATCTGGTCTTTTATTTCATTACGATTTTCATGCTCTTGGCTATCATGGCCCTCAACTTTGCTTCACCTGCAATTTTGAACAAGATTTACGGTGCGAAGGCCTATGATGCCTTGAAAGCTCAAGTTGACTGGCAGACTTTCCTGGGAGAGAATGTTTGCCGGATCGCATATCTCGGTTTCCCGCAAGCCTGCGTGTTTTGCATGTGGGAATTATATCGCCGGGATTCGGCAGCTGAAGTTGTCCTCGCTATCACTTTGTGGCTCGTCATGACTATCGTCCTCGGCAATGCAACTTTTAGAGGCTTCCGCTCTTTTGGGGGCTTTCGCTATGTGCGACTGTGGAAAGATACGAACAAAATCTCAAATTGGTCGCCCTGTACTAATCAGACCTGCCAATCGAAATGGGGCTACCTGTACATTCTCTACAGAGCCGAGGCGTACTACTTCGTTGCTCCTCTACTACTCTATACAGTCTTGAAAGGCATGGTCATCGCATTCACACAGAACATTCCTTTAGCACAGGCTATTGTTCTTCTCATCATTGAGGCTGCTTTTTTGATCTCTACCGCAGTTATACGACCCTATTTCGACAAGAAATCCAACCGCTTCGCGATAACCGCCGCTGCCCTGAATTTTGTCAACGGCATCTTTATCCTGGTGTTTACAGATACCTTTAATCAGCCAGATCTCATGACTGGGATCATGTCTGTGTTGTTTTTCTTCTACAACGCAATATTTACCCTTGTCCTTCTCATATTCTTGTTGATCGGCCTTTTCTACGCTAGCCAGCTCAAGGAGCTAGCTTCGGGATGGCAGCCTCTCCCTCAAAACCGTGCCTCTGTGTATTCCACAAATCAATTGCTTCAGGCCGACAATCGAGGGTCAATCGAGCTGCTTTCCCCTCACCAGGCAGAAATGACAACTGGAGAGCTGTGGCGGTCACAGCGCCCCCACCCGCCTACAGGCAAGAATCTTGAATTAAGCGTGACAATTCCTCGGAATTCAAGCACCATGCCGTCTGAGTCACTTTGGAATGTTGATCATGGACACGATGGGATTACCTACAATGTACGGCATAGCGCCGCACCTCCTTCCCCATTTGCGCATCCGGTTGAACCAACATTGCCTAAAATTCATATTAGCTAGAGCGAATTGAGAAGAAAATAGAACTCAAATTTTTGGACTCAATCGTATCATCAATTGACTGAGGGCCCCATGCTGCAACAGAATTTGCACGAGTGCTCTTACAGGCGCAAAATTAGGGGCATGAGGGCTTGTAATAGTGACTGGAAGAAACTTATTGAAAAGTTTATCAGAAAATACAAACTTGAACTCTTCTTGCTCTTTAAGATACCATGTTGCATCGAAAATGCCGATATCAGCTGGAAAACTGCAGCCATAAGTGTCGCAATAGCATAAATCATAAATTTGAAGCTTGCGCGTAAAAATCCAATAGAACCGGATAGGATGTGGAGGAAACGGCGTAAGTTTTCATTTCCGTTACACTGAATATTCCCAAGAAGTCTAAAGATACCCCCTGGAGTCAGCGACTTTTTTGCGAAACGTGACAGACTCAATTAGTACTAACTCACTAATCGAATATCTACGAAACTTGGATGACTAGTGGAAGATGTATACTCGCTTGCAGCATATTGTATATTCTGCGAGCTTGGCTAGCCTTGCTTACTCGTTAGAGTAAAGTTATCGCGGTTTGCACACCAAAGTCTTTCTTACTTGGATTATGTGAAGAGACTAATCTCAGAAATTGTTGAGAAATGGAATTAGATTGTGTCTGGGAAATCTAGGGGGGTCTCTTGGATTGGGTGGAAGGCAAACACGTCTGTTTAGGTCGGCTCCCGTGTAAGGCTTCAAGTTACTGGGTCGCTTTACCAAGGTATCTAAAATAGGCCGCGGCCCTATCCGCTAATCCAGGCGACTAAACCCGCAATAGAAGAGCTTGCCAAAGAGGTGAGCACTACTTACGAAGCCAACGTCGATCTGACTTAATGTTCTCCATGCCCTATATTGACATACTTCGTGCAGATCTATGGTCTTCATCCTATCACCTCCCAAAAGTCTCACCCTCAAATATGACATTCTCTTCGATGCCTTCAACAGAGCCGCATAAGGTTGCTTTAGTAACGGAAATCCTGGAAATGATTTTGCTCCAGACCGATATGCAGAAATTACTTATATCAGCTCAAACGATCTGCCATAAATGGCATGATCTGATCCAGAACTCGGCCGACCTACAAGCTGCCCTGTTTTGAAGCCTATAAGATACACAATACCAAATGAGACGCCGGGTATTCGCAATCCGCTACTGGCCCAATATATCTGGCCCTGGTTTTACTGTCGAAGGAGGCGCAAAGACGCCAGATGTTAATTCTCGGGAATACCTGACTCGGTTTAACGATCGGTTTCTTTGAGAAGGGGCAAGTGGGTCACGAATGCTCTTTCAGCAACCTCCTCGCTCATGTATCAGACTTTTTGAGCAGGATAGAGAGGTAGTAAATGGTCTCGCATACACAAAATTGGTTCAAATGAAGGGCGATCACTTACGAATTGGAGACATAGTCCGAATGCGGCTTGCTAGCCAAATTCATCCTCTACTCGAAGAAGGACTACTCTGGTATGGAGTTATTCACACTGAGAGGATCATACAAGAATCTTCTTCGGTTATCAAGTATCAAGAGGAATCAAAGATGTGTGGAGAAATCCCCTTGGGCCAGGTAACGTACGCTGCCTCTCAATGTCTACAGGAATGTGATTTTGTGTTTTTTGTCTCACAATGCTCCTGCATCCGATTGTATTGGACTCCTGGGGCTGTGTATCAGTCCTTGTATGATAGCCTATATGAAAGGCTACGCGATCTTCTCGGGATGGCTGCCGTGCCTGGGCAGATTTCTGTTCCGATGCCTTCGGAGAGCGCTTCTCGAACTACTTAGACTACTACTACGGTACGATTTAGAGTCTCTAAGTAGGGAAAAGGCCTAGCCTTTAATTAATAGATTAGTAACTTAATACTAGAACGCGCTATTATATCAGATTTCACTTACTCTAACTAGCGCGGTATAGGTAATATTGATTTGTGCATTACTAGCTGCGATTAAGTTAGGAAGTGTAACCGTAAAGTTCTGATAGGAAGGCTGGCTCGACTCGTGGTGCTACGGGTCGAAAGGGCCCTGGTAAAGAATTATACCCATGACCGCGCCTGCTAGTTGACAAGCAGTAGATGCATAGGAGGAAACCCTAATTACGTAGTAAATATCATATCTAGTAGGACGTAGTGAATACCTTTGTTAGGTAGAATATTATATAATCATAAGGTGTGGGCTAGGGTAAATTTTACTACGTTACTGTATTAGTCCTATAGATCATCGCCTTTTCTTATGAGAAAGACTTTAGCAGGAAAGAGGAGCACACACATCGCCATCCACATTGGCTGTTATATGCTGCGGTTGTCGACTGGGCAAATCAGCCACTATATCTGCTCAGCATTCGATGGAAAGTATTTGTGATTATGAAATATTAGCCAGGTTTGGTATCTTTATGACGGGAAATACAAGTTTCATTAATTGATACTACTTATGATGACACGTTTTTAAAAAGTCTGCAAACAATATCTTATGATTTTTTCTCCAGCATTAGCCGATTAGTTATAAAGTTGCTAAATAACACGCAATCCCATTCACCGTCAACGTTGTCCCTAGCGACGCACGAGTTCACTTCCTCTATTAACCTTTGTTACTATACCCATCACCCCGGCATTAACCGATCATCCAAAACACTATGACAGACACCGTCGCAACGACAGTTGTTACCTTTCTAGGCTGTGGTAGCATATCCCTGGTCTCTCTAAATGATATTTTTTTATTAACCCCCCTGTTTAGGGGTCTTCGGCACGGCAATCTTACGTGGTGTTGTCTCGGCCCTCGAGAAGCAGCTAACGTATCCATATTCGAATGGGGCCGCCGCGAAATCAACTCTAAAATGTGTCTATGCCTGCGTGCGCACCCACAGTAGTGCTCAACGCATCAGATACAGCATCAGCGAGAAAGAGCACGTCAAGATAGTGGTAGGAGATAACGCCCATGCCGTCCAGGCTGCAGACGTGGTGGTCCTTTGTTGCCGCCCTGGTAATGTGGGCGTGTGTTTAGGGCCCGACCGTGTCCGCAACGCATTGAGAGGAAAGCTCTTAATTAGTGATGTGGCTGGCTTGTCAATTGCCGACCTAAGTGGCTATTGTGGCCCTGGTCATCATGGTTCCGGGGATGCGGGGGTGTACATTGTGCGCGTAATGGCGAACCTGGCGGCGATGATACAGGAATCTATCACCGTGGCGACAATGCAGGAAGAACAACCATACCGGCCGCCGCCGGCCGCTACCAACTTGGCACAATGGATCTTCGAGCAAGTTGGGCGTGTCATGTGAGTTGAGCCATCGCAATTCGATACATGCGTGACCCTGTGCAGCTCCGGGCCAGCTTTTGTCTGTACTTTCCTAGAAGGTCTGATTGATGGAGCCGTGCTGAATGGATTGGAAAAAACCACTGCCACGGAGATGGCAGCTTTGATGCTTAGAGGGACTGCAAGCTTGATCCTGGCTGGCCGCTCCACACCATCTGTCATGACCAAGCTCTGGACCTTGGTGAAGAAGAATCCCGCAAAGGAGGTAAGGAGGAAAAGACGACTGACTAGCAGAATGTCAAGACGAATGGCTGGGCTGCTTCTTCTTCTCAGTAGCTGGTTCGGATCGGCCAACAAAGACACAGCTTCAACCTTTGCCGACCAGAATTCACTCCAACAGGTACAGAGCATCTATCCGTGCAAATGCTGCAGAGAGTTTTGAATGCGATCGCGTTGTCCCGGTCTGCTCATTCTGTGCCCAGGAACAGCTTCTATGCTTCTATATCAGCCACAAAGTCTAGAAACGCACGAAGGGTATTGGCCAGAAGCCCTGCCTAGTCGGAAATACTGCTTAGTAAACCATACTGCGCACCAATTGGATATTAACAAGTCTGAACTGCTATAAAGCCCCTATCTGGCAATCTACTTAACTAACTCGTTAGTTAGTAAACGTAATCCACGGCCAAGCGGAACACCCCAACCAAAATCGCGTCTTTCGACCACTCTACCTGCTCGTACTCTCGCCGCTTTTGCTTACTGAGTAGATCTGAACACTACTCTGAGCGCCCTGATCTGATCAGTTGGTCAGGTCGGCCTCGAGTCTCTACTCGTGAATGTAAAAGATGTTGAACTTATTTTGTTTAGCTAGGAAGATAGGCAGTATCTTGTAATTTGGGCACATATCAGAATCTCATAGGAAAAGACTGATTTTTTTTTTTTATTTTTATGTTGGCATACGAGATTGTTAGGAAACTCGTTGCTTCTTCTGTCCGATGTGATAGTTGACAATCGACATTGTAGATCCGTAGCGGTCTATCAGATTATTGCTATCTGATTGGTCTGGTGTATGCATTCGTATGCACATGCTGAGTGCGGGGTATCGCACACACTATGTCAACAGTTGGTAATTGACCATCGAAAAGGGCCATATCGTCGGAGAGAATTATCGGCATCACAAAATGGACTCTTGTTATTCCAGTCACTGCACATTATATGCACGCGTCTCGGTAATTATTTGGTATGGGGTTATAGGAAGTCATATGAAATCGTGTACTTAAGGAGGGCGTTTCATCACGTTCTTGGGGGTTCCTCAAGAAATAGTTTTGCTCTGATTCCGACGTGACGAGACTCTTTCTTACCTCACTAGCTAACTTCGACAGTGCAAGTAGATAAAATCTTCACGCTTTGCTTTATAAAACAGTAATGGTCAGGTTACATCGGTTCAAAGTGGCGAATACCCTTTGACGAGGCTTTGTTGACTAGACAGGCACTCACAAATTGAAGTGTTGCCAATCTAGTCTCCATAGTGCACAATTGTGGTAGTGATTAGCTCCATTCTCGCATAGTGCTGTCCTCCATCAGACTACCATTACACCTTTATGTGACTTTCAGCTCCACGTTTATAATTACTGCAGATCGGTATTCGAAGCTCTGCCTGAATAGGTAACATATCTGCAGATCAACCCGTTCACACCGCAACTACACACGTTTTCCTTTCTCCGAAATTCACTAGCTGCATATATAGTCAGTGGATTCCTAGGGTAGGGTTTCTGACGAAGCGCTAGCGGGCCAGCTCGCTTGATCAGGTTATAGGTAGCCCTCGCCTACTTATAGCTGCAAGAAGGTCTTAGCGTATGCTTCCACCATGCAAGCAAATTTAATCCTTTCGGACTCCAACCTGAGTCATTTATCTCCTTCAATTCTTACGACGAACTCTTCTCACTAAGAACATTGAAAAATGAGTGGCTCCGATATTCGAGTGGACATAAACCTCTACAACCCCGAGGACAAGTCTTCCTCAATTTCAAGTGTTGTCCCACTAAAGGAATTCGTCATTGAGGGGAAGAAATTGTCTGATTTACGAAGGGCCTTGATCGAAAAGGGTGGTATCGATGCTAGCAAGTATGTTAGTACCCCGGAATATATGCCTTACGATTGATACGATCCTGTTACAGAGTTGGATGCTCGTTCTGCAGTTCTGCTGGAGCCCAGGTCAATGACAGCACGTCGCTCTCAGACTATTTAAATATTGTTTCGGAAGGCTCATCGGTCTGTTGCCTCTGTCGTTAAATGTTCTACATACAACTCCCTCAGGTGCTAATGCATTATCTCATAGGAGAAAGATGATGGCACGAACACTAACAAGGTCCATGCGGTATACCTGAAAACTAAATCGAGAAAAACAGACCTAACGGACGAGACCAAGGAGTTTCTCAAGAAGGAGCTGAACTTAAAACTTAGTGTATGGCGTCTACTATTCACAGAGTGCTCTGATAGCGCTTGATCGGTATCATAATACTGATTACAAACTCCCAAAAGGATAAGCCGGAGCTTTTGAAAGTATCTCTCGACCAGCTTACTAGCTCCTTTGACCGAGCCAACTGGGTCGCAAAAGCCGGAGGTCCCAGCACGTAAGTTTTGGCTAGTACTTGGTCCGGTTGCTGTGCTCGCGAGGAACAGTCTGATTTGGTGATCCCAGTAATCCTGCAGATATGTCAGAAAAGGAGTGGAACATTGTGATCCGAAACAACGCCCTTACCAGCGCTCATCGTTTGGTTTTCTCTAACGGCGGCCAAGACCTCGAAGGCAAGGAAACGCTCAAATTTCGCCGTATTGAACGTGCTCCCTACAGTGGTAAGGCACCAGAAGCTTTGTGTCCGCATTCGCTCAACATGTCCGTCTTCTAATCCTTGATCTAGCGTTCATCCTCAAGCCCAGAAAATTCCAACCCTATGAAATGTCTGATGCAGCTGTTAAGGTCGAGGTATACCTTCTAATGATCAGCTTTATACATGTGATGCTGAAATCAATCCTAGCAACAATTTCACATTCCCCGCTTTGTTGTTAATGATGACTCCTACGTTGATGCTTTTGAAACCCAGTCGTCAGTTTCGACATCCATGGCCCGCAGCTCATTTTCTTCCATCGAAGCTCAAGCCTCGGTGTATGTAAACCACCCTAATGAAACTCTATTGGACATCCTGACTCTAATTTGAGCGACAGAGGAGGAGGAGCGTTTGGGTTCAATGCTGCTGTAAGCGCAGGCTTCTCGCAGCAAGAGAGCAATGCTTTGAGTTCCAAGGCCACAGCTGACGAGAAAACTATGAATATCACATACAACGTTCGTGCAGACGACACCCTGATGTTGAAATCTGTATTACTAATATTGCGATTTCTCTAGTTTCCGAGGGTTGTGATCCATCTAGATCATCATTCTCTAGACCTATCAAATGAGTGCAAGTCGGACATTGAGAATGTAAAGGATGTCAAGACATTGATCGATTTCCATCACAAATATGGTATGTCCTATTCGCTTTGATGCGTGCAGCTGCCTAACGAGACAACGCAGGTCATTTCTTCGCAACTAGAATCGAGCTAGGCGGGCGCTTGTTTTCTTCAGAGAAGTTCACTACGCTGGGCTCAGCATCTGAAGCAGAAGCCACCAAAGCAATGAAAATCGCTGCAAACGTATCGTTTTCGTCCTCATATGTGGCCGGATCTGCCAGTTTTGGGAAGGAAAACCAGTCGAACTCAGGGGATAGCAGTTCTAATAAGAGTATGTCGAGTTCAGTCTCCTGGCAAGCTCAGGGGGGCAATACTCTACTCTGTAATAGGTGAGTGTTGCTTCTTACACTTAGAACTTGGAGCCTCATTTTAATCATTCCTCACACGCAGCCCTCCAGAATGGTGTCCTACTGTTAGCCCCTTCCAGAACTGGAGGGTCATTAAGGTATGTTGCCAGTTTCTAAGAGAAGCAGAAGAGCCGTGTATTCAAATCAACTTGTTGACTTTCCATTAAGCAAGAGGATGTAGTTTCTCTTGGTGACTTCATCAGCATGATACCAGGATACGAAGGCACGCGCAAAAAGTTTGATGAACTCGCTGTTTCAACTAAAAGAAAGGCAACAGTGAGCTTCAAGTTAAGACTGACCGACTGGCAAAGAAAGAAGCGCAATGAGCCGGAATACGTTACGTTGTATCATGCCAGTCCTTTGAGTAAGAGTCACCTCGTTGTTTCCTCGGCACTTAATATCTGCATATACAGGAGACAACCAATGATTTGCTGATACTCTCTTTAGAGAATGACTTTAAGGATCATGTGGAAGATATCAAAGAGAACGAACTCCCGACAGACCTTCAGAAAATCATAAATAATGGACACAAGGGCTGTAAAATGGACGTCGAAAGCGCCGACAATGTATTTGACATTGAGGTTGAGACCGTGCTCAACCAAGCTCCTCAGGTAAGTCAATTTAGTAATTGGCAATTTAAGAACACTGTTGTTGACCCGTTTCCTGACTATAATACCTTCCATTCCACAGATTGAATTTGGCAAACGCTACAAGCTTTTCAACCGCCGCAACGGCCGTTGGCTAAAATACCAGACTCTCAACATCCTCGGAAATGAGCACTCCATCCTCGTAGGGGGCTACGGGGGCGAAGCCACACATTTCGAGTTCAAAGACGGTGACAGATCCGGCCCCATCCGGGCTAATGACTCGCTGTCCTTGTGTGTGTACGATTCCAAAGGTGAGTACCAGGGCCTGCTGGCTCTGGCATTCGGGCCCAATATGCGGCCCCTCGGCGCGATGCGCTACTCCCCCCAGAATGAGAACCGAATTCGGTTTCTGTCGTTCCAACCGGTCGAGCAAAGGTTCGTTCCGAACGCTATGTAGATGGTGAATTTCATTATTTGCTGAGAAAGTGGACTTGCATCTTGGTCGCGGTCGCAGCATTGAGGGGTAATAGGATTGGGTTGCAGCGGCAGGATTTCCGCGGAGGATTCAACATCAGATTCAACATAAAATTGCAGATTGTATTTAAATTTCAGTTCTAGTAATCTCATTGGTCATTTAATTCAATTCAATTTCAACCGCTTTTCAGGGCTAAATCATTTTTATAGAGGGTATGTAGGAAGTGGAAAGGATGTGTTGTAGATTATGTGTGACAAACAATAGCCGCAATCGAGTTTCTGCCGGTTTAAAATTGCAGACTAGTACATTTTGGGGTTATGGCCAATCACCCCTCTATAGTCCGCCGTAGGTAGGTTGGAACTGCGGGTGGGGCTCTCCTGTTTGCAGTGATTGCACTTTGGCCACAATAGCCACGTGATTGACCACATCCAAATTCTGAGACACCGCGTTCCTATTCGGCTACTCCGTACTCTAGACTGAATGGGGCTTGTTTTATCGATTATGGCGTTTTCTGGGTGACAAGTGTTGATTGCTACGCGCTCTGTTTTCGGACTCTATTTTTGCCGCGACGCCCTATCTATGTTCTTCTTAGGGTTTGCCTCCCCACCCTCCGGCTCTAAGTATTTCCTGGTTCGGGCCCTCTATTTTAGTTCGCGAGGCTATCCTTGCGTCGATCTCCCTAGCAGGTGTGTCCTCATGACGTAACGGCGTGAATTGTTCTTCAGTTAATGCAAGCCACACTGCCGATAGGCCCCCTAGGCTTTAGAGTATTGATACTAGGCTAGAAAGGAAGGATTGAAGGTGGTGAAGAAGGTAAGATTCTGAGAGGGAGAGGAGAAGAGATCTATCAAACTCCAGTCACATGACTGGCTAACTATCTGACTATCTCACGAACATAGAGGCCCTAGTAAAGCTCTTGTGCGAGGCATTGGGTAATTAGAAAATAGTATACAACGCGACACGAATCTACGCGGCTACGCAAGGGAGGGTAGGCTATAATAGGAAAGCGGAGAGGCTGGCGGTCAAAAGGGGTGGTCTCAGACTTTTGCGGCGCCACTGTAAATGACTCATTGTAATGATACCGTAATTTGCGTCGGAAATCGGGAGAATCTTTCATGCAAAGAGAACAAACATCCTAACAATCTGGCAAGATCCCTCCCTCCATGCTACTCGCTTATTGTGCTCATTCTTCGTCACGCGCAGTCTTCGCTTACACACCTTTGACATCCAATGGAAGGCTGCAGTTGCTACGGAGAGGCTTCCGTTATTCACTACAATTTCGTTGCCGTTGTCGATCGAACGCTAGTGCCCTTAGAAAGCTGACATGGACACTTCAAGGCTTGTGGTATATAGGGATGACACAGAGCCTAGACCATGACGATTCACACTTTCAGCCTACGCGCCTGAAATATGGGAAACCGACTCGCAATACGCCCCAACTCCTGGATACTTGGGTAGTCTATGCAACACGGTCTCACTACAGTCCTTCCCCGTCTGTGCTGGAGAAAAAGCCGTACCCTGGTGCTCTAAACTGCTACGGTTGTCTGAATAGGAGGAAGGAAGAGTATACGACGAGAATCCACCCACCTATATCCACTATCGTATTAAGTGGCGAGTGACAGTCAACAACCAGGAGGTGGCAAAAGACGTAAAGAAAGACCTCGTTTTGGCCCCGAGTGCCTTTTGGCAACTGTTCTTGGAGAAGAAATCTAAAAAGGTTCTGTGAAGAAATATTGCTCGCAACCGTCGAGTGACAGCTGATGACACTGCTATTATTGTTTCAATCAACAATCGTACCCAGCGAAATCTGACTAAACGATTGGATGATACCGACATTATCTGGGCCACTATCGAGAAGCAGCTTATGATGTGGTCAGGATTGTTTTCTCGAGGTAAGGAACTCACGTTAAAGATATGTTTTAACTACGTAGACGAACGTCACTCCCCCACCGCTGGCCAGAAAGGGGAGAAAAGAGGAAAGTCCTCCGTCACGAGAAAGATGCTCGAACAGAGAGACGCACAACTCGATGCGGAGCAGGACGCTTCCGAACAAAACCCTACCTGGCGTAGCGTCTATAATCTAATGCGATGCGATTCCACAACTTGCCCCTTAGGGCCCTCCTGCTTGGTGGATCCAGCGGGGAAAAAGCACCATACATTACAGTGATTCTCGAAATCGCCTTTACCAAAATACGCTGAGAAAATCTTTCCTGGCTCCACCGTCAAGACCTTAGCGCAGATCATTCATTGAGCAGGCCGCAATAAATTGAGGGGCCATTGCAAGATGCACCCCGTATGATACTGGATCTTCCTATGTAATATTATATAATACGTATAAGGATTCTGTGGAATTGCTTGGGACCTGTCGTAGATCTGTACGAACTATATGGAGTGCCCCCTTGGAGCCGAGTAACT
Source organism: Penicillium brasilianum (assembly GCA_001048715.1). Classification (NCBI taxonomy): domain Eukaryota; kingdom Fungi; phylum Ascomycota; class Eurotiomycetes; order Eurotiales; family Aspergillaceae; genus Penicillium; species Penicillium brasilianum. The sequence goes on along the minus strand of CDHK01000003.1, from coordinate 439,585 downwards.
TCTCGATCAGCTGGGTGACTTCAATTCTCCTTCTCAGCCTGCACGATGTCGAATTCCTTTACTGTATTTCACATTGGCGACCGTTATTCAGCAAAGTCGATGTGGGTCATTTTGAGATGCTTTTCACGGTGGCTTTTTGCTTTAAAACGTAGAGAGAACATATACTAAATCCACCACCGAGAATATATCAGAATAAAAGAATAATATTCTACGGAGAGGGATAATGGACTCTTTTCTAATCCGCAATGCTGAGCGCAGTCAATCTCTCTCTGAGGCGCTGCGTCTTGCTGTGATGTGAACCTAAGGCCTTCTTATAGCTTGCGTATGGGCTTGAAACCCAACGCCTTGGTTTGGAGTGAAGTTATGAAACGAATTTATAGTGTGGTCACCACGGATCACTAGCGGTGAGATCAGCGAGTCCCTTGCAGTAAGATATGCAGAATGTAGAATCTATTGAATGTGGATCCTACCTAGTTGCTAGCGCAAAGTATAAACTAAGGCAGTGCAGAAATTATATATAGCATGAGTAGGACCCCAGAATCAGCTTAATTAACTTCGAACCCTTCTTGCCTTGATATAATTTGTATCCCTAACAGCAATTTTATAAACGTATGTTCGACTTTATGCCCCTCACCTTTCTATAGTGGTCCACTACTAAATGCACGCAGAAGTGGAACTTGAATTATGCATAAATTCTTTGTTATTACCTGGTTTATAGCCGGTTGTTCAGTGGCTATGCCCCTGAAAGATGATCTGCGGTGCCCGGCTTTTGACTCGGAGCCTAGCGTATGTGCCGTCGCTTACGTTGATTGTCACAATACAGAAGAAGTGAGTGAGAGTTCCACTGAGAATAGGAGTGTGTTTATTTAAACAAAAAGCTGACAAAAGATATCGAATGGATAGGCATGTGTAGCTCCCAAGATTTGTTGTGTAAGTTTACTCCTTCATTAATTATGAAGGAGTGCCTTGATTTCAAGCTAATATCTGTGTAATGGATAGCAAGCTAGTATCTGTGGGTTCTATGAATGTGTTGATCCTGTCCCACAGTAAACTAAAACAAAACTCATGATGGGTCGAAGCTCAGGATGTGGTCCAAGGGACACTATGGATGCCTTAGGCTTACGGATTGCGGGTTTTGTACTATGATCCGTCCTCACCCCGTACGGCCTTTGCCGGGACTACGGCGGCCGTCGTACGGGCACGGTGTTATATAAGCATAGGAGAGAAAGCGTGCTAAGTTGTAATCGACCTTATCATTAACGAACTTATCCACGTACTCAGCCCAGGTGCGGGTTTATTGCGTAGGTAGAGAGCGCTGGCGTCAGCAGGTCCCCACAAGGCAAAGGACTTCGTCTTCACTTTCAATCACATTATGGTTCTTCTTATAGCGGCGGAGTATCTTTGCCGCGGGCTCCCAGACGCGTTCGAAGGTGGTTTCATCCTCGTACCCCTACCAGTATCTTCCTTCCTTCACAAACCGATAGATCTCCGAAATGATCCTTTTTCCGACATTCACCAATCGTTAAGCCTCGCTAACCTTTTCCAGCGCTGTTAGGTAAACTTCGGCAGTAGGAAAGCTCCGGAGCCGTTCCAGTGCTGCTTCGGCGGTCATTTAGTGTTCGATAGATATCTTGATGAGAATCGTTAAGAGTTATCAAAAGCATGAAAATGTAGGCATTATTAAGTTTAAAAGACCGTTACTGTATTCGAATTAATATCCTCCTTATCTAAGACGAGTCGTGCGAATTTATCCTCGGCCAGACGGATACTCGGCTAAGTCCCTTCCTCCATCGAGAAGCAAATAATGCCAGATCTGAAACCTTCACGAAGAAAGGATTAAATCTTACAGAATAATATATCAAAGAAACGTGGCGTTACCGTCGAGATAATTCCTATAGGGTACTAGGTAGGGGACAGGGAAGCTATAAAGAACCCAAAAGAAAATATAGGAAATAAGATAATAAATAGTTAGCTATAAATATCCGATATTAAAGAAACAAAGTACTAAGGAATTAATAGAGAGTGACGTCGGGGAAACCCTATCCTTTCTCACCACACGCTATATTAACACACACGGAGTGCACTACCTCAGACAGAAAACTTGCCGTATATCGGCAAAGACTCACCGGTTATTAAAATAAGAATAGATTCTTTAAAGAACGTTATATTCGAAACTTACTAGTAAGAAGGGAGAGAAGAGGAAGAAAGGGTAGCGGGAGAGTATAGGAAAGAAAAATTAGCTAAGGCGAAAAGAAAGGGCGGGCAAAAGAGAATAAGAGTTGGCGGTCTCGGAAGTTACCAGCCTTCCCAATCAGGAAATAGAAAAGCTAATAAGATAGACCATTTCGCCAGAAACCCTCCTTTCCTTCTTCTTTCCCCCTTCCCCCTAGAGAAACACTAAACTACTTAAATTTCATTAAAATAAGCACTTTTCCATCGGTTTTTCTTAACAAAAACTCTTTTCTAACCTCCTCCTCCTCTCCGTCGACCTCTCCTTTCTCCCCTTCGCTTCTTACGATAAATTTGTAGGTAGGTAGGCTAAATGTTATGATATTTCGATGAGACTATTCACACACTGATATTGGGGCCTTAGGCATGCGTGGACCGAGGGTTCTGCCAAGGCGGTAGCCATCCGGCGGTCAGTCGGTGGCCCCTCGGCCGCGATACGCGACAGCCACGCTGCATGCAGGCCGCACCCACAGTATGTGCCATGCGTTGGCCATGCGGTGGCCTTTCGCCATGGTTTCCCCCTTACTTCGTGTTTGATTCCTGTTTGCACAAAAGATGATGTATTTAAACAGATGCTTGAGGAAGTGGGATTCATCTTCCTTAAGAAACAGTCTTTGTCTCAATCTGACTTGGTGCTTTCCTCTCCTACCTAGTTGACAGGCCATCTACCCTGTAAAGTAGATACTTCCTTAACACTAAAAGTAATAGAAATACTATCTCCGGGAGTTCTTTAGCAGTATTACCGTGCATTTTTTGAAGCTAACACCGTTATTTACACGTAGGGGATAATTCCTCGCGCCCGTGTCCCCGCTATCTAGCGCCGTAGTATATTTCCGGGGTCGTTACCCTACTTTAACGTCCTTTTCTGGCTCTATTACGGGCCGCCGCGTGCTATCACCTAGAGGGGGTTTCTACCACGAACCGACCCTTAGAACACTAGAGATATATAGCGTCGTTAATTCGTTCGGGTGATAACCTAGGATCGCTACTATTCTTTCTACCGAGACGATAACAATAAATACTAGCCTCTGCTTATCTACGAAAGGGAGGTAGTATGGATTATCCGGATACAAGAGTACACTATAGGATAGGTAGCCTTACTTCGGGACTTACTAGATACTAATCTCTAGGCGTATAATAAGCGCTTCTAGGGTGGTCTCGATCGGGTTAATATCTATAAGCGATTTATAAACGAGTATATAGCCACTATTTACTAGTTTAACGAGGACGGTAACGAGGGTAGCGAGTAGGTAATCTAACCGGTCCTCCTACTTTCTCTATAATTTTCATAAGATATAATAAAGAGAGCGTAATTAATAAGGAATATCCTCCACAAAAACGATAAAATAAGCAGAGAAATAGGTAGAGAAAACACTTATAGTCCCTCTCGGCCTAGCGGAACGGTATTTCGGTAGAAAAATAGGATAACATAGAGAAAGAGATAGCTAAAAGTGCTAAAGGGAAGGTTTAACCTCTTTATCTTCAGAGCTTCCTCCTTCAACCTCCCCTCCCCCTAAAAATCCATTAAATCTCTCTAGTCCACTGAATAAACCAAAATAAGCCTTTTAATCCTCTTTCACCGTATTCTCCTCCTATCTCTTTTCTCTCTTCTCTCTTTCCTACGAGAAAAACCTCTAGGTAGGTCGACCGAAAGTAGGACGTGGTAAGGCCGGTAGCGCTCAGCTACTTCACTTCACGTATTTCCTAAGGCTAACCTTATCTCTTTATATATGCATAGGAGCGGATTCCGCGCGCGTAGGTCCCCGAGACCTAGCGTCGTAGTATATTTTCGGGCTCGCTGCCCTACCTCGGCGTGCTTTTCACGCTTTATTATAGTCCTCCCTTCGTAGTCGTGCGCGTAGGGTTCTTTCCGCCTACCGATCCTTAGTATAGGACTAACGTATAGCAGTACCAAGTCCGCAGACCTAACGGCAGTCCTAGCTGCCAGTTCTGCAGCAGTGCGGGTCGGATCTGCCTTCCTCTAGTCGCCCGCCATAGATAGGTAGTATAGGTAGTGCAGTAGTAGCAATACATAGTCGGACGTAGTATGGTGGGTGACCACATGCGAATCCTGGCTGTTGTATGTTTTGTTTCTTGCATTGATCCTAATCATTTTTCTCATCGTAAAGAAGCTCAAGAGAAATTAGTGGGATTTAAGTAATTCTAGAGTCAACGGTGGTTGTCCCTCCATTCCTGGTTGCCTATCTTTTCCGTGCCTCGACCTGTCTGTTCCGATCAGACTGCCACAGCGCATCCCCTCGTTTAGTAGGAATAAATATCTATCATATTTATATATACTACCATTAAGCGATAGAATAGGTAAGTTTATTCTATTAAGGAGCGGAATAAACACTTTCTGACTATAGATACGCTAGTTCAAAATTGGTTAGGATTTAACATATGCCTCTTGTTCACATATAGCTTATCTGCTCAACTCATAGCCACGTTTCGATTCAGTTATATTTTATGAAACTTCCGGGGAGAAATTCCTTGCTGATAAGCTGTGTCTATCTCCTCAACAGATCGTCCAGCAGTTTCAGGAACCACAAACCACGATGCAACGAGCAAAAGCGCACTGAGGCCGGCGAACACGAATCCAGTCTTGGCACCCAGGTTACCCGCATCAGTGTTATAGATATATGGCACAATCATATGGAAAAGCCAGCTGGATACAGCCTGAACTAGGAATCCGATAGATTGGGTATGCTGGCGAAGGCGGGATGAAGCGATTTCGGGCGTCATTGTCCAGGCCATTCCAGTACAGGTGTAGATTTGCCATGGAATAAGGAGATTCCTGTGAGAAAGTCAGCGGTTTCTCTGATATAGATTGATCGATTGGAGAGAAGATGGGGAACGAATGTCTCACATCACAACAGCGATTGCCCAAAGACCAGCAACATTGTTCAAATAGGCCAGCCCCCCAACAGTCGCCATTCCTATGATATTGCCACCGACGCCGATCAACCACAAGCGGCGATGGCCTATGAAGTCGGTGAAAAGCCAGGAGACAATAATCGCCACACAAGCAAGGAAGAAACCCCCAACACCAACATCAAACGCATGGACAGCGGGGAGACCTAAAGTCAGAAGAACGTAGGTGTTTTGGTTCAAAAATGCTATACCTAAGAGCCCGGTACCAAACATGATCAAGCATACAGTGAGTGTACGCTTCAAATTCCGGGCTCGAAAGCATTCAATGAAAGATGCTTTCTGCTGGCCCTGGGTCGACGCTTCCGCCGCAAGAGTCAGCTGTAGGGATTGAAGTCGAAGTTCAATCGAATTCTGTTCACCATACAGTCGAACAAGTGCGGCACGAGTAGCATCTACTTGGCCCTGTGAAAGAAGCCATGTCGGGGATCTTGCAAGAAGTCGTATATTAGTAAATTTGGTTATGCCACAATTGTTAACTGAAGGGAAGGCATACTCCGGTATCAATAGGGCTAGGAATAGCAAGACCGCTACGGGCCATTGAATGGCAAAGACGATTTTCCAAGCCAAAGGTGCTTTGTTGAGAACCAGGGAGCGGATGATTCCAAGAGCTGTCCCTTGCATAGCGACAGTGAAAAGAACCAGACCTTGCAGTATAGGCCCACGCAGCTTGAGAGGTGCGATCTAAGAAAAAGGTCAGCCTGATCAGCCTATACCAGTATCCACCCAGCACGTTCAGAGCATGAAGCACGAGGAGAAAGGAGCAAAAACGGAGATCACACACATCGGCCGCATAAGTTGTTCCGCAAGCCATAATACCACCAATACAAACCCCGTTGAGCATCTTTCCAATCAGAAGCGCCCATCTGGTGGTAGCAGTGAATTGTACAGCCACGCCGGCACATGAAAGTAAAGCGAATGACACGATCGCATAGCGCCGCCCAATCCTCTCTGCCAAGGGTCCAATAAAAAAGGCCCCGATCGCTTGTCCAAGATTGGCCATGGCTGTCCACAATGCACTCCAGATTGACGGAGCATAAAGAGAATGTGTCACAGGTTCCACGGCTCCAAATGATAGGAGGAAGGCTGGCATAGCCATAGTAGCACTGCTTGCAACTGTATCATACCCGTAGGCCATTCCACAAAAAAAAGGAACGATGGCTAATGCATCTTCAAGTTAGCATCGACTTGATCGGTTGCAAAAGGCTAAGCGCCTAGGGCTGAAACTTTTTGCCATACCATAAAGAAAAATACGCTTATGGGCCTTGACTGCTTGCCAAGTGCTCATGGCCGCCTCACGATCCCTGAACTCTTGGATCGCAGCATCGGGTTGATCCTTGATCGGCGGAAAGGATTTTTCGTCTTCGATATGATTCACCTTGCCAAGATCATCAATCTTTGATTCGGACATCTCGCAGCGGGTAGGGTGCACCAAGAAACTGTAAGTGAACAGCGGGCAGCGGATGAAGTGACGTGAAAAGAGAGAAAGATACTTTGAGTGATAGTCGTGATACTGTCAAGTACTTTACGTATTTATAGACCACAGAAGCCGGGTTTTACCCCATGGGGGTGTAAGCTTCAGTAGGCGAAACAAGATACCCCATGGTTCACGATAAGATTTTCAATAGCCGACCACTTTCCTACTAGCAGTAATCAATCCCGAGTTTGGATCTCAAGCCGGACTTTCCGAGCCTCTAACTGGCAATATCCACTGAAGGTCGGCTCGTGACCCCGGCAGGAAGAAAAAAAAAAGGCTGGTTGAGGAAGACTCTCGAATATTTCCTTTTCATCTGTTGTTTCCATGGCTAAGTCTAGATCTTTCACACGTCTGACCTGTAGAGGAAGAGCCAAGAGACAGCGCGTCGACGAAAATCTTGAATGTCCTTGCATATGTCTTTGTGTTACCGTTATTATGTAAATCCGTAAACCCCGGTAAGTCGCTCGGCTATTCCGACGCTCCAGTCCCACTTCCTTTGGCGGGGATACCTCCTACTGACCCACCTTGGTCAATCTCCACCTCCACTTTCACCAACACGGGGTTTTGGTCCAAGGTAGGCGGGCTAGCCAAAACTTCTCGGCATATCCGGCTTTCATTGTTTCCTTATCATTAGCCGATCGAGACAGTTGCCGGCCACGCGACGGTTGCGAACTAGAAAAGGAATTGAATGAATCATTCTGCACTGATTTTGCCGCTGTCAACAGCGAAGTTTCCTCTTGACCGTTTACGGCCCTTGGATTATTGTTCCTTCGGCACAGCGAGCCCTTTCGATGCTTAAACCACGGGCAACAGCCACCCGTGAGCTTGTCTCCTTGGACGGCATCTGGAACTTTGCGCTCGGTTCTCTCGATGATCAAATAGACACATCCTGGACTCAGTCCCTCAATCCGGAATTGCAAGTTCCTGTACCTGCGAGTTATAACGATATCTTCATTGACTCGAAAATCCGCGATCATGTAGGATGGGTTTATTACCAGCGTTCTGTGAGGGTGCCCCGGGGCTGGGCAGGTGAGAAGTACTTTCTCCGGGTAGATGCAGCCACGCATCATGGCCGTGTCTTCGTGAACTCGCAACTAGTGGCTGAACACAGCGGTGGATATACTCCATTTGAGGCAGATATAAGCCATTTCGTCGCTGCGGGAGCGGAGTTTTGCCTGACAATCGCCGTCAGCAATATTCTCACCAACGCTACGATTCCACCAGGGAAAGTTGAGACCCTGGCTAATGGGAAACGCAAACAGCAATACCAGCACGACTTTTACAATTATGCTGGTCTTGCTCGATCGGTATGGCTGTATTCGGTCCCACAAGTTCATATTCAAGACGTGACAATCGTCACCAACGCCTCTCAGACGACTGGTATCGTGGATTATCAGGTTACAGCAAATAGACCGATACCCGAAAATCGATTCCACCTATCATTACTCGATGAGGATGGGCAAGTTGTAGCCCGGAGCGAAGGGTCACAAGGCCGCATGCAGGTAGAATCCGCTCATCTGTGGCAACCTGGCGCCGCCTACCTGTACCAGCTTCAAGTCGAGCTCATTCGCGGCGATGGTCATAATGAATTGCTTGATACATACACTTTGGCCACCGGAATTCGCTCTGTGGAGGTCTCTGGCATGCAGTTCCTGATCAACGGGAAACCATTTTATTTTACGGGATTTGGAAAACATGAAGACACTGCGATCCGTGGCAAGGGATATGATCCGGCATATATGGTGCATGATTTCCAGCTCATGAAGTGGCTTGGAGCAAACTCTTTCCGCACGTCACATTATCCATACGCGGAAGAGGTGCTGGAATATGCCGACCGTCACGGCATTGTGGTGATCGACGAGACGGCAGCCGTGGGGTTGAACCTGGCTATTGTTGCTGGTATTCATGGAACCAAAGCCCCTCCCACATTTTCTCCTAACACGATCAACGAGCATACCCAAGCTGCCCACGAAAATGCTCTCCGGGAGCTCATATCCAGGGACAAGAATCACCCTTGTGTCGTTCTATGGATGATTGCGAATGAACCGGCATCTGGTGAAACTGGAGCCGTGGAATACTTCGACCCCCTTGTCAAACTCACTCGAGAACTCGATCCTAGCCGACCAATTTGCTTTGCCAATATGGCTTTCAACCCTGTGAACCGAGACTTGATTACTGATATGTTTGATGTAATCTGTCTCAACCGTTACTTCGGTTGGTATAAGCACACTGGTGAGTTGGACATGGCCGAAGAAGCATTGTATGAGGAGTTATCCGGCTGGCAGGACAAATTTGGCAAACCAATGATCATCACCGAATATGGTGCGGACAGTCTGGCTGGATTACATGCCGTGAATGACGTCCCTTGGAGCGAGGAGTATCAGTCCCGCTTGTTAGAGATGTACCATCGAGTCCATGATCGTCTTGATGCTGTTGTTGGAGAACACGTTTGGAATTTTGCGGACTTTCAAACGACTTCCCAGATTTTCCGTGTCAATGGAAATAAGAAGGGTATATTCACTCGAGATCGACAACCAAAGGCCGCCGCTCGTGTCTTACGAGAGCGTTGGACAAAATCGTCCTGATGCGTACATTAACTTCAATTCTGCGACCAATAGTTCGAGGTCTGTTCGTGCAGCCCCATGCAGTTACTTCTGCCACTGCAAATCGCTCTGTGTAGATGCCTCGTCTTCTGTCGCTTGCAGAATGCTGCTAAATGCCTTTTTTCATTTGCTTCGCGCAGCTTTTTGATGATGTGATTATTTCTTGTCGGTTCCAAGAGTGCTCCTCCTTCCGGCCTGGCCTATCACATGAACGAGGTGTTTTCCCAGACATGTTTCTTCTTCCCCGGAATGCAAAAGTGGTCAATTTGTCCTTCTATGCCTGTGATCGGTTGGTCTTTTGGAATAGTCTGTAGGGCTAATGTTGGTCGAAGTTCAGCGCGAAATGGTGGCACTGAATATCTGTTTCAAGCGAGGATCCCAAATATTCGTACTCATTCTTGTGAATGGAGTTTCCCTATCATGTCATAAATACAGAATAGTTATTTAAAAAAAACTGGTTTCTTTTCTCTTCTCTTCTCATCCGAGAGAGATATTCTATGTTGCTCAACTCTGATATCGATGGTGGTATATTGAATTGCGTCATTCTCGCCTGCTCTCTCTTCGTCTCTTCATATTTTGATATATTAGCTTGTGTGCACAATCCCCTGCTGCCTGCCATCTTTATGCAGACCGTATAGCTTCCCATAATCGATCTGCCACGGTAACTTTGATTAATTTCTTAACGCTTCACTCCACGCTAGGGGGTAAGGTAGCCGTTCAGACACTATACAAATAACGTAATCCACGCCGTTCCAAAGACCCACCTCCATTAAAAATTTTCGAATCAGTATATCTAAGCAGAACACTAATAACCTCAAACTAGCGATCTTACATTGATAAATCTTATGGCCAATCCTTCCGCACCCATTACCAGTAGGCCGGGCCCTTTTGCGTGGCTGAATTGGCGGCTGTGCAAGTTGTAGGCCCTCTTTGGTCTATAGGCCACACTCGTGAGCTAGCTGGTAGTCTAAAGATTGCGCTTTTGGCATTTCTTTGCATTTGCTGCGCGTATATTGGCGTTCTCCTGTGCAAGTAAGGCAGCTTGATGTCCCGTTACGGCACGCCCTTTAACAATTTGATCTAGCTTGAATTTTGAGGGCGTAGCAAGGCTATCATCACATTCCCTTGGTTGACCAAGGTTGACAACCAAGCCAGGCATCAATCATCCAAATCGGCAATATCATTTTTTTTTCTACAGACCGAAACCCTTTCTTTACAATTCTTGAGACTTAACTTCATCTCCAAGTTATAAATAGCACGTGCTATTATGTTATTAATTTCCCAAGCCAGTGTAGTCGTTCTTATCAAATTCAACCCTCTTAGCTATCCGATTCCGCAGCGTAATATTATTTCAATTTCAAACAACGCTCTTCTATCCACAAGACTTTCAAGGTCTTCACTGGGACCAGGAAGCTTAGCGAGTAAGAAATTCGAAGCATATAAACCCTCGATTTCTTCAATCCAATTTTATTCCAGTTTCTCCACATATCCAATTCCAACTCCAAGATGGCAGCAGCGACACCCCCTTGTCCCTACGGGACACACCAAACCCGAGGGAGACTTTTACAATCTTGGATCGAGGATCCTACAGTCCCAGACTGTCATATTCAACCCTGTGATATAACGTATGAGGATCTTTTGGACTGGGCTCCGATGGACGAATCCTTTGATGAAATCGATTCCGAGGATGAGGAAGTTTCCGAGACGGTGGAAAGGCTCGATGTGGATGGCCCTTTGACCATGCATGTGGTCACGTCTGAAGATGGATCATCGTCACCAGGGGGAACATCCGGCGAGTGGAACGACTGGCGGTCCTTTGTTGCAGCTGGCTGTCTCTTCATCATGACAATGTTTCGAGCATCGGGCTATCATGCGTCAGAAATTGCTCAGGCTCTCTATGCGAGAGCATACCCTATCAACACCCTGAAGCACGTCTTTGCGATCGACGTGGCAAACAATGATACGAGAACTTTCATCAAAGATCAAATATACACGGCCAGTAACGGTCTTGAATGGCCCGCATCTAAATCTCAAAGCTTTGCGTACGGTACTGCGGAATATGAAGGCCTGTTAGGAACGAAAATTGGCTCCGTCGTGGCATATCTGATTCTTGGTGCTTTCACACGAGGAACCCGGAGCGTTTCGAAAATCAGTGTCGAAGTCTCGGCTACGGGTATCATGAGCTTGCAGTTCGATATCGAGGAAATCAAGCCTCTTCCAGAAAAGAAGCGTCGCAGATCAAGCGATGATGGTGATGGCGGTAGTGGTGAAGGGAGACCGAAAAAGCGGCGCCGATACATTGATCCAAATTATGACGGCCCAGCAAAACGTACAAGACTAGCTGTCCGTCTTCAGAAGGCTGGTTCTGCTAAAGTATGAAGGGCCTGGGGAGGGAAGCTGCCCCTCTGAAGGTGGATACAAAGGCGATGTTGGTCGATTCTTAAGGCCAGTTAGCTCCTCGCTGGTTTTCATCAATTTGCTCTTTTCTTGTTGATTTCCTTCTATGGATTATTGTTGCTATGTACTTCTAGAATTTACAGAAATGAAAGCTTCACAACATTACAAAAGTATTTAGTAGTAGGAAGCTATTGAGGGCCATCTTGAGGTAACAAAGTTGATCCATAATCTATGGGCTAGATTGTTTGTGTCCCTGAAATGCTCGAGTAAATCCGACTATACGGTTTGGTTGGGGTCATGTCTCCAATAGCAATGTACTAGGAGACGCATCAAAAGGAGGATTGCAAACAGTACTGCAAGAAGCACTGACTTAGGTATCTAGCGGAAAGAGCCATCCTCATTTCCATGTTTAACGCTTTCTACACGTCAAGAGGGTCGAAATAAAGTAGTAAAGTCGTTCAGTCCTTGTAACACGGGAACACCGGTGTGCCTTTCAAGATTCTGAAGAGGACATCGTTTCACACAAGCACCGCTTTTTGAGCCATATCTACGTCAGTACTGGGACTATAGCAGCTTGTTACGGGAGAACATTACTTTACTGGCTACTACGATCATATTCATCGTATTGATTTCTGACGGCAATGCAAGTTGGACTTTCTACAGAGCAGCTTAACAACAACAAACGCTTTATGGCTGCCTCGTACGGTTTCACTGCCTTCGCAATATTGTTCCCGTTTTGTGCGCTCGGCCTAGTGGCTATTCGAGCGGTCTGGCAAATTGTGAAAGATCTTCCTATTTTACTAGATGATAGAAGGAGAAGTTTGGAGACACTAAGGAACAATATATTGCCGGCTTGAGTGTATCCCGGGGTATAAACAAAGCTCTGTGTTACGGACGCACTCGGAGGGATATCAAAAATGGACACACGGGAGCCAACCAACTTGCACATATGTACAAGGGGCCGTCAGCCACGGATTGTGTCAGTACCTAACTGTTGACTCCCAATATACTTCCACCAGATTATATGCAGCAGTATACAGTGACCCCAGGATCGACTCTCAAGGGACTCACCATAGGAGTCTACAGGGGACTGGGTATATACGGACGTTCCTTCATCATGTATTTAGCTCTTCGTGTTCAATCCCGTATCATAATTGAAATACCAATTATTGCAATAAAGCTGCCGGTGATCGTCATTTCTACTTGACTATCGCCATCGTCACTCTGTCGACTTTACACAATCGAGTTTAAATCCAATTATTAGCCCCTCTCCTCGTCTCACACTCGCCAGTGGAGGCTACTGCCTGTTCCACTCCCTGTGAGCATTCTTATGGGTCTAAGCCCGTGTAAGACCTTTGGGGATAATACGACCGCTCAATACGCTTGATAGACGTATAGACCGAAGGACTGTGTCCACTCACTGAGCTATGGGCCAAAGTCGTTTATACCACACGCGACTCGCCGCCTGCAATGAGGCATATCGTGGGGTACACAGATCCTCTGGCTATACAGTGGAAGCGACTGTATGGCGTTGAGGCTGACAGTCATGGCCGTGAGACATATGTCAAATATATCACTTGGCTCAAGGAGACGTACCCGGTTATCATCTGGTGCTTTCTAAAGTTAAGGATGGAGGGGAGCCTTTGTGCAGGGCGCTTGGAAAGGAAGTTCGGAGAGATATTCAATTCCCGCGGATAAGGATTCGGAAGAGATCAATCACACAGCCCAATGTCATACCTAGCAGGGCTTGATGCAATGCCCGGGGAGTGATCCTGACTGGTGTGGCTGTCTCCATGGGGACCTACGTCCAGAATATAGTTCATTTTATATATTACTTGCCTGGTCGCTTTTCAAGGCTTCTCAGTGGGAATGGTGTCTATCCCGCTGAGTTAATTACCCTCTTCAATAACCCAAGGCCCCAGGACGAACGAAATTGGGCTACCCACACAGGTTCTGCAGGCACGTTGTGCTTGTGGTGGTTGTTGACGCATCCTGCTGTTACAGCTCCACACTACGTAAGGGTGCAAACAAGCAAAACATGCTTTTTCTCCGCTCTCCGATCCCCGAAACACTCTTGATCTCATACAGCTGCTTTTCACCACTGTCCACTCATTCGAAGGAATTGACTTCCGAGCTCGCATAATTTAACACCGGGCGAGATCGGTCACTTCTCAATCGCTTGCGCCACAATGGCGAGTCAGGCGGCCCCGATGGAGGAGATTATCTGGAGATCTCCCCAGCATGTGCAGATGATGGGGGGTTACCTGCACTCCAACAACAGTACGTTTGCTACTTCCCGATCTCTCATAAGCTCGTCAACAGTTATTAACTCGACTACATAGTCCTCTTTTATTTTGCCGAGTCTACATTCTTCGATCCTCAATCCAATAATGGCATTCTCGCAACCCAAGCTACCTACAACGAGTCCCTCCGGCACGTCGTTGAAACGCGCGCGACATTCGAAGGGAAATTGAAGCAGATGCAAGGATTGGAGTTCATCGTCTCCTTCGATCCTCTGGAGGCTGCAGCCCAGTCTAACCCAAATCGCTTCGATTTCGAGCCCAATAACATCTGGGTCATTCGCAAGCAGGATCGGAAGAAGCGGAGTGGAATGGAGGACGAGGTGACGGTCATTTCCACTTATTTTGTGGTCGGCGACACCATCTACATGGCACCGTCTGTCGCCAGTGTGGTCGGAAACCGAATTGTAAGCTCTATACTCTATGCTACGGCATAGCGCATTGCTCCATCGCTGAATACTGACTCGCCCTTTGTTTCCAGCTGACTGCCGTCACGTCACTTTCACGACTCCTCAAAACAGCCTCGACCTTGCCTACGTTCACCCCATCCACAGGCCACACCTACCTACCACCACCAGCCCGCACCACGGAACCCGGCCAGCAGGCATCCCAGCAAAGCAAAGAAAGCACCCCGATGCCAGATGCGACTCAGTCCTCGGCCGCCGAAACACAATCTTCAGGAAAGGCTAGCCTTGGCGTCTCAACGACTGGCTCCAGCTACCAAGATACGCGAAACCTAGCCGAAGCCTTCCACTTATTCACTCAGTACGGCGAGGAATTCATGGACGAGCATCCGCTTACTGGAGAACCGGGCTCTTTCATTTTGTCCCGAGTGGGCGAGAATGACCGTGCTGCTGGCGCTGCAGTGAAGGCCACTTCCAAAGCGACCCTGGGCACGGGAATGAACACGCCCTCTGGGGTCCGAGGTCGATCGAGTACCCCACAAGTCCGAATCGATACGCCGGGGAAAGTGTCAGAGATGAGCAGCTCCCCACCTAGCTCGGGTGAGAATAAAGGAAAGAAGAAGAAGAACCGGGTTGCGAGCTGATTTGCATACTTAATGATACCCATGCTGTGTCGAGGCAAAACAAGCACAGTTATTACGTTGGCGTCTGGATGGTTTGAATTAATAGAATTTACGAAGTTCAAAACTCTACTTGTTTAAATGAAGACATAGACTTGGTGTTGACCGCGGAAGTAGATAACCACGTCGATCTAGTTTGAAGACATTGTAGATCAAGGAACTTACCCAATCCGCTCCCCGACACAGTGGCAATGTAGTAAGTACGGTGATTGACTCACAACCCCTGGAAACCAGCAAATAGAGAAAGCGCATCGAACCAACCACGGGCTACCAACTGCCTACGTGGTCGTCACTGCCTGGCTTTATCTTATCGCTGTGGGGCTCGCGTTCCAAAGATCATACCTCCGCGGCCACCAGACTTCTTTCTCTTGCCACATAGCACTACAATCTTCTCTTATTTTGGCATTTCACAAGCAACACTGTGCTCTTTATACATACCTACAGCTTGACAAGCACTTTGATTCTCGATATCATCCACCATGGCTGAGAACAAGCCCGCGGTCATCTGTGTCTTGTGAGTCATACTTTCCCCTCACCCCGCTGATCTTGCTGTGATGGCCGGGCTGTATACTTCTTGCCCCCCCCCCCCCCTCTTGCAGCGACCTGGTGAATACCCAAGCTAACTGATCTCTCCCTACGGGGGGGAATACAGCTGCGGCTCATCGGCAGGTAAAGACCCAGTCCACCTTGAAGCAGCCCGAGCGCTGGCCTACGAGTTCCACAAACACAATGTCCAACTGGTCTACGGCGGTGGCACTACAGGACTAATGGGCGAGATTGCCAAGACTCTCGTCTCCCTCTCCGGCCCCAAGGCCGTTCACGGCGTTATCCCCAGAGCCCTGGTAAAAGTAGCGGGCAAGAGCTCTGAGAATGGCAGCGCCACTCCCGACGAGACCGGTGGCAAGGCTGCGGAGCGAGTACTCGCGCAGGCGGAAGAGGGTGAAGATATCCCCGAGTCGGAATACGGAGTTACTACGATCGTACATGATATGCACACGCGCAAGCGGTTGATGGCTACAATGGTGTTGGAGGGTGGACCCGGGTCCGGCTTTGTTTCTTTGGCCGGTGGCTTTGGTACGATTGAGGAGGTTATGGAGATGACCACCTGGAACCAGTTGGGGATTCACCGCGTTGGCGTGGTATTGTTGAATATTAATGGGTACTGGGATGGTTTGCTTGCTTGGGTGCGTAATGCCGTTCAGCAAGGATTCATCACTGGAGAGAATGGGTCGATCCTGGCCGAGGCGCAAACCGTCGAGGAGGTTGTGCCTAAGTTGTTGGAGTACCAGTGCAGTTGTGATCGGATGCAGTTGAACTGGGGCGAGGAATAATCGGCTTGCAATTGATATTGAATCATCGCGGATGGAGTACGGGGCTTTCTTTGAAATTTCTGTTTGGTGATGTTCCTGCTGGTCTTGGTTTAGAGATATCCAGATAAACCGGCAGATCATAGAATCCACGGACTTGAATCAACAAAGCATAGTCAATGCCCGTCAGGCATGACATAGAAAGCAGAAAGTAGAGAAGAGGATAGAGAAGGAAAATCACGGCATAAAGCATTTCATGTCTATGCGGAATCATTAAGAATCAGAGAAATTATGAATCCACCTCCATCGACTCGTCCTCCGCAGTACCAGATGCTTCGGACCGCTCGAGAGCCTCCAAAAGCGGCACGGTCTCCTGGCCTTCGTACAGCTTGAAGCTCTCGATGCGACCCTTGGAGCCTTCGGGGGCCAACCCAACCACACCAACAGAAGTATTATCCACCGTAAGCTCCTTATCCTGCGAAAGCGTCTCCTTAAGCGCCCGCAGGCCATGGTTGATCAGCTGGTCACGGCTGCAATCCGCAAACTTATCGAGGTTACGCTCAAGGTATGTGCGCGCCATCTGAGAGCGAGCACCAATAGCGCAAGCCACCATCTCGTGAATCAGACCCGAGGGCTGGAATTCGAACAAGTGCGGGCCGGAGTCGTCGACACCGGCCACAAGCAGGCCCACGCCGTAGGGCCGCTTGCCGTAGTGCTGGGTGTTGGTTTGCGCGCGATCACCAATCTGCGTGACAATGCGTTCCACCGGGATTGGTCGGCCGTAGGTCATCTTGGAACCGAGCGATTGCTGCTTCATGAAGTTGGAAAGGACGCGGGCGTCGGAGGCCAGGCCAGCGATGGCAATGGCCATGTGCGAGTCGATCTCGATGATCTTCTTCTGATAGGAGGAGAGTTCTTCGGCATTACGCTGTTGTTGAGAGTTGGGGGGTTAGGTTCAGCTTCTTGGTCTGGTATACGCCCTGATGGCTGCGATGTTTGGGTGCAATCGAACCTTGAGTCCGACCAGGACGGCATGTGTCTTGTTCACCAATCCGACAACAACGGATCCTTGCTTCACGGCCTCCTGTGCGTACTCGACCTGGAATATCCGACCCTGTGGAGAGCTATTTTACGAGTCTCGGGTTAGTAATTTGGTTGGTTTCTCGCGGACCGGCCGGGGTAGGTCTTACAAGGTGACAGCATCGTTGTCGTAGTTGTTTCTGAACATGGCGGCTGGAGGGGATGAAACTCAAGGGGAGTGTAGAGGAATATGAGAGCCCTTTCAATTCAATAGGAAAATAGAAAGGAGGGCAATAGAATGCGCGGATGGAGCTTGGGGATGAGATGGGGACACTGGAGCCAGGCAGGTAAGGTGACGCGGTGTGAAGCATGAGCTCTTGCGGCCTGAGGCAGCAACACCCAGTGACCTCCAGGCGCCAACGTCACTCGTTCCTCGTCCATCTCCGAAGCTCACTCCTCCCCCAATCCCAGTCAATGGGGCTGCTATTCTCGAACCACCTCTGAAATACCCGTCTGAACTGCACGTTATTCCTTCCTAAACGAACCCTCTCTTGTCTCGTCGAATCGGGCAGCTTCGGCGACTCCGCAATCATGGCAGCCGGACTCAAGACCATCATCGCGCTCTCGTTTGTACGAAACCCCGCGCCTATTAGCTTGTGTCGCTTGGTTGGGATGATTTGCTGATCTGGAATAGGTGCTCGCGATTGGCTTCCTACTCGTCATTCTTTCCTCCGCTCTCTGGCACAAGTACTGGCCCCTGTTGGTCGTTGCCATCTATATCGTTGCGCCGCTCCCCAATTGGATTTGTGGACGATGTGCGAACCCGGATGATTTCATGGACAGCTCGAGTAACTCAGCCATGGACTTTGGGCGGTTCATGACTGGGTTCCTGGTTTTGACTGGTATTGGTGAGTTATGCGTTCCATTACCGCCATGTCCAGCAGACAACGTACCTCCGACACTCAATTCCAGACATCCCTGCCACTCAATAAAGCGTTGCTTGCATGATCGGGAAGGGTCTCTTGTCTTGACTGCGTGGCGGTCATCTATCATCCTGAAGTAATCTGCTGACACCACTTCTTTCAGCACTTCCCGCCGTTCTGGCTCACAGCGGAGCGATCGAGATTCCGGCTATGATCATGTCCATCTTGGGCGGTCTGTTGATTTATGGTACTATCATCAGCTTCACGATGTTTTTCCAGGAGCAGGAAGAGTTCTGATTGTCGATGACTGGATGAGAATGCGGGTTGTGCCTATAATCTGTTTTTGTTAGGCTATGGGGCTCGATGAACATCCAAATTGCCTCCATGATGACCTTTCTTTGCGCGATTAGTTTGACTTGTACGTATCCCACGATTTCATTCGGAGTGGGGGAATGATTTTCTAGCGAAGATTCGCCGCTTGCTGGCTTCAGCACGTCATTGGCTATGTTACTCTGGGTGTATTCCAACGCAGTGTATATATAGAGTATTTTATTGATTTTGCTCTCTTGCCTACTGACATAATGTGTATGGCTTTTTCGTTCTATGTACTGTGGGAATCCACTAGGGTAACAATCTGAATCCAGTGGGGTAAATTTCTAGTCATGTATGATTCAACTACTTAACTTTTGACAAAGTATTCGATGGTATCTTCTGTAGCAGATATGATGTTTCATTTCTTTTTACTTGCCATACCTGAGACTCTATTTGAGGTCACACATGTTGCGATGATTCCAACCGTTCATCCATTCAGCAGTGATCTATACTTTCACGTGACATCGCGCGTCATCTCGCGTTCCGCCGACACGAGAGTCGAATGCCAGCCGCAACCGATTAACCGCCCAATTCTCTCAGCATTGCGAAGACTGCCATGGGGAAGCAGTCCAAGTGATAGAAAGTGAAAATGAACATTTGGTCAGGGTCCATCAACTTGAACCCAGATCGCCAGCTGGAAGGTAATATCCCACGACGCGCCCCGCGACGGCATGCCCTCGACTAACCTTGATGCTAGGGATCCGCTTGGTTGACCCGACCTCCCACTGGCAATGCGACATATCAAAAACTGCCAAACTTGGGCTCCGCAGCTTTGTCAATCCTGCGTTAATTCCGCTCCATGCGCGGGCAGGCCCCAACCTCGAATTACACACCTTGAACGCGGGGACGTCCCAATGGCTCCAGAGCAAGTTGGCGAGGGCTATATGGTTGAACCAAGATGAACTGGACCTCCACCAGTCTGTACAATGTCCCGTCGGCCTGCTGGTCAGTATCGAGGGGCCCCCGGCGAGGAATACCACGATGGTCACGACGGATCTCTTGATCTACGGCGTGTTGTCGACCGCGTCGTCCTGCGCGCGCCCGCCGACCCCGCCGCACTCGTCGCCGTCCGACGTCCCCGGAAAGCCCAATCCCACTCCGGGCAAACCATATCAATTGAGAATATACGCGGTGCCACTATCTAAGTCGCTACTCACTCAGGCGCAAGCATTCCCATCTCCTCCGCCAAGCTCAGATGAAGAGCGTGCCTCCACGCAGGCCGAGTTTCTCCCGGATATTGGCTCGCCCAGTCCCAAGCGCAAACGTGTCGCAACTCTCTTTGAGGTTGCTGCACAGCACCATCGGCGCGTCCGGCAGCGCGGCGGCGAGGCCGTCTCTCAACTGATGGCCTCGTCTCGACCATCTTCCTCGTCGCAGAATCTCCAAACGCTGAGGATAAAGCGCGAGCCCGACGATGACCCGCCGAGTCTGCCAACGCTGGACCGACTGGCAGCACGCAGGTCACGATCTGTATCGATTGGAGCCGGTCTACACAGACCCGTAAGCAGACTCGGCGCACGCGGAGCTGGAACCCCAGCTCCAGTCTCAGGATCAGCTCCCGGCGCAGATCCTCAAAAACGCACCACAACACCAAACCCCTTCCTAGATCCTCCATCTCGCCGTGCATCACAGCAAATCCATCCTCCATCCCTTCTATCAACCTCAACCTCCGAAAATAACCTCGCAACACCCAGCTCCCCACCCAAAACCACAGACTCCATCATCGCCGAAAATAAAAACCTAATCACCCGCACAATCCTCACCTGCATGCGCCTTTATGGCTTCCACCGCTCCAACCCACGCTCTACATCCTCTCTCTCAAGCAAACTGAATCCCGCTGGTCCAGGATCTGCCGCAGAGGCAGAACCAGATCCCCGGAGCACAACTCCGGCACTGGAGACTCTCCGCGCGGAGACACCTGCCCCCGGAGCAGCTGCTGATGACGACGAGTTCAAGGCCATGTATCATGCAACGTACAAGGCTTCCGCGTTTGCGCTACGCAAGTATCTGAAGGATCCCGGTGCAGGAGTTGCGGGAGCTACGCCTGCGTTGCTGGAGAAGGGGAAGGCTATGACTTGTATTGATGAGTTGTTAAGGCTATTTTGTGAGGATCATTAGGTTCGGTCTGCGTCGGAGCGAGGGTATGCTATATTACGAGAATATGAGTTTGCATTTGGGTTGATGGTGTTTTGTAGGATGGGGTCGATGGCTTGTCAGGATGTTTTGCGGGATCACGTCATGGGATTTTTGAAGATTATTTTGAGTTATTTGTCAGGCGTTGGATTTTATACCCTGTTCGAGATGTCATTGCCATATCGTCATACCTTCTGCTTAGTTCAACTCTACTTCCTGTGACCAGTATCTAGTCGAGTCCAACATCTTAGCATCTGGCGAGGCCATCTCTACGGACATCTGATATCTACTCCCATGAAGTGATTGTATGAATAGTTTCATTCCACCAACGCTAAGCCCCAGCGTTCAGCCGGAGATGAGAATGCCGAGAAGCCAAACACAAGTCATCATATCAACGCATAAAATACAAAGAGCCACATCACGAGCGCAAAATAGGTATATCGAGTCCAGTCAATTCAAATCAAGCCAATCAAATCAATTCAAAGCCGGTCTGGTCTTGTCTGATTCAATCCGGTCGCAGTCAAAAAGCCGCAACTTCACAGCGCCAGGTTATAAGTGTAATCATCTTCGATGTTCTGAGAAACCCAAAGCACGATAGAGCTGCAAGATAATTAGCCACAACACCTCGAATCTCCCCGAGCCAAATCAAAGTCTCGAACAGAACGCACCTCAGCATAACAAGGCCATTAGCCACCACATTCGCGATACCAAAGTACAGCGTCTGAATAGGATAATCTTTCACAAGGTACTTGAGTACCATAACCGTCTAAAGCCCACAACCACATATATTAGCACATCAATATTCGACCCTTTTCACTCGGAACCGCTTCAAAATGGATAATCCACTGTAGGAGATAATGCACGTACCACACTCCCCGCCAAACCCCCAGCCAAAAGCGCAAATCCCAAGAACAACACGAACCGCGCCTTCCACGCAACCCCGCCCCCGCTGTAGCTAAAGCTATCGGCTTGCAGCCTGGACTTCTCGATCGAGTTGATCACCAGCATACCCAGCGCAGAGCAGATACCGGGGATCCAGTCGACAAATTTGATGTGTACGTCTGAGCCGTTGCGCGCGCTGTGGGAGAAGGATGCAACGTCGATGAGGAAGAAGAAACCTGCCGCGAACTGGATATTGTGGGGGACTGTTAGTATTTGGGCTTGTAGTGTGTACGGAGGCATGAGAGGGGGCAGGGGGAAGTCAATTGCGACGCATCATGGGGTCAGACAGGGCATTAGGGTTGCTGTGCGGGTGAGGGTACGTACCAAAGCGCCGGAGGTGTAGACTCCTGCGTTGCGAACGGCGGAGTTATTCAGCCACTCGGGCTTGGGAAACCGGAAAAGCCGGTTGCTGGAAACGTCCATGGTGCTGTATATGTCCTGGGTTTGATGGGTGTGCTTTGAGATGTGGTGAGCTTCGGATGCTGATGACGATGCGGCCTGGGGTGCGGAGAAATGTCGGGCCGGTTGGTGGTCGAGAGTGAGGAGGATGAAACACTTGACTCGATGATCGGAGAGGTATGTTTGAGTCGTGGAGTAGGATGTGAGAAACTAGCTAAGCTATCTCAGAATCAAATTGGTTTTCTTGTTTGTGTTGAATGGGTGGTTGTACTTGATTTCTCGTCGTAGGCAGTCAGAGTAACAATCGCAGGCAGCGAAGTATATTTCCGGACGCCAAGCTAGGGCTTAGGATCTACGATTGTAGGTACGCGTACTACGATTTAGGTAACTGGGTTTCTCAACCGAGGAGATTGTTTGAATATTTTTGTTGATGCATTGCATTAATTGAAATCGTTGCGTAGGGGACATGTAGTCCAGGGTATATACATATCAGATCAAATCACTTTTCTGCGAAGGTGGGGACGACCCCAGATCTTATCAGCGAGACAACACCCATGTGATTGTAAGGGTCGTCTTGAAAATAGATGACTCGTGGAAGAGGTAGAACGAGGCTCAGCATGACCATTTGAGCCCGTCTCGCTCTCCATCAATGTATGGATGGAGAAGATGCACGTCAGGTTGGAGTTTTAATTGACAGATAGTCAACCAAGCCGGACACGCTTCAATCCACCGCGTAGAGGTTATACAGCCTCTTGCGAGGTCCGTACCGAGGAAACTTCGGGTCTCATCAGACAACGCTCACGCCGACTCGACAGGGTGGGCACGGAGCTTGTCCATAATGGCATCAATGGCCTCCATATCACCGGCATCGGTCTTATCAGTCGGATATCCCTCGGGAAGGACCTTAACCAGCTCATTCATAGCAGGCTGGTAATTGCGCACGGCAGACGAAAGCGCATAGATCGATTTCTTGCGAGCAGCGGGGTTGGGGTCGCCCGTGGCCATGGAGACCAGAGTGGGAATACCATTCAAAACGACAAACTGTACGTCAAATAGAGTTAGCATTATTCAAACCCCCGGGAATCAATATCGCAAAGGGACCACTTTACATACCCTATCCTGAGCCTTCTCATTATTCTGCACCGCCGTTCCAATACACCAAGCCGCCATGCGACGCATATCCGCCTCCTCATGTTTCAGCAACTGCACCAGAGGAGTCCACAACCCCAACGGCTCGAGGTTATTCGCATTGTCGATCCCCTCGATCATTTGTTCAAAGTTGTCAAAGGCGATCATCTTGTTTTCCAAATCGGACTCGTCAGAGTGTAGTACTTCCATGGCGGCTTTCATTAAGTCTGCGTCCGAGGGACCGCCCATGAGTGCGTTGATCATGTCCGGTGTGAGGGTGCGAGAGGCTTCTTCAGCGCTGGGAGGGGCTGTCACGGTGCCGTCGGCATTTTTTTGTTCGGAGTTGGCGACGCTCCATTTGAGGAGCTTGTTCATTGTGGGATCCATGATGGAGGAAGGTGGGTAGTAGAGGATGAGTCGTGTAGAAGGAGAGGCTGCTTCTGTTGAGAAGTGTTCGTGTTTGCAGTGTCAAGGAAAGATTGTCCGATCTATGAAATCATGATAATATGAAGCTCGATGCGACTGCTTATCTAATCTGACGTTGATTCCGGACGATTCGTGCGGCGCCTAGTAGGTTCGATCATGTGATCGTGATCCCTTTCTTGATTATCATGTGACCTGCTCATTTCCCCTCCAACCACGTGACTTGCCACTCACCGTCTCGCACTGCCACGGGGGAAATGGCGGTAACCCGCTGGCACCACGATGGAACCATGTTTCTGGGAAGGGCGCTTGCGTAAGACCCGTGCAGGGAAGAGTCCCCCCTATGATAAAACCATCTTGTAGATATCTACAGCTAGACAATGGCTAGGAGGTTCAATGGCATAGTCCCGAATATTGGGACGCCTCGTATCCGCGTAGGGTTTACTTGTGGTATGCTATACGAAGAAAGTATGTGGGTATGCATGGCAATGACGGGATCCCGTAGTACGACGGTACAGTACCCGCCAAGTACCGTTCGAGAGTCGGGGCAGTGCTGTGGCCAGCGGATCTGAAAGGGTTCTATACTTAGTAGTGACCTTCCAGCCAGACAAAACATAGAGGGAACGGAGTAAATGACATCGGCTCCTCCGTCCTGGCTGGCCCTTGTTCCCCCGCCACATGAGAGACTCCTATGAAATGTCGGAGCCTGGGCTTAGAGCATAAGCTCTGGCCTAATGAGCGCTGTACGGGGTCGCCTACGTAGTCTATACGGTCTTTGACTCTCTCCAATGTATAGAATGGAAAATCGTCTCCCGTGTATGATCATCGCGGTGGATGCCACTAGGCAGATGTTCATGTCAATGAATATCCCCAAGAAACAAGGGTCTAGAGGCTCTTGACATGTTTGACGTGGAGTAGCCCCGCGAGGGTGTACGCAATGCAGATTATGTGGTGTAGGAGGCGTGCCATGGCGGGTAGGCAGAGCGATAACGAGAGAGGGAAATGGGGGGAATTGGTGTCTGCCTTGGGAAGGGAAAGGGCCATTGCATAAATAGGGTCAGATGGGGGTAGAGAAGAGAATCCTGATAAGCAGTTCATTGATCAGCGACGCTGATCAAGGTCAGAGACTAAGACTTAGACTACTCGAAGACCACAAGTGTAGAAACTCAAGAGAGTCTCGCACACACTTGGGACTCTTGTTGGAGCGGGACCCCCAATCACAAACCAGCCAAACCCATCGGGCCCCTCTCCACCTTCTTCTCCCTCTTCCCTCCTTCTCTCCCTTTCCCCCCTCAACACTCTTAACACCATCTCCATACACACCCTCGTCACCTCCCCTCCCTCCCTCTTTTCTTCTTCCCGTATCCCACTTAATCTACATCCATCTCAGTCACAATGGAAGGTATGTGATCTCCCCTTATTTTCCCTCTCCCTCCTGCGTCTTTGAATCCCGTTGTGGCCACATCAGCGCCTTGGCTCACCCCTCAGAGCTGTCTGGGGCCGGCCGAGCGAAGCTGACGTGATGACCGTTGAACTTCGATTTTGGGAAAACTTGTATGCTAATTCATCATCTCATCTATAGAGGAAGTCGCTGCTCTCGTCATTGACAATGGGTACGTGATGAAACTTGGGGGGTTGATACCCGTGAGAGCTGGTCTGGCTGTGTTTGGGTTCCTCGTCAACCGCCCTCCCGGTCGCGGTCCCGATTCGATCATCTACCCCCTATCCCACCGCCACGGCTACTGAGGAATCCCAATCGCCCGTCCAGACCACGCGCGGCATCAACCTCAAATCTATCATTTTGGCTTCGATGGAAGAATTTCTTACTGATGCGTTGTTTGTAGCTCGGGTATGTGCAAGGCCGGTTTCGCCGGTGACGATGCCCCTCGAGCTGTCTTCCGTAAGTCCCCCAAAAATCCCTCCCCCCCCTAATACAAGGTTCCGTACAATGGCAATCTTCCCCCCCCCTCCTCCTGGCAGATTATCCCCCACCAACCCTTGCGTCGGCCTTTGCGGTCAAGCTGGGGTTGGTCGGAAAATTTGTCGCCTTTTGAGTTTGGAACCGAAACATCAATTGAAAACAATAATAATAATCAATACTGACCAAGATCAATAGCCTCCATTGTCGGTCGTCCCCGTCACCATGGGTAAATGTCTCCCCTCCCCCTGAATTTCCAAATTTCCCCGGTCTCATCAGCCTCACACTACTTGATGCGCTGGTCGCAAACACGGCGAATCCCCTCTCCCAATGGACATTCCTCCAAAAAACTAACACAATGCTCCCAGTATCATGATCGGTATGGGTCAGAAGGACTCCTACGTCGGTGATGAGGCACAGTCCAAGCGTGGTATCCTTACCCTCCGCTACCCCATTGAGCACGGTGTTGTCACCAACTGGGACGACATGGAGAAGATCTGGCACCACACTTTCTACAACGAGCTCCGTGTGGCCCCCGAGGAGCACCCCATCCTCTTGACTGAGGCTCCTATCAACCCCAAGTCCAACCGTGAGAAGATGACCCAGATTGTCTTCGAGACCTTCAACGCCCCCGCCTTCTACGTCTCCATCCAGGCCGTTCTCTCCCTGTACGCCTCCGGTCGTACCACTGGTATCGTCCTTGACTCCGGTGATGGTGTTACCCACGTTGTCCCCATCTACGAGGGTTTCTCCCTCCCCCACGCCATCTCCCGTATCGACATGGCTGGTCGTGACTTGACCGACTACCTGATGAAGATCCTGGCTGAGCGCGGTTACACCTTCTCCACCACTGCCGAGCGTGAAATCGTCCGTGACATCAAGGAGAAGCTCTGCTACGTCGCTCTCGACTTCGAGCAGGAGATCCAGACCGCTTCCCAGAGCTCCAGCCTCGAGAAGTCTTATGAGCTGCCCGACGGACAGGTCATCACCATCGGTAACGAGCGCTTCCGTGCTCCCGAGGCTCTGTTCCAGCCCAACGTTCTGGGTCTCGAGTCTGGCGGTATCCACGTCACCACCTTCAACTCTATCATGAAGTGTGATGTTGATGTCCGTAAGGATCTGTACGGCAACATTGTCATGGTATGTTTTTATTTCCCTCTTGTACAGCTTCCCGTTTTGGACTTGATAACTAACTCGCCCTCTCCCTCTCTAGTCTGGTGGTACCACCATGTACCCCGGTATCTCCGACCGTATGCAGAAGGAGATCACTGCTCTTGCTCCTTCCTCCATGAAGGTCAAGATCATTGCTCCCCCCGAGCGCAAGTACTCCGTCTGGATCGGTGGTTCCATTCTCGCCTCTCTGTCCACCTTCCAGCAGATGTGGATCTCCAAGCAGGAGTACGACGAGAGCGGTCCCTCGATCGTTCACCGCAAGTGCTTCTAAGCTTCTTTCTCTCTTTGTTCGAAGCTTTGATTGTCGTCGCTCGTACTTTCCTGGTGTATCAAAAGGCAGGATGGAGGAGGCACTGGTGGATCGCAAGCGTTGTTGGACTCGCATTATCAAGCGGATAGCCTGAAAATGGAAATTCTTCGATTTTAGTGGAATAGAGTCGGTCTTTTTTTCTTCCTGATAATTTCCATTTTTTTCAAGTCTTTTTTCTGTTCCTTCATTCGCTTCTTGCGTTCTAGTGGACATGCCTCCGTGTCTTTCTTTCTTCTCCCCTATCCCCCCTTTCTAGGTATCTTTCCCACTTTTCTAGTTTCTCCGTGCAAAGTCTAGGTTATCGACGATGTGTATTCCATTCAAGATCCTGCATATCCGTAATAAAATCTCATCAACCGCTTGTCACGTAACGTGCGTCACGACCGAAAGGGATAAGGTAACTAGATGGCCAAATACGTTTAGTAGTCAGTGCGCGTGTTTGTGTTGTAAAGGGCCAGTTTTCTTCGAATCTCCCAACCTCGAGCTTGAAACTCTCTCCAACTTATAGCATTTCCAAACTGCCTGTCTTTATCTAGAGCTGACATGTTTGGATGTTGGCTCGTCATGTGGCGATACTATGAGAGATGAACATCAGACAGCCCTCCGTCATGAGACTTTTCGTATTTATATACTAGTAGAAACGCCATGACTTTACAGAAGTGGGTTATAGCACATTACTATCGCGAATGGGGTGTTGGCGTTATGCAGTAGCGATTCGAACTGAGGACCTAATGGTCAGCTTTGATTTACTTATGTTTCCGTTTCGGCTTTCTATGATACGATAGTTTCGCGAGGGACGAAGTGTGTTCCTGGAGATGAAGAACATAAATAAACCCGAAGGACGAAGAATGAAGTCACTTCTCCAGTTGAACTTCGTGCTGGTACGAAGTTCGGATCGCTGTCTCCGCTAAGCAGCGATGGAGGACAGGGTGGTAGACTCGGAGTCGGACTCGTGGATACTGAGAGGTCGGCGAAGATATAAGAGAAGGTGTTTGGAAGGACATGGGTAGAATACAACTGGGAGTACAGCACCGCGACGAGGAATATGTAATTGAGTGTTCGTAAGGTATACTTCAGTAGTAAGCGTTACTTCTCAAGGCCAAGAGGGAAAGGATCTTATCCCAGGTGTGAAATATACGGAGTGAGATAAGTGTGCGGTCAGAACAACCTAACACAAAGATTCAGAAGAGGAAAGGTGCTTGAACTAGTGTACCTAGACCTTTAGGGATTGTGGAACTGATCAGAACTAGTCAGAGAATGGAGGATGTGTTCAAAGACTCGACACTGCCGAAATACGTGCTTTTCTCCAGAGCTGGTTAGAAGTTGTAGTTGGAAATCGCCCCGTAGTGCCTGGCTATCATGGAGCCTAGTTGTTCGTGAGATGGTTGATATTATGGGCTACGAGATCCTTGTCCAGCCCAGATCTGCGCCTGCAGCTCCATGGGATGGAAGGTGATGTAGTATAGAGGAGAGCCCTTCTATGGCTGCACTACGATTTCAGTTCATCTGTTGTTGGGCAAACCTATAGAGTTGAGAAGTTTCTTTGTTTGGTCTACACGAGCTGCCATTGTGAATATCGTCATGGGTAGCTAAGGAAATGAGATTCATCCTACGATGGAATTGAAGATGGCTAAAAGGACACGAAGGAGGAGACCGATTGGGGGAAAACCGATCAAAACAACATGGGTCGAGTGTGTCACTATAGAGCACCGCAAGGCTCGACGTGCAGAATTGACATTCATGGGAGGAGCATTCATTGGGTACTTTGACATCCAGATCGAGAGAAGGAGAGCAAGCAAAAACGCGTATTTCTAGTAAAACTTTCAATTGACAGTATATAAGTGTATGTATCATTTCATCCAGAATACAGGATATTCAGCGTCATTCATTCCAGGACCATCAACAAGGCCCAATTTTGTGTCTCCAGACCAACAAAAACGTAACAAGAAAAGAAAAATGCCATAAGACCTAATATCGCAAAGAAATTTAAAACGAGGCAAAAGACTGCCCTCCTCTTCCGAGGACAGATCATGCGCTCCACGACTCCAGGCCGCTGAGCACGCAGCCCTCCTCACCCTCGGCACGGGCACGCAGCTCACCAATACGGTACACAGTCTCACCAGCAGCCTCGAAGCTCTGGCGGATCTCCGCCGCGGCAGAAGCCTCCACGGCAATGACCATGCCAACACCGCAGTTGAATGCGCGGGCCATCTCCACCGGGGAGACGTTACCGGCACGCTGCAGCCACTGGAAGACGGAAGGCTGGGCCCAAGAGCTAACGTCGACGGCGGCAGTGAGAGTCGAGGGGAGCATGCGGGGGATGTTCTCGGTGAGACCACCACCAGTGATGTGAGCCAGACCCTTGATGGCGGACGAGTGGGCCTTCAGAGCAGCCAGGATGGACTTGACGTAGATGCGGGTGGGGGTGAGCAGGGCACGGCCCAGGGAGAGCTGCTCGGTCTGACCGGGCATGGTGAAGGGGGCGGGATCGGCAAAGTCCAGGCCGGTGCGCTCAACGATCTTGCGCACGAGCGAGTAACCGTTCGAGTGCGGGCCAGACGAGCCAAGGGCCAGCAGCACGTCACCAGAGCGCATGGCGTCGGTGTGAGGCAGAATCTGGCGGGCATAGGCACCGCTCGTGTTGATGGCACCGACGGCCGCACCAACTGCGTCGTAGGTGTCGTCAATGAACAGACCGGGCATCTCGGCGGTTTCACCACCGATCAGGGCACAGCCGGCTTGCACACAGCCGTCCGCAACTCCAGCGACGAACGCAGCGGCGGTGGGGACGTCCAAGTGGCCACAAGAGTAGCAGTCAAGGAAGAAGAGGGGCTCGGCACCCTGGACAACGAGGTCGTTGACGTTCATAGCAACCAAGTCGATACCAACGGTGTCGTGGATGCCGACAGTGTGAGCAATCTTGAGCTTAGTGCCAACACCATCGATGGCACCAATCAGGGTGGGCGAGTCCGCGTGGTACTCGGGGTTGGCCGCGGCCAGAGAGAAGAGACCACCGAAGCCGCCGATGACGGCATCAGTACCGGGGCGCTTGGTGCGACCAACGGAGGCCTTGATGCGGTTGACTAACTCGTTACCGGCATCGATGGAGACACCGGCAGCGGCGTAAGTCAGCGAAGTATCGGCGGTCTGGCGGAAGGCACGGTGCGCGATATCCTTGCGGAAGAACATGTCCTCGAAATGAACGGTGGCGATACCCTCGTAGCTCTTGGACACGGCCTCCTCGAGAGTAGCGGCGGTGGCGGTGGCAGCGATCACACGGCCACCGGAGGTCTGCAGCTCATTGCCAGAAAGGGTGGTACCGGCGTGGAAGATCAGGGAGCCGGCAGGAGTAGAATCCAAGGTAATAGGCTTGCCCTTGGCATAGGAGCCGGGGTAACCGCCAGCGACGGCGACGACGGTGGTGGAGTAGTTGGGCTCGACCTTGATGGATACACCGTCCAGGTAGTGCTCGGTACAGGCGACCATGATCTGGGCCAGATCGGTGTCCTCGCTGAGCAGGGGCAGAAGGGTCTGGGTCTCGGGGTCACCACCGCGGACATTGTATTCGAGGACCTTGGGGCCGGTCTTGGTCATCATGAGACCAGTAAAGAGAATACCAACGAAGGGGAAGCCTAAATCAGATCAGAATCATGCTTTGAGGTTTGAAGTTGAGGTGGAACATACCATCTCTCCGCATGCCGTCGATGGAAGGCTGAATGATAGTGCGGTCAATCTCATCACGGACCTCCTTGGGCGCAATGCGTGTAGGGGCATAGCAGCCCATGCCGCCAGTGTTGGGGCCCTTGTCACCATCAAAGATGCGCTTGTGGTCCTGCGCGGGGGGCAGGGAGTAGATAGTGTAGCCGTCGCTGAAGGTGAGGATGCTCAGCTCGTCACCCTCCAAGTACTGCTCGATGACGACCTCGTCGCCAGCAGCGCCGAACTGATGGTCAAGCATCATCTCCTTGAGAGCCTGGTGGGCCTCCTCCTTGGTAGTAGGGATAACAACACCCTTACCAGCGGCCAGACCAGAGGCCTTGATCACAACGTTGTGAGAGACGGAATCGAGGTAGCGGCGGGCAGACTCATAGTCGGAGAAGTTGCCGAAGGCAGCAGTGGGAATGTTGTGGCGCTGCATGAAGTCCTTGGAGAAGGTCTTGGAGCCCTCCATGCGGGCGGCGGCCTTGGAGGGACCGAAGCACTTGATACCGACTATACGGAGTGGGGAAAAAAAGCTTCAGTATTCAGTTGTACATTGAGGGCTGAGCTTTTATCGACTTACCGGCCTGGAAGTATCCCTGGATACCGTCGACGAGGGGGGCCTCGGGACCGGGCACAACGAGGTTCACGCCATTCTTCTGCGCGAAAGCCACGAGGCCGGGGTAATCATCACCCTTCACGTCGACATTAGTGATCTTGCTGGAACCCCTACCAGTACCGCCATTTCCGGGAGCGACATAGACGATATCGACGAGGGGCGACTGGCTCAGCCTCCAAGCATAAGCATGCTCACGGCCACCATTGCCAACAACCAGGACGCGCAATTGTTCTTGAGCCATTGTAAAAGCAGTGTCTCGAGCGACTGTGATAAAGTTAGCGATTGTGGGAGCCCACCGCGGGGTATATGCCCCTCCTCCATTTAATTGGGTTGAAGGGGTATGAAATTGACGGGCTGAAGACGGATGATGGAGGCAATGGAAGCAATTGAGAATTTGGAGGGTTCGAATATACTAACCTCGCCGAGAGAGACCTGAGAAACAACTGCAGGAAGAGTGGATGAAGATCGTAAGGTTCTCGCCGTGCTGGGTCACTTTTTTTTCTGCCGGCGGCGGTGTTTCTCCGGAGTCGGACCCGTTATGACTCTTCCCTAGACGAAGTACATCACTTACGAGATGGGGACCCATCTTAAGTCCAGCCACTTTATTTCTCTTGCAGCCTCGACAATACTTCTCAATCTGTTGTAGATAGGTGTCTTTATTGCATTAAACTTTGATTACAGCGATGTCGTATAAACCTTGCAAAATGTATTCAGATGTATTCCGGTACTTAGAACGCCCTCGTTCACCCAGGGATTTGTTCATGTAGTCGTCTGCGTGACCTCTTTCCGTCTTCAGATGGGGTTTGTCAACGCATTTTCTCAGTTGAAGTTTGATATGGATCCATTTTCCATCATATTCCATATAGGAGAGCCCTCTTCCGATATCTCGATCCGTACTTTGAACTCACGGTAAAGTATATTTTCAGCATGTGGTGCCTGAGGTGGCGATCATGAAAGCGGTGTCACGCGGCATAAAAAAACAGCTGCACGGCGCGCAAGTCAATCAATACCATCTTTTGTCCAAGTCCAAGTCCCGTCGTGTCGATTATCCCCGGGCATTGCACTTTTTTTTCTCCCCTGTTTTCTTTCAAATTAGTGGTCCGTATGTTTCGGGCCTCACTACGGTCTGTATCAGACCCCCTCCGCGACCATGTCTGCTTTTCCTGCTTAGCGCGCCGATTCGCCGCGCCGACGAATCTGCGGCGATTCCACCGCATACCTGCGCTCCGAATTCAGTCCAGCGGCGAGAATGGAGGAAGTAGCGCAGCCGTGTCGGCTGCGCCGGCGGTGCCACATTGGGAGCAGAATTCGCCCAGCAAGGTATGCAATCATTGATCACGCGGCTCGTGCATGACCGGTCAATGGGGCAAACTGACAAGATCTTCATTCAAAGATTCCTCAGCCAGCCGAGCAAGCCAATGAAGCACTTTTCGACGAATCACTACCGGATACTGTGCCATCAGATGCTGCTCACCTTCAGAGTCAACAGGCTGCGGCGAGGCGAGCGAGGCGTATAGCAAGACCACAGGACAAGCGCCGATCAAAGGAAACTGAAAAGTCAGATCATGGAGTGACCAAAGGTGGATCAGACTCTACGAGCAAACGAAAGGCTGCGATCCAGAAAGTAAACCAAATTCTCGACGAGAAGACTTCACCAAAGAAGGGACCGAGGGGACCCAAAGGCAAACTCTCCCACGTCGCAAACTTCATTAACGAGAAGCATACTGGAGTAGTTTATTCCGAGGCTGATGCACTCAAAGGTAAGATCTTCCAGAGAATGAGATGGGGGCTTTGACTGACATCTGCAAGCCTTGGATATCCCTATGGCCCCTGTGCCTAGCCTTTCATTCGGCCTCGATCGAGTCCTGTTCAAGTAAGATACCCATACATCCCTGTTTGTTTTTCTACAATCCTAACGGCGAGACTGCAGTCCTGGTGTCTACCAACTAAGGGATCCTCGTTCGCGCGTCTACAATTTCGATCCCTATCTTGGCCAGATCATGCCTGTCACGGAATTCGACTTCAACGCCCTGAAGGAATACATCACCTCATCGAAAGATGACACCCTCCGGAGTCACGCGATCAAACAAAAGAAGAAGTACAGTGGATCATCTTCCAGCATGACCTCCGTACTTTCCCAATTCCACTATCTTCTTTCTGCTTGGAGAGGTATCGACACTCGCACCTTATCACAGGGCTTCCCAGACAAGCTTCGGTCCTTTACTCGCCTCCTCCGATCGCCGGCTGCCATGTTCTTGCACTACCAGGATGGGGTGTATGCTATCGATGCGGATAAGGAATTCGACTCTGCTAATATCCTTATGAACCTCGGAAAGTCAATGGAGAAGCTCCTCACGATGCCCAAGGAGGACTTTGAACGCTACCGACGGTCAAGTGAGAACAAGATCACGTCTGAGGAAGAGCAGGCCATTCCCGAATCGTACCATTACTCCACTTACGGCGATTTCATCATGCGATCTCAGCTGGATGCCTATGATCCTCGTCTCCCCGGAACCGGCATGTTTGACCTGAAGACTCGCGCCGTCGTGTCGATCCGCATGGACGCCAAGAACTTTGAACATGGCCTTGGCTACGAGATCAAAACCCGGTTCGGCGACTTTGAGTCGTACGAACGCGAGTTCTACGACATGATCCGCGCAGCTTTCCTGAAGTACTCTCTCCAGGTCCGCATTGGCCGTATGGATGGTATCTTCGTCGCATTCCACAACGTTGAGCGCATCTTTGGATTCCAGTACGTTAGTCTGCCTGAGATGGATCAGACTCTGCACGGAACCTCGGACACCGCGCTGGGTGACAAGGAATTTGAGCTCAGCCTGGGGCTGTGGAATGAAATTCTAAACAAGGCAACGGAGAAGTACCCGGAGCAGTCTCTTCGGTTCCACTTTGAGACTCGTGA
This sequence comes from Penicillium brasilianum, assembly GCA_001048715.1. Taxonomy (NCBI): domain Eukaryota; kingdom Fungi; phylum Ascomycota; class Eurotiomycetes; order Eurotiales; family Aspergillaceae; genus Penicillium; species Penicillium brasilianum. The sequence continues at coordinate 405,284 of CDHK01000003.1, read as the reverse complement.
TGCCGTGACCCCATTCATGTACATTTTTGTCGAGCCCGTCACGAAGGAGGAGATTCACGCCATTCAAAACTCCAAGAAGGCCGAGATTGATGCCTACCAGCAGCGCCTACTGAACCTCAAGCCTAGCGAGGATGACAGCGATCTTGATGCCCCTCAAGTCGAAGAGACGGCAGAAACCTCTGCTACCGAGGCCGAGGAGGAGGAATCTGTACCCAAGGGCGAGCTTCTTGCTATGGCTTTGACAATTCGGAACAAGGTCAACGGCGAGTATGTCGAGCGGCCGACGGAAGGTTTCAATGCCCAAGACAAGTGGCAGGTTGAATACGAGCTAAGTGAGTTGTCGCCCGCACAGGGCCACGTCATCTACAAGATGTGCAAGACTCGTCGGATGAGGGGACTCGAAGGCCGAGGCGAAGACGAACTCGAGGTTGCAAGCAATGTGTATATCCGCCGACTGCGGCAAATCAGCAAAGAAGGACGCAAGCACCGCGAGCGTGAGAACCAGCTCGATAAGGAGCTTGGTATCGTTGTCTTGGAAGACTGTGTTAAGGATGGAGCGAAATAAGACTGTCTCTCATTTCCGAGTGACAGGCTTTGTTTCCTTTTTTCGAGATGGATTCACCCTTGTTTGAACCCTTGGATGTTTCCCTTTCCTGTATATTACTAGATGTGATTCCCCGTTCTGTATTTTTGGCCTGGGGTTCTTTTAACTTTGCACTGGATGGCGAAGAATGTTTATCCAACAATACATACATGGCGTATTCTGGCTTCTAAGTGGTTATCTACCTTTGTCTACCCTAGTATATTTTAACTTGGCGATAGTAAGCCTGTACATACGTAGTCGAGGAGGCAGTGAGGGCATGAGCAACATTCGCTGCTTGTTCTCATCTGGCTGGCCCTTCCTTCCAAGACCGACGATGCCAGTAAATAAGGACTGCCACTTCAAGGGAACTTTGGGCTTGACGCGTCATAAATCTTTCGCAATTCATATAGACGCCATCGGTATTCCTGCTACTTGTCGTCGTCACTTATCATTTCGGAAGGAGTATATACAGACCTGATAGCCTTCGGTAACCATATCCAACTTCCCCAATTGTACCTCGTGGGTCTCACCAACTAAGAGAGTTACGAATGAAATCGAAAAGGGGAATAACTATTGAAGAAGACGCATGGATAGTGAACCGTTTCCAGGGAAATATTTGTCGAAATTGTTCCGACCTCGAAGCCACCTGTCTGGGAAATCGGCTTGATATTTTCACACTCGCCTTATTCGCCAATGATTTCTCTTGATGATTTCTTCTTTGACTATGTCACTCAATCCATATCCACCAAAACTAATCAACCTGAAACTCGCACTCATTTTGAATCACGGAGAGGCAAATGCCATCATTTTACCACGGGATTCACCGGCTCTGCCGGTTGATGGAAAGTACTTTTCTATTTGTAAACTTCATGAATTGGGAATTGAAGCCTTGCAGGTTGAACTCCAGAACGATGACAAACTTGAATACAACCCTAGCATTTTCTAGCCTCAGCATCATAGCCTTCATCATACCTATACTCTGCTGGATAAGACCCATAATTCAGGAATTTCACTTAGTTATTAACCAGATTAGCTGGCGCGCTTATAATCTACCGGCTCGATATAGACGATTATCTGGTAGAATCTAGTACATACGACCATAGGGTGTGGAGAACAGGGCTTCCCGTCCGCTCAGCCGTACTTAAGCCACCTATAGTATGCGGTTAATTCTCAAAGCGCCCCAAGCCTTGAAATGGCGTCCGATTTTATCCTAGGGTAAGTGTAGGTGATTTAGGTAAGAAGTTTAGAGACTAGGGTGATAGAGATAAGAACGGGGTGAGAGCGGCTAAGAATTCTTACCTAGATTACCTATATACCGCTTTAACTTAGAGACTAGCCTATAAATATAAGTACTAGGTAGCTACCTAGTCTTCTTTTCTTATTTCCTAAAGTTTAGCTATTTTAAAGAAGATATTTCTAAAAGACGTCTAAAAGGAACTCGAGGAAAGAACTATACGTATTACGTTACGTAGTTTTACCCTTAAGTATTAAAATAAACGAGAATAAGAAAATAATACTATCTATCTTAAATAGCTCGCTCTAGCTACTCTTAAGAAGTATAGAGATATAGAAAAAAATTAGGTATTATAAGTACTACTATTTATAACTATAGGTCGTAATCCTAATTTCTATAGATAGAGACTCTCCCGGAATAAAGTAATTAATACTAACTTTTCTAAGAATAAACTTAATCCTACCCCTAAAAATTTAAAATCTTTTACCGAGAACTATATTATAATAAGAAAAAAGATATCTTCGTAGAAATCTATATATTAGAACTTAAACTTTATATTAAGATAGGAAAGAGAGATATTTTATTAAGAGTATACTACTTTATAGGGTAGAAGGCCTATTAACTAGGTAGGAGAGGAAAGCACTAAGTTAGATTAAGATAAAGACTATTTCTCAAGGAGTTCGAATCCAACTCCTTAAGTACTAATTTAAATATAATATCTTGTCAGCATGTGTGGTTATCACATATGCGGGTATGTGCCTTTGTACGGTCGAGATGCGACCAAAGCCCCACTTTCCTTACCCCTCATTGGATTACTTAACCTCGTCATTAAACGATGAGATCTATCAGATTGATCCTCAACGATCTTATATACACTTACATACAATCGCCTACCTAGGCAGGAGACTATATAACACTCCAAGGATGTTCCTTCTATTTTATTTGTCATTCTGCCGTGTACCCCGCGATATAAGTATCACTATGTTTTCTAACTAAATTGAATTAAGTTTGACATCTCTCCATGACATAAGAACTACTCTCGAGCATATTTGACATAACCCTTCTTCTTTATCAATTAAGCTAACTACATGCCTTCTTATGAACCGTCTCTCTTCAATCCCATCTTTTGCATACCTCTTTGTTGTGTGTGTGCATTAGACCTTTCCACCTGTTTTCTGCCGAAGACCCTTTCCCCCGGGAAACACCACTTCTAAAGAAACTCCTATTTCCAACATATCTTTTATATAAATAGGGAATAATTATAAAGTAAGGAGGAAACTATAGCGAAAGGCCACCATATAGTTAACGTATAGTATATACTATATATAGTATAGCTATCGCGTATCGCGGCCGAGGGGTTACTAGCTAACCGTCGGATAGCTACCGCCTTAGTAGAATCCTTAACTCCTAGGTACCTAAGGTACTAATATTAATATATAAATATCCTTATTAAGATATTATAATAATTATCCTTCCTCTAAAGTGTTATGATATTTCGATGAGACTATTCACACACTGATATTAGGGCCTTAGGCATACGTGGACCGAGGGTTCTGCTAAGGCGGTAGCCATCCGGCGGTCAGTCGGTGGCCCCTCGGCCGCGATACGCGACAGCCACGCT